>ML662446.1:399492-999492 GCA_007570785.1 Antilocapra americana
GTTAATTATGATTTGGGCATACTCTGGTATTTAAAGCAGTGTTTTGAAGTTGGAAGGTAATGATGGGGGAGGGGGCAGGCTGCTGAATGACCAACTTTGTTTTAACGAGTGCAGTTGGATGTGGGAGGTGCTGGGCTGGGGTGTTGGTTTCTGGTTTTGGGGTATTTGAGGGGACGTGATTGAAGGGTTGGGTGAAGTCTCTGTATATGGCACACAGGCAGGATTGGGTCTTGGGAAGCTGTCTTTGACCAGCAAGGCAAGGGTATAAGGGATAAATACCAAGATTACTGACGGTTGGGGGCTGGGTAGGCAGGAGAAAGACAAGACTGATTGACCTGGAGTTCTCCAGAGCTGCAGAGTAGGCTCCGCTGGGAGGCTGGGGGTGGTCCATCTTGTCTGCTTAACAAAGCATCCAGCCTCCACCTTCCCCAAAAGAAACCCCAGGCCCAGGGCTTTGATGGATTTGGGCACGATCGGTGCCCAGCCAGAAATGGCCTCTAATACTGGGCTTTGATTTCTCACTAGCAGAGTAGAACTGGCTTTGGAATTGTGCTCATTACTTAGCGCAGCAGGGGTTGCCTGCCCACCAGCCTGGAGAAGGGCCAGCCAGTGGGATCAGCCTGCTGCCTTCCCTTTGCCCTTATAAGAAGCCTGCCTTTAAGACAGAGAACATGCCCCTTCCTCCTACACAGCCCTTGTACTCTAATGTACAGAGCAACTTTCAGAATATTCATTGGGTCTTCCCAGTGATCCCCCATGAGCTCCACTGCACAGATGGGGTAAAAAAAAAAAGGCCAAGATATTGCCTTTCCTCATATCTTACCTTCACTTGACCACAGATTGCAGATTTGTATCCAAGGCTCCTGTTCAATAGCCAGGTTGATTCAGTCCACTTTGAATTCTGGCTTACGGTTTCATCCACAGTCTTTCTTGGGAGTCTCCAAGCTCTCCTGAATGGGCATGCACTTCTCTGTCCTTTCCCCTACTCCTATTCCCAGTGGATCTGGAAATGAGTTCCCTTTACAGCGCTGAGAATTTTTTTTTAAGCCAAAAAATTTGATGGTGGAGAAATCAAACCCAGAACCATAAACCCTAGACTTTTAGAAGGAGATGTCAGCAAGTGACTGGCCAGAGAGGACACTTTAAAACCTGAGGTTAGCCCTGGGAACCTCCTCCCACCTATCCCTCTGCCTTTCCTGGAGCTGTTAAGGAGCCATTCCTTGGCCTCTGGCTGAGATGGTTGAGAAGGAACCAAGGTGTCATGATAACACTTCTTTTTAAGGTGCAGTTAAAATCGGAGTTTTGCTAGTGTTTTTGCTATGTGTGTGTGTTGGTGGTGGTCTGTCCTTGTCTTCCTGTACACTATACTAAATGCCAAGTTCACTTAAATGGAAAATCAAGAGTGTCTTAATTCTTTTTCTCATTAAAGTGAGAGTACCACTGCAGTGGAGGAATTCTGCATGTAATTTCTCTCCCCACCCCACAAACTGGGAATTCCATAGGACAAATTAATTCCCCTCTCTTCCAATGCACTTATTTAACTGCTAAAGCTTTGGGACAGGCTCTGACCTGCCCAGGACTACACTTGGACTCAGAGAAAGATCTGAGATTTGCACTCAGGCCTCATAAACCTCATTCTTGCCAGGGCTCCTTTATTTCACTTGGGCTGCAGACTGTCTGCGTGGGTCTGGGGTTGAGATTTTGAAATCAAGGCCTGGCTAAGGCAGGCAGCTAAAGATGGAGTCAGTTTGGTAACTGAGTTGGGCTGGGACTTACAGGGGCAAGACTTGCAGGGAGCATGGACCTGGAAGAGGTGGAACAGGGCTGGGCCAAAGGTCAAGGTGAGACCCTGAGACCAGAGTCTCAAAAGTAGCTTCATCCCTGGTCTTCCAACACTGATCCTCTCAGTAAAAGCTCCCACCTGCCCCTGGTGAGATAAATTACAACCCAGCCTCCCTTGGTCTGCAGGACTACATATTAGCATTTTAAAGCTCTGTACTGATTTGTATGGAGGCTCCCTGATGGCTCGATGGTAAAGAATCCGTCTGCAATTCAGTAGGGGAGGGTTCAATCCCTAGGTGGGAAAGCTCCCCTGGAGAAGGAAATGGCAACTTGCTCCAGTATCCTTGCCTGGAAAATCCCATGGACAGAGGAGCCTGGCAGGCTACAGGTGTTGGGCACTCATTTGTATAGCTGAAGGCGAAATAGGTTTTTACATTTTTATTTTGAAGCTTTTAAGGCGAAATAGGTTTTTACATTTTTATTTTGAAGCTTTTGGGGCTCATCTCCTGCACCCATTTTGTTGTTGAATTTTTCCTGGACTGAGGTACCTGTTTCTGGCTGTCAGAGCAGGCTGTCAGGTCTGCCTAGCACTTCCTTACCAGCAATATCTTCTAGGGAGGGTTTGGACTTTGACAATGAGGCTGAAGGGGAGGTGGATCTCTTACATTCCAAGTGCTTGGTTGGTATTTCTGAATGGCCCATCCTGGAGGCTCCTCCCGGGCCTGCTGGCCAAACATATGGTCATTTGAACCTTATGGCTGGGATTAGGGTAACAAGGAAGTATCTTGGAGCCTCCTGAGGCCTGGAGGAAAGGGTTAAGGAGCAGGGGTCGTAGGTTGGGATTTAGGGAGAAACTACTCCCAAGGCAGGGAGAGAAGGATTCAGACACTAAGGCCAAGGCTGGCGCTTCTGGCCTCTTCTTCCTCCTCCTCCCCAGTTTCCTAAACAGCTTCCACAAATGGAATCACTAAAGCTGTGAAGGCAAAATGAAACCAAACAAGTGTGTTCTGTGCTTTTCTGTTTCTTTCCTTTTTTTAAAGGAACACGTGAATATCGTAATTAGAATAATATGAGGAAGGGCAGTTTCAGGAGGGTGGAGGGAACGTGTGTCCTTTTTTGATTTGGTCCTGAAGTTGGGGATGGGGCGCCACCTCCTGCCCCACCATGGGCCTGCGCTCAGCCGGGTGCCCCTGGAGCCTGGGGAGTTTATCCCCAACCCGACCGGGTGAGCCCCTGCTCTGGGTTTTTTCAGAGACGCCTGGCTTCTCCTTGGGAGTTGGGCGGGCGGCTGGATTGAGCTGGATTCGAACTCCGGCGGCGAGCACCAACCGCTCCAGTCACTGCGCCCCCTCAGGGCAGGCGAGTCCTCGCCGCGCCCCTGTCTCTCCGACCCTCCACTTCCGCGAGGCTAACGGCAGCGAAAACATTTGCTGAAGTGTAGGCATAAATAGCCGCCTCCCCGCTCCCCCGACCCTACCCGCTTTGTTCCCTCTTCCTTCTCTTCCGAAGCCCTGGGTTGCTGGAAGCTCCCGAATTTACCCTTGCGGACAAAGCGGCCTGGTTAGCATCTCCGAGGCTGGCGCTGGCGGGGCCGTTTCAGCTCGCGGGTACCCGGGGGACGCACGTATCTCGGCACCGACACCGGCCGCTCCCCCTTTCCTTCCTCCCCTGGTCCTCCTCGGCCCCCTCACCGCCACCCCCCTACCCCTTACCCTGCCGAGGAGCCCGGGCAGCTCTCGGCCACGGTTAAGGAGTGAGCTCGCGGAGCTTCCTTCTCACCTCCCAGAACGGACTGACCCCAGCGCCTCACAGCCTCCCCGCCCGCCGCTGCGCAGCTCTTTTCGAGAAAGGCAGGCTGTGGTGTGAAAGCGTGCGCGGAGGAGTGGGTCGGGGTGGGGGTGAGAATGTGTGTGAAGGAGGTCGGCGGAGGTGGGAGTGTGCAGTGGGAGGTGGAGGTAGGTGTGGTGCTGAGTTGGGTGCTGGGCGTGTGTGTGGGGGGTGAAGTGTGCAAGAGGGATAAGGGCGCGTGTCTTGAGTTGTACGTTTTGCATATGGGATGGGATGTTGGTGCATGGGTTTGGGTTGGGGTGAGGGGTAATGCAAATGGGTGCAGCTTTGGTGTGTTTGTGTGTAAATAGGTGTGTGTAGCGTGGGGATGGTGAGTCACCACCACACTAGGGGAGCTCCAGTGTTCTTAGAAGGTAGGACCCAGGTGAGTGAGATTTGATCCATTTGGTCGGCATGCCAGGTTGTAGAGTTGGAAGGGCAAGAAGCTCCCTCACTTGAGGGCAGATGGAACAGATTGGCCACAGATAGGCCCTATAGCTAGCTAGACCAGGAGCTTGAGTGACTCCCCCCAGGAGGACAGGAGTCCGAGTCCTGGGGTCTCCTGCGGTCAGCTTTCCTAAAACAGTGGCAGGTCCTGTGGTTTGAAGGTCTGCTCTCTGCTCTGGGTCAGGTTCCTGCTTCAGCCTCCAGGAGGAGTGGGATCCTCGGGAATTTGCCAGGGAAGAAGCAAGCCGAGCTCGGATGAGTGGCATCACCCATGGAGAGCATCATGAACAGGCATGGCTGGGCCTGGGACTCTCCGTGGATGTAAAGGAGGACACAGGTGCATACAGACTCATACATGAGTCCTGGATGCCACTGTGCCTCATTTCCCCGGTCACAAAGGGCTCCCCTGCCATCCTTAACTCTAGGATGGGGTGTGCTGTTATAGACTAGAGAGACCTTTAGGAAAATCATACTCCCACTGATTAACTTATTGTGTAACAGATTATAAAGCCCTCTCGTATGTAAGGCCTCAGTTTGTCCTTGTAAGAACCCCACTGGGGAGGCGGGTGCCACTTAGGATGCATACCTCAGACCTGGCTCAGGACCAGAGCAGCCCTGGCCCCAGCCCTCAAGGTGGTTACTATGTGTGAGGGATGCTGATGTCCACTCCAAAGAATGGTAAGTGACATTCTGACACTGTGGCAAATGAGGGCAACGACACTACAGCTGACCTTTGAATAATGTTGGGGTCAGAGGCACTGACTCCCCAGCAGTTCAAAATATCTTTGCTACATCAGCCTCAAAAATAAAGAAATTGACAAATGACTCACCCAAGAGCAGGAAGCTAAAATGGTTTGGATAGCATCAGGACTCAAAACAGTTCTTTTGATTCCGCATATTGTAATCTCTAATCAAACATAAACTCATCCCCAAGCTTAATTTAAACATCTACAAAATGAAAATACAGGTACCATGTTCATTGAAAAAATATCTACTTTTATGTGGACCCACACAGTTCAAGGCCATGTTGTTCAAGGGTCAACTGTCTATTCAGGGAAGAGAGCCTTGGGGCTTCTTGGAGGGTGATGTGAACCAGCCCTTGACTCTCTTTTTCGGGTCTTTCTAAGAGCATTGCTGAAGAGGAGACAAGATGGGGACAGGGGTGCCCACCGAGACTTCTCCCACTCTTGAGAAGCTGGCCCTGCCAGCATCTGCAAGGCCTCCATCCTGTGTGGACACCAATCCTTGCTGAGCCAGCTTTCAGCCATATTTCCATCCTGGTGGTGCCCTTCTCAGCTACCTCTGAGTAGTTGCAACCTGGGGCTGGCGCTTGAGAGGAAAAGATTTCTTATTCTTTGATTTGCTCTCTGTGGTTCTCCAAGATGGACTGGGCCCAGAAAACACTTTTTAAGCAATGATAGGAATTACGTTGGGGATGGAGGTGTGGGAAGGTATACTGTTTTGCCTTCTGCCAGGCCCCCACCAGAGAACAGAGTAGGGTACAAGCGAAGGACATAATCCTCAGCCCAGCTACTGCCATGAGCTAGTTGGAGAGGGCAAGCTCAATTGTCATCACCTCTAGGAGCCCCTCTCCTCAGAGGGGCCCCTCAGGACCTCAGCTGTGGGTATGTGGTGTGGCCCACTGAGGTTCTGAGGAGATTAATATAGGTTCCCAGCATTTCCACTTACTAACCCTATGGCCTTGGGCAGCTCACCTAACTCTTCTTTGCCTCCGTTTCCTCATCTGTAAAATGGGGGTAATGATAGTTTTGTCCTCACAGGGTTGTTTTGAGGATCACATGACCTGATATATGATAAAGCACTTAGCCCAGGGCCTGGCACACAATGAGCTCAGGGAGCACTCAGGCACAGCCCTGCAATGCCAGAGATGACCCCCTCCAGAAAGCCAGGAGGTTCAGGGCCTGGAGTCCCAGCAACTCCTGCCCTGGGAGTTGGGAGGTTCTGGTTTTTGCTGTTTCTCTGCTGTGTGGCCTTAGGCAAGTGACTTCCTTCTCTGGGTCCCCTCTGTAAAATCAGGATGGGGGAAAGGTGGAAGGATGATCCATCCTTAAGGGCTTTAGGATTTTTGATCTGGCTCCATCTGAAGAGGCCCCAGTAGCCAATAAGAGACAGAGGTAACCAAGGCCCAGAACCACTGTGTTTACAGAGGCCCCTCTCAAAAGTCAATATATTGACTAGAATGCCCTTGTGAGCATTATGCGGCCCTGGGTCTCTCTCTCTCTAAAGCTATAAATCACCCCCTGGGACCTCAGTCCCTTTTTCCTATTTCATAAGTATCTCCTGCCTCATAGAGAACCCCAGATGCTAAGCAGGGCTGGGGAGGCAGAGAAGGGCCCCACTGGCAAGGGCGCCCTGAGCATATGAACAGAGAGGTACCTGCTCCCTCTACCCTGCCACTCCTACCAAGGCTCAGGGGGGCCCTGTTGTGGCAGTGTGGGGGGGTGGGGGTAGGAAGACACTATCCAGACCTGGCCATCCACCCACTGTTTCATTTCTCAGGGATGGAGTGTAGTTGAACTCAGGATTGGGGGATTAAGAATCCTGTCCCCTCACCAGGTATTTGAACACAAATACACTCAGCCCTAAAACTTGGTACACATGGACTTTCATTTGATATGAGGAAGTACTGGATCAGAGGTGGGCAAAGCACTGGCCTGACCCTTGTATTGATTTGTGTTGTTTCTTGAATCATGAGTCATGTGCCAGGCTTGTGGTGTGCGAATGGGGTCTGGCATGATGTTTAGAGGGGTGTACAGTCAGACTACTTGGGTTCAAGTCCTGGCTATTCTAGCATTTTGCTGTGTATCCTGGAGCAAGTTACCTATCCTCTCTGAGGTTTAGTTTCTTTGTTTGTAAAGGAGGAGTGGTAATAGTGCCAATCTCATCAGATTCTTGTGGGGATTAATGAAATAATGTATGCAAGTGCTTTGCACATTCTAAAGCACTCAATGACACTCACTGTCCTCCTCCTCCTCGTTGTTGTTGGTGCCAAGTATCGAGTGATACAACAGGAAGTCCTTCAGGTGTTGATGAAGGCTCTTGTGGACCCAGGTGGTTAAGGAAGACTTCCTGGAGGAGGGAAGAATGGTGCTGACTGGCCTTGAAGGATAAGCAGAGCTCGGGTGATCAGAAAGGGCATTCTTAGTGGGGTGGGAATGTCTGACATATCCACCCATGAAATGGATTTTGAATTCAGCCATCTGATCATCTGATAAAACAAGGGGTCCCTTCCTGGTGGAAAGAGCCAAGGCTTTGGAATTAGAAGGATTTGACTCTTACTGAGTGGCAGGGCTGTGTGGCTGAACCTCAGTGTACCCTAGTATCCCCATCTGTGGGGTGGGGATGACACATCTGCCTTCCCGGGATGGTGATGTGACATGAGATAGACATGTGGTCCTGGCACAGAGCAGGTTCCATTGATTTCCCGTGGCCTCCCTCCTGCTTGCCTCCCCCTCGCCCCCGCCCCCAGTCTGGTTGCCCCCTGGCTGGGCCTGGGCCCTGCTTCTCTCCCTGTACCTCTCTGAGCAGGAAAGCGGGGGTCAGAGAGTTCCTGGTAGCAGCTTCCTGGTTGACCAGAGAGTCAGGGAGAGAGGCAAGAAGAAGGAGGCCACCTTTTCTGTCCCTGAGGCCTACCTGGGCCTGGTGGATATCAAGAAATATGCCTAAGGTCTGGGAGGAACATCTTCTGCTGAGATCACCCAGGAGCCTGCAACCCCCAGAGGCCTTGAGTAGCGTCTAGAGGCATTCCTGGCATCAGGAGACGGAGCTGAAGGCAAGCAGCCGGAGCTGAAGGCAAGCAGCTCTGTAATGCGATCAGAGGCGCCCGCCTGCCCAGCCTGGGCCTGGGCACCCATGGAGAATGAAGAGCTTACAAGAAGTTGAGTGGGGATTCTAGGACTGCTGTTCCTGGCTCCCGCCCCCATCCCACCTTTGCTCATTCTGTGACACTCTGCAGGACAGAGTGAGACTCAGAGACTGGACTCAGGGGTGACATGGGGTGGAGTGGGAAAAGACTCACGGAGCAGCTTCCCACCCTTCTTTTCCTTGTCATTCAAGCCAGGGCCCTGGGAGTGAGGAAGCAGGGTCAGTGAGTGGAGGCAGGATGAGGTTGAAACAACTAGACGATGGGAGAGCAGCTGTGACACTCCATGCCGAGGGAGACTGGGTATGTTTTGTCTGATTTTACTCAATCACATGTCCCTGGTACACAGCACCATCCCAGGCGCAAAGAGAGAGCTTGGTAAACACTTGTGGGGCAGATGAATGAGGAATTCATGCAGGCCTTCCTCACTCAGGGGGTTGCTGTGCCTCACTCCCTGCCACGCTTTGGACTTGCTACTGTTTAAAAGAGTCTCACTGCTTTGCTTTATAGCTTCCACCCCACCCCCTTTTGCTTTGCCTGCTTCTCTCCCTTCATTTTCTCCTGCTTTCCATCTTTGATCACTTACTGTGCATGGGGTACCATGGAAATCAGAGCCAGGTCTTCAGTGGTCAGAACCCTGAGGTAGGAAAGAATTTATTCATGAAATCCAGTGGAGCCACAAAGAATTGATCAAGGACTGCAGTCAAGTGCCCTCTGTGCCTGTGTTCAGAGGAAGCAGACTGGCAGACATTTGCTGGGCTGGTAAACATTGTACTTACCTGCAAGGTGGCCTCCACGAGGCCCATCTGGCAGGTCCAGGCCCTTTAAAGATGTTTGTTTCCAGTTTGCAGCCTCAAGCCCATTGATCATTCCCCTCTAGCTTGCTGTCTAGTGGGTCAAGACAATGTCCGTTGCAGAGACACTGGTTCTGAGACCTGGGAGTAAGCAAGGGCTGAGACAGTATATCTGAAAGTTCGTTGGCAGGGTCTGCCCGAAGACCTCAGCCCTCCACAACAGCTGCCACCAGCATCTTGGCAGGAGCTGGGTTTGATGCAGGGAAGCAGTTTTGGCTACAGAGTCTGGCTAAGGCAGGCTCCCCCCAGCACTGCATCCAATGTTAACATTCAGAGAGCATCCCTGGGAGATTAAATACCCCCAGGCACTGAGCCGAGGCAGCAGTAGTCCGAGCCCCACTGCCACCCTCACAGCTGGGCACCCGCTGGCTCTTGCCAGGAGTCCCCAACACTGATCTGGAACTCCTGCCTGGCAGCACTAGATAGCCAGAGCTGATCCACACATCTGATCTGGCCCCACTTTTTCTTGCTGGTGCACCCCGCTCTGTACAGACACACACATACAAGAAGAGCTCTAAGTTGAGGATCAGGAAACCTGGATTCTAATCCTAGCCATGCAGCTAATCTGCTGTGAGTCATTGAGTTAATCCCATTCTCTCTCTGGGCTTCAAGTGTCTTCATGTGTCCAGTGGAAGATGATCTGCCCTAGAATCAGTAAACTGAGTTCAAGTCCTGGGTCTGACAACTAACTGTAACTCCCCTAGCCTGCTTTGCCTCACTGTGAATTGGGGCCTGATTGGTTGTTGTTGGGGGGATGAAACGAGATGGGGCATGGTCAGTAAAGGTCAGCTCCTTTTTATTTCTACCTGGGAGGAAATCAATCTGCAAACCATTGATTATACTCTTCCTTTCTTTCCAATATCACCCTATTGACACGTCAAGTATTAGACTTAAGGTTCAGGATGGCCCACAGGGTGACTTGATGATCTGCCTGAGTTATATCAAGAGGGAAAGCCTGCATTGTCATGCATTTGGAAAGAGCACTGGACTAGGTGTCTGGAAGTTACAGCCCTGAGACCAACTCTGTCTTTGTGTGACAAGCAAATCACTCACCCACTTTGAGCCTCACTTTACCCATCAGCAAAAGGAATAAAAGAAGCCGAATGCTAGGCAGGGCTCAGGGAGAAAATGCCTGGACAGGTGCTTTGGAAACTTCTCCAAACCCCAGGGGCTGCTGATCTGAGTAGGAAGGAGGCCCACACAGCAAGGTCTATCCCCAGGGGCTGTGCAGTACATCCTGGGAGCTGCTCACTGTGGGGCAGCTAGGAGAGGGCCCACGTTTTCCACTTCCCTGGCTGGAACCTCCCGCTGCGGGTGAGCCCTGGCTTCTCCCCGTGGCCTGGCTGGCCCTGGCTATTGAGCTAGATGACAAGAGTTTGGGTCACTGCCCATCCCTCTCTGCTCCACACCCCAGAGCAGGGGAGGCTGGGGTACCACGTCAGGGAAGGTTAGTGTCAGTGCTGGGTTTGATGTGACCGAGCCAGCACGCCATCTGCCATGCCCACCAGAAGTTACATAATCCCTCGGCCTGCTGCCTGTTCTTAGAAAACAGGGCAGGCAGGACCAGCAGAGAGTGGAGGTAAGTGTTTTCTTCCCTACACTTTGTTCCCTCACAGCTCCCTGGACCTGTCTTCATTCTTTGAGTTGTTCCCACACTGTCTGGAGCCTGAGACATAAATGCTGGGACTGAGCCAGGCTGAGGTTGGAAGGGGACGAGGCAGTCCTTGAGGGCTGCTTGCTGCCTGGCCTGGGGGCAGCTCACAGCCTCACATTTTTCCTCTGCTGAGCTCAGGCAGAATGGACTGAGGAGGGCAGCTCAGGGTTCTGGAAAGTAGGGGCAGAACCTCCCCCTAGTTCCTACAGAGGTGTTCCTCTTCTAACAGCTTATCAAATAATATGCATTTTAATTGTGTCTAAATAACAGTTAAATAATGCTACCCATGTATTGCTATGGCCTTTGTAATCACTGAGACCCAAAATTCAGTCCTGTCTCTTTCGTTTGCTAGCTGTGTGATGTTGGTAAGGCAGCTTCACCAATGTTAGCCTCGGTTTCCTCATCTATGAAATGGGAATGATAAAGCAATTCATTCACTTATCACTGAGTGATAAAGGGGTTCACGTCAGTATGCTGAAGATCAAATCAGACAATAAAGCGTGTAGAGGACAGAGAAAGTGTTCAATAAGTGGTAGATGTCATCATTGGTATCCAATTCCATCCCTCCCTTTTGAACAAAATGATATATAATGACTAAATCTTTTTTATTCTAGAAAAGCAAAGTTGGTTCAAGACTAACTCATTAATATTATGTGCCAAATTAGTATCGTATACCGTATTAACGAATCTAAGGAAACAAAATCATGTGATTATACCTATAAATGCTTAAAATTCCTTGGAAAAATTCAACATTTATTCAATAAACATTCAAGAAAATAGGAATGAAAAAATAGTTTTTAGTATAATATATACTGATATGTTGTTGTTTAGTTGCTAAGTTGTGTCCTACTCTTTTGCAACCTCATGTACTGTGGCCTGCCAGGCTCCTATCCATGGGATTTCCCAGGCAAGAATTCTGGAGTAGGTTGCTAGTCCCTTCTCCAGGGGATCTGCCCCACCCAGGGATCAAACTCATGTCTCCTGCATTACAGGTGGAATCTTTACCACTGGGCCACCAGGGAAGAGCCATATATATATCCTGATCCTAAAGCCAGTATCTTGTTTAATGAGAAAATACTAAAACCATTTCAATTAAGATCAGTGTAAAACATGGACACCCACCATTTTTCTTACATCCAACACTGCTAGAAATATTAGCCAATGTAATTAAACAAGAGAGATCAATAGAGGCCCAAGAATGGATAAAGAAGTAAAACTATCCCTACTGGTATTAAAACATACTATAAACCCTGTATAATTAAAATAATGTGAAACTGGTGCCTGAATTGTCAGATAGACTAGTTGAAGATAAGAAAAGCCCAGAATTAGACCCATATGCATATGAAAATATATACAAAGGTGACATCCTGGGTCACCGGCGTAAAGAAAGACTTTTAAATAAATGCTGCTTGGACAACTGAGTAGCCATTTAGAAAATGATAATCTTTGACTCATATTTTACACCAAACAGAAAAACAAACTTTAAATGGATTAGGAACCTAAATGTAAACAGATGTATCATACAGGTAGTACTAGATGGAAACTCCGGTGAGTTCTCTTTAATGTTGGGATGTATGCATGCGTGCATACAGTTGTTTCTGACTCTTTTTGACCCTATGGACTGTATCCTGCCAGGCTCCTCTGCCCATGGGGATTCTTCAGGCAAGAATACTGGGATGGGTTGCCACACCCTCCTCTAGGGGATTTTCCCCACCTAGGGATTGAAGCTGCATCTCCTGTGTTGGCAGGCAGAGTCTTTACCACTGAGCCACCCGGGAAGCCCAATGTTGGTGTAGGGGAAGGCTTTCTATGACTCAAAATCCAGAGGCAATAAAATTAAAGCTTGCTAATTTTTATTATATAAAATTAAAATAAATGTTTACAATAAAGCACAACACCCCAAGGAAAGTCAAATTTGACAGATTAGGAGAAAATGTTCATAATATATGCCACAGACAAAAGACTAATATCCCTAATACATAAAATACTCTTAAATATTGAGGACCAAAAAACTTGATTATAAAGTAGGAAAAGGGGACTTTCCTTGTCTTCCAGTGGCTGACTCCACACACCGAACATTGGGGGCGCAGGTTTGATCCATGGTCAGGGAACTAGATCCCACATTCTACAACTAAAGATCCCGCAAATAAGACCAGGTGCAATAAAAATAAATAAAAATAATTTTTTTAAAAAGTGGGAAAAGACATGAACAGATAATTCACAAAATAAGATATTAACAGTGACACGCAAATGCATGAAAAAAGATGTTACAACTCATTCATATTTAGAAGCAAATTAAAACAATTCTGAGATACCACTTCTCACAAGACTAGAAAAAATTAAAAATTGTGACCAAACATTCTACTGGGGAGGCAGTGGGGAACAGGCACCTTCAGACACTGCTGTTGGAAATGCAAATTGGTACAGTCCTTTGGAGAGCTAATACAGCAATACTTGACAAAACTTCATAAATGTTTTATGTTTTGGCCAAACAGTCCTACTTCTAGAAATCTACCCTAAAGGTACACGTTTATCAATATAAAAATACTTATATTTGTGGTGAATGATTACAGCATTATTTGTAGTTCCAAAATATTGGAAGTAACCTGAACACCCTCGTAGAGGAACTGAATAAACTATGATATAACCACATATTGGAGTACTATGCAGCTCTGAAAAATGATCCTAAAACTTTCTAAGAACTGACATGGTGAGATTCCTAGGACACACTGACAAGTAAAAGTAAAAGAAGCAAAGCACAAACTAGTATCTAAGGGCTTCTACCTTTCATGTAAGAAAGAAGTAGGTATAAGACCAGGCTAGACCCAGACCCCTTTTCTCCTTTTTTCATGGCTTCTTGACAACGTTCAGTTTGCTCATCAAATGCCCAGTTCCGGTCTGCTTAAAGCTCTGGCCAGTGAGACCCGCATGGGGAGACAGATTTCCTGTGCTGTCCTCAAGGAGGATAGAGAGGAGAGGGCCAGGACCCACAAGTCGCCTGAATTGTGGCTCCTGGCTCCATGTGGTCCTGCAGCCCCCTGGGACTTGCTTTCCTCTTCTATTGAATGGGGGATAATGAATCCTACACCATTGGCTACACAGGCAGGAGATGGGGCCAACATCATAATTATTCATGTATGCAAAGGGCTTTTTACATGATGCAGAATATGTTATTTATTAGCTACTTCCATAAGGCTCTGCATGTTGCTCCTTGGGGCTCAGGTGGGTATTAGATCCTCCTTTCCAGTCCCTTGTGACATACATGTGCATGCACACACACTCCATTCTGTACTGTACACCTCCATTCAGAGCTGTGGAAGATGCAGAGGTGGTTGCTTAATTTGTTGTTTCCTTTACCTGTGAGGGTCCCATCCCCATACTCTCCACTGCCCATCATGTGTGTTTCAGGCCCTCTGGGCCCCCGGCCTCCCTCCTGTTCTTGTGCCCATATTGGCCAGTTTGAACTCATTGTGCTATTTAGTTCTTAAAGATTGAAGGCAGGAGGAGAAGGGCATGACAAAGGATGAGATGGTTGGATGGCATTACCAACTCGATGGACATGGGTTTGAGCAAGCTCCAGGAGATGGTGATGGACAGGGAAGCCTGGTGTGCTGCAGTCCATGGGGTTGTAAAGAGGTGGACATAACTGAGTGACTGAACTGAACTGAATATCTTTGGGAGGAAGACCCCAGCAGAGGAGCAAAATGGGGCTTGGAGAAGTGAAGTGATAATCTCCCTGCTACTCTCCCAGCTTTGGAGTCAGAGCCTAGTCTAGATCTAACCTTAGCCTCTGGACTCCAAATCTAGTGCTTTTTCCAGGATCCCTCTCTGTATCCACTCTCCAGGGCTGGGACCAGGTTTTATCCTCTGTGTACTTCCCTGGATGTCCTAGTGAGCGCTGGCTGCTTGGTGATAATTCATGGAGTGATTGATGAGTGGACAGAACTTGGAGCTGCTTTGTGAAATGCAGAATCCCCCAGCCATGTGATTCTGGCCTCACTAAAAGGGCTTTTCTCACATGTTCCTCCCCATGCACCCATATAGTCATATGTTCATATGGGAGCTTGGGGAGGAGCCTGCAGGGGGTCTTCTGTGCTCCTCAGGCCCCTGCAGGTCCAGTGATCTAGGGGGAAGGGGCCAAGCCAGACGTCAGTCTCCACAGAGCAGGAGGGGCCTTGGGCAGCCAGTGGAGGGTGTAATTGCTGGAAGGTCATGGTCCAAGCCCTGAGAACTCTGCTTGCCAATCAATAAGTCGTTTATTAAGCCCTTGACAGCATGTTCCTCTGCCCCACCCTGGGTCCTTGCAGTTTGCAGAGGAAAGGGCAAGGCCAGCAGAGAATCTGGCCTCTCCAGGGAGAGGGGCTGCTGGGAGGCAGAAGTAAGCCATCATCCCGCCTCCCCATCACAGCCCACTGGACCAGAGCAGCTGCCCAAGCCCTGAGGCACCCTGATCACTGCTGAAGAAAGCTGGCTGAACGAAAGTTCCCAGGTACGTGGGCATCTCCATCTCACTGCTCTGGACTTCCTTTCTAAGGCTCCTTTCCAGGAATTGTAGTGCTTTCAGGGAGGGTCTGAAGTCCTAGGAACCACAGCCTGGTAGACCTTAGAAAGGGTCTCATGAGGGCCCAGCGTCCCCTTAGCTTGAGCAGGAGCTGGTGGTGTCAATGAGTCATGTGCTGTTTTCGGCTCTCCCGCCCACCACATTTCACTATGGTGCCCATTGCCCACAGGTGTAGAGCACTGAATGCAAAAAGCACCTTCACAAATGAAGCTGAGCTTCTCAACAACCCCAGGATGTCATGCAGCTGAGTGCCCGCACCCCCGGCTTACAGCTGGGGGATCTGAGGCAGAGGGAGGGGGTTGACATGGCCATGTCATCCCAGGCTGGCTTGGTTGCTGCCTGATTTTGCACCCTTACCAGCCCTTCTTTCTCTTAACATGGCTGAGAAAAATTAACAGGCATTCTAGATTCTCCTAGATTGTCCTTCCAGGCAAAAACCTGTCTTACTTCCAGGTTTTAGCCCAGGAAATTCAGCAGGGGATCAAGAGGAGCTCTCAGGGCTTCAGCAGCATGCCAGGCTTCCCTGGTCCTTCACTGTCTCCCGGAGTTTGCTCATGTCCATTGAGTCAATGATGCTATCTAGCCATTGCAGTCCATGCAATCACAGAGTCGGACATGACTTAGCAACTAAAGAACAACGTCAGTGTTTTGGCTCTAGTTGGCCCAAGAGGGTAGGGGGTACAGCTGTTCAGGAAACAGGAACTCTCCTCACTCCTCACTGCATGGCCTGGGAGCGAAGCTGCTGATACAGGCCCTGGCCCTTCAAAGGGGGGAATGAGGGCTGAGCAAGAACAAGCAGTGGCTGCTCTCAGTCGTGTGTCCTCACAGTGACTCAGTGACCCAGCTTGCCTCTCCAGGGCAGGGATGTTCTAGAAACCGCAAGCCACCTTCTCTCTGCCAACACTGCCCTCCCCTTGACATCCCGCCTCTGATCCTGAGTGCCTGGGCCACCCACCCCCTGCCCGGGATATACTGAATCTTCCCTTGTACATTCACCAAGGATGGACAGCAGAGATCAGCCTTCTACATAAGGGAGATTCCCGATCCCACTAAATTCCAAATTCCACAGCCTTATCTGGCACCATTCTTTCTGACCTTTGATGGGCTTCCTGGTGTGGGAGGAAGGACCTCCCCACCCTCAGAGAGACAATGGGGGGGTCCACTTTCCTACCACCCAAGCCCCCCCACCCATTGTGTGTCATGACCTTGTACTGTGGCTGGAACACACAGGTTGTTGATGACAGAGAAAAAGAGCAGCAGGGAATTTGGGGGAAGGGTGGACACTAGGCCTGACAGTGACTCACGTTGGAGTCATGGTCCCATTTAACCCTTTGTGAACTGAGATAGCGCACCAGTTGCTGCCTCTCACTAAGCCACGGTTTCCCCATCTGTTAACTAAGGGGGCTGGGCCAGGGAACTCAGAGGACCCTGTCAGCTTTCAGGTGTATGTTTTCTAAAATCTGTCCTTTCCAGCCACCTGTTGAATTTCCTGAGAACCCAAAGAGGGCAGTTATGACACCACTAGCCTCCCCTCAGCATTTCCTGTCTAGACAGGTCATGTAAATAGGGGATTTGATAAGAGTGTGGGTCTGCAGCTGGCAGGAGACGCAGCTCCCATGTCAGGAAACATGCCTGTGTACAGGGTGCTCTCACCACTAACGTCCACGTGGTGTGCTCCTTCCTGTCATCTGGGTCCCAGCTGGGCCGTCCCTTGCTCAGAGGGTCTTTCCCCACTGCCACTGCTCTGCCTTGTTTACTTTTTTCTTAGTGCTTATTACCATTGGGAACTATGTTTTGTGTATGTACTTATGTGCCTGCTGATTCATTGTCTGTCAGCCCTCTAGCGTGTCAGCTCCATGAGGGTAGGGCTGAGCCACTCTCTCAGTACTGTATGCCCCAGATCTGGGACAGTGCCCGGCGCAGACTGGACCCTTGATGTCCAGGTGCCCAGTGAATGAATAACTGGGGTTGTACCTAAGAATCACCTAGAGGTTTTTTTCAAAATTTACATGTGTGGCCTTTGCCCCTAGCGGTGCTGGCTCAGGAAGTCTGGGCATATGAATTTAGACAGAGCACCCCAGGTGATTCAGATGCACACACCTCTTGTTAAAAAGAGAAGAACCTGCTGGTTCTTAGCCTTGGCTGATCAGTGGGATCACTGCTGCCTGGTTCTCACCCAGAGAGTCTGACTTAACTGAACTTAGAACTGGCCTGGCCATTTTGTGCTTTAAAAGCAATTCCATTGGTTCTGTTGTTCTACTAACATAGAGGCCTCAGAACCCTATCTTCTCCGAGGCCTCTCGGATCCAAAGGTCTGTGATTCTTGGAAAGCCCTGCAAGGTTAAGCTGCATCTTCTTCCAAACCTCCAGTGGGGGTCAGCCTCTTGTCCTACCCTCCTGCACAGATAAAGAAAGTGATGACCCTGCTCGACCCGAGTTGGGAGCATTGCCTGGGGTCCCACAGCTCCCCTCCAGTGACTTCCCAGGAGTGACTGGTGGCTCTCTGCACTGTCCCACCTCCTTTTCCTGGCAAGATTTCGGCTGAGCTGTGTTGGAACCTGTCTCTTCCTCTCCCCTGATAGCACACAGTTTTAAATAAGATCTTCATTTACCAGAAGTTCACACCACAGCTTATGTGTTATATGAGAAGCAGCAATCTTGTGTTCGTGGGGGAAATGCTCTGGGACTTGATCAAGGGGGGCTGGAGGAGGAGAAGCTATTGCAGAGAGGGTGCAGGAGGAAGGAGGAACCCTGGGAATCCGAGCGGGCGCCCGCCCCAGCCCTGGCAGTGCCATGCTCCTCTGGGCTCCATGTGATGGGTGGGGGAGGTGCCACCACTCTGCAAGCTGACCTCATGGCTGCTGGGGGCGGGGGGTGGGGAGGGAATGTCATGTCCACACCCACTCTGCCAACTGGTGCCCACAGGTCTGCTCCGGGTCATTTATGTGTCTTCTGTTGGTTAAGTGGGTGCTCTTGCTGTTGACGTGTCAGCCGCCTCCCCCCTGCCTTGAAGACTGGGATAAGGAAGGAGTTTGGTGACCACGGACAGATATCACTCCTCCCCCATGGCCATCCTGCCTCCCTTCTTCTCAGCCCAGACTATGCAGCATCTAAATCAATAAACAAATTCCAGTTGCACAGCACTTAAACATTTACGGGTTTTTTTTCCATGCAGTCTTCCCAGCTGCTCTGTGAGGTGGGTGTGATCACCTTGCTTATGCAGGGGAAGAAACTGAGGCGGGGGTGGGGGGTTTGAGTACCTTGAAAAAGCAAAGCTGTGACCTTGTGCCAAAGATTCTTCTCTGCTCTGCCTGCACCTGGAGGGGGACTGGAGGGCAGGGTTGGGTACTGTCGCATCTCAGTGGTCTGCGGTGTTTTTAATCCAGTGGTGTTTCTTTGTTCTGGTGGCATGAAAGCTGAGAGACCAAGGATCAGGTACCAGAGTGCCCCTGTGCCCTTGAGCAAGGCTGCTTTTCCCTCTGGGCCTCAGTTTCCCCAAAAGTGAACCAAAAGAATTGAAAAAGGTGGTCTCTTGGGAAAGTGCCGCCCTTCAGTTTTTCCTTGAAGGTATTCAAGTGCCCTGGCAGGGGGGAGATGTAGGGAGAGGGTCCTGCGGTGGCCCTGTCACGAGGTCTGTGGTCCAAGGCCAATGTGCTGGCAATAAATATTGAGTTGACAGATGCTAAGCCGCATCCCCAGCCTCTGAATAAATAAAAAGTTGCCCAGAATAACAGCCCGGAAAATGCTGGGGCTCCAGCCAGCTCTCACCTTCGCCCCTCCCACTGGCTGTGCTTTTGTGCCTCCCCTTCCCCCTCCTTTGTCCATCACTCACTCCAGCCGCAAAGGCGGGCATTGTCCCAAACTGGCTTTAGCTCATGGCCTGCCCCCTACCCCACCCCACCCCCAGCTGCCATGGCAGCTAATGAGGACCAGGTCCTGAAGATGACAGCTGGGGGACAGGCCAGTCAGGTCCTCATGGGGCTCGGGGCAGGAATACACAAGGGAGCATGCCTTTAATCCCCAGTGCCAGCCAGAAGCCTTTCTTTGTGGATACTCCCTGGCATGTCTGGCCCCCACCATGGAGATGGACTAGCCAGAACCCAATAGGAAGCTGGTCCACTTACTACTTCTGGCTGAGGCCACCAGGATATTAAGACCAGAGCACACACAGGTGACCCCAGGGTGTTTCCAGATACATGGCTCACACTTAGTTTGATGTTTCTCTGATATGTGTATGAGTGTTTCCTGTCCCCCACCTGTTGGGTCAAGTGTCAAGTTACGGCATATTAGAGCAAAAGAGATGTCTCCCTCATTTTACAGAGAAGGAAACTGAGGTCTCAAAGTAGGTGAGGACACCTACCCAGGGTCACACCTACCCAGACAAGTGACAGAGCCTGGATTTGAACCCACATCTAGAGTCTCTGCCCTTAACCCTACTGGTTGCCCTTCTCCAGGGGCCTTCGTTGGGGCCCCACAAAGATGATGCCTCATCTTTGGGATTTAGCCCAGCCCCAGAGGAGAAAGTCCAGGCCAGGCCATCAAGGCTCCTTGGTGCTATATACTCGGTTTATGCCTACTCGGGGAAAACATTGTACCATCAGGAAACCTGCTTTCCACTCTAGGAGAGGGACCACTGCATGTGGGGAGCCCGTGCTAAGAAGCAAAACCTCTTGCATGGGGTTTCTTTGGGTTTCCAAGCTGTGTGAGAACCAGTGGGGAAGCCTCCCGGGTGGAGAGACCAGACAGAACATAGCCCCCTTTCGCATGGCCCTTGCAGGTTTCCACAGACATGTCTGTGGAGGATGCCAGTAGTGCAGTGCAAGAGGCAGTGGGGCTTTGAATCCCCATTCTACAGGTGACAGCACCAAGGCACGGCCAGTCAGGAACTTGGCTGGAGTCTTACTATCCAGCCAGTCCTGGGCTGCAGGGTCTAGGGTCTCACCTCAGTGCCCCTTCCCTGTTCTCTGGGGGAGGTCCCAGGGCCAGTCTGAACAAGTAGGGCTTAAAAGCCAGGCTAGAGGGGAAGATTTGGTTCTAGACCTCCTCCCTGGAAAGGCCAAATTCCCATTGATTCCGTCACTGTCACTGCTGGCCCAGACCAGACCGGCACCGCCCCCTCCCTCCCCAGTGCCCAGGGCGCCCTCCCCGCCCCTCCCCTCCCCGCCTCTCCCCTCCCCCTCCCGCTGCAGCCGCTGGGCCCCTCTGCTGCAGGACTCCTGCCCTGCCGCTGCCTCTGCCTCTGACATTCCGCCCCAGAAGATAAGGATCCTGTCTGGCGCCTGAGTGCTTTTTTCTCCTGCTTTCCGAATCTGTTCCCTGATTATCTGCAGACAGCCCTTCACTAGGGGGGCCACCTGGGATGGGGCTCAGAGCAGAGAGAAAGGCATGGGGGTGGAAGGAACCAGGAGGCCTGCAGTCACCCATCTGGGGTTGAGGTGGCCATTGACCAAGCCCCCCACTGCAACCTGAGCACCCAGCTCAGCAGAGAGCTGAGGACTGCTTTTTCTGGGTGGACTGACCCACTTGAGTGAAAAGAAGGGGTATGTGAGCTAGGGGCCTGGGATGGGGACAGAGGGTGGGGTCACTGCTGTGGTCAGCGTTCCTCAGCATTGGGCCTGGACAATACCCAGAGGGGATGTGGTGGAGGCTACAGCCAGCCAGACGGCCACATCCTGTGGGAGACGCTGGCCCTTCCCAAGCCAGACAGGGTCTGAGGACACTTAGGGATAGGAGAGGGAGGGTGCTGGAGGGCTCCCAGAGCCCAGCCTCCAGCTCTGGGGACTGGTGTCAGAGAACAGCCAGGGCTAGCACGGCTCCCTGGCCTCAGCCTGAAGAGGAGGGGCATCCCCCTCCCCTGGGCCTAGGGGGCTTCCCTGGTGGCTCAGATGGTAGAGAATCTGCCTACAATGCAGGAGGTCCAGGTTCAATCCCTGGGTCAGGAAGATCCCCTGGAAATGGCAACCCACTCCAGTATTCTTACACAGAGGATTCTGTGGACAGAGGAGCTTGGTGGGCTACAGACCATGGTGTCGCAAAGAGTCGGACACGACTGAGCACCGTCACAGAAGCCCAAACTTCTCAGGCCAGGGCTTCCCTGGAGAGCATCCAGTTATATCAGGCTGTGTCCAGACAAGGAGACCATTCAGAAAGAGAAGGGATTGGGCTCATCTCACCCTCTAGCAAGTCAGATGTGATTCCATCTTCCAGGGGTTGGGAGTCTGCATTGTGGGCCCCACTTACTGGGATTTGGGAGCCCACACTTCTCTGCTAACATACTGTGTGACCTTGGGCAAGTTCCTTTCCCTTTCTGGGCCTTAACATTCTTCCACTACAAACTGGGGAGGCGGCCTATGTGGAATGAGGACACACAGCCTTCTCAGTGGGAATGGGAGAGGATAGCAGAGGCCTGAGTTCACAGACATTGCCTCTCTAAGCCTTGTCAGACCTCCAAGGGTTCTTGTGAAGACTGAATAAGATGTAGGAGGTGATACTCTGGCTTGGAGTAGTTGCTCCCTGAGTACAAGGATGGCCAGCCGTTAGCACACAGGCTGGGAAACCCAGGACTGGCACAGCTGCTGCAGGAGCGTGGGCTGTGAAGTGTCAGGAGGCTGAGGGCCCAGCCCTCTCTCTTCTTGAGTATTTGCTCGTGCAGGCTTTGGAAAAGGCCCCACACCTTCCCTGCCCCCAGCCTCCACTTGCCATCCCCTCCCCCACACCCGTAAAACCATTTGGGGGAGGGGAAGCGATGCGAGATCATTTTTTATGGCTTCCTGGCCCCAGAGCCAGAGGGCTGAGAATCGGGTGGTGTGGGCTGGATTCCTGAGCCTCCCCCTCGAAGCCTTCAGCCCATAAATATGAAGCCCAGGGCTGGGAGGAGCTGGCCCATAAGCTGTCAGCGGATTGCCCACTTAGAAAGTCGTAAAGCATTTCTCGGAGCTCCCACCCGGCCCTGATGGGCAGTGGGCTCCTCTTCTGAATGTGCTGGGCTCCCTCTGCCCAAGTCCCCATTTAAACTCTCCAGCCACTCCCACCACTAGCTGTGCCTTGGTTTTTCCTTTGTGCACAGGAAGTCTGGGGAGCTGGATGGGGAGGCCCAGGCTCAGGGGTCCCTGGGGCTCTTTGAAGGTCAGTGGAGGTTTCAAGAGGTCGTAGAGGGTTCTGCTCCTGCATTTCTCCTCCTGAGAACAGGGAAACCCCCATTATTTCTAATTCCCTTCTTTGTGCCTAGCCCAAGTGGAGCCAGAACCTGCCCCAAGGAGCTCTCAAAATTGCTGTTAGGGAGAGAAGATGGATGCCTAGGAAGAGAGAACTCACCTTTTCTGTAGCTCAGAGGAAGAGTATCTCCAAGGCTGGGATGCTGGAAGTCTTCCTGGAGGAAGCACGTATGTGGGACCAAATGGGGTAGAGCACAGCTCAGAGTCCAGGATGAGTGTGGAAAGGCAGAGGCTAAGTAGCCAGCATCGGAACGTCGGGGCTACGGGGAGCCTTGTGAACATATCCGCTGAGGCTACCCTGTCAACTTGTGCCTCTGTGGACAGGCTCTGGCAACAGACTAGGCTCAAATGCCACCTTCTCCACTTGTTTCAGCCATGTGTCCTGAAACAAGTTAGCTTATCTGAGACTCATCTTCAGCCTTGAAATGGAATTAATAGTGATCCACTCCATAATGACCGTAGTCATAACATTTAGATGAGAGCTTATAGAAGAGGAATCTTGTCTCAGTGGTCAGGGGTTTTTGGAGTCTGGTAGATTGGATTCCAAACTCAGTTCTGCCTCTTACCAACCATGTAGCCTTGGTGGTTAGTTCACCTCTCAAGGCCCAGTTCCCCCATTTGTGAAATGGGGGTGAGAGTATTGAAGATTTGATATTAGCTGTTAACAGGCACAGCGTGTCCACAGCGGCTAGTGCAGAAGAGTTGCAGGGTCCAGTGTGTGTTGGGAGCCCCTGTCTCCAGCCTCACTCGGCCTATAGGTTCAGGAAGGGACAGCTTTCTTGGGAGCAGGAATGATCTTTACCAGGGCTTCTTAAGTCCTTTTTTCTTTCTTAAGAAACATTTAATGCTTACCCTAAGGCAAGTTAAAAACAGTAAAACAGCAGCCAGTCCATTTTCCTGGTTTGTGGCAAGGGGACTGAGGGAGGAGGGATGGTAACCTGAGCTGGTTAGGCTGGGGAAGGTGGGGAGAGGCCCCTTTCAGGCAGGTAATTGGGGATGGAGGGGGTCTCCTGTCTTTTCCCTCAGGGGGCTGGGAGAGACCTGGTTTCCACTGCTTTGTCGCCTCATTAACTTCACCACAAATAGCCCAACTGCCCTGTAACTCCCTCAGGCAGAAATCAGGGGGTATTCAGAAACTAAATAGGAGAGTGACCATTAAAAATAAGATGGCATTGGTGGCCCCCACCCCAGGTGGAAAATCTGCTTTCTGCTGGAAACACCAGTCTTGGGGCCATTTGGAGTCCTGGGAAGGGACTGCTCCGGAAACTAAGGGGTAGACTGTGGTGGAGAGTTCTGACTACTACTGAAAGGTGCGGACACCCTCCTCATCCCTGCCCAGGAAGCGGGGGTCAAAACTGTCAGTGGGTCACTTCCACAGAGCTGCTTTTGTCTTCCCTGGGCTTCCAGTGACTCCAGGCTTTGCATCTCCACTCATTCACTATCCCCCTCCCTGCCCACCTTGCCCTTGCCAGCTCCGCCTCTCCCCTCCCCACGCATCTTCAGTCTCCATCCGGGCCTCTTCCAGCTCAGACTTAGAAACTGAGACCTGATAACTTATTTCCATGCCCTTGAGCTGCCCTGGATGGTCGCTGGTGGGGGAGAGGGTGGGTTCAAATTTGACTGGCCTGTCCGCCAGTCACCCGAAACCCCACTCTCTGTTCCCAGGGTGGCTATAATCCAAGTGGAGCTGATTTACTTCCTCTCACCTTGCAGACACCTAGCATTCCAGGGTTCACAGGGCAGTTCAGGGGTAGTAGGGTAGGTTTTGGGCTTCCCTGGTGGTTCAGTCAGTAAAGAATCTGCCTGCAACGCGTGAGACCTGGGTTTGATTCCTGGGTGGAGAAAATCCCCTGGAGAAGGGAATGGCAACCTCCTCCAGTATTCTTGCCTGTGAAATCCCATGAACATAGGAACCTGGTGAGTCCATGGGATTGCAAAGAGTCATACATGACTGGTGACTAAACCATCACCACCAGGGTAGGTTTTAGCTGCAGCTTGGGAAGGGAAGCCATCTTCCATAATGTAGGGTCAACAGAGACCCTCCCCCCAGTTGAGCCTATTCATAGGGGAGGGGCGCTGAAGCAGCAGCAGGTTCAAGGTGTGAAGGAGGCTGACTATAGCCATCTTGTCAGCAGGGCGGTGGGACAAGGGACAGCAGGCTGAGCAGTGAGGAGCTCCTCCACCCACTGTGAATCACCAGGCTGCCTGATCACTTCCCTTGCACCCCACTATCCTTGTTGCTACCACATAGGAGCCTGAGGGTGACTGAGGATCCCCAAGAAGTGTCCAGCTCAGGGCTGGTAAATTGTTAGTGCTCAGAAGTGCATGCCACGCCTGTCCCGGTGCTAATACTAGTATTTGGTGCTAACACCCCACCCCATTCTCTGTTCAGCAGCACAAGAGCAGGGCTCCTCAGGTGGGTGGTGGGCAGCAGGTTTCTGGGCTATGGGTGTTTGCGAGTGCCAGACGGTTCTTGGGTGAGCCCAGATTTCTCAGGTCAGCTTCACAGGGTTCTACCCTGTTTTCGCAGGTGCACCCTGTACGTAGACTTGCCCTCCAGGGGTTGCCTGCTCCGAGGGGGAGACCGATCTTGGACTCCAAGAGAAATGAACAGGTGTCCCATGTGAGCTGCTTGGAGGTGGGAGCAGCTGGGCTCCGGGGACTTCAGACAGGGTGGCACATGAGATTCTGTCCCTTCTGAGCCTGCGTCCCTACCCCTTCATCTGTCCTCCCTGCCAGAGGCTCTGTCCCCGCCCCACCCCCCGCAAAGAGCCCCAGAGATTATGAACTGTACTTCTCACGTGCCAACCTCTGCTCCTTACCCCGAGTGGCACTATCGCTCTCTCCTGCCGGTGCCCCGCTATGTTTGGGGATGGCTTTAACAGCTGTTGATATCAAGCCTAAGTCTGCCTCCTTTGGCTTCCACCCTCTAGCCACTTGCCACGAAGGAAGCAATAGGTCCTCTGCTGATATAACCTCCTGAGTCCCTCAGTCTTACCTTCCCCCAAGACTCCAATAACTCTAGAAAGTAATGAAGGCTCTCAGGGCATGGGCAGTGCCCACAAGAGCCAACATCCCAGCCGTGGAGGTGCTGGTATACCTGTGGGCCAGCACAGTGGGTGCTGGAAGGTTCAGCCTCCATCCCTTGTCCCACATTTTCTGTCTGAATTCAGACTCTAGTCTTCCAAGGGGCCCACACCATCACTTCCTGTTAGGGTCACGGCCAAGGAGAGGCTAGCAGCAATGATTTTCTCCCTGCCTGGTGGACCGCTGTCTCCTCTCTGACAAAGACAAAGACCCACCTTCTGTGCCCCTGCCTGCCCTGTACGTCCCCCAGTGCCCCTGTAGTGGCAGGAGAAATCAGAGGCATATTTGATATTTCTGGATGCTCTTCTATCCTGAGGACACCTGTGGCTGAGGAAACGGAAGCAGGATCCTTTGACAGCCCTTAGAAGAGGAGCAGCCCCTTAAAACCAGGTCCCAAGGGTCAGGGAAGCCTTTGGTGGGAATTCCTGCCTGGAACGGAGTTCAGGATGGCCTGCTTCTTTTTACTTAGCCTGGGAGTCTGGGATTCTATGATTTTTTTTTTTTTTTGCTTCAAGGCTTGATGTTTTGAAGAGTCCATCCTCTTGGTAGCTTCCATGTGTGGCAGTAACAGTTCTGTGCTCTCTGTGTACATTGACCCCATTGCTTCTGAAAGCCTCCTTAGGTGGGATCCCTGTCTCCATCTTCAGAGAAGCGGGGCGTCTCATACTCTGGCAGTACACCTGCAGACCCCACCCCCACAATCACCATGCCGTTGCCTCCACTCTGCCTGGCCGCCTTCTACAGCTCTCAAAGCCTATGTCTTGGCGCTCTGGAGAGAGGTTTCCCAGGCCTCCCCAGGAAGCCTGCGGGGTCACAGATGCCCAAGGGACCCCCTAGAGAGACTTAACAACTGCATGGCTGCAGCGAGAGTCCCCCTCCCCCCACATATCCTCCACGTTGCCTTGGCTCGTTGCAAAGGCTTTAGAAGCCTTCCTCAGACACTCCACATCTGTCCTGCAGCTCAGCCAGAGTCAGAGAGCCAGCTGTGTCATGGAACCTGGTGGCTGACCACAGCCAAGGTTTGTGCTGGCCCCAGTGACCTGATCTGCGTAGGAAATGAGCCAGGGGCCACGAGAGCATGTGAGCCCTAGAGGTGCCTTTGAGGGTGGTCTTGCTGTCCTTCCCGACCCTGACCGCCTCCTGCTGAGCATCTTGCAAGGAACCCCATTTTATCTGAGTAGGAGGAAGGCCGAGAGAGAGGGGAAGTGTGCTTATTGGGTATATCTGGCTTTGTCCCTAGAGCATGGGCCAGACTTGAACAGTAACAGTAGTAACTGGCACCAAGCCAAAAACCCATCTTCTTCATAGCCTGGCACCTCCCCAGAAGATCCTATCTTTAAATCACAGGCTGTCTTAGAGCTGGAAGGAACCTCCCATTACCATTGCCCAAGTCCAGGCCCAGAGCCTCTAAGTGCCGACCAAGGACACAACATCATCATGGTACTCCTGGGCCATTAGAGTGGGTTAAAGCCAGGTTAGTCTTAATAGCAAACTTCTAACAGTGGGCATAATCAGAGCCCAGGCCACTGCCCTGTTATCCGGTACCTCACCTCCAGTGAGATTATAGCCCAGAGAGGATGTGGTGCTGGCCTGGGTTACAGAGGAGTGCCCAGGAGTCCCTGGCACTAGTGAAATGCTCGCATGGGGTCTGGTGCTCCAGGAGGCTGCAGAGAAGCCCATCATGCACATTCACTTTGCTGAGGTCTCAAGACCTTCTTCCTGGACTAACCACAGCCAACGCCATCCCCATAGAATAGAGTGGGGAGGACCCAGGGAAGGGGGTAAGTTCAGGGGGTAGTTTGGTTTTGTCCCTCCCTGTCTCCCTTCCCATGTGGCCTCCCTGACCATGTGCCAGGCCCCGTGCTTGGTGCTCACACACAGGAGCTCATCTGATCCTGCTACAGGCAAGTTGATCACCTTGGTGCCGATGAGGGCACAGAGGCTCAGGGTGCCCCACGTGACAAGGCCAGAGACAAGTGAAATTTGTGCAGAGCTGCTGCGAGGTCCCCCAGTTACTGCCGCCACAAGAGGAAGCCTGCTGAGGGAGACGGGAGACCACCCTGGGCTTCTGAGGGGCGATAGTATCTTCATCTGGTTCCTGCATCATCCGGTCAGAAGACCCCCTCTTTTGCCTGGGATGCCAGGGTGAGTGCAGAGGGCCTGCTATCTGCCCAGCTCGCTCCCTGAGAATGACAGACAAAATGTGCAGGCACCAGCTTTGCTGCTGGGACATGGCGAGAATGCCTCTCAGGCCCTTGTATATCCATTGTCTCTCATAAGACCTCTGCCCTCGGAAGAGGGTTGGGGGTTTAGCCTACAGGCCATGGGTGCCCATGGCCCCCTACTGCCATGTCTGTTCCCTGAAGACCCCTGGGTCTGAGCTCTTAGGGACTCCTGGAACCCACCCTCCGCCCTTACACACACACACACACACACACACACACACACACACACACACACAGCACCTCAGGGAGGCCTGGGCGAGGGAGAGTAGGCCATGTGTGCTACCCGCTCTGTCCTAGGCTTGGCCCTACCAGTAGCAGAGCAGCAGATGGACTGTGGAACACTAATGAGGATACAGCCCTTCCACTGAGGAGTATGGGGAGACAGCCCTTGGCCGAGCAGGAAGAGCCTGGGCTTCAGGCTGGGTTTCCCTGTCTGTGCAGGGTGCCCTCACACCCTCCTCTAGAGCAGCGCTGTCCAGGGGACCTTCCTGCAGGGTAGGGATTTTCTCTACTGTCCAGGACGGTAGCACAGCTACAGGTGGCTGTTGAGCACTGGAGTTATGGCTGTGCAACTTAGGAACTGGATTTTTCATTTTAATGAATTCAAGATTAAATAGCCACATGAGACAGCTATGTTGGAGAGCATAGCTCTGAAGGTTCTGGGAAGATCCATTTGTCCAGTAGGCACTCATTCAGGGCTGGTCCCCTTCTCTGCTCCCCCGAGGGGCTCCTCACAGACCCACCCCACCTGAATGGCCAAAGCAAGAGGACCAGGGAGTCTGGGGTGGAATAAAAGGCTCCCTGCTTATCTCAGAGCTTTCTGCAACAGAGAGGGAAATAATAACCATGGCAATGCTGATCACGTGGGGCAACTTCTCCTGTGCCTTGTCATAAAAACATTTGTTGGGTGCAAATCAAGCACCAGATACTGTGTCAATTGCTGGACGTGTCATGACGCTTAGCCCTTGGAACTAAGCATTGCTCTTCCCAATTTGTAGTTGAGGACACAGAGGCCCAGAAAGGTGAAGCAGCTTGCCCAAGGTCACACAGCTAGTGTGATCAGGATCTGCCCTTGGGTGTGCCTGTCTCCAGAGTCTGTGCTCTTTGCACAATTCCATGTTTGTTTACCCTTCACTATTCTGCTGTGGCCAGCACTAGGCCAGGCATCTTTGGGGACAAGAAATTGCACAGGCAAGGTCTTTGCCCTCCAAGTCTCCTTCATACATCACTCCTTGTGCAAAAACAGTAAAGGGGGGCCCGGGCCCCATCAGCAGGAGTGTCTGAGCCCAGCCTTCACAGAGTGTGGTGGGTCCGTCCCTGTAGCCTGGCTTCCTGCCCTGGGACCACTCAGGTATTATGGCTACACCCTAAACCTGGATGCTGAGGTTTGAATCTTAATCTCTTAAAACGATACCCAGCACCGGGCAGTTTTCTGGCTCGAAGTAAATAGCTGGATAGATGTTCTCTAATGTTCTCTCTCCGGTGAGCCAGGCAGGAGAATCACATCTCTCATTTTCCAGAGGAAACTGAGACCTGGAGGAGCCTCGAGAGTCACCCCTGTTCATACCCCTGCTCAAGGCAGAGCAGGGCGGCCTCCCACTCTCCCGATGCCATCTCCAGACTCTGTCTGACTCCTGCGACTGCTTTTCTAGGATAACCAGGGAGCAGGTGGAAGGAAAACACTCAGCTTGCATACTCAGAGGGGCAAGTCATCAATATAATAACATCCCAGAGTGGGGAGGAGGGCAGCCGGATGCTGAGAGCAAGGATGTCCGCTTCCGAGAGCCTGCGTTCTCAGGCCTGCCGTGAGTCAGGGTCACTGGGACTGCCCCGCATGCGCGTGTGTGTGACGCTCCACGTTGGCCAGCCGACTCGGGGCTTGCTGCCGTGGCAGCGTGTGTCTGTGGGTGACCGCGGCACACAGACTGTCTCCAGGTCCCTCTTGCCCTCCCCAACCCGCCTCCCTGTGCTCCAGGAGACAGATGTCTCCCAGATGTTTCTCACTTCCTGCCTGGCTCCGTGCAGTGCGTGTGTGTTTATTTTGGACAGCCCACTAAATAATAACCATTTTAAGAAAAGCTTTTCATAACCCCGTTCCCACGAGGAGTCAGAGTTCAGGAAATAATCCCAACTCTATTCACTATTGTCCCCAGGCTCTCTTCTTTCTGACCTCTACTCACCGCTCCCCACCCCCCCACTCCGGAGACCACTTTTGAAAAGATTTCTTTTTATTCTACATGACGTATCCCCTCTCTGTGATGCTGGTTCTCTGGGAAGCTGGGGCCGGGTGAAGAGTGGGGGAAGGCTGGAGCAGAGAGGGAACCTGTTAGAGCTCTGCTACTCAAAGTGTGGTCCCTGGACCCGCATCCCCTGGGAGCTTGTTAGAAAAGTAAAGTCTCAGCCATACCCCAGATCTCCTGCATCAGAGTCTACATTTCCACAAGGTCTCAGCTGATTCATACCTATTTCAAGTTCAAGAAGTGGTAATCGGGGCCCAGGCTTTGTTGATGAGGAATGGGGGCTGACTTTAAGAGTGGAGGGCCTTGCCATCAGGCCTTCCTTAGCATAACTCACTTAGGGTCTGGTGGTACAGTCTAATAGGCTCTGAGCCCCAAGCAGTTGGAGCCTGGGTGGGCCAAGGGCAGAAGCAGCACAGGGAGCCCCTGGTCTGGGGAGTCAGGCAAGCCAATTCTTCTCCCAAATGTCATCCCAGCCCTGGCAGCCAGGACGGCAGCAGGCTAAGTGCTGCTCTGGCCATTCAGCATGGAAGAGTGGTTTCCGGCCAGCCCTGCCCTCTGTTTATTGGGCTCTGTCCCTGCTCTGTCCCCAAGTGACCTGTGGGATCACTCCCACATCTCAGGTGGGATGCCACAGGATTTGTATTCTTCTGTCCCTGTGTGGCCTGCCCTGTGGTCCTGCCTTCTGTGAAAATAGAGAGAGTAAGGTCAGCTCTGAGCTTCCCAGGTGGCGCAGTGTTTAAGAATTCATCTGCCAATGCAAGAGACGCAGGAAACACACTTCCATCCCTGAGTTGGGAAGATCCCCTGGAGGAGGAAATGGCAACCCACTCCACTATTCTTGCCTGGAAAATTCTATGGACAGAGGAGCCTGGCAGGTTACAGTCCATAGGGTCACAAAGAGTTGGACATGGCTGAGTGACTGAGCACACATGCACGGTAGATTCCGCTTGCCTCGTGGGGACCTGAGAAACTTGTGTCTGTGACTGCCCCATAAACTGTCAGACCCGACACCTGCCCTGTGTTTCTGTCTTCCTTCCTCTCCATCTCTCAGTAAGGGTTTACAGAGGCATGGCATGACTAGCTCAGGATGGACACCTGAGATGCTTGGAGAGGCTTGAGACCGAGGCTTGGGCTTGACCTCAGCTGGTTAAGCTGGTAGCTTGACCTCAGCTGGTTAAGCTGGTAGCTTAACCAGGGAAACAAGACTTGCCTTTGGAAGGTTAAGGAAAATTCAGACCCCCAGTGCAGGAGACCACCAGAGAGCAAAGGCTGCCCCCTCAAGCAAGGATAGAGTTGACAGGAGTTCCTTCATGGATAAGATGGGAAGAAGTTGCTGCAGGCTGGGACGGGTGAGATTCTGAGGGGAGCAAGGGATGTGGCTAGCTCCCAGAAAGATGGAGACCCCAGAGGGAGAGGATCTAAGAGGGCTTCTTCCAGAGGGATGGCTTTGTGGTTCTGCAAGCCCAGGAAGGTGAGGTCCTCATGGGGTGGGGGTCAGGATGGTAGAGGAGTCCAGACAGGGAATGCCCTTGTGTGCACTCTGAGGTCCTTCACTATAGAAGGTGACCAAGTCACATGTCAGAGTAGGTACACAGTAAATATTACTTCAATGATAATCAGGAGATAAATGAGTAGGTGAGTGACAGGAGGGAGAGAGGGAGGAATGGATGGACGAAAGGGTGGGAGGGAGGGGGGAAGTAGGAAGGAGGGGAAGGAAGAGAAGGTTAGCCATCCTAACCTTCTTCTGCATTTGTCACAACCTTTTCACATCCGCCATCCTTTTGACCCCACACTCACCCTCTGTGGGAGAACAAGCCGCAGTATTTCTCCATAGACAGGATCAATAAGACTAAGACCCAGACTCAGGAAGGGGAAGCCAGCAGCCACCTGACCAGCAGCAGCCTTCCATGAAGAGTCTCCTTGTTTGGAGTGTGCCTGCAGCTTGGAGTGTGCTGACACCAGCCTTTTCCCAGATGCCAGCACAAACCCAGTGAGAAAGTCCATGGCCCTGACTCTCCACCTGAGGCAGGGCTATCCAGGAAGCTCATCAGTGAACATTTATTGAGCACCAGCTCTTTGGCAGTGGTTCCTTGATTCAGTAAGGACAGTAAAGGTCTATTCCTGCGGCAAAGGTGCACATGGTATCTGGGAACAGAGAGGTCACACAGAGGTGTGCACACAGCAGTCAGGCTATGGCGTGAAGATCCTGGCACGTAGGAAAGGCTTTGGGAGCAGATGCCATTGGAGCTGAGCCTGGGGGAGGATCTGGAGAAGGTGCTGTCCCATCTGGGCAGCCTGGCCAGCAGTTCCCCACTGCCCTGGCTGGGTATCGTGCCGGAGAAGAAAGAAGAGGTCAGTCAGCAGGCCTGTCTTGTTTCTCTCTTGCCCACTGAGGGCTCTGCTCTTGGATGAGCTCCCAAACATTGCAGTTACTGTCAGCTGGGGACCTTGCCCTCTGTGAGCCTCCCATCCCTGACCTTAGCATGTCTAACCTGATGCGCACTCCCCAGCCCAGCATAACTGTTTCAGAGACCCAAGTCCACGCCTCTTTCTGCATCCCCTGCTCCCCCACCCTGGCAATTGTGAGCAGTACCCATATTCCCCAAACTGGAACCCGTGAAAGCTTGGGGGTTCTGTGCCACAGGGGTCTATGAGAAGCCAGGCAGCAAGTTCCATAGGAGTTAGACAGAGGGCCTGAAGAAAGACATGCTTCCTTAGGTTTACCCTGGGCTCTGATGCCAGAGGAAGTAAGGCTCCCCTTAGTGATTTGGAGACCAGCTTGTTTCTGGGCGACATCTCTTGAGACCTCCAAGAACAGGGTAAGAGATGGGGAATACCACACATGCCATTAGCTTGCTGTGGTCACCTTCCTCCTGCATGCCTTTGTCTTCCTCCTCTGTGAGATGAGAGGTGGACTCAGCAGCCCCTGAACCCCTCTTCCAGGATTGGCTGGCTGCATGTGTGATGTCTCAGGGGTAAAAATCCGGCTCCACCCTGAGGTCTTGTCTGTGGGCCCTGGGCCCCTGGACAAGCTCACAGCTTCTCATGACAGAGACTTTGAGGAGCAGAAGACAGTTAGGTTTCCCCAACCACTGCCCTGGGTGGGCACCCTTGCCTCTGGCCTCAGCAGTGCTTACCCAAGCAGGAATGCCCTGGGAGGCTGCAGCCAAAGGGGAGGAAGGAACAGAGGGAGGCAGACAATACAGACAGAGCCCAGGGAGAGGAGTCCTGGAGCAGGAGGGGCCCTCCCCTCCCTGGGCTCCACCCGGAGCCAGCACATCCTCACCCCATCCCAGAGAAATGAACCAGTGGGGAGGCCCACCCTCCCCTTCTTCCTGAGTTGGCAGTTTTTCCTCTGGGTGTTCAACTCAGGCTCTTCCTCCCTTTTTCCTTCCATTCCTGACTGCCTGTTAAATATTTGGGCCTAAAGGGCTTCAATTATCCTTTAATTTACATTCGTAATTTATGTATTAGGCAGAATGGACACGCGGTTAGTCTAACAGCCCCCAGTAGACCAGCTAGTATCTGCTGTACTCGCTGTTCTTAAGAATCTCATCATTTTCCTTTGCAGCCCAGGGTCTTTGTTTTAAAAGCGGCTCCTATACATGCACGTTTATATAGGACTGTGCATGGGTTCACAGGTGCACACAGAAGACGGCCTGAACTCACAGCCAGTGTGAACACACACCCTCTTGCACACATACACACTAAGGCAGAGGATACAGGTTTTATACACACACACACACACACACACACACAAAGATATAAAACACAGAACCCAATGCCCTGCCATCTCCACTCCACCTGTACATTCTTCCTTTCTTCTCCAGGCAGTGATGTACGCATAGGTCTGGATAGCCATCACTTAAGTTGGCCAGGGGGTCTCAAACATAGTTCCTTCTAGCAAAGAGGCTGGGGGCGGGGGGAGAGGGGCAATGGTGCCCAGATGGTATTCAGTTGGGCCATTCTATGTGCTGGTTTTCCATCCCTCCTTGAGTGACCCCAGGGCAGGATGCACAAGTGAGAACATGATCATGGCCATGTCTCCAGCCTGCTCACACGTCATGGGCTGGCACCAGCTCCAAACTCCTCCTGAGCATCTGAAGCATGCTGCCCACCTGGCCTTGGCAGCAGAGCCTTGCATCCTGGGCTCTGGCAGCCTGAGCTCTTGCCCTGACATAGCCAAGCTGCCAAGGGGAGTGCTTTCAGGATTGCCAGCTCCTGACTGCCCTCAAGTCCCTGTCCGGCTGCCCCAGCGCCAGTGTGCAAGGGCTGAGGGCTCCTCAAGGAGTGATAACACCAGTGACAGAGGGTAATGTCCCTTATATGTGTGTGTGTGTGTGTGTGTTTCCCAGCTCAGTGGCAGCTGAAGTGGGCCCTGAGCCCTGCAGGAGGGCACATTGTACCTCAACTGAGACCATGCTTTCCAGGCCAGGCTCTTAGGATCCAGAGCTGTCCTCAAGATTGGCTTCCCAGCTCTCATCCCTAACTTCAGGAGAGCCACCCGGTGTGGTTCCTGGACCCTCCCTCACGTCATCCCCCGTGCCTCCCCCATGCCTCCCCTGTGGTCCGCAAAGCACAAGATGGCAACGAGGCAGGTAGCCCAGTGGGCATTTCATACATCCAATTGGTGAGATGACCCATTATACAGAGGCAAAAACCAAGGCTATAGGAGGTGGGGCCACAGGACAGAGTACTTAGGCCTCTCGAAAGGTCCATTTTAGGATTCTGGCCACATATCCCAGTGTCAGCGGGGCCTTTTGGAGCCCAGATTTCTTTCTTCTCATACTGGTACTCAGGCTGTGGCCCTGCTGCTTGGGATGGGGTAGGGATGTAGTTCCTTCCTAAGCACCTGTCCAGGCCCAGGAGAGCAGCCCAGGGGAGCCAGGTGGAAAAATGTGTGGGCCACAGGTGCCCCACCTCCTTGCCCCCCTCCAGGCCTATCATGGCATAAACTCCTGCCACTTCTGAGCAGAGCAGGGCCACTGGGAATCTGTGGGCCTGCTGGACCTGGGCTTCCTGGCTGCTGAAGGCCTTTTACCCCATGCCCTGCTCCCCAGAATGTCTTTAGTCAGGGGGCAGTGCCAGTGGGGCAGACTTCAGAGCCCATTTTACTTGGTTCTCAGGAATGATCCTGACAGGATGCCCTTCCTTGGTTGGCATGCTCTCAGGTCTTCCTGGGAATCCCTACCACGGCCCCTCCCCAGTCCTGGCCTCCCATCTCCTTCATCCGTCTAGTCTTGCTTGGATGTTTGGGTGCTTCCTCAAGTCTCAGTTTAATTCTTGCCTCTCCCAGGAAGTCTTTCTTGATAACCCCAGCTTCCCTGAACCTGTTTAGCCCATTTCTCAAAATCTAGGGCAGCAGTGGCCAAAATAAAAAGGTGCATCTCAGATGGCTGTTTTGAAAACCGAGGGTGACTATGTGGTGTGTTATGCTGAGGCGAATTCCAGGATCACATCCAAACTCATTTGTAAAGGTCATCATCAGTTGGTAATGTCTGCTGTGGGCCCAGGATTGGAATGTGGTGGTACTAATGCCAGGTATTTGCCATTACTGATCGAGGGCTAAATCCCAAATTTTCATTATTATTCTAGTGGTTTCATGAAGGGTTATCCTATCTCCCTCCTGACTCTCAGCACCCCAGTATAGAGGATACCTTTTCATGTGAGCGGAGCATACATCTCTGTCTCCCACAGATTCTAACATAGGTCCAGAAACTGAAGAGGGCAATACCTATAGCCCTCTAGAGGTGGAAGGAATTCCAGAGACGATCAAGTTCGGGGATGTCAAATAGGTTTCCTCTTGCCTACCAACTTTGAACAAGCAACAGTGATTTCCAGGAACTGTGCTTGCTCCGAGGCTAAGATCAGGCTCCATCAGAAAGCGGCACAGTCGGTTAGTGATGTCTGCCGTGGGCTCAGCCACGACAGCAGTAGTACTTCAGTGCTGCTCTGTCACGGAGCCATGTCTGGCTCTTTGCAACCCCATGGACTGCAGCCCACCAGGCTCCTCTGCCCATTGGATTCTCCCAGCAAGAACACTGGAGTGGATAGCATGCCCTCCTCCAGGGGATCTTCCTAACCCAGGGATCAAACCCAGGACTCCTGGATTGCAGGTGGATTCTTTACCTTCTGAGCCACCAGGGAACCCAAGAATACTGGAGTGGGTAGCCTCTCCCTTCTCCAGGGGATCTTCCTGACCCAGGAATAAAACCGGGGTCTCCTGCATTGCATGCAGATTCTTTACCAGCTGAGCTACCAGGGAAGCCCACGGTATTGCTATCTCTGTTTTATTTTAGTCTTCCAAATATACTGATGTGGAAACTAGGACCCAAGAAGGGGTTATCTGTCAGAGGTCATCCCTTTGCTTGGTTGAATGATTAGAGACTCCTGGCTCTTGCTAAGGGAGTCAAGGTAAGGTAAGGAAAGGAACTTTTCCAGCACACGCTCATAAATTTCCACTTGTGCTTACATATTCACCTTCTCCCAGAAACACATACACTCACGTATGCACTACTCCCAAACGTATCTACACACACACGCACACACACATATACATTAACACATACAAACACACACACATTCTGCCTTATCACCTGGCAAACCTCATTCTTCCTCATCTCAAGAGCAGGACACAGCAACAGCCCAAGGAAGCCAGGACAGACATATCGACAATGCGTCTATCTGAGGCTGGTCCCCAGTCTTCATAGATGTCGTGCAGTTTTTACACTCTTCTCTTTTTCCCTTTAATATCGTGGGTGGTTGGTATGATAGAAACACTCTGTAAATGGCATTTAAAGATGAGTTGAATTTTCTTCTGGCCACTGTCCTGGACTTCAGAGTCCCAGGCCACAGAGCCCCTCCTTGTGTGCAAGAGTGGTTTTCCATTTGCCCGTCAATGGGAAACAGGAACTCATCGTGTGCTGGTGCATGGTGAGGGTGACCTGCACTTCAGTAAGCTCGCTTTTAAATATTGTCTCTCCAGATCTTTTCTCTTGTGCCCACCCAGTGATGGAAGCTGCAGCGTGTACATGGTCCCTATATCAGCTCCATCCCTCTCTGAAACTCCTGCCCCACAGTCAGTCCTGGGCAAATAAAGGAATGAATGAACCAAGGAATAACTCCTGTCCTGGGAGAATCTCACAGTTGCAGAGTGGTTCACAGGTGGGGAAGAAGTGGGGATTATTTATATTTCTTCAAGTTTTTTCATTTCTTTTTTGAAAAAATCCATAGGCTGGGAATGGATATTTCAAGCCAGTCATTTCATTTGCCCTCATATTGACCTTACTATTCTGGGACTTTGCATATTTAAGTATGTCCGGTATGCCAGTTTTTATAAGTAAACGAAGTGAGATGTAGTCCTTTTTTTTTTTTCTCCCTCAACAACAACAAAAAAGTGACTTGAGATCTGGGTTAAAATAATTACTATGTATATTACAATATTTCCCTAGTGTCTGTACTCTCTGTCCAATGTTGCCTTCAGCAGGTCTGAATCTTGAGTTTCATCTCTCTGGGTCTAGTTCCTTCAGAGTTGTTTACTCACTGTGCTGTGTGACTGTAGGCTGGTCTGTTGCCGTCTCTGTTGTTGTTGAGTCATGTCCGACTCTTTGAGATGCCATGGACTGCAGCACACCAGGCTCCCTGTTCCCCACCACCTCCCAGAGTTTCATGGGAGAAAGTTTCAAGTTCATGTCCGCTGAATCAGTGATGCCATCCAGCCATCTCATCCTCTGTCACCCTCTTCTCCTACCCTCAATCTTTCCCACATTAAGATCCTTTCCAGCTAGTTGGCTGTTCACATCGGATGGTCAAAGTATTGGCGCTTCAACTTCAGCATCAGTCCTTCCAATTAGTATTTAGGGTTGATTTCCTTTAGGATTGACTGGTTTGATCTCCTTGCTGTCCCAGGGACTCTCAAGAGTCTTCTCTGGTCCTCAGTTTTTCATCCATCAATAGGGATGACTTTGGGCCATCTATGACAGAACAACAGGCTACAGCAGGCAGCTCCCTTCTGTGGCTGTGTATCAGGGCAGGGCAGGGTTTGACCTGCTGCCTCTAACGGGCCCAGCATCAGTCCCAGAGCACTGATAACAGCAACCTCACGCCCGCAGCCTCACCTGCTTGTTTTTACAGAGTGCGTTCACCTCTCTCATCTCTTTCTAATCTCACGGTCACCCTGTGAAGGTGGGACTTGTGTCACATTGTACAAAAGAGGAAACCAAGGCTCCAAGAGGTTGCTAATAATAAAAGCCACTAGCAGTTTTCCAGCTTTTATTATGTGCCCAGCACTGTGCGAAGCTTGTATTAAATTGCCTCCATTTAGTCCTCAGAACAATGCAAGAGGTAGGCGTCATCTTTCCCATTTTGCAGTGGAGGAAATGGGTTCAGAGTGGTGAAGTGATTTGCCCAAGGCCAGACCCTTTCATGCGACTTGCCTCAATAGACAGCACCAGTGGGGCTTGAGGCATTAAAGTAACACCCAGAGACGGGGGAGGAAGAGGTGGGGAAGGCAGTGGGGGTCAAGAGAGCAGAGAAGGCGTTTAACTGGAGAAGTTAAAGAGTAGGAGGATAGCAAGGCATAAGCCCTAGGGCCCCAGGGTCTAAGCTCAGCCCACACTGTCCCTCTTGGTTCTTTGCCTCTTGGAGGCTCAGACCTTTAACTCCTCCTCCTGCCCTGCCACCCCTGATCTCTCATCAACTATGGGCTCTGAACTGTCCCCAGCACTTGCTCATTGCAGACTCCAGCCTTGTGCTAAGTGTTATGTCACTTTAGTTGTGTCCAACTCTGTGTGACCCTGTGGACTGTAGCCGGCCAGGCCCCTCAGTCCATGGGATTCTCCAGGCAAGAATACTGGAGTGGGATGCCATGCCCTCCTCCAGAAGATCTTCCCAACCCAGGGATCGAACCCGCGTCTCTTACATCTCCTCCAGCCTTAGGGGAGCCCCCAAAGGCCCAGCTCTCCCTAGCATTGAGTATGAGAAGGGCCACACCCCCAATGTGGCCATACTAGGCACCCCATCAGCAAGGCACAAGTGCCAGAATAGACAGTTCCTGAGTTTTGGCATTCTGCCTGTCCTTCCTCCAGCACCATGCCCCAGAGATCCTGATGCAAGGAGAAGCAATGGCTGAGCTTCCTAGGAATGAGGTTTTCCTTCCACACCTCCTTTTCCATTTTCCCTGCAACAGGTGGGCAGGCTTGTGGGGAAGGCCAGGGTGGCAGATGTCAGGAGTAGCACTGTTTGGGTCTTTCCCTGGACAGCCTGGGGCTTGCCTCCCTCTTGCTGGGGCCCTGCCAATCTCCCTGGCACCTGGCTCAAAGCATTTCTAGGGTGTTGGAGCTGTTGGGTTCCCAAAGGCTGCCAAAGGGAGGAGGGGCAGGAGAGCTGGGCAGGGCCGTGAGCACTCTCCTCCCCAGGGACATCTCAGCCTGGGGATTCCCCAGGGGCGGCCCACGCCAGAGTGATGGCTCAGGGATGTCTTTCAGGAGGTGTCCAGGGAGCACCTGTTCTAGGCAGGGGTCTCTGGCTGGGAGGGGGCGGTCCCAGGGACCTCCTCCCTGCTCCACGTGTGTCCTTCCTGCCCACAGTACAGTGCCCTCCGCAGGTGCCGAGAGAGGACAGGATTTGCTCAAGGTCACATTGAGTAAGCAGTGGTGTTGGGACTAGACTCCAGGGTTTCTGACTCTTCAGTTCAATGCTCTTTCCACTATAGCAGGTGGTTATGCAAATCAATGTAAATCATATGTAAATGGATGTGGCTCTCTACACCTAGCAGCGGGAGTAGGGGGGTGCATTTCCTAGGGGGTGATGGGATCTTCTCCCTTCATAGACTCTCAGATCTGATAAGGCGAGTGGATCATCCTACCTACCCCAAGGCCAGGGTCCCAGCCGACTGTGGTGATAGGAGAAGAGTGCAAATCAGCTGTGGCTCTGGATCTGTGAGTACCTGGCATTCTCGGGCTGTGAGGCCATCGAGGATGCCAGGAAACAGTCAGAGGAAGCCTCCAGGATGGGCCCCCAGAGTCTACAAGACGCCGTGGGCTCAGCACAGGGAAGTTTTCTCACGGATCCTGGGAAGGCAAATCATTCTCCCCAGGCCCCCTGGGTCCCCATCAATAAGCCAGCCTGAATGGAGAGGCTGGGTTGCGGGAGAAGATTTATTTCCTGGCTCTGGAACCAGCCATTCTCCCTGTCCCCACCTTCTTCCTGGCCAGAGAACAATGGGGCATCCCTAAGAGGCCTTCCTGGGGTGACAGGTGCAGAGAGCAGGGAGGATGGCCACTGGCCTCCATAAGCTCCCATCCCCTTGGCTTTTAGGCATTTGATGATCCTAGTTCTGCTTCCAGAATGCAGCCTGAGGGTCACTTGCTAGAATCCCTGGGGCCCTTTGAAAGAACACCAGTGGCTCTCTGGTCCTCTCTCCAGTACCTCTGGTTCTGAGAGGTATTTGTTTGTTTATAAGTGCAAATAATGGTGCCTATTGCCCCAGATAATGGGAAATAAAGGTCTGAAAAATAATCTGGCATAATCCCACCACCTAGACTCAATTGCTACTTGCACATTAGTATGTTTCCTTTTAGGCCCAGGCCCACATTTGTCCAGGTTTTTTTCATGGTACAATACAAGTTAATGCTTCCCTTCACACCCTGGCCTCCTTATTTAGCATGGTTTCATGGATTTTTCTTGTGCCATTGCATAGACTTCACACATAGCACTGTAATACCTGAGAATCATTCACACTGCTGATGTACTTTATTCACCCCCTCCCATCTTTAATTTATTTACATCCCTCCCCCTCTGTTGAATATTTCTGGTAAATAACACCACAATGAACATCTCCATGCATCTCAGAAGTAGAATTTGTCTGTATTGGTCAGTAGATGTGGAGCAAGGTTATTCTCAGTTCGACCTAAGTCCCGGCAGATGTGCATGGGCACAGGAGGTGGTAACAGGTGTTTCCCAGACAGTGCAGACTCCCAGACTTCACCAGGTGCTCCTAGTTATGGGGGCAGGGCATGTGAATTGGAGACACAAGGGGTTCAGGGCTCCCGCTTCCAGAGTCCCTAACTTAGAAACACAGGGCCCCCAGGGACCTGTCTTACCAAGCGGGCCACTCCTTGTTGGTAATTAGCGCCATCCATCTGCAGTCAGATCTGCAGTGAGCGGAAACCCTTTAAAGCAATTTGCTCTTTTAATATCACCCCTGTGATCTCATTTAATTTTCTCAACCAAACTTTGTTCACCGAGGATGCCAGAGGCTCCTGTGCTCTCCTAGCCTGGGCTGGGTTCTCACCCTTTCCAAACAGTGGGTCTGATTCCAGCAGCTCTGCAGAGCATTGTTTTGCCTCTGGCAGACTAGATTCCAAGCAAAAGCACTGTCCCTGTCCAGCTACAAGAGGGAAGAGTATAATGTTAAAGATGTTGGCTGTAAAATAAATTTAAGAAAAAGATGTTGGCTTTAAAGGTGGGCAGGCACTCCCAACTCTGAGCCCCCATAGAGGGAAAGCAGGTGACTTTTTACTGAGTCATACTATGTGGCATTTTGCATTATGTGTGGATGGGTTTTAGGTAACAGGTCTCAGATAATCCTCCCATGAACTCTGTGGGGTTGGTGTGTTATCACCCATTTTACAGACCAAGAAACTGAGGCTCAGGGTCACAATGACTTGCCTATGTCCCTACCATGTCCCTTTCCTTGAGGGATCACTGGATGACACTGTGAGCAGGAACCTGTGGTGACAGCATGAGTGGTTGTGTGCTGGCCACACCCCATGCCACTGCCCCTCACACAGCCCCTCCGGGCCTGGCCCCAGCTCCTCTAGGAAGGGAGACTCAGCTGAGCCAGCACAGCTTCCAGGCTATCAGCAGCCAGGCCGGGAGAGAGGGAGCCACGGTAATTTATGGCCAGCTCATCCCCCAGTGCCCTGCTCGGGCTGGTGTACTTACTGACTAATGGAAGCCCAGTCTAGGAGGAAATAATTCTGCCAGGAGTCGAGTCCAGTGACAGGGGCAACCGCCATTGCTACAGGGTGAGGACTGGACAGGGAACAGAGGGATCTCAGGCAGAGCCTAGAGACGGAGGGACATTGAAGGCTCTGAGAAAACAGATGGAGCCAGACAGGGACTCAGAAGTACAGAGAATGGTGCTGTCTGGCAGCCCAGTCCCTAGACCAGCTTCTCCAAGGTCCCAGGTGGAGCCAAGAGGTGAGCCAGAAGCCCAAGGTCCCAGACACCCACCAGCACATCAGTCTGAACATTTGGTGGGTTTTGATATTCATCAGTTCAGTTCAGTTCAGTTCAGTCACTCAGTCGTGTCTGACTCTGCAACCCCATGAATTGCAGCATGCCAGGCCTCCCTGTCCATCACCAACTCTTGGAGTTTACCCAGACTCAAGTCTATTGAGTCGGTGATGCCATCCAGCCACCTCATCCTCTGTCTTCCCCTTCTCCTCCTGCCCTCAATCCTTCCCAGCATCAAGGTCTTTTCCAGTGAGTCAGCTCTTCGCATCAGGTGGCCAAAGTATTGGAGTCTCAGCTTCAACTTCAGTCCTTCCAATGAACACCCAGGACTGATCTCCTTTAAGATGGACTGGTTGGATCTCCTTGCAGTCCAGTGGACTCTCAAGAGTCTTCTCCAACACCACAGTTCAAAAGCATCAATTCTTCGGCGCGCAGCTTTCTTTATAGTCCAACTCTCACATCCATACATGGCCACTGGAAAAACCATAGCCTTGACTAGACAGACCTTTGCTGACAAAGTAATGTCTCTGCTTTTTAATATGCATAGAACATCAGAACTTCTCTCCTAACCTCTCAATGACAGAGGGACAAACAGGGGTCCAGAGAGGGTCAGGGACTTGTCCAAGGTCACGCAGCAGTAGATTCCTGAGCTTCTTGGAACCCAGGCTCCCTGCCTCCTTGGGATGTCACAAGAACACTCCAGCCAGTGTGGAGCCTAGTGGGGTAGAAAGGAAGACTATGAAGAAGGCAGAGAGGGTGAGGGCAAAGCAGAGATTGTGGAGTTGGTAGGGGGCAGTTAGGGGCCAGGGAGAAGGAGGGACATGTGGATTAAGCCAGTTTACTAAGAAGGACGACTGGGACAGCCGCATGAGTGGGAGGGGAAGGGGAGCTCGTGTCCTCCATCCTGACAGGAGCAAGTTAAGGAGGGACCCTGAAAAGCCACACCCTGATGGATCCCTCTGTTAATTAGCAAGTGTCCCTGAGGTCCTTTGCCTAGCACTGAGGGGCAAGAGGCAATGGTACCTCTAGATCTTGCCTTGTTCTGCTGGCATCTGCCAGCCAATGTGCTTGCTCCTGGTGGGCAGAGAAAAGCCCCGAAGTTGAGCCCCAGCTTTGCCACCAGCTCAGCCTGTGAGCCAGGCCCACCATTCACCTCTCTTGAGCCTCTGTTTCTTTATCTGTTAAATGGGACCATTCTGCCCAAGGAGAGAGTGAATTGGGTAGTTTGGGCTAAGAGGAAGTCTAAGTGAAGAGGAAGTTCTGGCCTCATGTCAGGGGTCTAAGGACCCTCGGTGCCCCTCTTGGACCCCATCCCCTTCCAGGCTCACCCAGACCAGTCTCCTAGTGACTCTGTGAAATGGATCCCATCTGTGAAATGGGTAGAATCAAGCCACCTACCTGGGCTCCCGGCTCCCCTCCAGCCCCTGGCAGAAAAGCATCCCCAGCTGAGAGGTGAGCTCCCGCCTCCTCACGCCAGGTGCTTCACAGAGGGGTGCGTGGGTTTGGAAGCTGTTGCCCCTGGCCAGGGGCCCAGCAGCCATCTGGGACTTGACAACCAATGCTGAGAAAACAACCCACGCCTGTTGCAGGGCTGGGATGAGGCTTGGTCCCCTCCCTGGAACTAGGGCGGGCTATGGCCAGGTGTGTGGGCGAGTCTGCCAGGTCACCTGGCTAGGGCAGCTTTCACCAGACACCTAGCAAGCCTACTGTGCACCAGGCCTGTGCTAGAGCCTCTCATACGTGTGATCCATCGAAGGCTGGCAAGATCCTGATACTCATTTTATAGACAAAAATGCAGAGGCCTGGGGACTTGAGGCGACATGTCCAAGGACAGCACTGCTTCACTGGAGAACTGTTGTTGTACGAAGTATTCCACACGTGGTCCCACTCATTCCTCCCAGTTAACCTCTAGGCTAGGGGCTGACACAGGTGAAAAAACCAAGGCCCAGAGAGATAAAGCCTTGTGCCTAGAATCCTACAGCTGCTGAAGCTGAGTCTCTCCTGAGTATGTCTGGCTCTTCCCACCCAGAGCAAGGGCCTCGCCTTCCCCACACCTCAGCTCCAGCCAGGGCTCCCCACTTCTCCAGCTAGGCTGGAGGAACCTGTGCATGACCTTATGCTGGTCTCTGGCCACCAGCAGGGCAGGGGTGCAGCCCTCATGGTCTCAACCACTCTTGCTTCCTGAGTGTCCAGAGGCCACCCCATGTCCCTCCAGACCAGGCCCCTCCAGGACGCCTGGTGCCTCACTGAGCTGTGAGGAAGGGCTGGCTTCCCTCGTGCCTTTCCCAGAGCCCTCCCCTCCTGCCAACCCAAGAGCAGCAGAACATGCAGTGTGCTTGACAGGTCTCCTTTCAGAGGAAGAAGTACTTCCAGAAAGAGGAGGGGACTTGTCCAAGGTTACACAGCAGGGGCATTCCAGGGAATCTTTCTGAAGCTCCCTCAGAGAAAGGGCAGGAGGAACCAAGGATGGGCTTTGTCAAGCAGGCTCCCACCCATTCCCGTCTGTCCCCTGGGTCCCCACTCCAGTCCAGGCCCAACATTGCCTTTTCTCTCGGAGTTGATGCCCAGCTGGGCAGAGGATTCACCTGATGGTTAAAGACTTCTTCCCCAGAGAGCCGAGCATCCAAAGCCCCTCTCCATCCTCCCTGCTCAGGAGCCCCCAGTCACCTCCCTGTCCAAGAGGCCACTGGCAGATAAGAAAAATAGCCCGAGCCTCAGGGCAGGTGGCTGCATGGGGCCAGGTGAGCCAGATGTCACCAGATTCACACAGGTGAGCTGGGTTAGAAATGGGCTAGCCTCACCTTGTGGGCAGGGTGGAGGGAGGGTACGTGTAGCTGTTTGTTAGAAAAATCACAATAAGTGATCTTAGCCTTGGACAGCCTTTTATAGGTTATAAAGCACTTCTCATATCTCTAAGAAGAATGCACTTTTCACTCTATCTGAAGATTAAGAAACGGAGGCCCAGAGAGGCGAATTTGGTATATGGACAGGACTTCAACGTAAACCATGTCGGGCATGAGTTTTCTGAGCAGCCCAGCCAGATCCTGTGCTGATTTCTTTCACATTCATGGCTGTTTACCTGAACTATGGGCCTAGAAGATTCCTGTGGCTCTCCCCATTTTATAGAGAAAGAACTTAGGGTATATAGAAAAACCTGTGGGCACAGGGCCTTAGCCACAGCCAAACTCAGCCAGGGCAGTGGGCCTGGGCCCTCTGTCCCACTCCTAACCTTTAGGGGCAGACAGCCCTGGGCAGCTCCAAGGCTGCCCACCTTCGATGTGGGAGAACATTGTCTGCTGGGGAGGATGCCTGGAATAGCATGGTTTGGTTTTAAGCCAGAGCCTCTAGGAGACAGACAGACCTTTGTCACTGTCTCTGCTGGTGGACAGAGGTGAGGGCACAGAGGGCCAGGGGTGGACTCTCCTGTGCCAGTCCTTTTTGTGGCCCAGCAGAGAGGCAGCCACTGCTCCCTCTTCCTGCCTGAAGATGGCTTCTCCAATCACGCCAGTCATCTTCATTGCCCTTGTTTTCAGGCCTGAGTCCCAAACCTCAGCTCAAGAAACCACCCCTGACACATCCAGTGTTCCTTTCTCAGGGCCCCACCATGGGGGCAGCACACAGGGGTGTTCAGGGCTCTCCCCTCCCCACAGTCCTGGGGAGGAAGTGGCAATAGGTGGAGGCTGGAGAGGAAGGCTGGGCCTGGGAGTTTAGAGGCTTCAGAGGGCTCCGGGTGTGGCCTATAATCCCACTGGCTGGCCGCCCTGTTCCCTAATTAAAGTGTCCTTTTGAAAATGCCCTCCGGTCCAGGCCTGGAACTGCTGGGTGAGGCAGAGGCACCTCCCAGAAAGCTCAGCGGCTTTCACACCTTCCCTAGAGGGCCTCTGAGCTCAGGGCCTTTGGTCATCCTAGTGAGGCTTGGGATGGGGGTTGGGGGGTGGGGTCATGTGAAATTGAGGACCTCCGGGTGGTGTCCATCCTGTCCAGGTCCCTGTCCTCCCAGACCCACCCCTTTCCAACACCCCTTGCTGAAGGCAGCAGGCCATCCTTGTTTAAGAGGCTGGAGAGCCTGGATCAAAGGCGCTATTGAAGAGGCTTGTCAGAGCGGGGGCCGCCGAGGGCAGAAGACTTGGGAAGGAGGAGGGGGAGGAGGTAATGAGGAGACTGAGTCACCGCAGGCCAATTGTGGTGAGTGGGCAGCGGGTGGCTGGAGCCAGCTTTTTGGGCTGGGAGGCAAGCCCAGCCAAGAGGCCCAAGAAGGGGCATGTGGGCAGCTGGGGGTCGTTAGGGGAGGTTGCTGCTGCTGGGGTCCCTCCGCCAGTGAGCAAGCCTGCTTCCCCAGAGCCCCGTATGAAAGCCTCCTTCTGGTCAGGGCTGCAGATCAGCCAGCTGGGTCAATACTGCAGGGCCTGCAGGGAGCCTTCAGAAAGTCTTTTCCACACAGGAAGCCCCGAGTTAACAGGGCTGGGCTGAGGGTGCAGTGGGAGTGGTGGGTTGGCATCCACAAAGGCTGGACCATTAAGGATTAAGAGCCATTCCATTACTGGGGCAAGTCACCCCAACTCTCTGGGCTTCATTTTCTTCTTGGGTAAGTGAGAGTGAGTGGGAATTAATCAGATCAGGGATGATGGAATCTTCATTGCTTGATTGGTATGGCTGTGTGGTCCGGGCTGAGAAGGAATCTAAGGCCTCGTCCAGACCTGCCATGATTGATGATCAGTTAGTGATGTCTGCCACAGCTTTGAGGTGGGCCAGGCTGCTGTGTGTTTGCCCCTGAACTAGATTTTCTCTAGAGGTCTCACCTGCTAATATCCTGAGTTTCTGAGACTAATAAGCCCACCCACATCCTGGGATCTGCCTCTGGATCCTAAGATGCCAATGGAAATCAGAATCTCGATATCTCCAGCTCTAAAAGGGAGAGGAGGACTCAGCTGTACGTCTCATGCCTTGATCTGCAAAACACATCGTTCTCGGGATTCGCTGAGTCTTTCCTTGTGCTCCACCCTGTGCAGTGAGGGGCACAAGATAGAATGTACCCACACTCCAGAACCTTCTCCCTGTGTGGGCCTGGCTCAAGCCTGGGGTCTGCCTCTTACTGGCTGTGTGATCTGGGGCGGTTAGTTGAGCAGCAGACCTTGGTTAGTAACACAGGGTTGATGTTGGCTATGCCCATGAAATACGACTGTGCAGAGCCATTAGCTGGGCCTGGCAGAGAACTCAGCCCTGAGATGGGGTTGCTGATGAAAGAACTGCAAGAGCAGCCTCAGCTGGTTTCTTTGCCCATTCCTGACCTCGGCTTTGGATGGGCACTTCTGATGAGGGTGGGGCCAGGGGAGGTTTGAGGACAGTTTCAAAGCAGCACAGGCCAGACTTTCGGCTCTCCTCGGCTCTCCACTCTTCCGAAACCGCAGCTCCAGCCCAAGCTGGCTTCTCTGTAAACTCCCAGTCCCTCCCTGTAACCAGCCCCATAAAAAGAGAGCGGGGCAGGAGGGAGTCCGGCTGCAGACTTTGTAATTTGGCTTGGGGGTGGCTCCTGTTCGTTTTAACCAGGCTGTAATTACAGCTGGCACCCAACACCCCTCATTACTGGAGCCTGGAAGGAGGACTCTAATTATAGCATGCTGGGTCCCGGCTGGGGTGGTAGGGGGCTGTGCAGAGCTGGGGGCTGTGAGGCCAGCCAACAGCCCTCTGGGGTGGAGCCACCCTGGGTCCTGGGTGCCTTCCCTAAGTCTGCTCATTTCTCTTGCTTTGAGAGCCATTCGTGGGAAGGGTGGGGCATAGGTTGAATCTGGGGTCCTCCTTCAGGGAGAAGAGGAACCAAAGGAGCCCAGAAGGTTCATTCATTCATGTAAGAAGCATTTATTGACCATCCACTGCATGCCAGGTCGGCACTGGGGGTCATCATTGGGTGCACAGGTGCCATCCAGCCAGGGATGGCATCCAGGCAGAAACTGCCATCCTGCTGCTGAGAACAGCTGAATACACTACTTGTCCTGAGCCTTGAATGCCCCCAGTCACTCCCCTGGGGCCCCCAGCCTCCCTTAGTACAGTAGGAGCTCCGGGACCCTAGCCCAGGGCCCACAAAGGTGGTTACATGTGTCTGCCCCTGAGACCCCAGAGTCTGGTGGGGACTTGGCGTTAAATAAGGAAATATACAATGAGTATATAACTTAAAAAGGTGATGAGGGCAATAAGGAAAAGAAATACCAGACGAAGAGCCAGGGCCCCAGTGTGGTTGGGAGGGTGCAGGCAGGGCCGGGCTCTCTGAGGAGGTGACCTTCAATGTAAGACCTGAGGATGGAGGGATGCAGCCACTGGGGATGGAGGAGAGGGTAGATGTGTCCACTGGAGACCAGGAGAATGGAGGCCTGCAGTCTGGGACCTCATACTCTGAGGTGTGCCCATGCTGGGGGGCAGCCTGGACAGAGCAGGGGTTTCCCCTGCACGTGGTGCCAAGAGTGCTGGACTCTGTGTCTGTAGACTTGCAGTCCAGGCTGTGCTGTGTGACCCTGGCCAGTCACACCCTCTTTGCGCCTCGGCTTCCCCATCTGTCCACCGCTCTGCCTACACCCCTGAGGAGGTGAGGAGACTGAGCAGCCAGTCCTATTTCAGCGCTCTGTTTTAAGATTCCCTAATGGTGAAGCCAGGGGCCCTGCAGCCTGGGTGGGGGTGGGGCTGGGGGCCTGAGAGCTCCAGGCTGTCCCCACGAGTTATTAAGAGCCACCCGGAAGCAGACACAAAGGGCATTGTCCTGAGCTGGAGTCAGCCCCTAGCCCCCCAGCCGAGAACAATCGGGGAGGAAAACCTAGGCCATTTGTCCGGCACAGAGTGCGGCAGTGACGGCGGCTGGGAAAATGCCCGAGTATTTTTCAGCTAAAATTAGCCACCTACTGAACCTTTACATCAAGGGAACCCTGAAGCCTCCATTGTTTTGAACTGGGGATCCCAGGGGGTGTGGGGGCAGGGAGTATCTGGATAAGCAAGTAACTGTCTCCTCTCCCAGGATCCGGACCAGCCAAGGCCCGGCCCACCCTCACACCGTGAGGGTGCTCAGTAAGGAGGAACAGGCAGGGGGTAGATGGACAGACATAGGGGGCAGGAGTCTGGCTATCCAAGGTCACCAAGTGTGGGTGGCTGACACAACCTCTGCTTCCCTGCTGGTGACCTGATGGGACCCTGGACTAAGCTGAGGGGTCTAGAAGAAAGCACAGGAAACATAAGTAAGAAAATAACTCTTCATCCTTTCCGGAGGAAGCAGCCAGAGTAGGCTTCTGTCTTTACTTGTGGTAGACGGTTTCTACCACTGAAGTCCCAAACCTGACTTAAAATCTTCCCTCTGCCACTTAGCGACTGTGTGAGTTGGGCCAGTTACTTATCCCCCGAGCGACTGTATGTAAACAGTGGAGGTGGATAGGGTTGTTGGAAGATAACAGAGATGAAGTAGATAGTAACAATGGTAATTAAAAAGAAAAGCTATAATACAGCTTATACTCAATAAGCCCTTTGGATGTGCCAGGCACTGCTCTAAGCAACTTATATGTGTAGTGTATTTCCTAGAAGTATCGTTACTCCCATTTTTCAGATAAAGAAACTGAGGCCCAGAGAGGCTAAGTAATTTGCAAAACAGAGGTGCAGGTGATGGCTATCGTAATCTTGATTACCACAGACGCTGGGGCCTAATTCAAGCAAAAGCTGCCAGCACCGTGCTGCCTTGTAATTCCACTATTCCTCTTGAAAGGTCTCCAGCTGAATCATAGAAGTGCTCAGGGAGAGGAACTGACCTGCATTAAGCACCATTATGCGTGCTAAGTGTTTTATGTTTCTGTCGGGAGGCATGGAGCAAGGAGCAGCGGACCAGCGGCAGCACCTAGGAACTTGTTAGACGGGCTACATTCTCAAGACCTGCTAAGTGCAAACCTCCAGGTGGAGGCAGAGTTTTTTTTTACCAAGCCTCCAGCTAATCCTGGGACATGTTGCAGTTTCAGAACCACTGGCAGAGAGGTTAACAAGTATGGTCTTAGGGTCAGGGAGATCCAGCTTGAAGTGCTGACAACCCTGTTCCGTGACCTTGGGCAAGTTACTTAACCTCTCTTTCACAGGTTCCTTACCTGCAATCTGGGGATCAGATTTAGAGTACTTGCCTTGATGGTTCTTGGAAGGATTCAGGAAGGTGATGTGCGTACACCAGGTGATTTGTGCAGTGCCTGGGAGTGGGTTAGTCTGAAAACAGTACCTGTCGCTGGTCAAAGGGAAGGTGAGTCTTTGTGGCCAGGGAAGCATGTGAGTTCCAGCTGGAGTGCAGCTCCCCTGACCAGTACAGTCAAGCAGAGCTGAGGGCCCAGTTAGGAAAGGTAATCCTCTCCCAGACTGAGGAGGTAGGCACGGCTGAGATAGACGTCTCCTCCTTGCCTGGCTGGCCCCTGTCTTTTAGCCTTCAGTGTCAACCAAAAAGACACGTGAACTGTGTGTGGCTTTCCTCCTCCGCTTTCTCAGGGAAAGAGCAAAGTCATCTCCAGGGAAACCAGCTTGGAGAATTACAGTCTAGAGGCAGGGTAATCCTCAGACCCTGGACCCATGAGATCGGGGACACCCTCAGCTCCATGTCAGTGGCCTTGCATTTTCCAGGGGTAGGTCCTGGCTCTTGTCTTTATCACCTGTGTGCTTTTGATGGTTTCTTAGAGGCCTCTGGGGTGACATGTGCTGCCCTCCAGGCTTTTCTCCCCAAGGGGAGGCTCCTGGGGCCAGGCCAGGCAGAATGCACAGCTGAGAGCCCACCTCCCTTACCCAGCCTCTGGGCACCCTAGGCTCCTGGCCAGAACCTCCCTCAACCATCCCCAGCTCCCTACCACCACCCAAGCTATCCACAGACTTTAGTGTCATGTCACACTTCCACACCTTTGGCCCCAGCTGTCTCTGTGAGGTGGCCTACAGAGATGTTGTGCCCATTTTACAGATCAACAAGCTTGAGGCCCCAGGAAATGAGCTGGTGGCCAGCGCTAGACTGTTCTAGTGTTTTCATTACATGGGGCCATGCTTCCATCCTTTCTCTTTTCCCTTTTCAGACTTCTTTATCCCCCTTGAGACATCCCTGGAAAAGAGTGACAAGTTGGGTGCCTGTCCAGACTCAGAGACATGGGACCCCTCCCTCCCTTGAAGTGACACAGTAACGAAGTTGGGTTGACCCAGATCCTGCTTACCTCTGAACCATGCTCTTTTTCATGCTGTTCTTCTAGCTCTTTCCTCCCCATCCCCTCTCTGGGGCGCAGCCACCCCTCCCTAGAGAAGAGCCCTTTCGTGGTGCACACAGCTGTAACCTCACACCCTTCCTCTGGCCCCGAAAGCTGAGGTGAGCAGGCCGAGCCCTGAGCCAAGGAGGCCCAGCAGTTACATCAGCAGGTGCAAACAAGCAGGCAGGGGCCGGGCCTAGCATCCCACGGGACTGGAGGTGGCGCTCTATCCACCCCACTCAAGTCTGTTTCATTCCCTCCTTCCCGCTTGCATCAGCCTTTTGCAGCTCCGTGTCATCACAGAGTGGGCTGGGCAGCAGGTGGGAGGGCAGGCAAGGTAGGGGGTGGGGAGTGGGACACCTGGCCAGCACCTGGCAGGTAAAGGAAGACCCTGGAGCTGTTGTTCAAGATGTCAGCCAGTGCCCCTGCCAGCCCTGAGAAGGTATGCCTGTTGTCTCTCACAACAGAAAGAAACCATAACAATTACCAAGCACACAAGGCAGCCCAGCTGGCAAAACAGTGTCGCACTTCTAACCTTGGTGTTCCCAACAACCCTGGAGGGTGAAGCAGGTCGAAGTGGCCCCATTTCCCAGAAGGAGAGATTATGGTCCAGAGGGAAGCGGTTTACCCAATGTCACCTTATGAGCCAGTGGAAGCACCCGTGTGCTTCAGCCCAAGAAATACAAAGGATTTTAGGAGCCTGGAGGATGAGAAATCCCTATAGTCATCAAGGCAGAAGTAGTCAAAGCCTACTTCCTGGAGGAGGTGGACTGACTCCTTGACAGAGAAGGAGAGAGCTACAGACAAAGCTGTAGATTTACTTCTACACTGATGGTGGGTCAGCAGGCAGAAGGACCATCACATGACTGTGGGGCTAGGCTGGAAGTGGACTGAGCGTGAGCCTGAGAGTCAGGGTTTCTGGGTCCTTAACCTTGACCCTTTGTTGTGAGCTTCCTGTTGGTGGAGGTGAAGCTTGGTCATTGCTCTCCAGACCCTGCTATAGGCATGGTGGAGGGGAAGCACTCAGGAAATATTTGATGAATGAATGGAAGAATGGAGGTGAGTCCCCGCCTGCCTCACCGTACACCTGCACGGCCATCTAGGCCTTTCTCTGGGCCCGTGCCACTGGTCTTCCCACGTCTCCACCCCTGACAGCTCAGCTGCTCACCCGAGCTCAGGGCTAGAGTGTCGGAACCAGAGAGAGGCCAGGCCAATAGCTTTTGGCTGAGTGCCTGGATACCCACATTCCAGTCCTAGCTTTTCTTTCAACCCTCTGTGTGACCTGAGACCAGAAGCTCCCCACCTCTGGTCCACAGGGAATTCCCAGGAGCCTAGTCTGTAAGGGCTGCCTTCCCTGGGGCCCATGGAGCCTTAGCTCAGTGCCAGACTTGTGGAAGAGGCAGAGCAAAGTGTGATGGAAGGCTGGAGATGGGTGGCCACCTTCCTTCCTTGTCCCTGGGGCCCAAGTAGGAGCCCAAGTGGATTCCAGGTTCAGAAAAGTACAAGAAGCCCCCACACAGCCTCTCCTACCCCCACCCCCCACCCCCAACTGCTGGGTGCTCTCAAACTTTTCTCTCTCTGTCCCTCTCACTGTGACTCCATCTCCACCTCTCTCTTCACCTTGCCCAGCTTGTCCCACACCCCGTCTCACAGACTGACAAAGGCCGGAATCCAGGCAACCCTCTTTGTCTCTCCTGGTTGCAGTTCTCTTTATGCCAGTGTGATGCTGAGGTACCAGGGGTGCTACAGCCACTGACCGGCCTTTTGCATTGGGACAAGCCATAGCTCCCCTCTGGCCTCAGGACCCCCTCTGAAAGTGAAGGGCTTGGACTTCCAAGACCTTGGAAGTTCTAAGGGCCCCACAGCCCAGGAGTCTGAGCCACCTCCTATTGCTGCCTGGGTGCCCGCAGCCAGCCTTGGGGCGGGGTCTGGCCAGGCGTGGTGATGGTGATGAAGGCAGCGGGCACAATTCCACAGTTTTTCCACTTTGCAATGTTTTGGCAGCCTAGAGCAAGATGCTGAGAAGGAAGGGGAACTTTGTGCCTTGGGGCACTCCAAGAACAGGCCCAACTCTGAGCTTTTCCAGGGTGGCATGGGGACAGTGTGCCTGGAAGGGCAACGTGGACATAACCCATCAGGCAGCCCCAGGGCCAGAGGCTATATGCCTGGGCGTTTTGACTTTTCTGGGACATGGGTACAGGATACTGGTGTTTTTCTTAGTGTCCAAGCATGCAAAGAGATCCTGATGTCAACTGTCCAGCGGCTGCCTGCACCAGTTCTGCATCCTGCGGCTCCTCCAACTACCTGGAATGCCCCCCATGTGATGTATGTGACTGGGAGAGAGAGAGAGGGGTACCTGGTGCCCTTTGCTTGTTGAAAAGGTTTAAAAGTCTTCAGTTAACAGCCTTGGAGGAAAGTGTAGGATACAGACTGTGTATGGTGAGACCCTGCAGGTCACAAAACATGTGCACATCTAAGAATGTTAGGACCAATGTCCAGTGTTAATTCTGCTCAGCTGGAGCTGGGAATGGGTGATTTTTATCTTCATCATCACTTTTGCCTAAATTGTAGTCAGAAAAGGCCAAGAAAAGTACTTTCATCAGGAAAAAAAAAAAAGCATTTTTAAAATAGAGTCCTCACTCCCTCAGAAATCTAGAGCCCAGTTTCTTTGTCTAGTTCTGCTGCTCAGATGCTGTGTGATCTAAGACTAGCACATGCCCCCTCTCATTTATGTCCTAGAGAACAGTAATTAGATGGTCTCTGAGGTTCTATCAGCTGGTGGCATTCTACAGGACGGAATTTCCAGAGGGACCGGCTCCCATGGCCCAGGTAGCCCAGACTATGTCCACCACCTCTGGCTGCTCCCTCCCACCCCCACCTGCCACCTTAAGTATCTCTGGAGAGGCTGGGCAGCATAGCTGGAGAAAATCTTGTATCCTCAGTGAACCTAGCTAAACAAGCAAACAGGATTTCCAGGCTCTCAAGGAACTTGCCTTTCAGAGAGTAGACCTGTCCAGACAGACATCAAACAATCAAATACACAGAGAAGGTAATTCCAGAGAGAGATGAATACTGTCAAGAAAAACAAACAAACAGGACAATATGGAGATAGCATCAGGGAAGGTAGAGAATGAATTTACATTGGGTGATCAGGGAAGGCCTCACTGGGGAGGTGGCAGGTGGCACTTGAACTGAGATGTCAGTGACAGGAGTCAGCCACAGAAATATCAGGAGACAGGAGGGGAGGGGTGCTTTTCAGAAGGAGAGAGCAGCAAAGGTCCTGCCATAAGAGTAAACCAGGCATATTCAATGGCAAGAAGAACCCTTGGGTAGCCTGGAACTTTTGAAGTCTGGGGGTTCGGTAGGGGTTCAGACTTCATTCCAGGTGCAAATGGAAGCCATTGGAGGGTGTGAGCAGGGGAGTGATCTATTTGGATTTTGTAAGATTGCCCCAGCTGTTGTGAGGAGAATGGATTTGAGGGAGCAAGAGGGGAAGAAGGGAAACACAGTGAGGTGGGGTCTGGGCTGGAAGATGTGGGCTTGGAGACTGTAGGAGGTTGGTCCTGCAGTTTGAAGCAAATCTTTTTCTTTTTTAAAAAAAAAAAACCAAAAAACTTTATTTTATTTTGGGATATAGCCGATTAACAACGTTGTGATGGTTTCAGGTGAACAGTGAGGTGACTTAGCCATACATATACATATATCCATTCTCCCCTAAACCCCCTTCCCATCCAGACTGTCATATAACATTGAGCAGAACTCCCTGTGCTATACAGTAGGTCCTTGTTGTTGCTCATTTAAAATATGGCAATGTGTACATATCCATCCCAGAGAAAGAGGGGACTCCCTATGTGGGACCCAAGCTATTGGGTGTTTGGTGGAATCTGGTATTGCAACTCAAACTCACTCCCTCTACCTCTGGATGGGGGAGCGATGACCAAATAAAATAGGAGGTTCCTCACAGGCCAGAATCACTGCCATTGCCTTAAAGTAGATGTCAGCAGCCCTGAGAAAGGAGCCACGGTCCCAGCCTGGCTGGGGCTCTCTGGGTGCCCAGGGGAGATGGTTGAGGCTTGTGACCCTGGGCGAGGCATGGGTGGTTCTGCTGGTGTGAGCATGTGTGTCTGAGTATGACATCCTGGGGACTGGCACCAGGCTACCAGCGGGCCCTTCCCAGGTTAGGCTGAATCTCTGGTTGGGGTACCCCATACAAGTCCAAAACTTGTCAGGTTCAAACAGGAAAAAGGGCCAAGTGCTGAAGTTAGGAAGTTGAGGCCCTCTTTCCTTCCAGCAAGCTCGTGGACTCAGCTGCTGCCCAAGGATCCCTCAGGGAGTATTGTCAGCCAGAGGAGGCCTGTGATTTAATGGGAAGAACTGTTTCTTGATAGCTGAGAGCCTGAGCTTGCCTTTTCACTTCTCAGTGATGAGAAGTGATGAGCCTCAGTTTCCTCTGTGAAATGGAGTGCCTGCTTCACAGGATTATTATATTGATGATGTTTATTATCCCATTGTGTACTGGATAAGTGGTTATTATCTGGAGGGTGATAGATGAGAGGGTTTTGCATTCCTTGTCTAAGAGAGAAAGAGGAAGCAGAATTCCCGCTGCTCAGGGCCCAGACCTTTAGGCAGAGGGACTAGGACCTTGAAGGGGAACTGAAAACTAGCCCTAGAAGGACCAAGGTCCAGGCCAGGGGAGCCTAGGAGCCAGAGGAAGGGTCTGGGGGAAGGGAGGGGCTCTGGGCCCATAGGTGTGGAGGACAGCTTCCCAGGTACCACCGAGAGTCTAGGGCAGACCAGCAACCCAGGAGCTGAAGTGTCCTTTCTCTGTTTTGTAAGCCGTGTGGCCCTGGGCTTCATGCCAGGACCCTGTGCCTGCCCTGGAGCTTGTCCCCAGCCTCCCATGAGATCCTTCGCTTGCCCCAAGTCCTTCCAGGGGAAAGATTTCTCAGGATCAGCCAGACACCTCTTTAGGATACAGGCTCCTGCCCCAACTGGCCATCTTGGTGAGGATATTTCCTGTAGCCAGCGGAGGAAATGATGTCATGGGCACGAGCAGGTCTGCAGAGGGTATGGGAAAAGGGCTGTGCAAGCGGCCTCCTTTGTTAGGAAGAACTTGGCGCCCCCCAAGCCCACCAGCCCCCATCCGTCATCAGTAACAGCCATTGTAGCCACCTCTGAGGGGAGCCCCAGCCTGAACCCCACAGCCGCCAGAGGCCAGGGCCAGATGGAAGAAGGGCTTTGTGTCCAGGGAGGGGTCCTTGCATATGGGGTTTGTGTGTTTTAAAACATAATAATAAGCAGGCTCCTCTCCCCCGACAACTCTCCCCATACCCCACTGGGCACATCCACATCACACTGAATGGAAGAGATTTTCCATGCAGTGGGAGGTCAAGTCTGGCGAGAATTAGCCGGTGTCCAGGGGCTAGAGAAAGACTGTGATTGCTGATGATAAATGTGCCCAGCATGGAGTGTTTCTTTCTCCCTCACCTCCCGCCTGCCCCTCATTCTCCCTTCCCAGCCCTGCCCCCCATTGTGGTCACCATCCCGCACCAGCCAGCTCTGCTCAGCTACAGATGCCTATCCCCTGCAGTTGAGCCTGAGGGACCCAGGCCAGACCTTATCACCCATATGGGGACAAAAACCAGGGGGCGGGGGCATCAAGGCCCTCTGTACTCAATCACTGCAGCCTCTGAGGTCTCTGTCCTATTGGGCAGGGGTGGACCTGGCTAAGATGGACATAGTGAGTTTCCATCCCAGGCATGGGACATACGGAGCCCAAATCAGAGAAGGGGCTCTAGTCCAGCTTGGCTGTTAATTTGCTGTGTGATGTGGCATTGGTCACTTCCCCTCTCTGAGCTGGTAAAACAGGTTTCAGGACTCCCCATACAGGGCTCAACTGGAGAATCCTTCCTGTCTGGCATTTCTCCATGTGGCTGGCACGAGCTCTTCCCAGTTAATAGAGCACATTTGTATCTGTATGCTCAGCTGACCTTCACCACCACACCTCAGAGCTGACGGGGCAGTACTTGTTAGTCCCTTTCTCATAGATGGAGAAACTGAGGCCTTCCCAAGCTGGACCCCATGCTCAGGGTCACCATAAGGGAAGCGCAACCCCCCTGGTCTCCCCTAGCAACTGGTGACAGCCTCCCATCCAGGGATGTCTGAACACTGTAGTTTTAGTCCCCTCCCCCCTCCTCTCAGATGTAGTTCTGGTAAATATGGTTTCTTTGTTATTGTTCAGTCACTAAGTCACGTCTGACACTTTGCAACCCCATGGACGGCAGCACGCCAGGCCTCCCTATCCTTCACTATCTCTTGGAGTTTGCTCAAACTCATGTTCATTGAGTCAGTGATGCCATCCAACCCTCTCATCTTCTGTCACCTTCTTCTTCTCCTGCCCTCAATCTCTTCCAGCACCAGGGTCTTTAATTTACCTTTGTCTTAAAGCACCTTCCTTCATCTTTAAGGCCCCCGGACTCTGTTTATTCTAGTGGCTTAGATTCTGGTACCTCTTAAATAAGCCCACGGCTTTGGCTTCCACCCCATCAGATTTCCTACTTGCCAGGTGTGTCTCCACACTGGACACTACCCAATCCCAGCCCTGGGAAGGAGCATGCAGCCTGGCATGGATCCTGCTGGCAGTCAGAGACCAAGCTTAGACTCCTACATCCTGCAAGCTCCACTCCCCTACCAGGGCATGGGTACCCTGTCCTGGACATCATGGGGGATGCCAAGAACAGTGTGACGTGCTCCCTGCTTTCTAGAAGCAGCATCCACCTCTACCAAGGAACCTTCAAGCTGCCCAAAGCAAGAAGGTGCCACCAGACCCCGATCCTCGTCACCTCCTCTCCCTATGTTTTAAGCAGATTGTGAGCATGCAGAATGGTGCTTCGTGAATATCTGAGAGAAAGACAAGAAGGCTAGGGCAGGTAGGCAGAGGCTGGGACACCATCATGGGGAAGAGGAAGTGCACTGTTTTGCGTGACCTCAGAGGCTGAAATTGTAGCGATGCCTGGGACCTCTGACAGCAAACTTCAGGTGAAAGTAAGGAAGGCTTTTCTGTTCAGTTCACTCACTCAGTTGGGTCTGACTCTTTGTGACCCCATGAACTTCAGCACACCAGGCCTCCCTGTCCATCACCAACTCCTAGAGTCTACCCAAACCCATGTCCATCGAGTCGGTGATGCCATCCAGCCATCTCATCCTCTGTCCCCTTCTCCTCCTGCCCCCAATCCTTCCCAGCATCAGGGTCTTTTCCAATGAGTCAACTCTTCACATGAGATGGTCAAAGAATTGGAGTTTCAGCCTCAACATCAATCCCTCAAGGCTTTTCTGTTAGATCTGTCTAAAGGAGAACCTGGCTGAGAAAGGCAGTGGTGAGGTCTCCATCCCTGGAGGTATGTGAGTCAAGGTTGGATACAGAGTTGATGATGGGGGCAGGTGTTGTATAAGACGTCCCTTAGAGTAACCTCTATCCCTGTCAATCGGTGCATCCAAGTGAGATTAACTGACAGGAGATCCCATATAGGCAGGAATAGGTAAATGAGAAGTGAGGGTTTGAATGGTACCCACCACCAGCAAATAGTTCCTCCTCCTCCCTCCCCGGCCTCCCCACAGCATTGTGCCTTAGGTCCCCAGTAGGTGCTGGGTCTTTGAGCTGGAATAACAATGGCAAGAAAGTTGACTCCACTTTAAGCAGATTTGCTTCATGAGAAAAACTTTATCCAACAGGGCCGTGTCCTCCATTAACAGATTCCCCATCAGGCCATCTTCAAATATCAAAGTGTGGGAACCGGAGTGCTGCTCAGGAAGTTGACTCAACCAACTTCCTGATCTTACCAATGGGGTTCCTGAGGCCTGAGAGGAAGGCCACATGGCAGTGCCAGTCCCCAGCCGGGGTGCAAACCCAGGGCTCCTGACTTCAGTGGTTTTTCTTTTCCTGTGTGTGACTGTCTTTGGTTACATCTATGTAAGGATGCTTCCTCTTTCATACCTTCATTTTGGATTAGCTGGGCCATTTGTGGATGTAGCTGTAAAGGCAGGTTGCATTTTTGCAACTATAGGTTCAAACGCATTCTGCTATTGGAAAACTACACTTTATGTGAGTCATTTTCCCACCAGGAGGAAGTCCAGATCTGGCCTAGTGCTGACAAAGCCTCCTCCTCAGGGACCTCTTCTTAAAGGTATTGTATTCTCCCCTGTGAAGATGGGGCAGTGGAGAGAGCAGTAGTGAAGCCAGGGAGATGGTGACCGAGGGCTACAGCTCTGAGCCTGCAGAAGTGGCTTCCTCCCACTGACCAGGTGACTCAGGCAAGTCCCTTGACACCCCATGTCTTCATCTGTAACACGGGAAGATAATGCTCACCTAGGCGGGCCGTGTGCAACATCCCCCAAATAGTGGACATAAATGCCAGTTCCCAGTATAGAAGTCAGATTCAGGTATCCAGCTGCCTGAATGTGCTTCCCAACTCTGCTATATAGTTTTATAGCCCTGTGCCAGCTACTTATAAACTCTCTTAGTCTCGGTTTCCTCATCTGTAGTGTGGGGATAATAATAGTACCTATCTGATAGAGATGTAGTTACCAGGGGAATATGGTTCTCAAATTGTGTGCCTAGGCACCTTGGGGTCCTGTAGCAAATTCACAGGGGTACTGTGGGCTATTTTTAATCTTCAAAGAAACACAGCGATACTGGACACCTGCCAGATACTGCAACAACTACTAGCTCAAGATAGCTTACAATTTTAGCATCACATCACACTTCTTTCCTTTACTTGGCACCATGCCTTTGCAAAGCTTGGTATTTTGGCATTTGGGAGCACCCCAAGGCAAACTATGAGGGTAGCAGTATCCGCTATGATTCTAAGATTTGAGGTATTGTCCCATGTCCAACAGGCACACATACATCCTCATTATAAGTCAGTGTGGCTATTTAGAAATGGAATACTACTATTATTTTTTCTTTTAATTTATGAGTATTATTTTTTCTAATAGGCTTCCCAGGTGGCACTAGTGGTAAAGAATTCGCCTGCCAATGCTACTTAGTTATTAGGAGATCATACACGCATGCAGACACATAAGCTGGTTGGATCTAACTACTTAATAAACAGAACCATTAGGAACGTCTTTTGGCTTTGGGGTAAAATTACTGGGTAAAAATGACCAAAACACTGAAGACCAAAAAAGTTTGGGAAGCTCTGTCTAGGATTGTTGAGGGGCTCAGTGAGTTAATTGAAAATAACTTCTAAAAGCCTCTGGTAGAGGAAGCACCCAGGAGCTCCAAGACTATTCTTCTTTTCCCTCTAAGCTAGAGAGGGCAGGCTCAGGTGGCCCTCCCCAGGACCCCTGAGGAGCCTTCTAAGGGCTCTCAGCCACTAAGGCCCAATAAGCCCTTGGCTCAAGCCAGGGCCAAGGAGGATGGGATGTGTCCACTGGTCAGAACTGGGGCCCAACTCAGCCGCTACCCGGGGCTGGAAGCACCCCCACACACACCTTTCATGTGTCTTCACTGAGTACCTACTGTGTGCTGGCCAGTACCTAGTCTGCTGATGGGGCCCTAGGGAGAGGAATCTCAGATCGGCACTTGGTTCTTCTTCCTTGTCTTTTCTTCCTTGCAGGATGCCTGGGGGCTAGGGACCTTGACAAGTGGGCAGTGGCTGCATCGAGAGCCACTGGCACTGCCCTGAATGCCAGGGAGGCAGTGACGAGAAAACTCAGATGTCCTCCTGCCAAGACTAGAGCGGAGTCTTTGAGCCAGGGTTGGGAGGAGGGGTGGGGCAGGCAGGGCGGGGGCCCCGGGGCCACCACACTCAGGCCTGCTGCCCTAACGGATGTCTCCCGTTTGCTTTCTTCAGTCGAGTCTGCACCTGCTTTATAAATGAGCTGCATTAGTTATAAACCAGAGTCATAAACGCGCCCCGCAGTACCATAGAGAGCCAGGGTGCTGTCACCTGGAGGCTGGGGGCTGTGTGGTTGGAGGTGGGGCAAGTCTGTAACTGCACCCGTGAGCTGCCCTTGTGGCCACCATCCCAAGAGGCAGCCCCATTCCCCCCGTTTCTCAGATGAGGCGCCTGAGGCCAGTAAGGCCTGGTTGAGACCCAGGGGTGTCTGGGTATGAAGCCTGAGTCCTGTCCTGCACTCCTCAGTCCCAAGACTGATGCAGGATACTGTGGCAGGAGGTGGGTGTGGAGTCCTCTTGGCTCCACCCTGCTCTGCCTAGAACTGCCTGGCCCGGCAGGAGGGCCACGGTGAGCAGCTCTCAGGCCACAGTGTCCAGCTCCCTGGGCACTGTGTCATCTCGCCATCAACTGCCCACACTCCTAGACCGTAGACTGCCAGTTTACCTACAGAGAAGGTGTCTCCCTGCCTGACAGAGGGAAGCAGGTATGGGGAAGTCCTGGCCTTGCCTTAGGAATCCACAGTTTAGATGCCCACTAACCAAGTGACCATGCATTAATTTGGATGAACTTCAATTTCCCCAGCTCTGAAACAAGAAGAACAAGTCCTAGCCTTGCTAGCCCTTTGGTGTGCGTGTGTGCATGCCCCGTTGCATCTGACTCTGTGCGACCTTATGGACTGTAGCCCACAAGGCTCCTCTGTCCATGGGTTTCTCCAGGCAAGAATACTAGAGTGGGCTGCCATGCCTTCCTCCAGGGGATCTTCCTGACCCAGAGATTGAACCTTTGTCTCCTGCATTGCAGGTGGATTCTTTACCACTGAGCCAATGGAGAAGCCCAGTCTTTTGGTGAGAGAGCCCCATAGTTGTAGAGACCTGGCCAGTGTTAGGGGCTATTAGGATTCTGAGGTGTGGGGGCACTCACAGTGTTATGAAGCTACTCCAGGGGTAGGCAGTGTGGAGTCCTGTTTGGGATAGGCAGCACCCAAAACACTGAAGTCTGATTTCCTGGGTTCAAACCTTGACTCTGCCTCTCACTAGCTGTGTGACCTTGGGCAGGTTGCTTAACTGCTCTGAACCTCAGCTTTCCCATCAACAAACTAGGGACCAATATATCATACCTTACAAAGTTGTTGCAAGAATTCGCTAAGTTAACTGTGTAACTGAAAACATAGCAGCTAATTCCAGGGAAGCATCCATTGCTGTTCTGATGCAGCAACTTGTACCTATGGTGCTAGACCTCTCCTAGGCACTCATGCCCATTTATCTCGCGTGATCCTCAAAAGAGCCCGGAGAGCGGAAGTGTGTTCACTTGTCTGTTCACTTCAGAGACAGAGTAATGAGGTTGGAGTAATGAGACAGAGCAATAGGGGCTCTCCTTGAGCCACACAGAACATGCCAGATGGAGCTGGATTCCTCCTCCTCCCTGCTGGCTTCCCCTTCTCTCCCCCAGGCCATGCACACACCCCCAACCCAGGGCCCAGAGCTGAGAGTCAGTGACAACCCGTACGTTTTCTCAGGGCCCACGTCTCAGCAGGAGCTCATGGTCCTCCAGGAGATGACACAGCTTAGACATGTTGGGCACATGTTGTTCATCCTGTTCCTGAAGAACTAGATGTCCCTTTGGCACCTCTGCCCACAGGGGGACTCCCTAGAGTGTGTCCCACCCTTGGCCTCCTGGGAACCCAGCTGCACTGGAGGGATTGGAGCGCTGGGACAGGGACAGGCAGCAGGCTGGCGAGGGGCTGGGCAGACACACACCCTTGCAGCTTAATTCGCCGTTTCCTCTGGAGCAGTTAGCAGAGGAGGAAGAGCCCCCCACCGCTTGTCCCCAGCCAACTGATTGTTTGATGCTTGGCATTGGAAAGTCAATTTTCCTAAGTGGATTGTAAACCAGTAGCCTGGCCTGGCCTGGTTTTCCTCCCTCCCCACGCTGGTGGTGGCCAGGCCCCTCTCCCTTCCTGTTTGTCTCACCTCCCGAGGTGCTGTTCTTTCCAGGGAGGTGGGCAGGGTCAGGGTTTCCATTCAGCCCCTTTGCGGGGGGAGATGGCTGCCGGCACAGCCTCACTGACTTCCCAGCCTCCCCGTGTCCTCATCCATAGGCCAAGGATGTGGATTTGGCTGAAGTGGGTGAATCAGAGCCACAGACCAGAGGAACGTGGTCTGCCCCTCCATGTTGCTGCCTGCCTTGGACTTCCTGGAAGAGGAGGCACTCTGGGAACCAGCACTGGGGAGCCCAGCCTAGCACTGCCACCTCACCTCACCCCTCCCCTCACCCCTGTGGGACCTGGCTTGTCTTCCCATGTCCATCAGTCTGCCTGGCTGGGGCTGCGGAGGGCAGCTGTGGCTTTGGGGCAGAGCTGGCTGGGTTTGCACTCCAGCCTCAGGCCCATTTCCAGCTCTTCACATGCTGTGGCATCACCACCAGAAACTGGAGGGAGGCCCTGGAAGGCCAGTGCAGGGGATACTGGGGAGGACTGGAGAGGGGTATTCTTGCCCTGATGGATTGCCTCACCTCCCTGGCTCCCCTGCCTCCTCCATCTGTAAAGTAGACTCTCACAGCATATTTGGTACTGGCTCCAAAATACAAAATCCTAAAAGCAGGGCACAGTGGGGAAACTGAGGCCCCAGAAATGCCAGACCTTGCCTAGGTCAGCACAGGTGTCCTGGAAGGTCTCCTCCAGCTACCCACCCCTCTGCCTTCCCCCCACCTCCTCTCTCTGTCGCAGCCCCCAGGGGATGGAAGGGACCTGGGGCCTCCCACCCGTGGTCTCACAGAGCCTTCCACCTTCCACAGGCACTGACTCGGGCAGGGAAGAGCTCCCCGACTCCTTTCCATCGGCACCAGCAGAGACGCTGCCCCACTTTCTGCAGGAGCCGCAGGACGCCTACATCGTGAAGAACAAGCCTGTGGAGCTGGGCTGCCGTGCCTTCCCCGCCACGCAGATCTACTTCAAGTGCAACGGCGAGTGGGTCAGCCAGAGCGACCACGTCACCCAAGAGGGCCTGGACGAGGCCACCGGTGAGCCCGCGCCACCCTATCCCCATCCCCCACTGGCACCCCCAGGTCACTCCGAGCCCAGAGGGCTCTGGGCCTGGCTCCACAATGGCTCCGTGTGAGCCCTCACACAGCCATGGTCCCCCCAGGGCCTTGGTTTCCCCTCTGGGGTTCACCTTGGATCAGTGTCTTCCCAAGACTTGGCCTCTTGCTCTGTCTGACTTTGGGTGACCAGGTGAAACAGCAGCACATGGCTTGCTGAGTGCTTGCTCCCTTTTCCAGTTTCTTTCCACCCTCTGCTTGCATCAGAGAGCAGGTCCAGGCCGGCACTAGGGTTCCTTCCCCCTCTCCCCAGCACCTGCTCTGCTCCCTGTTGAGAAAGAGGAGCTGATCCTGTCTCACAGCCCTGCCCCCAGCCCCCAACCAGAACCCTAGACCAGGTCCTCTGGGTTTGTGAGAAGTGATACTGTTTTCTGTTCATGATAATGATGCACCACTTCATTCATAGAAATTAATCGTTTTAGGTTTTCTTTTTTTTTTTAAAAAAAAAAAACAAGTTAGGCGCGGAGAGGCCCGGCGAGTGTGGTGGTGCAGGTGTCCTTGGGTGAGGGTAGCAGGAAGTAAAAGAGGAGGAGAAGAGAAAATTAAGAAGGCGATCAAGCTCTGAGCCTTTGGAGTGGGAGCACTGACTCCAAGACCCTGGACTACCAGAGAAGTAACCCTAGGGAGTATCAATAGTGAGAACTCACACAAAGGAAACCACTTGAATATAAGACCAGGCATCACCCAACCACCAATAGCACCCTGTGCAGGATGCCAGGGTGCTAAACCACAAACAAAACAAAAATACAAAGCCAATCATCAGCAGTCAGGATTACCACCTCACTCAGCCTTGCCCATCAGAGGAAAAACAAACAAACAAACAAAAACTCAGCACAAATCTCACCCTACACAAAGCTAACACAAACCACTAGACCAACCTTAGGAGGGCAGAAACCAAAAGGAAGAAAGAATCAACCCTGAAACCTGGGAAAAGGAGACCTCAAACACAATAAAAAAAAAAATAATAATGAAAAGGCAGAGAAATACTACACAAATGAAGAAACAAACTGAAAACAGAGAAGTCCAAATAAATGAAGAAGAAATAGGCGAAACTACAGTCATTAGGACAGTATGGTACTGGCACAAAAACAGAAATATACACCAATGGAACAAGATAGAAAGCCCAGAAATGAATCCGTGCACCTATGGGTACCTTATTTTCGACAAAGGAGGCAAGAATATACAATGGGACGATTGTATATTGTCCCATTCAAAACAACCCAAGCAAAAAATGGGAAAAAGACCTAAACAGACATTTCTCCAAAGAAGACATACAGATGGCTAACAAATACACGAAAAGATATTCGACATCACTCATTATTAGAGAAGTGCAAATCAAAACTACAATGAGATATCACCTCATACCACTCAGAACAGACATCATCAGAAAGTCTATAAACAATAAATGTTGGAGAGTGGGTGGAGAAAAGGGAATTCTCTTGCACTGTTGGTGGGAATGTAAATCGATACAGTCACCATGGAAGATGGTATTGAGATTCCTTAAAAAACTAGGAATAAAACCACCATATGACCCAGCAATCCCACTCCTAGGCATGTACCTGAGGAAACCAAAACTGAAAAAAACACATGTATCCCATTGTTCATTGCATCACTATTTACAATAGCTAGAACATGGAAGCAACCTAAATGTCGATCGACAGATGAATGGATAAAGAAGTTGTGGTACATATACACAATAGAGTATTACTCAGCCATAAAAAGCAACACATTTGAGTCAGTTCTGAAGAGGTGGATGAACCTAGAACCTACTATACAGTGTAAAGTGAGTCAGAACTAGAACAATAAATATCATATTCTAATGCATATAAAGGGAATCTAGAAAAACGGTACTGACGAACTTATTTACAGGGCAGCAGTGGAGAAACAGACATAGAGAATAGACCTATGGACATGGGGAGAAGGGAGGAGAGGGTGAGATGTATGGAAAGAGTAACGTGAAAACTTACATTACCATATGTAAAATAGATAGCCAACAGGAATTCCCTGTATGGCTCAGCAAACTGAAACAGGGGCTCTGTATCTGGGGAAGGAGATGGGAGGGAGGTTCAAAAGGGAGGGGACATATGTATACCTATGGCTGATTCATGTTGAGGTTTGACAGACAACAAAATTCTGTAAAGCAATTATCCTTCAATAAACAAAAAGAAAAAAAAAAAAACAGGCTAATACTACCAAGTAAATAGCCATAGAGGTGGTGCTGGGATGTCACCCGAGTCCTGCGGGAAATGAACGTGACAGAAGTGTGGGAAGTGAGGAGGAGGCCTGACATGTGTGCAGGTCCCCGGGCGGCCCCCACTCCGGGCAGGAGGCAGAGCCCAGGCTCCTCTCATCTCACAGAGTCCAGCCCCTGTTTGCAGTACAGGACCCTTGGGGGTGGAAAGTCTTCCCCAGACTCAGGCCAGCAAGGGGGGCGGTCCACTCTGGTCGCCTGTGGGCGGCCAGCTTTAGGCAGCCCCAGGTGGCCCCAGCCTCCAGGTGGTTCCTTCACCCCAGATCCTGCCTTGTCTTTGATTTCAGTGTTAACCTCTCTTCCCTGATCTTTTCTTTCTCCTTCTTTTTCATCCCTTCCCTCCTTCCTTCTGTCTCTTCGGCCTCTCCCTTCTCATCCCTGTCCCCTTTTGTGTCTGCCTTTTTTTCTTTTTTCTTGTCATTAATTTTTATTGGAGTATAGTTGCTTTATAATGTTTGTAAGTTTCTACTCTACAGCAAAGTGAATCAGTTATATGTATACATATATCCCCTCTTTTTTGGATTTCCCTCCCATCTAGGTCACCACAGAACACTTAGTAGAGTTCCCTGAACAATACTGTAGATTCTCATTAGTTCTATGTTTTATACATTGTCTTTTCTCTTTATGTCCCTCTCTATTTTGTGTCTCTTTTTCATTCTTGTGTCTCTCCCCTGACATTCTCTCTTTCCTTCTTTCTCCTTCTTCAACTTCTATTTTTCTATGAAAAGCTGACAGACTTCAGAACCATTCAGGCTTAAAATCACACCCCAGAATGTACTTCATGCCACTCAACACTGTATCCTAAAAACTGGTTGAAATGGTAAGTTGTAGGTTCTGTATATTTCACCAAAAATTTTTAAAGAATTAAAAAAGTTAGATTTGGAATCTCATTCTCACCCAAAATCTTAAAATTAAAAGAAGAACTTTCGAAAGGGAAACATAACCTGTATCCCAGCTGCCTCCATGCTCTGGCTGTGTGACCCTGAGGAAGTCATTCAACCTCTCTATGCCTCAGTTCCTCTCCTTATAAACTGAGATGTTAACAGAAGGGTCTAGTGAGGATGGAACAGGGTGGCGCCTGCCCAGCACTGAGCACACTGCCGGGACTCAGCAGGTGCTTCATAAATGCCCGTTTCCTCCATCTCCCTTCTGGGTTTTTGTTGGCCTCTTTCCTCTGGAAACTTGTTCTTACCCCTGTGTCCCCCCTGGCCCTGAAGAGCAAGGAGACAGTGTGTCCTGCTGGGGCCCCTTACAGACCCTATGACTACTGGTAACAGGGTGACTCTTACTCCCCTGCTACCAGGCACACAAGCCCTGCCCATCCTAGAAATCAAGGCACTGTTGTCCCCATTAGCTACAAAGAATGGACAATGGCCCAGCAGGCCACACCCTTGGCAGCACTGTGGCTGGTTCCTCCTGCTCCCACCCCAGTCCCTCCCTGGCCCTCTCTGAAGCCCTGTAAACACAAAGGATGACAGAGGGGGCCAACAGAGGCGGGCAAGCCCACCCATTAGCTCATGCCAGATCAAGGCAGGCAGCCCAACTCTGGGTGTCCTGGTCAGCCACTGCCTGCCGTGCTGGGGAACACCTCATCTGGGGCCCGAGTCCAGAAGACTGAAGGCCCCTGGCCTCCTGTCTGCCTGCTGGTGACCACTGCCAAGGTGTCGAGCCCTACTGGGTGGCGGTTTGTCTGTCCAATTCTTGGGTGCTCCTGAAACCTTCTGGATGGATGGCCCCCTTGAGAAAGGCCATTCCTTCATGCTCCCAGCCTGGTAAGTAAAGGGTGGGGCCCCACTCTCCTACTCCAGGCCCTGCAGCATCTCTTGGGAGCAAGCACTCCAGGCAGCCACTGCTGCCTGTGGGCCAGGCACCCTCCCGTTCCAAAACCTTCCGCAAGAAGCCTCTTCCCTCCTGGTGCTCCCTGCTGGCAAACTCCCAGCCCCCACCCCCAATTTAGATCCCCTGCCATCAGGAGGGGATTCCTTACTGCCTCAACTCCCCGTGTAACGGCCCCCCTCCCTTAGGATGCAGGAGAGTTAAGGCAGTGATTTCATTGGGAGCGGTCCAGAGAGGTGTCATTTATTACTGGGCAGAGCTCTAACCGGGGCAAGATGCCTAGTAGCTGATCTCAGCTTTGCTGGCAACTTGCTGTGGGACTTTGGGCCTGCCACCTACCATCTCTGAGTTTCAATTTCTCCCTAGAATTGAATGAGATCCATATGAGCTGCCAGAGTAGATGTGTGTCCAGCCTGGTCTGGGTGCTGTAATTGCCATGACTCATTTAGAATTTACCTTGAGTGTTTTACTCTGGTGAGGGAACCAAGGCTCAGAGAGGCTAAGTATCAATAACTTAGCTAAAGTCACACAGATGGGAAATAAGGGTGGGGCTAGGATTCAAAACTGTCAAGAACCCATCCAGTCCTCCACCGAACCACCATGCCATAGTACCTCAAGGTGTACACTCAACATTCCTGCCCTCTAGGGGCTTATCAGAACCCACATGCAACCAGGAGAGGATGAACTGAGATACCTGATGTCAAGCAGGAGAGACAGGGCAGTCAAGGAGGGCTTCCTGGAAGAGGCAGTCTCCGTTCTATCACAAGCTTTGCGAGGAGCTTCAGGTGGACACCCTCATCCAGGAGGGTTCATACCTTTCCTGAATGTAAAGCATTTTGTCATCGAGGGAGAGCTGGCAAAAGAGTAAATGATTTCTTTTGTGTGTGCTGGTGGATCCAGTTATCCCAGGAACCCCTCGGGCCCCAACAGGGAGCCATTGAGAGGTTGGAGGGTTCACAGGAAAAGGGGCCTCCTCTTAGCTTCTGGCCCACAGGCTCCTGAGCAATGACCAGACACAGCAGTGAACAGGGCAAAGCCCCACCTCATTCTCCTGCAGGAGATACAGTTAATACATGGACATGTCAATAAAGAATACAGCTTCAGACCATGGTTAGTGCCATGAGGGAACTGGGCTGGGTGGGGAATGATAACCGCACAGACCAATGTCCAGTGCGCCCATGGGAGTGCTGGGTGGTACTTTGGGAGCTGGTCGGGGTGGGCCAGCATTGAGGGCCTTCCCTCTGAAGTGAGACCTATCCCAGAGCGTATGGTAACTGGGAGTTCACTGTCTAGTGAAAGGACAGAAGAAGAGTCCCAGGCAAAGGACTGGATGTGCAAAGGCCCTGTGACTCGAGAGGCTGGGGAACATGAGGGCCTCAAAGATGCCCAGTGAGGCTGCAGTGGGTAGATTTTACAGGGACTGGAGGCCACACGGAGGGTCTGGGTCTTTACACTGCGATGACGGGGACATGGCAGGGGAATGGCATGCCACTTGTACCTTTCAAAGAGCACACACTGTCTGCAGGGTGGAAAGTGGATTGAGTGAGGGCAGTGGGCTTGGGTTAGCCATTATTGTTTCCAGGTGAGCTGCGGTGGTGGCTTGCACCAGGCTGGAAGCAGAAGAGACGAGAAAAATGGAAACAGGAGGCAGTGGGAGAGGAACCCCCAGGACTGGAGGGTGGGGAGAGGTGAAAAGGAGTGAGATATCATGGTCCCATATCCTGTGTCTCTGGTCCTCAGACCGCCCCCCCATCAACAGCATCTCTCTCCTCCTCCCAGGCCTGCAGGTGCGAGAGGTGCAGATCGAGGTGTCGCGGCAGCAGGTGGAGGAGCTGTTCGGGCTGGAGGATTACTGGTGCCAGTGTGTAGCCTGGAGCTCTGCAGGCACCACCAAGAGTCGCCGGGCCTACGTCCGCATCGCATGTATGCTTCCCGGACACCCCAACCCCGTTCCCTGGGGCCCTTTCCCCTTCCCCCATGGATCCTGGAGAGAGAGTTCTACACACAGACATGAGGGCCCAGGGGCCACCAGCTCAGAAGAAGGCTCCAAGACCCAGAGCCTGTGCCACCTTTGGTGCCAGAATTTCCAATGGCCCTTTTTTGTCTTCTTATTTATATAACAAAGCCGTCAGCTCCCCGAGTCATCATGTGCATAGGGTCCCAGAGTTAGGGAGGGAACTTTCTTCCCCTAAGTCCACTGGTGAGGCCCCCATCTTGGAGAAGAGATTCCCCAGGCAAAGGCCAGGCGTCCTGGTGAAATTTCCTTGGTGTGCACTGCCACCTCATGGCTAGACTGGGGCACTTCAGGATCCTGCTCCGCCTGACTGGCCTCCTCCCTGCCCCGGCCTGAGGGTGCTGTGGAACCCTTTCCCTTTTCCCAGACCTGCGCAAGAACTTTGATCAGGAGCCTCTGGGCAAGGAAGTGCCCCTGGACCATGAAGTTCTCCTGCAGTGTCGCCCACCGGAGGGGGTGCCTGTGGCTGAGGTGAGTGAGGACAAGGGAAATACTGGGCATGACAGAGGCCACCCAGGTATGGTATTTACCACCAACCATGGTATCTCAGCCTCCCAGAGCCCTCCCGTTTCACAGAGAGAGGAAAGAACTGCCATCTCTTTAGAACTCGGCACATACCAGATCCCAGCTGGGCTCTCCACAGGCATAATCTCACCTCATGGATGGGGCAGAACTGGGGAAGGAACCCCCAGGACTCCTTGGGCTGACCCCGTGCTCAGTCTCCTGCAAAGGAAGTGGCTGCACACACCATCTCCCAGAACCCAAGAACCCAGCTTTATGGACACCAAAGAGCCTCACAATGCCTGTGTCTGAGTCCATCACACCTTCTGGTACCACATGTACATCCCTAGGTGATGCCCACCTGTACCCTCACTGCCCTGCTTGTATTCCAGACCTGCCCCCTCTCTCCCACTGCACTAGTGGTCCTGGAGTCAGAGCAGGGCATGGGGAAACATCTCAGCTTTGCTGCCAGGGACCTCAGTAGCACAGGATTGGGGAAGATGGACCCCTGGGCTTCCAGCTCAGGATCCGACATCAGAACTTTGGCTCTAATCACTTCCCCCATCCCGGGCCACTATCTGGAAATGAGCTCAGACACCCTTCATGACAGGTACCCTCGTGGGGCTCCCACATGTGCCCAGCACCTGGCACAGTGGTCCTCACAGCAACCCATGTCATCCCATCTTATGGCTGGGAACACAGCACTGGGACAAGGGAAGTGGTCAACCAGGGTCACCCAGCTGGTGAGTGGCAGAGCTGAGATTTGCACACCCAGGTCTGCTAAAATGGGGACCATGTTTTTAATCACCTGCCAAGCCTCTTACCCTGACTAAGGGAGTCAGTTTACAGAGTTAATGATGAAGACATGAATTTATTTAGTACTTACTGTGAGCCAGGCATGTGCTCCACACTTTCTATATACAGACTAATTTCATCCTCACAGTAGCCCTTTGGATAGTGCTACTGAATATTAACTTATAGTTGATGAAACTGGGGCTGAGTGGAAGTCCCTTCCCAAGGCCACCAGCTGGTAGGTGGTCGTCTTCACCACTGGGTTCTGCAGCGTCCAGCACAGTGCCTGGCCTGGAGAGGCCCTGTCCCCTCGGTCACCACCAAGGTTGGACATGAATAGAACTGCTGTCCTGTTTAGTTCAGCCTTCCCCACCTACCCCCTGCAGAGAGGGCACACTCTCCAAGGTGCAGGGATCAGGCACTGGGCCCTCACAGCCCCAACCGCTCCCCTGCAGGTGGAATGGCTCAAGAATGAGGACGTCATCGACCCCACCCAGGACACCAACTTCCTGCTCACCATCGACCACAACCTCATCATCCGCCAGGCCCGCCTGTCGGATACGGCCAACTACACTTGCGTGGCCAAGAACATGGTAGCAAAGCGCCGCAGTACCACGGCCACTGTCGTTGTCTATGGTGCGGCCCAGAGCGGGCGACGGCGAGGGTGGGCGCATGGTGGAGGTGGACAGGAACCTGGGGCCATACAGCCCACCTGACCCGCCTACCCAAAGGCCAGCAGAACCCCGGTAAACGGGTGGGGAGGAGGAGACCCAAGAGAGGAGAGGTAGCTTCTCCAAGGTCACACAGCAAAGTTAGCGGCGAGGTCAGGCACTCGTGGGCCCCCAGCCAGGAGCACTCGCCCCTCCTCAGGCCCTTTGCTTATCCCTGAAGAAGACCCAGTTCTCTGAGAATCAGGACTGAGGCCCACTTGGGATCCCCAACCCCAAGCCCATTGTTCTAGCAGAGTTCCGGACTGCTGCTCAGGCCCCCCAGCAGTTCCTTGCTGTCCCCTTGGGTGGGAGGGCGGAGCCATGGCTGAGATGAGTGTTGTAGATAAAACCCTGTACTGGGTTCCAGCTATAGAACCCCCATTCCTCACAGGGAGACCTTGGGTGCCAGCCCTCTCTGGACCTCTACTTGCCATTGTACAGAAAGGCAGGGAGTCACTGGGGTCCCTCTGGTGTTGAATGCAACCCAGGTCTGCCCGCCGGTGTCTGAGTCCCCAGCCTTGATGGCAGAAGGGGTCCAACTCAGGAAGGCCAGTCCTCAGCAAAGGGGCCTCCTCAGGGCTGTGGGATGGGGCCTGGGGGGCCCACAGGGTGAAGAGCCAGGCCAGCTGGGTGATACCTACTACCCCCGCAGTGAACGGTGGCTGGTCCAGCTGGGCAGAGTGGTCGCCCTGCTCTAACCGCTGTGGCCGCGGCTGGCAGAAGCGCACGCGGACCTGCACCAACCCTGCCCCCCCTCAACGGAGGCGCCTTCTGCGAGGGCCAGGCCTTCCAGAAGACTGCCTGCACCACCGTGTGCCCAGGTAAGGCCACAAGCCAGGTGGCACTGCACCCACGCCCAGCCCTGCCTTCTGTGCTATGGGGTCACAGAGTCAGGACCACTGACTTCTCCCCTTCTGGGCTTGTCCTGGGACCCACAGCTGGCTGACCCTGCTGGACCAGATGCTGTGACCTCTGACCTCTTGTTCCGCTCTGTGCTGTGCGAGAGACGGAGGCAGAGGCTCTTGGGGGTAGGCGCTCTGCCTTCTAGGCTGGGGGTTCTCCGTGTCAGCCCCCAGGCCAGGGTTGCAGAGGCACCCGGAGTCAGAGTGCCTGTGCTCCTGCCCTTGACTGCTCGGCTCACCTGGCCACTGACCCTCGACTTGCTGCCGTCATCTTTTCCCTGTGTCTGTATCCCCATCGGTTGGTCTGTGTTCTCTCCCTCTGCTGACGTGTTTGTGTGAATGTGTGGTGTTTTTCACCCTGGGGGTCTGTGCCTCGGTGTGGACCCTTGTGCTGAGTCCATGCCAGTGACCTTATGTATGGAGCCATCTGCCACCTGCGCTCCTCTGTCTCTGATCTGGCCCGTGGCGTGGATTTCTCTGGACGGCCTGTGTGTGTCTTGGGTTCCTCTTTCCCTGCTGTACTCTGTGAGTGCGTGCACGGCTGTGTTATGCACGTGTAACCGTGTGTGCAGGCACCTGTGTGTGCCCGTGTCCCCACGTACCGCATGCTGTGTCCCCACAGTCGACGGCGGGTGGACGGAGTGGAGCAAGTGGTCAGCCTGCAGCACCGAGTGTGCGCACTGGCGCAGCCGCGAGTGCATGGCGCCCCCGCCCCAGAACGGAGGCCGGGACTGCAGCGGGACCCTGCTCGACTCCAAGAACTGCACTGATGGGCTCTGCGTGCAAAGTGAGTCTTCAGAGGGCGGGGCCCAGGGTGGTGGCTCTGGAGCCAGATAAGCCCCCCACCAAGCCCCCACCGCCTGGCCTGCAGTGAAGCAGTCCCTCAGGGCCCTGCCCGCCCACCATGCTGTCATCTCATCCACACATCTCCCCATCACCCTCTCTACCACCCTCTCCCTGTCATCTGTATCATAGTTTTTCTTTCCCTTTATTTCCCTCGACAGATAAGAAAACTCTAAGTGACCCCAAAAGCCACCGTAAGTCCCATTTCATGGCTGTCCTCTTTCCTCTGGGGGGATCCCTGGTTTTCCTTGGCTGGCTTTTTCAAGGGGTGGGGTGCAGGGCAGGGCAAGGGGCAGGGAGAGTTGAAGGTGTTCCCCTACAAGCTCTGTGAGGCCCCCAGCACCCAACACTGCATGTGGCATGGTCTCCATCATGGTCAGACAGGCAGACTCTCAGCTGAAACAAGGGCCCCCGGACACTATCTTGACCTTCCCATTATAGGAGAAGAAACAGTCTCAGAGAGAAGGGACTTACCCAAGGATCCAGTTAGGATTGGAACCTAAATATTTGGCCAGAGCTTCTGCTCCTAGCCGCACCCCTCTGTTTTCCTCTGTGGGGTGGGGCCAGCAGGCAGGCTCACGCCTGCCCCTCCCAGTGCTTTTCACTGTTCCCCCCAGCAGCCGACTGACACCTCCTAGATCCCTGGGACACCCGCTGCCCTGCGTCAGCCGCCAGGGGCTGTGTTGTATTGTAGTAAAGCTGCTTGGGCAGATTAGCCTGTGGTGATTAAGCCACAATTTCCAAATAATTCCAGAATTATAAAATCAGTAGTGAGGCCCTGAACACAGCTGACAGTGGGGGCAGACCAATGACTGATTAGATATTGTAAATCACCAGGCAAGTGACCGCCTCCCATGATAGCAATGATGTGATGAGGCAGAGCCCCCAGAGAGGTGGGAGCCAGCCCTGGGACCTTCTCAGGCAGCCTTCCTGGGTGGCCCAAGAATGAGGAGAGATGGAGGTCCAGCAGGTGGTGGAATCAGGCAAACCTCAGGGCTGAGGGCCCTGACCTACCTTGCTGAAGCTGAGGCCTCCCCCAAATTCAGGCAGGAAAGCCAGCCTCCCTCTCTGAGGGCCCCTGGGGATTGAGGAAGAGTAGACAGGGGCTTCCCAGAGCTCCCAGAGGAAATAGGGGGTGGGGGCAACCATCTTGGCTCTGCTGCGTTGTCCAGTGTAGTAGCCGCTAGACATGTGTGGCTTGAAAATTGTATTCATCTTAGCTGAAAATAAATATGTCTAAAAACTCTTTTCCTCAGCCAAGCCAGCCACATTTTAGTTGTTTAATAACCACACGTGGCTGGCAGCTGTCATGGGAAACCATGTAGACATGGGATACACCATCATCCTAGAAAGTTCTATTGGACAGAACACCTCTCTGCCTGGCTGCCTGCTGTTGCTTCTAGCTGTGCAGCAGCAGCCTGCCCTGCCCACTGTCCAGAGTGGGGTATCCTCCAGCCTAGCAGCCTGTCTGGGGTGGGGAGTATAACCTGGGGTGGCCTCCCTGAGCCCCTTCCTTCCCTTCCAGCTCTCCCTTCCCTTCCCTTCTCTCCATCCTCCACCAGGCATCTCATTTTCCTCTTCCTGCTTCCCCTCCCCCTCCCGCGCTCAGCCCAGAATGGACGTGAGCTCAGAGGAGCTACTTGCAGAGATTCCTGGGAACCAGGACCTTGGGTCCTACGGAGATTGCTGCAGGCTGCAAGTGAGGCCCTGGGTTTACTCCCACCTGGGACAGGACACTCTGTGGCCCCCTGACTTTGAGCCACAGGCCCTGTCACCTCCTAGGCAGAAAGCAGTGACTTCACTCTTGGGAGTGTCCCCTCCAAGAGTGGCTGTTCCTCTCCTTACTACACTGGGAAGGAAGCAGAGCATGGGGGCCAGGGCATTTAGACCATTTTACTTATAGAGACTGATGCTCAGGGAGGTTCAAGGCTTGCCTGAGGTCACCAGCCTGTCTGGCGGGGCTCAGATTTAAACCTAGGAGAGCGCCAGTCTGTCCCAGGCCCTGCCTCTCCCCTGGGACCAAGGGAATCTCCGGCTCCCCCAAGGCCTGGGTCTCTGCCCCCTGCCCCTCACTCGGCCCTCCTGTCCCCGCAGTCCTGGAGCCTTCGGGGGACATGGCGCTGTATGCGGGCCTTGTGGTGTCCATCTTCGTGGTGGTGGTTGTCCTCATCGTGGGGGCGGTGGTGGTGTACCGCCGCAACTGCCGGGACTTTGACACGGACATCACCGATTCATCCGCTGCCCTCACCGGTGGCTTCCACCCTGTCAACTTCAAGACTGCAAGGCCCAGTAAGGACCTGGGAACACCTGCGGTGGTGGGTGCGGGCAGGGTCCCCAGGGGGCTTGGCAGCCAGACCAGCCAGACCAGAGCAGAGGCGCCCGACTCCCTCCTGAGGTTTCTCTAGTTTTTTAATAAACATCACTGGACAAGTATGGACTAGAGTGATGCAGGAAAGAGAAAAAATAACTCAGGTGACAAGTCCTTAAACCTCCTGCCTCAGTTGGCAATGGAACCTTTCAGAGCTGGAATTTGGGGGGGGTGTAAAAGAAGGGCCCCCAACAGTAGCAGAGGGTGGGATGGGGCCAGGGAGGCACTGCAGGCTGAGTCTGACTGCAGCCCTCGCCCTGCAGACAACCCACAGCTCCTGCATCCATCCGTGCCTCCCGACCTCACTGCCAGCGCCAGCATCTACCGTGGGCCAAAGTATGCCCTGCAGGACTCAGCTGACAAGATCCCCATGACCAACTCGCCACTGCTGGACCCGCTGCCCAACCTCAAGATCAAGGTCTACAGCTCCGGCACCACCGGCTCTGGTCCAGGCCTGGCAGATGGGGCCGACCTGCTGGGAGTCCTGCCACCCGGCACATACCCTGGTGATTTTTCCCGGGACACCCACTTCCTGCACCTGCGCAGTGCCAGCCTCGGCTCCCAGCAGCTCCTGGGCCTGCCCCGTGACCCAGGGAGCAGTGTCAGTGGCACCTTTGGCTGCCTGGGCGGGAGGCTCAGTATCCCCGGCACAGGTGGGTCCCTGTTCTCCTTGCCCATCAGCCTGTCCTTGGCCTGTTCCCCTCTAGACAGTCTAACACTCACCCAGCCATAAATAGGACTTCCTGGTCCCATTTCACACACATGAAAAGTGAGGCCCAAGGGGATAAAGTGATGATAAAATGAAGACCTGGGGTCCAGGCCTGCCTCTGCCTCGCTAGGGGAGGGGAACTCTCTAAACCTCAATTTCACTATCTAGTAAGTGGGAAAGAATACGGCTGTGTAGTCAACAAACCCACAGGGTGCTGTTAAAAAGGCAGGGCTGCCCAGCTTAGGTTGCCTGGACAGCAGTTGACAGTTTCCCAGTGTCATACCCTGAGCTAGGCTGGGGCTGGAACCACCCCTTCAGCCTCCAGGACTTTGGCCTATCTCTATATCCTTTGCAATGCCTGTATCCATTGCAATGCCTCCCCTATGTGGTCCTTCTGTCTAACACCCACTGCGGTCAGTGACCTGGCCTTTCCTGGCACCCAGCCACTCTCCCCATGCCTTGCTGGTGACCACCAGGATCTCAGAAGATGTCTTTCTCTCCCTATTCCAAGCTGGAGGCCAACCGCCCATCCCCTGTACTAAGCCCCTGGACTCCTTCTAGCCCCTCCCTACTGACCTCTCTCTCCCCCTAGGGGTCAGTCTGCTGGTGCCCAATGGAGCCATCCCCCAGGGCAAGTTCTATGAGATGTACCTCCTCATCAACAAGGCAGAAAACACCCTGTGAGTAGAGAGACCCAGACCCAGCCTGGCTGCCCCCTGCTTGGCCTATCTCCCTGCTGCTTGCCCACCTTGGGCTCAAGTATATCCCCTTCTAAGCCCAGTGCCAAGACCAGAGATAGTTCTCCAAGGAAGACATTGCTCGATATTTGTTCCCATTTAAGTCATACAAAACCAGCTCAACAAATCATAAAACTGAAAGCCAGATGACCAGCTGGTTACAATATGACAAAGAGCTAATATCCTAACTATGTGAAGAGGTTTGGGAGACCCATAAGAAAAACTGAGCATCTCAGTACGAAAATGGGCAAAGGATATGAACTAGTGATTCACGCACATACTGTCGTCCATACAGACGCATGCACACATACGCACAGTGGCCAGTAGGTCATGAGAAAATGTTCGATATAATCTGAAATCAAGGAAATAGTCAAAGAAACAGCTGTGAGGCGCTGGAAGTTTCTCTGCTCGTGAATTTGCAACGATATTTTCAAATGTCATAGTACCTTCATACTGGCAAGCGTGTGGGAACACAGCCCTCCCATGGCACGTTGGTGGGAGTGTGGATGGGTACCAGTTTTCCAGAGGGCTTTTTAGCAGTATCTATCCACAGCATCTGCAGAGTGCAGAACCTTTGAAAATAGGAGCAAAGATTTGGCTATGAGAACGTTGTGATGTAATAGCAAAAATCTAGAAACGATCTCAAGGCCTGTGCCATGTTTCCCTACTCTGGGAGCCCCAGGGGTACAGAACTGCCTTATCTCACCCGAGCAGCCAGGACAGGGGGGAGCCCAGCCCCGCTTCCTCACTGCCCCCCTCTCACCCTCCATCCTGCCCCAGCCCGCCTTCAGAAGGGACACAGACAGTATTGAGCCCCGCAGTGACCTGCGGGCCCACGGGCCTCCTGCTGTGCCGCCCGGTCATCCTCACGGTGCCCCACTGCGCCGAAGTCAGTGCTGGCAACTGGATTTTCCAGCTTAAGACCCAAGCCCACCAGGGCCACTGGGAGGTAAGAAGGCAAGGCTGGGGGGCCTTGAGATCTGAAAACCCCTTTCCTCCTGGCCCAACCTGGATGGACCCCCTCCAGGGCCTTGGCTGACCCGGCCACTTCACCCCCACCCCGCGTGACCCTACAGGAAGTGGTGACCCTAGACGAGGAGACCCTGAACACCCCCTGCTACTGCCAGCTGGAGGCCAGGTCCTGCCACATCCTGCTGGACCAGCTGGGCACCTATGTGTTCACGGGTGAGTCTTACTCCCGCTCGGCAGTCAAGCGACTTCAGCTGGCCATCTTTGCCCCGGCCCTCTGCACCTCCCTGGAGTACAACCTCAGAGTCTATTGCCTGGAGGACACGCCTGTAGCACTGAAGGTAAGGCCAGACCATGGACGGCTGCACAGGCCTGCACACACGGGTGCCTCACCCACAGCCAGCCCACTGCATGGTACCTTCCAATACTCCCTCCCCGGGATCATGGCACCTGCCAGGCACCCTCTGCCACCATCAGCCTCATCCAGTCATTCCTCAAACACTGAAATGGCATCAGACTCTTGCAATACAGAGATAAGTTGGGCACAGTTCTGCCTTCACCAAGCTGTGGGCTAGAGGTAGAGACAGACCTGAGGATTAATGATACAGGGCTGAGGGAGCATCAGCCTGGGGATGTGGGCTGGCAGGGCTTGGTTGTTGGGGAAGGGGTCTGAGAAGGCTTCACAGCCTTCTCAGAGCTGACCTTAGCCCTAAGCTTCCAAGGACAGGAGGGAGCTCCAGGCAGAAAAGGGAGAAGGGCTTTCCAGGAGATAGCAGTTTATGCAGAGGCAGGTGTGGTGTTCTGTGTGCCAAAGCGTGCTGGGGTATGAGAGGTGGGGCTCAAGAGATGGCAAGGTTCAGCCTCCCAACAGCCTTGGGGTCATGCCAAGGAATTTGGAAGCCATCCGGTGGGTGGGGGCAGAGACCTGGTGGACACCTATTCACAGGTGCTCTCTTGAAAGCTTCACTGTGGGGATGGATAGACAAAAGGCTGGGAGGCTGCAGCCAGATCTTGACAACAGGCAGGCAAGGAGGCTGAACTCTGTTTAGTCAATAGAATGGACAGAAGCAGTGACCAATGGAAAGAGTAAGGGGAGGGGAGGAAGGATCGGGACTGACAGCCAAGCTCCTGTGTGTGCAGAACAATGGATAGTGCCCCTAATGAGGGTGGCCATGGCAGATGAGGAGGGGTTCCAGGCAGGTAGAGAGAAGGATTTTAGTGCCCACAACCCGGTAACAGCAGGTGTTAGTTCGTCCCTGTCCCCCTAGCCTCTAAGACCCTGTCCATTCTCTGCCCACCCTCCCAATGGTTCCCAGGACCTCAGCCTCATCCTGACAAACCGTGGGAGAGCACAGACCCTTGGCCCTGTTTAAACCCCTTTTCCTTCTCCATCTTCCGTCTACCGCCTCTGTGAAGCCTCCTCCTTTCCTGTGGCTCCAGGCCCCACCCGTGGTCTGTGGGCTCTTCCAGCTCCTTTGCTTTCTGGTCTCATGTGACTTGTCTCAGACTCCAAGTTGCTGACTGATGCAACACAGGTGAAAAGGCCTCCTGGGAGAGCATCTCCTCCTGAGACCAGGCTGACCTGAAATTCCAGGAGGCCCATAATGGGTTAGAGGCTCCTGGGAAACGTTCTTGCAGCCTGGATCTCTTGGTACAAGGGCACTGGCTAACATCTAATTATGGCCAGAGAATGGAATGGAGATCAAGAGGGAAATTGCCACATGTTGGTTTGATGTCATTCTTTGTTCATTCAGTCTCTGTCCATCCATCCAGTTATACAGCCATCACTCACCCATCCATTTATCTTTTCTTCTATTTGTCCCTCTGTTTATACACCCATCTATTTGTATTTTCATCTACACATCATTTTGTCTGTATCTATCCACCCATCTATTTGTCAGCCCGTCTATTTATCCATCCATGTATCTATTTGGCCATCTATAAACCCATTCATCCATCCATTGGTCCCACTATCTGTCCATTCATTAATCTGTTTTTCTGTCTATCCATCCATGCATCCACCCACCCAGTAAGTTTTCTTTGAGCACTTAACAAATGTCCAGTCCTGGGGCTCAGATGGGCCCCTGTTCTCAATGTTACAGCATTGGTTCCCTCTGCCCACATGTGTCCCCAAGTCTCAAACCTGCAAGAAAGAGCCTGTTGGCCAAATGTGATGGGCTCCCCTTTCTCATCGCTCCCTGGCCCACAGGAGGTACTGGAGCTGGAACGGACCCTGGGAGGCTACCTAGTGGAAGAGCCAAAACCCTTGCTATTTAAGGACAGTTACCATAACCTGCGCCTCTCCCTCCATGACATCCCCCATGCCCACTGGAGGAGCAAGCTGCTGGCCAAGTACCAGGTGAGGGCTGGGCCAAAGGAGGGGGGAGGGATGGGGCTGGGGAGGGGGCTGCCCAGAGAAGACCGATCCCTCTCCCCACCTTCCCTCTCCATCCTGCAGCCTTGGTCCCCACACCCACCTTTGTGTCTCTCTTTCTCCCCTTGTACCCCAGTCGTACATTCCCCCACACACTATCTGTATACATCATCTTTAAAGAGGTCTTATCATCTCTAAGAGCATTCATGCCTGCCAGATTGTCCAGACTAATCTCTGACGGTCACATCCCTCTGCCCATGCCCATCTGTGTGAAACTATTGAGTCCACGAGGCTTCCCACTCCCACAGTCTCACACACACATACACACAGAGTCATATATTCAGACTTGTGCCTTCTTGCCCGTATACTCTCTTTCTCAGTTGGAGGGCCCTTGCCCCAGCTCTTCTTCCTCTGCCTACCTGGATGGAAAGGTCCTAGCCCTCCCTGAGGCTGGACCCCTTCCCTGCCCGTGCCTCCATTCCCTGAGGGCAGGGCCAGCTGGCCTCACCTCCTTAATCCTGCCTGCCTCCCCCAGGAGATCCCCTTCTATCACATTTGGAGTGGCAGCCAGAAGGCCCTGCACTGCACCTTCACGCTGGAGAGGCACAGCCTGGCCTCCACGGAGCTCACCTGCAAGATCTGCGTGCGGCAGGTGGAGGGGGAGGGCCAGATATTCCAGCTTCATACCACACTGGCAGAGGTGAGGGCCAGAGCACGGATACCCCGTGGGGCTGGGCGCTGCAGGGTGCAGACCCGAGGCTCCTCCTCATCTAGGGGAAGGGCTACCTCCCTCAGAATTGTGCCCTCACCTCCCATGTCTGAGCTGGGACATGCTCACTCTTGGCCAACGTGTGTGCTAAGTCGCTTCAGTCGTGTCCAAGTCTTTGTGACCCCATGGACTGTAGCCCGCCAGGCTTCTCCATCCATGGGATTCTCCAGGCAAGAATACTGGAGTGGGTTGTCATGCCCTCCTCCAGGGGATCTTCCCAACCCAGGGATCGAACCTGCGTCTCATGTCTCCTGCATTGGCAGGTGGGGTCTTTACCACAGACACCACCTGGGAAACCCCTCACCTCCCATGTCTGAGCTGGAACGTGCTCACTCTTGGCCAACAGCTGTGACTTACTGAGTGCAAGCACCTGTACCAAATCTCACCAGATCTTTACAACCACCAGAGAGATGGATACGAAGATCCCCACCTGGGAGATGAGAAAAAAGATTTAATGGAGGGCAGGGATCATGGATCTTGTATCAGGCCGATGCTCGGCCCAAGCCTGTAGTTTTACATCACTATAACCCAGATTGAGGTTTATAAAACCTAAGGCACCCAGGGGGACAGTGCTGTGCCCTCCCCGCAGTCCAGTGTAGAGAGTGCTGGATGTAGTCTAGACCCACGCCTGTCACTGACTCAACATGTGACCGTGGATAGTCACTTCCCTTTTCTAGACTTCATTTTTGCTTGTGCAAAAGTGGGTCCACGTGCTTGAGACTGTGGCTGAGGCCCTTGTAGCTTTGTGATCATGAGATAGCATCAGCACTGGATGGGGCCATGCATTAGCATGTGCACCCTGAGGCTCAGGAAGGGTGTGCTGCCCCAGTCCTGGAGAGCTCACCTTCCAGGGGATGAGGGCTTTGAGCAGCTGGAGCCCACCCAGAGCACAGAGAGATTCTGGAGTCTCCCCGAGCTCACAGTCCCTGGGCAGGAAGGCTGGAGGGACATATGCCCAGTGGCCTCACACACAGGGAGCCCTCTCCCCATCTCACCCTTGCTCCTTGTCCTTCCAGACGCCTGCTGGCTCTCTAGACGCCCTCTGCTCCGCCCCCAGCAGTGTGGTCACCACCCAACTAGGACCCTATGCCTTCAAGATCCCCCTGTCCATCCGCCAGAAGATATGCAACAGCCTGGATGCCCCCAACTCACGTGGCAACGACTGGCGGCTGTTGGCACAGAAGCTCTCCATGGACCGGTGAGTGTGGGGACGGTCTGCTGGGCCGGGACTACAGCCACCCACCTCCCGGTGTCCCCAAGGGGCAGACAGCCTGATAGTGGTTCTTTGAAGAGCATATGCTCAGAGTGCCAGCCCTTGAGAATCAGGTCAAGCCAGGATACCAGTCAGGTGTGATCAGCAGCAGCAGCCCTGTGCCCAGGACATCAGGTGTTCTGGAAATGCTTGCTGGGTGACAGAATACATCCTGGTGTCAGAACTCTCTGGAGAGCTTAAAATGCTGGATAAATATAATGGCGATAGTCATCCTCATTGGGGCTCACAGAGGAGCAGTATATAGCCTGGGGCCATACAGCCTGCAAGCAGAGGGGCTGGGACTCCGACCCCGGATTGTGGGAGCCCAGAGCCAACAGTCCCAGTGCTCTGGGGAGGTCCTCCCAGGTGCCCCTCAACCCGCAGCTCCTGGGAGGGGCTGAGCATCTGGGGAACCCAGGGTCCTTCTCCTTCCCTCCATCAGGTACCTGAACTACTTTGCCACCAAAGCAAGCCCCACGGGCGTGATCCTGGACCTCTGGGAAGCTCTGCAACAGGACGACGGGGACCTCAACAGCCTGGCGAGTGCCTTGGAGGAGATGGGCAAGAGTGAGATGCTGGTGGCCATGGCCACCGACGGGGACTGCTGAGCTGGCCTGCACCTGCGGGCTGGGAGGGACGAGCAGGAGGCGGGCACAGGCAGGCCCGGGGCAGCCTCCTGGGGGACAATTGGGCCTCCTCTGCTCCTGAGCTCACAGCCAGAATCGCCCCTCCTCCCCCTCCCACCTTGCCCCACCCGCAGACCACAGCCAGCCTTAGGAGATCCATGGACTTCGTTGTTGGGAGGACTCAGCGGTCCTTCTCCACCCCATGCTGTCTCTCCTGACCTCAGACCTCTGTGCAGGAACCGGAGGGGTGCGCCCTCTGGAGGCAGCTAGGGGAACAAGAAGGTGGCCTTCCCACCCTCAGCCCCAGGTACTCTCGGGGCAACTGTTTTAGTTGTGTTCTTTATTCTCTTCCTCGGTTAATGATTCTCCCTCCTCCCTCTCCGTTCACACCATTTTCCTCTTTGAAGAGTCAAGTACAATTCAGAGAAACTGCTTTCTCCTGTCCACAAGCGAAAAGGAAGAGGAAAGAAAGAAAGCTTCCAACCACTAGTAAAGCTCAAAAAAAAAAAAGAAAAAGAAAAATACCAAAACCACACGGGAAAAGAAAACCCAGTTTCTTAGGAAACGCAAATGATTTATTATCCAGATATTTGGATAAGTTCTTTTTAAGGAAAAAAAGACAATGAAAAAAACAACACAAAAAAATAGAAAACGCTTTTCTTGAGTGTGGATAAGTGTGGGCGTGCTCGTGATTCTGGCCAGCAGCCTGTGTATGTGTATGTGTGTGAGAGAGAGAGAACCAGGGAGAGAGAGACTGAAGAGGAAACCCTTTGCTGCTAATGATTCCATCTTAGACTCAGTTCTAACAAGCCCTCAGCTTCCAAAGTTCTACAGGGTCAGATGAGGTCTGAGCCATGGTCCTGTGTTTCTTTCTGAAATCTTAAACAGATACTGAATCAGTAAAGCCAAGGAGGCTGAGGTCTGGCTTGGGGTGGGGTCCTGCCTCCCTCTCACAGCCCCAGGCAGGTGCCCCCATGTCTCCTCTGGGTTCCCAAGAATCCAGATTAAAAGGACCTGAAATGGAAAATGTGGGTGGGCCAGCCCAGCCAGGGAGTACTATGGTCTGGGGGCTCCTGGAGAGGGGGCGTGGCCCAGAGAGGATCCTCGCAGAGAAAGAAGTCAGGGATGAGAATGAGAATCCCCTGTGGACACCTCTCTTCCCCCACCCCAAGGTGGGGCCAGCTGGGACACCCCAGCCTCTAGACAAGGTGGGCTGGAGCAGGTGGGCCTTCTCTTAATGCCCAGGAATCCAGAATCTGCCCTTCCCTAGCAGATTCCCTTCCATTTATCCTTCTGTAAGACAGAAGGGGAGGATAGGATGGGCTCTCCTGCTTCAGAAGCCAGAGCTTATGGGGTTCTTGTGGCTTTGAGGAACGTGTGAGCAGCCAGCCCTGTGGGCGGCTTGGGAGGCAGGGAGGCGGCTGATCTGGCTGTGCTTTGCACACCTGCCCGGAGTGGAGGAGGAGGGGTGGAGGGCTATTTTCCCAGCTCTGATCTCCCCAGGCACCTCCCTGCAACCCTCTTCTCATTCTCCTGCTGTCTGAGAGAGTCTGAAGGAGGCTTTGACCAGCAAGGTAGAGGCTGGTGTGGCACCCCCCCCTCGCCAGCCTGCCTGTTCCAGGATGTTCCAAGGGGCCAACAAGGTCCCTTTCCAGCTGTCTGGTGATAGCTGGAACCAGACTCTTGAGCTGGCACAGAGGCCCCTCCTCCTTGGCACCCAGGCCAAAGCAAGTGCCAGCTCTAGGCACTCACCCCAGGGCTTGCCCCAGCAGGTCCAGGAGCAGCTGCTGGGACCAGCCTGGGCGTATCCTGGCCTTTGAAACTCTGATCTCCTGGGAGAAAAGCAATTTAGGGGGCTGTAGTCCCAGCCAGTGTCCTAAGCCTGGTGTCCTAGCCATGTACTTGGGGGCGTGTGGGGATAGTGAGAGTCTCACCAGCCCCCTGGGGAACAGGCTGCCAGCCATCAAGGGCCTGCTGGGTTTGAGAGAGGTTCCTCTTTATCAGGGCTGCTCAAGGGGCCAGGCCTGCATCAGGCTTGCCCCCCTGAGGCTGAGACCACGGCCTTTTACTTTTACCCCAGTGCCTGTGTGAACGTTGTCTCAAAAGCAGCAAGCCTTCCCTGCCAAAGGCGCCGTCCACCTCGGGCTCAGTCTCCCTGACTGCTCCTTGTCTGAGCCGTGTGAGCCTGTGTGGTCACATGAGGGCGGTCTGGAGTCCAAGGACCAGTGTTCAAGCTCCAGCTTTGCTATGAGGCCTCTGTGTGACTTCGGGCATGTGACTGCCTTCTCAAGGCCTCTTTTCCCTCTTAGACCTAGAAGGCTCCACAACTGCTGTCTGAGGCCCTTTGGTCTCTGATACGTCATTCTAGGCTTCTGAGGTGAACCCTGGTGGGTTGTATTTGACTGCGGTCTGCCATGGCCCTCCTCCCTGCCCCTGCTCCCTGTCCCTCCTCCCTCCCTGCCCCTCCTCCCCGACCCCTCCTTTCTCCGTGCCCCTCCTCCCCTACCCCTCCTCTCTCCCTTCCTCTCCTACCTGTCCCTCCTCCCTGTTCCTCCTCTCTGTCCCTCATCCCTGCCCCACCCTCAGAAGCCTGCTTCCTTAGCGCCCAGGACGGGAGCTCTTGTTGGATGAGGCCAGGCCAGCCACCAAGGTGCCATTTCTAACCTGATTTCCAGAAATTGTGTACCAGGGCCTGGAGCACAGAACCAATTGGCTAAAGCCTCCTGGGAGGGCTCAAACTGTCCAGCTTTATAAGAAAAGCCTGGAAAGGATTTGCTGGCTCCATCAATCTGCTTGGGCTACTGTGACTGTGTCTGCAGACTGCCTGCCTCGGGGTGGCATGGAGGTTTCTCGGCTTATTCAGGCCTGACAGGCAGCCCCACGCAGCCCGAGTACCTTGAGAGCCACATATTAAGTGCCGCTGCGGGGCCTACGTGCTGTGTTGACGTCCCTCTCGTCTCTGGGGGTGTGCTTGCGCGTCTGTGCGTGTATACACGTGCTTTTGTCTGTGGGCACATCAGCGTGCCTCTCCAGGAACGTGTCCCCACCTGTGTGTGTGTGTGTGCCCTCCTCGAGTCCACGCCGGGCCGCCTGGAGGTTGCCCTCTCCAAGTACACAGGGTCAGTTGGTGTATCTTCTACGTGCCTCTCCCTCTGCCTTCTCTCGTAGGGTTCTGGGCTCCAGAGGGGCCCTCCCCTCTCCTGGATGCTCCAAGGCCCTCTGGTCTCCTTCCCCCAGCAACCAGGCAGCTGAGCCAGTTCCCTTAACAGGCCCTCTGGGGAGAGGTGACCAGGAGCCTGGGTGCAGGGAGCAGCTCTCCTGTGGGCCAAGGGCTGTACCACCTGCCTGAGCAGTGGACATGGTTATATGCCCGAGGGCTGCCAGGCTGGCCCCAGTCCCACCTCTGTTTATTCTGTACTACAACCTGTAAATAACATTTAGCATTCCTATTGTAACAAAATTAATTTTTATGAAATAAATTATATTTCCTAGTCTAATAAAAAATTGAGGTTGTAGTCTGCTGTCTTTTTGACTGCCTTTCTGTCAGCAGTTGGGAATGATCTTCCTGCTTTCCTCAAAATTCCATGAGTTTGGGGTCCAGGGGTCATTGCCAGAGCTCTCTGAGCTCCTGGAAATGATCAAGTGCAACTGCCTAATTTTATACAAGGGAAAAGTGGCCCAGAGAGGACTGAGAACTTCCCCGTGGCCACACAGCAAGCTAGAGCCCATGCCGACTCTGATGGCAGTCCCTGCTCCCCAGCCAGTGCTCTCAGTGTGTAAGCATTTGTGGGACGTGTTCAGGGGTCAGTCATTTGAGCCTGTCATGGGCTAGGTGATGAGCAGGAGGAACAGCAGAGGTGAAGCCCTCAGCGTCCTTGTCTGCCTGTGAGACATTCAGAAGCATGTTTCCCAGCTAGGGCCAAGGCTGCGGTCAGCTGAGAGCACTCACCTGAGACAAAATCATGCCAGCAGAAAGGGAATGATGGGCAGGCTGGGCTTGTGTGACTTGGGCCCCATGGCTGCCATGATGGTTGGGCAGGTTACATACTGAACAGGAAAGCCATATCTGAGGGCTAAGGTGGTACCTTTCCCACTCAGCTCAGTTCAGTTCAGTCGCTCAGTCGTGTCCGACTCTTTGCGACCCCATGAACCGCAGCACGCCAGGCCTCACCAACTCCCAGAGTCTACCCAAACTCATGTCTATTGAGTTGGTGATGCCATCCAACCATCTCATCCTCTGTTGTCCCCTTCTCCTCCTGCCCTCAATCTTTCCCAGTATCAGCTCTTCGCATGAGGTGGCCAAAGTGTTGGAGTTTCAGCTTCAACATCAGTCCTTCCAATGAACACCCAGGACTGAGCTCCTTTAGGATGGAATGGTTGGATCTCCTTGCAGTCCAAGGGACTCTCAAGAGTCTCTTCCAACACCACAGTTCAAAAGCATCAATTCTTTGGCGCTCAGCTTTCTTTATAGTCCAACTCTCACATCCATACATGACTACTGGAAAAACCATAGCCTTGACAAGACAGACCTTTGTTGGCAAAGTAATGTCTCTGCTTTTTAATATGCTGTCTAGGTTGGTCATAGCTTTCCTTCCAAGGAGTAAGCATCTTTTAATTTCATGGCTGCAATCACCATCTGCAGTGATTTTGGAGCCCCCCAAAATAAAGTCAGCCACTGTTTCCACTGTTTCCCCATCTATCTGCCATGAAGTGGTGGGACCAGATGCCATGATCTTAGTTTTTTGAACGTTGAGCTTTAAGCCAACTTTTTCACTCTCCTCTTTCCCTTTCATCAAGAGGCTCTTTAGTTCCTCTTCACTTTCTGCCCTAAGGGTGGTATCATCTGCATATCTGAGGTTATTGATACCTCTCCCGGCAATCTTGATTCCAGCTTGTGCTTCTTCCAGCCCAGCGTTTGTCATGATGTACTCTGCATATAAGTTAAGTAAGTAGGGTGACAATATACAGCCTTGATGTACTCCTTTCCCACTCAGATTGAAGATTTATGTATTTATTATACTGTGATATATTTCCAGCAGAGGACAGTAAAGGGCCTTGTTCTAATAACATCAATGTGTGGGTGTTAATTTTCCCATAAATGAAAATGTCTTGAGGGAATTTTTTTCTAATTTACACCAAGGTGCCACACAATCACAGCAGCCCTGATCCCCTCTGCCCTGTAGACTTCAGGTCTCCCTGTGTGAGTTGAGTCTGGTCCCAGCATTTTCCTGCATGCATTGCCTATTCTGCAGGTGAATTCTGCAATCTCGAAATTCTGGGGTGAGAGTACCCTCTGGCTTCGTGGTAGAGAGTCATAGTACATTAAAGGCTCTGAGAAAGCCTATATTATGCTGATCTCATAATACAGGGTATCCCACATGTATTTGGCTATGGGATACTTTTTATGTTTAAATTTTTTATTGGAGTATAGTTGATTTAATGTTGTGTTACTTTCAGGTATACAGCAAAGTGAATAAGTTACGCGCATATCCATTCTTTTTCAGAATCTTTTCCTGTACAGGCCATTAGAGAGTACTGAGTGGAGCACCCTGTGCTATACAGCAGGTCTTTATTATCTTTTATAGGACCCTTTTCTAAACCTTTCATGCTCTGAAGGGTCCTGACAGCTCTGACTTGCAGGGACCTGTGGCTCTGCGGTGTGTGCCAAGGATGGCCTGGCTGTCCTCCTGGGGGTAGGGAGCACCTGTGGGTTGGGTCCTCTGGGAGCTTATGTCCTAGTGGGGAAGGCGGGATGAACAAGGCACAAAAACATAGAAGCACATAGACCTACAACTCAGGCTGTCATCCTTTCCTGGAGTCCAGCAGGACTTAGGGCCATCATGTGTGTGTTTGTGTGTGTACAAAGGGAAAGAGGTACAGCCTGAGGTGGGCAGCAGCCCCCATAGACAGGTAGGTTATCTGCGGTCCCCCCAGGAGTCACCCATATAAAACCCCTAAACCTACCCATCACCTAAGCAGGAAGGCCTTTACTGCCACCTGCTCCTTGGTGGGGTGCAAAGCGTTCCAGCCTGGGAGGCAGGAGACCTGGATACTGCTCCTGATGTTGTAGGGGTCACTTTTCCTTCCCAAGCCTCAGTTTCCCCATCCATGAAATGGGAGCCTTAGACCTGCTGCTCTGTAAGTTTTCTCTGGCTGGTGTGGTTCTGTAACTGGGGAGAGGGAGGTGACAGCCCCACCCTTTGGACCCTCCTCTGTTGCTGTCCCAGAGTGGATGATGGAAAACCAGGAGCAGGCCGAAGATGGGCCAGCTCTGCCCTTGTGACCGAGCGGCAGCAGTGAGGTGACCTAGAGCAGATCAGTGAGGTGACAAGGCTGCCACACATGCCAGCCAGCCTGGCACAGGCACAATCTTCAGGCCACCTGCTGTTGCCCTGGAAGGGTTGCTGGGTTCAGGTTTCACCAGTTGCCCCTTCCTTCACTAGGGGCCAGAAAGAGAGAGAGTTCATTCCAACCCCAGCTGACAGCTTAAGATCAGAGTCAGGAAGACTTCATCCATTTCTGTTTGGCAAATTTTTGAAACTTTGCCCATTTTAATTCAAAATGCTATAATGCCTATGGTTTAAAAATTAAGGTACAAAAGAATAGGTGAAAAGTAGATGACCCACCTCCTCCTGTCTCATCCTCCCCTGCCACCCTCCCCGTTCCCAGCCCTCTTCCCCATAGAGGCATTTGTTACTTTTCTTATATATCCCCTCAGGAAGATCTATGTATATTTGTACATGTAAATATTTAAATATAATGGGTTTGATCCAAGAGTCTCAACCCCTCAAGGTATAAAGATGAACTAGTTTTATTTTTCCAATAACTGCTCAGATATTCATTTTGTTGACACCATCTTTCCCGCTGGATAGCAAACTCCCTTAACGATGTCTCCACGGAGGTCCCTAACTTTTCTCTCCCTTGCAGTTATTAAGACAGATTCATTTTGGTTGCTAAGGCTCAACCCATCCATCTTGGAACTCCCACGTTTAACTAAGTCCTTGGGAGCGCCCTCTATAGGCCACTGGGGGGTGTGCTGCCAGCTCTCTGCACCTCTCCCTTGCTCTCCCCTCTGTGCTGCCTCTGCCAACCACTCCCAGCTTCCAACTTCCTTCCTCTCAACCTCCACCCTTGTTACTTCATCCGAAAAGCTGCTATCAAACCAGTTGTTGCCTCCTGCACCAGGTACACGAATCTCACACCAAAACCCCAGCCTTCTCCGAATGGACGCCGGGCAGTCTAGGGACCGTTCCGACAGGTTGCCGTTTCTAGCCGTATTCCCTGCCCTGGACCAATGTTGCAGGGACAGGAGGCACTCGAGATTAGGAACCGCCGGGACCTGATATTTCAAAACACAAACTGGTGGGGCAGGGAGTGCCCCCATGCTGCTGCACATCTCACTGGGCACAGGGCCCATCACTGCTGGGTACAAGGTCTGAGCAGCACACACTGCCCTCAGAGCCATGGCTGAGGGGGGAGACAGGGAAACAGATGGGCAAGGGGCCCACAGACGCTCCAACTAAGCCTGAGGGTTCCACAAAGACTTCATGGAATAATGATGTTTTAGAATGCCAGGGGTGATGTCTCTGAATCAGTTTCTCAGTTATGCATTTTATGGAAGATGCTTTTAGGTAAAAGTTGGCAGCAACTTTATTTTTTTAAAACAAAACTTCTTACAAAGAGAAGGTGCTGATGTCCTTTTAGCAGGTGATGGGCCAGATGTGAAGACTGCTCTCTGCCAGAGGTGCTGAAGTGGCCTCAGGGCCCTATCTGTGTGTGTGTGTGTGTGTATGAGTGTGGGGGTTGTGGGTGGGCTGGTGTCCCCTCAAGGATCCTAACCTGGGAGAGGGAGGCTGGGGAAAGTCCGGGGGAGGGGGAACCAGCAAGTCTGTGCTATTCCTGCAGTCATGAAGGACCAGCCCAGCCCAGGCCACACTGTGGGGGATTTGAATCTGCCCATCCCAGTTCTTCAGCCCAAGAAGCTTCCTCAAGGAGTAGGTCTGGATATTTGGAATTTCAATCAATATTTATTGATCTGATCCACAGACTGACACAGCACAGGGGTGAATCAGACCTGGACTTGGCCATCAAACGGCTCAACAGAATGAAAAGCAAATTCTTATAGTGGGTACACAAGGATCCAGCAGAAGCCAGGCTGAGACGGGCACCCAGGACATGCTCCTGAGCCCCTGGCCCTCTCTGCAGACTGCTAGAGGCCCTGCCTGGGCACTGCTTTCCTCAGGTTGTGTCAGAGGGACAGTGGTCCCTGTCCCAGTCCCCCTCCTGCATCCCTCCACCAGATAGAGGCCTCAGCTGCACCTCTCCCCAGGAGCCTCTCCTCTGCCTGATGAGACCCAGGGCAGGGCTAGGCTGCCAGCCCTCAGGTCCCAGTGATGTGCCATGACCAGGAACTCAGGCACAAATGCCCTGCACTCATACCAGTAAATACTGTGACTACCCAAGGGGGTTACACTGGGCAGAGGCAGTCCCGCGGACTGCAGGGGTTTGTTGGGATCCATTTCACAGACATCTAGGATGGCAGAGCTGGGGTTCTTGACCATTCACTAATCTACCCTCACCCAATGCCAGAAGTCCCTTCACAAGGGCCTACACATGGGCTTGGCCAATCTCTGCTTGAATACTTTCAGAGTTGGGGAACTCATCACTTACTAACAGTAATAATTACTGCTGGCATTTGAGTGCTGACTTACTTTCACTGTAAGGGGCTGATTTAACCCTCAGGAACCAACAAGAATAAGTCTAAAGTCTTTTAGTCCCTAAAAACTTCTCAAACATTTGAAAACAGCTCTCATGGTCCATCCCGGAGCCATTTCTCCCCCAACCAAATGCTCCCAAGTCCTCACATGATGTGGCTCAGCACCCCATGTGGTTTTGTGCTCCCTAGGTTCCTGCTCACCTGCCTCTGCTACTTTGACTCCCACAAAGGAGTGACAATGGTGCCCGCACCTAGGTTGTGGGAGGCATAAAATCCACCAACAATTGGGAGATCCCAAGCACGAGGCATGGCACTAAGGAGGCTCAAGAAAGAGAAGCTAATTTTACTCATAGCCCTATCTCAGCTGTGACTTTAAGGGGACAAGTTCAGGGGTCTGCCTGCCCTAGGTTTGAACCCAGACTCTATCATCTGCTTTCCAAGTGACCTTGAGCCAACTGCTTAAACCAAATTCCTGACCCACAGGATCTGTAATATAGTAAACAGCTGTTTTATACACTACCTTTTGGGTTCATTCACTTTGCAGCCATAGTAACTGGAACAGAAGAGCTTCTGGGGTGCCAGTATTACTGACCTGGGACCTAAGATAATATTACAGTATTATCTTAGACTGTTTGTTGGTGGTGGTGTTCAGCTGCTGAGTTGTGTTCTGCTCTTTGAGACCCTTGTACTCTTTGTGCTGTGTGCTGTACTTAGTTGCTCAGTTGTGTCCGACTCTGCCCCATGGGCTACTGCCCGCCAGGCTCCTCTGTCATGGGGATTCTCCAGGCAAGAATACTGGAGTGGGTTGCCATGCCCTCCTCCAGGGGATCTTCCCAACCTAGGGGTGGAACCCAGGTCTCTCCCACATTGCAGGCAGATTCTTTACCATCTGAGCCACAAGGGAAGCCAAAAAATACTGGAGTGGGGAGCCTATCCCTTCTCCAGGGGATCTTCCCAATGCAGGAATCAAACTGGGGTCTCCTGCATTGCAGGCGGATTCTTTACCAGCTGAGCTACCAGGGAAGCTGGACTCTTAAAACAATAGCAACTGATGAAACCAGGTGAGGAATTCCAGTGAGGCTTTACTGGGACTCATGCAAGCACAAAGGAGCAAGAACAAGTAACAGGCACCCTTGCTCATTCTCCATGGAGGGCAGGCTGGTTCCTTCAATAGATGAGGGCAGAGGTGTATCAGTAGGTGGGGCCCAAGAGGTGGCTTAGGTGTCCCGTCCAGTGCCTTGGAGCTGCTGTGTGCAGGGATCATGCACAGTACCCTGCTTTTGCTCAGGGCACCTCTGAAGTGGCAGTTGGGTTTTGGCCTTTTTGTCTCTTGCTGCTCATAATTTGCCCAATTGTGCATGCATGGAGTTACCTTTTTAGCCCCTTGTAGTTTCTTGGTATTAAGTTGCTCGAGGAGACAAGAAGACATTTGTCCAGGTGCAAGCACTGCAGCAAAGGATCCCAGGTTCCAGCCTGTGTCACTTAGTAATGTTCCATTTCTTGATCCAGGTGTTGATGGCATAAATACATCCATTGTGTGGTCATTCATAAACCCTACACTTACCATTTGTAGGTTATACTTTCACCAGAAAACGTCAAACAAGGAAACAAAAGAAGCAGTGGGAAGAAGGCGTTAAGGAGTGTTAGACTAAAGGTGTAAGAAAAAGAAGGGTTGATGGATCCTGAAAGGCTCCTGAGCTGGTGGGAGGGGAGGGTTTAGGATCTGGGGCCAGAGGGGGCAGACATAGGACAGAAGGAGAACTTTCCTATTGTACCTGGAAAGAGAAAAACAGGAGCAGATGGGGGTGCATATTTGGTGCTGAGAAATGAGGAAGTTCCTCCCTGGTGGTTTCTGTTTTTTCTGCCAGATAGGAGGCAGGAGGCAAGGCCATCTCAGGGTGGGATGTGTTCAGATGTTTGAGGTGAATGGAGAAGGAAGATGGCAGCAGGAGAGCAGGAGCTAGGACTGCCACGGGACTACCGGAATCCTGGATGCCCAGCCCAGGTTGGTAACCTGAATTCAGAGTGGAGCCCCTGGCCTACTGGGGACTTTCTGCAGGAAGGCTCATCCACTTGGGCGTAGGGAGTGCCAATGGGAGTCGAGGGGGGTGAGACTTGAGAGTATTGTCAAGATATTACTGAGATGATGAACAATGAAATCTAAGCTGGCTCTAAGAGGAAGGAAGATGCCCAATGCATGAAGAGGAGACAGACGGGTCAAGGCCGGAGTTTCCAGCAAGTCCAGAGCATTTCTCAGAGGGAGCGGTTAAGCAAAGCAAAGGAGAGGTGGCTCAAGTCAGAAAGATGGTTAGAATTGGAACTAGTGATATGGGCACAGAGAGTTATGGGTCAGCAGTTATGGATGATTCCTTATCTCCCAGGAGCCACATGCCCTGCTTGGGGGCCCAGGAAGTCCTAGAAAGCAGGAAATGCACTGAGGCAGCCCGGCCTGTGAGAACAGCGGTGACAGGAAAGGGCCACAAGATGGCAGCATCAGCCCGGTGACGCCTCCGCCTCTACCGGTGGCCGGCTCTTATTGCTTAATTGTCTACAGGTTTGCAGGCTTTGGAGCAAAGAGGAGTTATGTAAGCCTCCCCCGTCCCCACTCCCAACCACCTTGGATGGAACCCCTGACCAAGCTCAGGAGGCAGAAAGGTGACAATTTGAATCTTGGCAAATGGTAACCCACTCCAGTAGTCTTGCCTGGAAAATCCAATGGGAGGAGCCTGGTAGGCTACAGTTCATGAGGTCGCAGAGTCGGACACGACTGAGCGACGTCATTTCACTTCTTCTGTGGTTTATTAGCTGTGTGTCTCTGAAAAGGTCTCTCTCAGCACCCCAGGTTCCTCATATGTGAAAGTGAAAGTTGCTCAGTGGTGTCTGACTCTTTGCAGCCCCATGGACTATACAGTCCATGGAATTCTCCAGTCCAGAATACTGGAGTGAGTAGCCTTTCTCTTCTCCAGGGGATCTTCCCAACCCAGGGATCAAACCCAGGTCTCCCGCATTGCAGGCGGGCTCTTTCATCAGCTGAGCCACAAGGGAAGCCCAAGAATACTGGAGTCCTGGTCTTCATATGTTAAAAGAAGCTAACTAGAGTACCAGCCACAAAGGGTTGTGCGTTATGCTCAAGGAGATGGTTGCTGGGGGTGGGGAAAGGCAGCCAGAGCATCCTTGAGGGCTATCAGTATTACTTTTGGACCCCCCAGCCCCCCGGCCCAGGCTTCATACAAGGCTATTAGCTTGGGCTGATAAGAGTAGGGAAACCAGGCTTGACTTCATAGAGATACCTAGACAGCATCTAAGCCTAAACCCAGGTTCATCTGGCTCCAGTTTGTCCACTGTACCAGGAGGCCTCCCCAGCCAGTCTTGTCATGCCATCGCAGCTCCCCGGGACTAGGAGCAAGTCCCTTTGTAATACTGAAATGGCTTCGTTCAGCTCTCAGAACTTTGAGAGTATTTCCAAGCCAAGGTGTGGCAGGATGCTTTACTCTGAGAATTACAAAATATCAACCCAGTGAAGAGTGCTTGAGATGTTTTGAATTTTCATTCATTCTTTCTTCTTTTCTTCCTCTCTCTCTCCCTTCTCTCCCCTTGCTCTCTTCCTTCTCCTTCTTATTCTCCCTCTCCTCCTCCTTTCTTTCCCCACTTCTCTTTCTCTTTCATGTGCATTTCAGAACAGTGGTGATGCCCAGTAGCTATGCAGCACTGTACTGTTTACAAATATTTCCCTGACATTCTCTGAGTGCCTGCAAACAGGCATCAACTCCACCCAGTTGAAATGCTTCTACTCATCACCACCCTGGACACAGAGTAGATGGCCCTCGGGCAGGAAAGTGTGGCTTCCATTCCTGTGCATGCCTGCTAAGTCACTTCAGTCATGTCCGACTCTTTGCGACCCTATGGATTGTAGTCCATCAGGCTCCTCTGTCCATGAAATTCTCTAGGCAAGAATACTGGAATGAGTTGCCCTGCCCTCCTCCAGGGAGTCTTCCTGACCCAGGGATCAAACCCAAGTCTCCTGCATTGGCAGGCAGGTTCTTTACCTCTAACACCACCTGTCAAAAGGGGCCTCCACAGCCAGTCCACAACATCTGGCCAGACCAATCACCATGGCCTGCCCATTTGTTCCCATCCCCTCCTTGGTCCTGAAATTGGTCTGTTCTCAAGCCGGCTGTAGGTTGCAGGGCTTCTCATGTCCTCCACTCCTTCTAGCCTGTCCCCCAGGGAGAGTGTAAGCCTCCTCCAAAGCAAGACCCCTGCGCTTTCCACCTTTGGGTCTTCACACTGTTTTTACTCTCTCGACACTTCTGACAGCAGATACAGTGGGTTTCTTTTTTACATGTATACGCCAACAAATTCTCCAACTCTCTGGACACCAGCTGGGGACCCAACAATTCAATTCTGACACTATCGGAGCTACAGATCCTACACATTGAGGGGGTCTCACAAGGTTGCCCCTACTTCAACTTCAGACTCCAGTCCTAAGTATAGAATATCCAGGGTGCCCAAACTTTTGTCCAACTTGGTGACAAAATCAGGGGTTCCCACACACTCCCTCCAATTTCAACAATTTGCTAGGATGGCCTACAGAATTCAGGAAAAAACTTACTATCACTGGTTTATTATAAAGGGTATAAATTGAACAAGGTACCAGGTCCCGAGTTTCTCTCCCCATGGAGTTGGGGTTTGCCACCCTCACTGAAGGTGGATGTGTTTGCCAACCCAGAAGCTCTTTGAACTCTGTCATTTAGGGGTTTTATGGAGGTTCATTATGTAGGCATGGTTAATTAACTCATTGGTCATGGGTGGTTAGGTCATCACCAGCTCCTCTCCCCTCCCTGAAGGCGGGGAATGGAGCTGAAAGTTCCAACCTTCTAATCCCCTGGGGGGGGGGGGGGGGATTCCAAGGTGCCACCAGCCCTCAACCAGAAGCTATCTGGGGCCCACCAAGCCCACTTCATCAGCATAAATTCAGGTGTGGCTTAAAGGGGCTTGAATAACAAAAAACTCTCCTATCACCCCCATCACTCAGGAAATTCTATGGGTTTTAGAAACAGTCAATCAGGAACCAGGGACCAGATCAAATATCTGTCTGATCCTAAGACAACATCCTAAGACTGCAGGGTCTGGCACACGGCAGGTTTGCTTGGTGAAGGGCACACAGCGTTCTGCGAGCCTCACCAGGAAACAAGGCTGCCACCTCCCCGCGGCCCCGCGAGGACCCGGCGCGGACCCACCCCTGTGGGGTCAGGGGCCTCTCAACAGTCTCAGAACCAGACAGACCTAGCGCGACATCACACTCCCGAGTGCGCTTCCCACAAGCCCAGCCTCCTCGGGTCCGTGAGAGGGGCCCAGGGCGACTCCGGCCCCCGGGGGCATGGGACGATAGCGAGCGTGGAAACCAGCTCAGAGCAGAGAGAGGGTGGCTGCCCTGGGCGGTAATTCGGACGGGAAGTTCGGGCGGCCGGCGGGAGCGCCTGACGGGGTCGGAGCGGCCCTGAGGACTGTGTGCTGCCCCCCGGCCACTCCTCGGCCTCGCCAGTGAGCCTCTGGAAGGTTCCGCTCGGGTGCGGGAACAGTAGGGGTCAGGGGGGTGAGGGGGAGACCCCGCAGCTCCTTTGGGGCGGGTGGAGAGCTCTCCGGTCCCGGGGAGCAGGGCTCGGGGAGCTGACGGGGCGCGCACTCACTGCGCCTCACCCCCTCCGCCTGTGAGGTGGGCGCGTGCCCACGGCCTGCTGCCGCCTAACCGCGCGCAGGGCGGGGAAGTGAAGCGACTCTTGAAGTGAAGTCGCTCAGTCGTGTCCGACTCTTTGCGACCCCATAGACTGTAGCCCACCAGGTTCCTCCATCCGTGGGATTTTCCAGGCAATGGTACTGGAGTGGGTTGCCATTGCCTTCTCCAGGCCATCTCCCCGACCCGGGGATCGAACCCAGGGCTCCCGCGTTGTAGGCGGACGCTTCCCCGGCTGAGCCGCCAGGGGCGGTGAAGGCAGACCCGCTGGCAAACCCGGAAGCGCCGGCGGGGGCGGGGCGGGGGGCGGGGCCTGGCGGCGGAGCCCGGCCCAGGGCAGGCGGAGCCCGGAGTCGCAGTGGCCGCGGCGGCCGGGGAGGCAGCGGCGGTGGCGGCGAGCGACGGCGACAGTAAGTGCGGGCCGGCGGTCGGGCGCGGGCCTGGCCCCCGCCCAGCTCCTCAGGCTCCCGGTCGCTCCCCGGGCTCTCGCTGTGGGCGGCCTCCCCTCCTCAGCCCCGCGGCCCTCCTGGGGGTGCTCCACGGGAGCCTCAGGACCCCGACCCGGCCTCCAGCTCGGCTCGACTCCTCTCGTGGTGACCCTCCCTCCCCGGCGTCCCTTCTCTTCCTCCCTTGCTCTCTCCTCTCACTTTCCTCTCACGTTCCCTCCTCCTGGGTCTACTTTCTCCTCCAGATTCCCTTCCCGCCCCCTCATGAATTTCCTGAGATCGGACCTCACCGTTTGGATGTGGGGGCCCTGGGTCTGGACAAGTTAGCCCAAAGTATCCAAAAGGCGGCTGAGAGCCCGAATTGTGGCGCCTATGTCTGGGGGTGTCCCTGACCCGGAGGCAAATTCTGCCGTGGCCTTTGGGTGGCGCCCTGTGTTTCCCACAGTGCTTTCCCATACGGTATTCTCACCCCCTTGCCCCCATTTCACAGGTGAGGAAACGGAGGCACAAAGAGGTCAAAAACTTCCTGGGAACAAGCGTCCAGTCCTGAAAGATGGTCTGCACTGGCCCCAGGCCCCGCAAGTTTCTGCGGCATTGAGCAGTGGCTACCCCTTGCCACAGGTCAACCAGAGCAGGAGCGGGGCTGAGCCCTGGCGATTTCTACAGGTGCCTGAGGAACACAACTCAGAGCGTCGCCAGCCTGGCCCTAGGGATGCTGGAACTCTTCCTTGCCTTTCTTCTTTTTTAATCCAAAGCCACCAGGCTAGCTTTCATAAAGAGTAATAAGACTTTGCTCACTTCAGTGCCCCGGCCTGTGACCTGAGTGAGAGAAAATTCCTGGCTCTTTCAGAAGCTTGGTCAAGGCCGAATGGTCCTGGACAAATAGACCCCTGGAGCTGAGAATGGACTCCGGCCGAGTGTGGCCTGAGGGACTGAACCTTAGCCCCGGCACCCACCCCTGCAGTTGGAGCATCTGGAAAGAACCACTTGGCCATTGTCCGTTGTCCTACGTGGGTCATAATTTTTACATTTTTAAACACTAAGATAGAAACCATGTGTATATGTACACATGTGCGTGCATGGCCACCCTGTCTGGTTAGTTTGTTAGTGCTGAGCTCCCTGTGAATCAAAGCTGGGAAAAGGCTCTGCTCAACCCGGGGAGTTTAAAATAGACTTGCTGACACAGATGCTCTGGGCTTCCGGCAGCCTCCTGCCTGCCTGCCTGCCTGCTGCAGGGTACATGCTGCCGCAGTAGGGGTACATATCCTGGCTGTTCAGAATCCATTCATTCAGCAGATATCGATAAGGGTGCCCTGCAGTGCTGCCTTCGCCTCTGCTCACACCTCACTGACCAGGAATTCTTCCAGAAGGTCTGTACTTGGAGCCAGTAGACAAGGGTGCACATTGCCAAGCACCTTCCTCCTAGGGAGGCCAAGGAGTCCACATGGCCATCAGACTGATTGGCTGAGTAACCTCACTTTTGCCATTTGTTAGCTGCATGACTTTGAGCAAATTACGCAACCTCTCTGAGCCTCACTCATCACCTGTGAAATGGGTCTTAGAGTAGCACCTACCCTATTGGGCTGTTGTCAGCCTCAAGTGCCAGGTACAGAACTGGACATGCCCCAGTGCTGGATTTAACTATTGGGAATTCTTACTGTTTGAATGTGGGACAAATCAAGTAACTTTATGTCCTCATTAATCTAATAAAAAGGAAACGATAATTCCTGTCCTACCTAATTCTGAGAAATATTGTAAGGCTGTCCTGAAATAGCAGATAAGGCCCTATACCTCTGTGACAGAGTGTTCGCATTTCTCCTGGCCTGGCTTAATGCTGAGTTAAGGCTCAACCTCCTATGTGAGCCTAGACGCACTGATTTATTTATTGTAGAAGGGACTACGGAGTGTCCCATCCTCAGCTTTATGGAGCTATTTCCCATTTATCAAGCTGCTGCCGCAGCCTAGGTACTATATAGAGCATAGAAGTAGGCATGCTACCTTGCAGCCAAACTCCACAGCCAGCCAGCCAGCTGACAAGCCCAGGATGGCAGGGAAGATGCTGACATTTACCAGCATTGCCAGCCAGTTGCAATTTACAATAACCATTGAAAAAGGCTTCCCCGGGTTTGCAGATGGGGAAAGTGAGGCTCAGAACTTGGTGACTTGCCCGAGGCTGTGTACACAATTGTTACTGGCAACCCAGAATCTTTAGTTTGTTTTAGCTACTACTGCAGATGGGGAGTTGCTGTCTCGTGGTGGGATGTGATGAACAGAGGTGGGGGCCCAGGCAGGAGCTGCAAACCCAGGCTTGGCCATTTGCCTGGTCTGTGACCTGTTCTTTTCAGTTTTCCCACAATGAAATGAGGGAGTGTATTATTAGATGTTTCAAACCAGCTTCTGTGGGCAGCTCTAGACACTATGAGGTTTATTTTTTTAAATGTTATTTGAATGCCTTTATTTTTATTTATAATTTTATTTTTGAACAGATAATATACTCACAAAGTTCAAAATTCAAGAGGCACAAAAGAACATGCAGTGAAGTCCCCAGCCTCACTCCTCAGAGACAATCACTATTTGAAATTTCTTGTGTATCCTTCCAGAGGGTATACTTACATATGTGTGTATCTTTCCCTCCCCACCTACCCCATCTGTGCTTCTTATGTATAGATAGTACCATATTCTACATACTTTCTTCCTCCTTAATTTTCTCCCGTAAAAATGAAAAGAGTTTAGAGAGCATTCTTGGCTCATCAAGGGGCCTAATTCTTTTTGTTATGGCTGCTTAGAAATTTGAATGCCTTGAGACCAGGTTTGCCCTTCTGGACTGACTGTGACATATAGGCCCCACTATGCCACATTGCCTTACTCCCAACCAACCTCACACTTGTCTGCTACCATGTGGCCTCTGTATAGTTTGGGGGGATCCTGAGGTCACTTATAATTCTGTCATCTTGTCTTTGCCCCTAATAATTAAACCTGAAGCTCTCTAGTCACACTTTGGTGACTCCACAGATCCCTAGGTAGGAGGAGAATCAGCTCTGTAAGATGGGTGAGTCCCCAGCTGTACCTGGCCTCAACTTCTGATCACCTGCCCTGTCTCTGCTCCAACAGTGGCCATCATCTCAGAGGACGACTTTCGTCATACCTCCAATTCCACCTACAGAACTGCAAGCAGCTCCCTCCGAGCTGACCAGGAAGCACTGCTTGAGAAGCTGCTGGACTGCCCTCCACCCAGCCTGCAGAGGCCTGAGGACCGCTACAATGGTACCTACATCATCTTCTTCAGCTTGGGCATTGGCAGCCTGCTGCCATGGAACTTCTTTGTCACAGCCCAGGAGTACTGGATATTCAAACTCAGCAACTGCTCCAGCCCAGCCACCGAGGAGGAGCCTAAGGGCTCGGACATCCTGGTAAGGCGAGCTTCTTCCGAGGGGTTGGGGGTCAGTGGGGAACAAGCTTCCTGGAAGGGACAAAGGGTGAGTTCACTTGGGTGCACCCTTCCAGGAAGGCTTGTTGCGTGTTGCGAGTATGGATTCAAGTTGGGAGGCTGTTTGGAGTGTAGCACATAGATGGAATTCATTTCAGCCCTAAGACATGCTCTGTGTTACGTGTGAGGCCTTTTGCTCTACATGGCAGGATAATATGGAATTGGATAAGACACAGTCCCAGCCTTCAGATTGCTTAGTATTTAACTTGGGGAGAAGATGCAAATATGAGTCTGTTTAGTATGGTGTAGTAATTAACCCCAAAATCCAGAGTCTATGCCTCCATGGGTTTGAAAGGGTGACTCTAATAGCATCAAGTTCAGCTATGAGTTGCAGAAAATTCCAGAAGAGCAGTGGCTACCACAAGATGGAAGGAAGGTCATTTTTCTCTCATGTGCAAGCCTGGAGGGGCCAGCCCAATGCTGGCATGATATTCCATGTTGTCAGGAACCAAGCTGCTCCACCATGTGTAGCTTCCATGTTCAAGGTCACTTCATAGTCCACGATGGCTGTAGGAGCTGCTTGCCATTACATCACATAGGAAGAGGAGGAGAGGCATAAGAACATAAGCACTCTGGGAATTAAGCACATGGCTTCTGCTCGTACTGTATTGGCCATAACACAGTCATGTGACCACATGCACCTCAGAGGAGGCTGGGAAATATAGTCTTTAAGCATAGTCTTTATCCCAGAGAACCATGTACCCAGCTCAGATGAGAGTTTGTGTAATTGTGGAAGACAGCGGGAATTGAAGACTGGGGATAAGTAGTCTTGTCATAAAGGGAGAGATCTCTACAACTTAGAAGAATGGGGAGGAGACATTCCAGGTGGAAGGCAAAGTCTGAGCTATGGTAGGATGGGAGGAAAGTTCAGATGTCTGTGAGGAACAGTGAGCCATCTAGTTTTCCTGAATGTGGGGCACACGTGCACGTAAGAGACAAATAAGGCTTGATTTTATTGCCTCGGCCTTGAAGTCATTGCTCGGGACTTGAATGTCAAGGTGAGGAGTCTGGGGCCCCTCACTTTGTGGGGTGAGTTTTCCTTCAAGCAGGGAGAGTGTTAAAGGAAAAATAATTCTGCCACTTGTTAAAGCAGTAAGGAAGCCTTTACTCAAGACTGTTGCGATAAGGGAGAGACTGGGCTCACCTACTGCAAGGACAAGAGGGAATTTATAGCCAGGGAGCAAAGTGAGAGGTCAGTGGATGGAAAATTACTAAGAGGAGCCATCAAGGATAGGTTTTCTTTTTTCTCATAAATTAATGTTTTATTATACTTTTGGTCTAGTATAAAAATTGTCAGTAACCTTACTTGGGAAATAGCCAGAGCATTTGCGAATTCTTTTTAAAATTTATTTTATTGAAAGAGCCTCAATTTCCAAAACTGATCCAGGGCAGTGTCTGTTCTCTCTTGAAAGCTCACGGATGGGGGAAGTAGGGTGTCTCTGAAGGCAAGCCAGACTGGGTGTTGCCAGCTGCCACTTGTCGCCTCTAGGGCTGCCCCAGGGGACAGGAACAGGATACCCTAGCTGACCCAGCCATACCCTTCATCTGGCCTAGAAGTTGGCTCACCAACCCTCTTTTGAAAGCACCTTTGAGATCCCTGACCTAACCCTGTGGAACTTTCAATGAGTCTGACATATTAACTGAGGCTTCCCTCATGTCTGACTGGAAGGGCTCTTCCATGGTTACATGTTGGAATCACCCAGGGAGCTTTTTCAAAAATTCCAGTCTGGTCTCTTCCCCTGACATTCTGATTGAATCAGGCAGAGATAAAGTGGACATGGGAATTTTAAGACTTTACCCCCTAGATTCTATACCGTGCGAGTGCCTCTCTCTGTTAACTGAGGAATTGATAGATGCCTCCAGGGACCAGAGCAGCCAGTATAAACTCATTTCACCGCTGAAGGGCAGGCTGTCACGGGATTGTAATGCAGTAATTTAGAGCGTCCTACTCAAGGTGTGGTCTTGGAACCAGGCTTCACTGGGAGCCTGTTAGTGATGCAGTCTCAAGCCCCTGGACTGGCTGAATCAGGAGTTGCTAACATGCCACCCGGTGACTGGCAGGCACGGTTGAGCTAGGGCCGGGCTTCTAGAAACAGACTGTATGGGTTCAAACCCTACCTCTGTTCTTAGCTCCCTGGCCTCTCGGTGCTCATCTTGCAGTATGTAACAGGAGGATTATACCCCCACCAGCTTCTTAGAGTTGTTATGAGGACTAAGTAAATTAACGTGCACACACAGCACTTAGAGCAGAGTCTGGTACCACTGCTGTGAGTGCCATATAAACATTGTTATTATCATTCGAGAGATGGGGCCCACACTCTGAGCTGCATGTGGCCCTGGTGTATTTCCAGACGGCTGGCTTAGCCAGGGTGCTTTATGATCCACTTTTATTTACCAGTGACTCAAGCATCCCAGCTTTCTGCCAGCCTCAGTAAATCAGCCAGCCCACTTGGGCTTCATCCAGAAGATCCCTGTCTGTCTGGGCCAGTACCCGGCCTCAGGCAGCCCCCAGGGCTGGTTCCATGTGCACCTGCCCTGCCTCCTCCTCTGCATGCTGCCCCGACAGCAGGCTGCCCAGGGAGGGGAGGACGTGCAATCCAGTCTCTGAGAGCCTGCCCTTGCCCGGTGGCCGTGTGCCGTGAGCCACTCTGGCTGCAAGGCAGTCCTTTCCCAGCTGCAGGCACTTAGCATTCCAGGCCCTGCTACTATGCTTTATTGCCTCTTTCCAAGCGCTGGCAGGTGCAGATGTAGTACCTGCGGCTGCCCGGAGCTCCTGGCTCTTGGCATCAGAGATGAGAGACCTGTCACCCCTGGATTCATGGGCCGGGTTTGGGAAGCAAGCATGCTGGGGTGTTTCTGCATTTTGTGGACCATTTTTCTTTGCCTGATTCCTCATTTCTGCCACCCCCCTCCCCAGTTTTTCCCCCTCTCTCCCTGATTTCCCTGCGAGAGGTGGTGGGTCTGCGCTGTCACCTGAGGGCCACTCTGGCGGAGGGAGCTGGAAGAGTCAGATGGGGCTGTCTCCAGCCCTCACCTGCAACTCAGTTAGCTGTGGGTCTGGATGTTGTGTTTTCTCTGTACTTTCCTTTGTTTGTTTCCCAGGGATGGATACCTTTGAGTGGGGAGTTTGACTCTGTAGTAATTTTGCACAGACTGCGCCCCCCATCCCGCCACCCAAACTATGTACTTTCAAGGTCACCGCCCTCCTCCTGGAGCAGCCTTGGGATGGTTTAGAAAGCTTTCTGCTCACCTGCCCCTTTGTCTCCATTCTCTGGAATAAGAACTTTGAATAGGCTCACCACGGGACTGTGGGCCCAGAGCCAAAAAATACTAGAACATAAACAAGGAAGAATTGACAGGAAAAGCTGATGCAGTGGGAACCATGACGACTGCCATATTCTGAGCCCGACTCTAGGCCCACCATGCTGGCAAGTGTGTTAAACATAGTGTCTCTTGTTAACCTTTTTTTTTTCCAGACCAAAAAGCTAGAGGTTCAAAGAGGTTCAATAGCCTACCCCTAATCAGACAGCTAGAAGAGTTGTAAACAGTTTTATGGAGAACTTAGGAGGAGGGATGACTGCAACATTTGTCATGTTCAGAAGGTGGTGCAAAGGGGACTGGTCTAGAGACAGGAGCCAACCCATACCCGGATTTGGCTAAACCCTATCTTCCTCCCAGTGGAGAGCCTGAGCCTGGTCTGGTCTCCTTTCTACTGGGGTAGCCCAGGGGCCTTAGCTCTACCCCTGAATTCTAGACCCAGCTTCCAAGGTGTCAGCTGATCCCTCCCCAACCCCCTACTTCCTCCACCCCAGCTCCAGTCCTCCCCTGGCTCTGGGGTTTGTAAACGATCCCTGATCCTGTGGGGCCTCCTTGCCCTCCCCTTGGCCTCTCCTGCAAGCCTGTACGACTGCTGCTTGGCCAGGGACTGTCTGTCAGCCACACACCCCCTTTCTGACCCGGAGAGGGCAGTGGTGACATTTTCTCCCGGTCACTCTCTGTCATGAGGCGTCCACGGCCCCTCCCCCCACATTCTTCCATGCGCCTTGGCCTGCCCAGGGCTCCTTTCTGAGGGGGCTGTGGACATGGCCAGGTCGTGGGTGGGACCCACAGTCTGAGTTGGTGTCAGCAGGGCCAGAACCCAGGCCTGGCAGTCTACAGCTGTCCCACCCATCCACTGGCCAGAGGGGGCCCCAGTAGCCCAGTCCTAAGGAGTGGGGCAGGAGGGAGGTGCATCTCTTACTCTTGGGAACCTCCCCTGCTGCCAGCCGTCTGAGCTATGGGCTCCTCATCTGGGTCCCCAGAGTCCAGGGCACTTCCGCATCAGGCCTTCATCCACAGTTCTTGGTCTTGGCCACTTATTCTGGGAAGCCATGCTCGCAGCACTTTGCATTAAGTCGTTTAACCCCACTGCACCCTGTGAGGTGGGAACTGTTGTCATCCATGATGACAGCACCCTTTTCAGAGACTGTTCGCTCTTCAGGGGTAGTGAATACAGGTCTCTTATTGTATGTCCCTGTGTTCCCAGCAAAGAGTTGCACATGATAAATATTTGTTGCATTAGTTATTATATGACTGAGGAGGAAAGCCTCATGACCGCAATCCAAAATAGGGCTTTGCAAGGGAGCAGAAGGACTGGGGCTCACAGTGGTCACCACCAAAGGAGTTCTGATGTTTCAGGTGGTGGGCAGAGACATGAAGTGGGGTTCCTGCCTAGGGAAGGGACCCAGGTTGATCTGATTTAGCAAGTGGGGATCTTGAGCATCTTCTCATTTATGGTAGCTTTGTCCTCGCCCAACCCCTCAGCCCCACCCAAAGGAGCAGGATAGCTGACTGGGGAACTAGTCTTACAACTAAGGGCAGACATCCCAGTCCAAGGAGGAGGGTTCAAAGCAACCAGAGTGAACTAGTTTAGAGAAGGACAAATTATCAGAGATCTTGGTTATGACTTGGTTTTACAGAGTCCCCACCGCACATCCCGTGCCCACCACCAGTGGACCCACCATCTTACTACTATTTCGTCTGCAGGATGACCTGGTGAGTTAGGTGCTGTGCCCCAGTTTTCAGATGGAGAAGTTGAGGCTCACAGATTTAGAGCTAGTGACCCAAGGTCATTGACTCCCAAGTGACAGAACTGGGCTGTGGACCAGTCTGGAGGTCAGCAGAGCCTGTGCTGGTAAGCAACATGCTCTGGACTCTCCATCTCCGCTGGTGTCCTCGGCTCTGGCTGCACACTAGAATCACCCAGAAAGCTGTGAATGTTACCCGCCAGTCCCACCCACCCGATTCTGGCAACATTGAAGGAGGGGCCTGGACACAAGCACTGTAAAGCTCCCTGAGTGAGACTAAATGTGCAGCCACATGACCTAAGAGAAGGGTTACCAGGCAGGGGTAAGGAGCAGCCTCTACCAGAGCATCCATCGGACAGGCTTAGGCTACCTCATGAGAGACGGAAGTGAGCCCTCTGGAAGGTGAAAGCAGGCTCCCTGCTGAAAGTCCAGGGAATGGCTTTCCTTGGCCTGGGCTTCTTCAGAGAGAATGGGGTCCTCAATGGGACCCCTCCAAACAGAAATGGTGGTGCTGAAAACTCCATTTCTATACACCAGAGCTGAATTGAATCTTGGAGACAGAGTTTCGGTTGAAGCAGAAAATAATAGCTTTATTGCTTTGCCAGGCAAAGGGAGACACAGCAGGCTCCTGCCCCCAAAAACTCTGTGTCCCTACATGGGAGGATTTGGTGAGGTTTTATAGCAATAGTCCAAGGGTGGGGTTGCTGATAAGAGGATGTGTGTGTGCAGGGCCGGCACTCCCCTAATCTGGCCTCAGGTCATCTCTGCAGTGAAGAAGGCTAACCCCATATTTGTGGAGGTTTTGATTCTGTAAAGAGCTTAGAGATACTGTGTATCCCATGAGGTAGAACCGAAACCCAGCCCCAAGGCTGCACTACAGTTTCTTGGCTGCCCCTCCCTTATCTCTGTATACCTTCCCAGATTAGCAGCTGTTCCAATCTGCCCTTTGGAGGCTGGAGTCTGTTCCCTACAAGAAGGGACAGAAAGGCTCCCGTGCCCAGGAGCCCTTCAGGGTCCTGCTCGGTTTCACTGAAATGGGGGGGTCTGATATTCCTCTGACCTAAACACTTCGGGCTTGATTAATTCCTCAGCCTGCCTCTGCCATTCCCCCAAGGCCTGACAGCCTGGGGAAGAGACTTCAGCCCTTCTTCTGGTCACGTGCTTAGTGCAAGCTGGGGGGCTCCATAGCCACCCTCCTCTTCCTCCTCATTTGCCAGCTTCCTGGAAGAGGAGCAGTAGGGCTGACTGGGTCCCAAAGTGGATGTCCTAGCACCTGGGATGACATGGGCGAGAGCAAGTGAAGCCATGAGACTGGAGGACAGGGAGGTGGAGGTGGTCCTGGCCTCCTCTCTCCTGTGCTGCTGTCTCTGTGAGGACCAGCCAGTGGACTGTGATCTGCTCCTGGAGTTTCAGAGCCATGGGTAATTTATTCTGTAAATGCTCAGTACCTGGGAGGAAGCTGGGTCTGTCTGTCCCATGAGACTGCAGGGGAGTTGGGAGGAGCCCAGAAGGGTAGCAGGACTTTAGCTCCAGTTTTAGTAGTGCCGTCTCTCACGGTGTGGCTTGGGGTCAGGCTCCATGGCTTCTGGGCCTTTTGCACACGGACCCACCTGCAGTATGTACAGAGTGCTCAAGATATTGCTGGGAGGGAAGTCTGGTATTTACCGAGCATCTCCTGCGAGGCATCTGTAGTGTGCGGACTGGACCGAATCCTTATAATATTCACTACCTGTACCAAACTCTCTCCCTGTGCTAGCCACTGCACTAAGAGCCCTGATTTATTAATTTCATGAGATTTATTAAACAACCTACTCTGTGCCAGAGGTTTTCTTTTCTTTATCTCTCTTGGTCCTTATAGCCCTCAGAGTATTATTATGCCCATTTTACAGAGAAGGAAACCAAGGCTAGAAAAATACAAATAATTTGTTCCCAAGCACAAGGTCAGTGACAACTGTTACTCATGCCAGGCCATCTGGACCTATGTTGTCCATACCCTTATTTCCTGTGCCCCAGAGCAGCCTTTCTGATCTTGGGTGGCCTCGGCCTACAGTGGCTTGAAGCAGGACTTGGGTTCCCAGGTAGAGATTAAGGCCCAATCACGGCGGTGAGAACACCAGCTCCTAGCCACTAGACCAGTGGTCAGTGACAAGGGCCCTGGCCATTCAGCTTTGCAGAAAAGAATTTCCATAAAGATGGAAAGAGTGAAGCAAGTGAACTATTTATTAGAGGGAGAAAGAGTACATAGTACGTGTGGATAGACACATGGGCAGACTCAGAGAGAGAGAAAGAGAGTCCCAGTGTTGCACCCTGCTGGCGGTTTGAATTACTTTTATGGGACATTTCTTCTGGGTTTCCTTTGGCCAATCATTTTGGTCTGCCTGGTTCACAGTCCATATTTAGTATATCTCAGGTCATCACATGTGTGTGCATGCATCTCTTAGCCAAGATGGATTCTATCAAAAAGGTTGTGGGTAGCTTAGCATTGCTAGATATCACTCCCCTTTAGACCTCCAAGGAACCTTTCTGCTCATGTGTGGTCAGGAAGGTACCCTGCCTTCAAGAATAAGAAATATGTGGTCTGGGCAGGGCCCAGCCTCCTTCCTGAATTGTCCTGCCCTGTCTTGGAGTTTCAGTCCTCAGGGAATGAATCCCCTATCACTTTATCCTGAGGTGAAGGGAAGGCCCCATCTACCTCCTACCTCATTTCCAGATGTTTTCAGACTGCTTTTGACCACAGTACATATTTCACCTGGCAGAACCTACATGTCTGTAATGGAAACAGCATTTCAGAAACCAGCATCTACACTTTTAAAAAAGGTCTCTGATGGTAGTTTTCAAAGAGGAGCAAGTGATCATCAGTGCTGATCTTACAAATGGCTCATTAGCCACCCAGGCTGAAGATGGAGAGTTTGCTTTGGTATTTAACCTTTGGCATAAGCCCATGATGGCCTTGAGGAGGAGCGTCGTTGGGAGGGGCAAAAGCTGGACCTGAGGCTGTGAGGGAGAAGATGGGGGAGGACCTGGGGAGACTGCACACCTGGGAAATACCTTTAGGTGTTCTACTAGGAAGCTTTCTTTCTCTTTCTGGAGGTTTGGAGCGGGAGTTACAGGGGGACGTGTGGTCCAGAGGGCATGGATTTCTCTGAGTTTGTTTTGTTTTTAATACAGGGGAAATGGCAGGCAGTTTGTGTGCTTGTGTGAGTGGTCCAGTGTAGAGGGGACCATGGGTCCTGAGGAAGATGATGAAGCAGAGCTGGGTGAGGTCCGCAAGCAGACAAGGCCTGGGTTCAGAGTGCAGTGGAGGGGTCCCAGAAAAGCATGTAGATGATTCATCCTCAGGAACAGGAGAGAAGGCAGCCAAAGAGAAAATGAAATAAAATTTGGTCCTGACCTATTAAGTGGATTTCATTTCCGTTAGTGGGTTGCAACCTGTTATTTGAAAAGCCCCTCACCTGTTTGCCTGTGACCTCACAGTCAGCCATAAGAATGCCTTTTGCCCAGATGGAAGGAAAGTGAAGCGGTAAGTGATGTGCTGATGCCATAGGGCTGTGAAGACCAGGGTAGGGACTGTAACACAGGGGTACCTGAGGCTGCGTTAGATTTCCTTGGGCGCTTCAGCAGACACTCAGATTCTCAGGCTCTGCCCTGCTGGCTGCCTCTCCCAGGTGGGCCAAGGCACCATTGCAGGTGCTCCTGGTGTAGCCAGCTGGCAGGGGAGTGGGTATCCAGGTCTCCTCTGAGCCACATGCTGTTCCTTGAGAAGCCTGCACCTTTCTGGATGTAGATGTATCAAGGCTTTCCCGCAGTCCACTCCTAGTACAACTCACATCTCTTTGAATGGAAAAGATGCCCCAATTCCATCTGGGAGTCTGTTTTTTAATAGCAGAATGCTGAAGAGTGATGCCAAGTGAGTGAAACACCCTTCCCCACCCTTTGAAAGCATATTAAGGCAGGATTTTGCCTGAGCCCTGTCATCCTAGAAAAGGAGATGGGGAGGGTAGTCTGGGGGTCAGGTAGAATGGGAGTGGGCTCCAGGCTTCCTGCCCAGGGCATGGGCAAGTGGTTGCCAGGCAGAGGGCAGGTCCCTCTCCCCGCACTGCCCAACAGCCTGGGCAAACACAGATGGCTGCTCTAAACCATTTTTAAAAATTAGAACCAAAGTGAGTCACTTTTTTTTATTCCCTTGTCCACCCTCTGATTCTAACTGCAGACCCAGCCAGCATGCCATTCCCAATAAATATACCCATGATGGCTTTTTCTTCTGTTTTTAGCTCTTGCTGTGTCCTGCAGAGGGAGAGAAAAAGCCCAACCTGAGATGCTGTCAGTCATGCCTTCAATGGCCTCAACTTTTCTTTTTATTTTCTCCTCGTGTTCTCAGGGCCCCTCTCCATACCAGCACCCTGCACCCTGACCCTCCCGAGCTATTGATCGCTCCCCCTCTGCCTTCGGTTTTATTCCTTCCCTCTCTCATCCTTAGAATCTAGAGGCGGTTTCCTTGACAAATTCGAGGGCTTTGAGTCTCCTTAATGTGATTGATCATCCCAAGGATCCAGAGAGCAGAAACAGACTATAGTCTTTGCGGGCACCTTTGTTACGGGGCCAACATCTGGGAGGGGCATGTGGTGGTGGCAAGGACCTGGGGGTTCCTCTTGGGAGTCCTGTCTGTGTGTCCACATGTGTGTACACACATCTGAGGTGTATAGCAGCCTATGGTTTCTGCCCACAGGGACGTCAAAAAGAGAAACAGCCTCTCTGTAGAGAAGGTCATGTTGGGTAAGGAACTGCAGCCAGGTCTGCTCAGGGCTCCCTCCGCCTGGTGGTCCTCCTGGATTTCCTTCTACAGAGAGCGTCTAGAGCACCGCCAGACCGCCTCTGCCTTACACACACACGCACAGGGCCTGGTCCCTGCCCTCAGCGGTCAGCCCTGGGGGCCGATGCATGTCAGCCCTCTGGGGGCTGCAGAAACTGAGGGTAGGTGGGGAGTTTCCTTGGAAGGCCTCTTCCTCCTTGCCCTGGCCACATGGTAAGGCAGCAGAAGAGGAAGGACTGGCTGGCCAAGCAACATCAGGGGCCAAGCCCCAAATCAGCTCTCACCCCATGGAGGTCCTGCATGGATTTATAGGCTTTCAGTTTCTCTGACCTTTTGTTCTGTCTGTTTCTGAGCCATTTCACTGCCAACTAAGGTTCTAGCCTGAGAGTGTGTGGTGGTGGTGGTTTAGTCACTAAGTCGTGTCCGACTCTTGCGACCCCATGGACTGTAGCCCGCCAGGCTGCTCTGTCCACGGCATCTTCCAGGCAGGAATTTTGGAGTGAGGGTGTGTAGGTAGCATATAAAGGATGAAGATCCAAGGCCTGTTTGCCCCTGGTCAGGGACCAGGTGAAGGTGAAGGGGGCGGGGAGCAGAGTGGAAGTGATGTTGCCATTTTCCGTGCTCACCCTGCCTGGTGGAAGGACCTGGGGTTCAGGAGGGCTGGGTTGTTTCTGACTCTTTGTCAAATTTGCTGGGTGACTTAGGGCTCTGTTTCCTTAAGAAACTAGATTGAGGCTGGCAAACTATTTTTGCAAAGGGCTAGATGGTAAATGTTTTAGGTTTTTTGGGCCACAGGATCTCTGCGGCAGCTACTTGGCTCTGCCTTTGTAGAGTGAAAGCAACTGTGAATTATCCATAAACAAACAAGCATGACTTTTTCAGCATTTCCCCAAAAAAGGAAGCTGGACAGATTTGACCCCCGGCCAATCTCTTACCAACCCCAGGACTAGCTGCTCCCTGGTAGTTCTCCCCTTACAAGTGTTCTGTTATAGAGGTGCCTACCTGACTTAATTTATCTTTATAACACTTACCACGGCCTGACATATTGTCTGTTTATTTGCTTATGCATTTGCCGACTGTCGCCTTGACCAGAACATCAGTTCCATGAAAGCAGGAACTTGAACTAAATCCCATCTGAATCACTACTGGACTCAGAAAGACAGCAGAGTGAAGAGTTGATGGATAAGCATTTGTAGAGGGCCTGTCAGTGCTGGACTGATGGGGAGAGGGCACGGGAGGAAGACTCTCACAGGATAAGATGCCGTGGTCCCGCATTCAGGGGGCTGACTCTCACCATGGGGTCAGTTTTTCTCATACGCACAGAATACACTGGAGCAGACTTCCTTCCCTGCCCAGTCGAGTCACTCAAGCCTGAAACTGAGGGGTTACCCTTTGTCTTCCTCTGTCCTTCCACCCCAACAGTCAGCCCTTCAGCAAGTCCTGTCAAGTCTACCTCTGAAACGTCTTAATCCCTCCAGTTCCTCCCTCCACGGCCTCGGCCTTGCTGGCTCTCAGGGCGTCCCCTGCCATCAATTCTCCACGGAGGCTGCAGAAGTGGTTTCTTTAAGACAAAATAGAGAGGCCAGGTAAGGGGTCAGAGGACTGGGTCTGAGCTGTGTGACTCTGGACAAGTACCTGACCTCTCTGAGCCTCAGTGTCCTGGTCTGCAATTTTGAGGGAGTAAATACATGAAGAACACTTGAACTAGCTCTGCATGGTGGGGGCTTGGTGAGTGGGTGCTGGTACCAAATTTCTCAAGGGTTTAGAACCCTACACCCAAACTCTGGCCTCAGCCAGCCTGGTCTCCCCTTCTCTCCCTCACTCCCTGGATTCCAGAGTCACCCTGGTTTTTCAGTTTGAACACACCAACCTCATTTATCCCCTCACCTTTCATGAGCTTAGCCTTGGGTCTCTGTTCATATGATACCATCTCTCTACCCTCGGCAATATAAGTCCCCCCCATTAGGCTCTGTTGTATCCCCTTACTTGGTTTTTCTTTTCATTGCATTTGTTACAACTTGCTGTCTTTTAAAAAGTTTGTTTACTCTTTTTTTTTTCCTCCCTTACTAGAGTACCCCAGCCTCTGGTACACGCTGGGCAAGTAGAAGGTGCTTGGCCATTACCTGTTGCATAAATGAGTGAGCTCTGGAAGATTGACTGCCTTTAACATTTCTTGAGTGAATGAGTGAGTGGATATATGCGTAGCCCCTGCCACCAGCTTCTGTCCTTCCATTCATTCCACCACCTCCTGCCAGGTGACCGACTAGACCTAGCACTGACCATATGGTTTTGCTGTTCAGAGGCCTTCCATAGCTCCCTAGTACCATCTGAAATAAGCACCCCTCTTCAGCCTGCTACATGAGACCACCCATTATCCTTCTTCACCCCTATGTGCCATCATATAGCCAAACTTGAGCTTTAAAAGAGTCAAAAGGGAGGAGACCGTGCATAAGGAGGTTCAAGGAGGGGCCAGGAGGCCAGGATGCATGGGGAAGAGTCCATAGCTGCTGGACGCTGCAAGGCAAACAAACAGGACAGATGGGCTTGGATTGGGGGTGAGGAGGTGTGGGCAGAAGAAGGAGCCGAGCAAAACCATGGGTGGAACTGAGATCTGGTGGAGTGAACTTGAGCCACAGTCAGCTGTTGGGGATATGGGGATCAGCAAATGAGGGAGCTGGGGTGAGAGTGAAAGGGAAACCAAGCAAACTTTGACAGGAAGACACAGAAAAGGAGGGAGGAACCATGGTCCTTGGGAGGGGGGATTGCCTTGAAGGCCTTTGGTTGGGGAGGTTGGAGCTTGCGCTCAGGTAGGATGGCCGGCTGGCAGTGCAAAGTGTTCTGGAGGCAGAAACTGATGCAGGTGTGGGGCTGTCGAGGCCGGGAACTCCCGGGCAGGGCTGTAGCGCAGAAGGGAGGAAACTAACAAGGCCCCTCCAGTGGCAGAGAGAGCAGGACGTTGTGCTGCCAAGGTGGGCGGGGAGGTGGCTCACGAGTCCATGTTGGGGGGTTCCTGTGGCTGTCTCACAACCCAGGTGGCATGGAACAGCAGGGATTTCATCTTCAGGGTTCTAGAGGCTAGAAGTCAAAATCAAGGGGTCAGCAGCACCATGCTGCCCCTCTCCCTGCGCCACCAACCCCTCGACGAAGACTTTAGGAAGAATCTTGCCTCTCCCAGGTTTCAGGACTCCCACTCAGTCTTGAACTTCCTTGGCCTATGGTAGCACTGCTCTGGCCGTGGCCTCTGCGTGCCCTGGGCGCCCTCCTTATGTGTCTGTCTAGGTGCCCTCTCCTTCTTGTAAGGACGCTGGTCCTTAGATTTAGGGCTCACTCTTATCCAGTATAACCTCATCTTAACTAATTATATTTCTATAAGACCCTATAGAATCAGGTCACCTCTGAGGTTCTGTGAAAGTGAACGTCACTCAGTCTTAGTGACCCCATGGACTCTACAGTCCGTGGAATTCTCCAGGCTAGAATATTGGAGTGGGTGGCCTTTCCCTTCCCCAGGGGATCTTCCCAACCCAGGGATCGAACCCAGGTCTCCCGCATTGTAGGCAGATTCTTCACCAGCTGAGCCACAAGGGAAGCCCAACCTTGAGGTTCTGGGTTGCTAGGGGTGGCATGTGGTGTCTGGAGCCCGAAGACTGAGAGCGGGCCTTGGATGTGGGTGGACTGCAAAGGGGACCCTTGGAAGGAATCTTTCTGTAGAGCCATCCAGGAGTGGTAAGGAGTTCAGAGTGAGGGCAGAGGCCACTTTTTTAGGGAGCTTGGAGTGAAAGGAAGGAGGGGCCTGGTAGCTGGGGACAGTGAAGTCAAAGAGGTGTTTTTTTTCCTTAGCCCGAAGGAGACCTGAGTGGGCCTGTTAGACAGAAGAGAAGGAGGGAGCAGCAGTGCAGGAGAGAGAAAATGCAGACGAGGATGGTGAGGCTTTGTGGAGGAGTCTCCCAGAAGCCGGCTCTGGTGGAAGAGGGGCACCTTCTTGCCCCAGAGCTTTACACAGAGGGGAGGAAGGGTGGAGAGGCTCCTTCCAGAAAACCTCAGGAACGAACCTTGCTTATCCACTGGCAGGAATTCCAAAGGAGCTGTGAAAAAAAAGACCGCAGTCTAGGAAGGGCTTCTAAGCTGTAAAAGAGCAAGAGTGATAGTAACCCTGGGGAGTCTGGGCCTGGAGACTGCCAGCCTTGAGGCCAGCTCAGGCCAAGCATCAGGGCTGATGTGAGAACAGCATGCAAAGGTCTCATGGGGCCTTCTTTCCTCTAAGTGGCTGGGTCCTCTTTCTGGACCTCACCTGTCTTGACCCCAGCTCTGCTGTGCTATTGGGTCCCTGATACCCCATCACACCTAGGTGGATTTGGGCTTCTGTTTCCCTCACCTGTCTAACCTTAGAAACAGGTACTACCCCTTCCTCCCTGCCCAGCCAGCCCTCCCTGTTCATCCAGGCCTCGGGCCACAAACCCCTTAGCGTTAGAGGCCAGTGCCCCAAACAGGGGCCTTAGAACCCGCAGACAGAACGCCACCTGAATCTTCATGGGGATACCCGCCCTCCGCTCCATTCTTGGCCTGCCGAGGAGCCCCACCCAGTGCCGGGGTGGGGTGCCTCCCCAGCAGCATCCCGGACACAGCTCGGCTCCGCGTTGTCCAAAGGCAGCAAGTTTGCAATGGCAAGCTATTCTTGGCTCCAGCCTGCTCACTGCTGCTAATTTCATGCCCCTGTGATCCAGGTAATGCTTTGCTGCCTCAAGCTGCCACCCCCAGGCTTGAATCGCTTTTTCTCGCCCCGCAGGAGCCCAGCTGCTTCTACCGGGCTGTTGAGGTGGGGGCCACGCAAAGCTGCCTCTCGGAAGCCACTGGGTGGCCAGCCCAAACTAGTCAGCCACAGCTCGTGACTAATTTGCCGCACTTATTTCAAAGTGCCCTAATGGCTTTCGGAGGAGAGGAGGCTTACCCGGAGCCTGCCAGAGATAAACGGGCTCATTTTGGGGCCTCCTTGCCTGAAGAAACCTCTTTACCTGGACTCGGAGCTCAGAATTAAATTCTTCCAGAAGAGATACTTAGCATGGAGCCTCTCAGCATGGCGGAGGAGAGGAAATGTTCCTGTCATAAAATGGGCCTCACATCTGGCCAGCTGGCTCGGGTGGGGTTTTAGATTGTGTTTTTAGAGCATCTCTCCCTGTTCCTGGTGTTCACAAGCTGGGCCAGAGCATCACAGATAAAAACGGGTTCCCTAATCTCCATCACAAGTGGATCGATGCCCCACACCCTGACCACAGGGCAGCTCCACACTGCCCTGGCACCTGGGGGCCCCTGACCCTCTGGTGTGCCCCTGATGGCTCTGTCCACGGTCTGGCTTTTGATCCCCACTGCCAGCTGTCCTGGGGCATTCTGCTGGGGTTTGCATGGTCAGGAGAGAAGCTGGAAGCCTGCCCGGTGCTTCCTAACTATAATGTCCTCCTTCACATGGTCTGTTCTTATCAGCGGACCGTGTCCATCCATTTTTGGTGGCTGACAGAAATGAGGGCTTTTCTCTTAATCTTTTTCCCTTTTGATGCTATTCAGATCCGCAGGCCTGAGGAAATGCCCAAGGGAATGGATGGTGGGGTTTAGTTAGCAGGCAGATGGGAGAAATCAAGCCCGTTATTTGCTGGCTGGGGCAGAGGGAAGATGTCACCCTGATGAAATCTTTGATCTGCGGGCTGGGCCCTGCTCACTGCTGGGAAGCCATGTGCACTGCCAGTCCCGGCCTCTGGGGCAGCCAGCAGCAACATGCTGTAATCCCAGTGATGGTCTTTGGGTTGGTGCAGCTATGAGGAAGGCAACCCCAGCTACATGGCTCTTAGATTTGAGGAGTGATGATGGTCTCCCATCCCACCCCTGCCCTGCATCCTGCCACCCCACTCCCCAAGTGTGCTCCTCTGTGCAATTCATCCACCTCTGTTAGCCTCAAGCTTCTTATCTGTTAAATGGGAGGAATCCCAGCTCTGACTTGCTCTTATAGGCTGAACTAAGAGCAAATGGACCGGGGTCTGTGCAGGTCACGTGAAAGCAGTTTTGTTCAAGGGTCAATAACCTGGTGCTCTGCAGGGCCTCCATGTCCATTGGGTTACCTGAAAGTGAAAGTTATTTAAAGTTGCTCAGTCGTGTCTGACTCTTTGTGACCCTATGGACTATACAGTCCATGGAATTCTCCAGGCCAGAATACTGGAGTGGGTAGTCTTTCCCTTCTCCAGGGGATCTTCCCAACCCAGGGATGGAACCCAGGTTTCCTGCATTGCAGACAGATTCTTTACCAGCTGAGCCACCAGGGAAGCCCAAGAATACTGGAGTGGATAGCCTTTCCCTTCTCCAGTGGATCTTCCAGGCCCAGGAATTGAACTGGGGGTCTCCTTCATTACAGGCAGATTCTTTGCCAACTGAGCCGTGAGGGAAGCCCATTGGGTTACCTGGCAGATGCCAAAGAGGACTTTTGATGTTACCTTTGCCAGAGGCCAAGCCCGAGGTAATTGCAGAGTGCAGGGAAGATACTGGAGGGCAGGGGGATTCGATTAGACCTTTAAGGAACAGAAGTTTTCTTCCTTGTTCCTCAGAGCTGGGCTTACCTTACGTTGGGTTGGAGAATTCAGAATGATGGGGCTGCTCTCTCTCCTTAGAAGCCCCAGGGGGAGGGGGTGGGTGCCCTGGCTGCACTTCTGCCTCTCTGCCCTGTGGATTGAATGGACCACTCGTGCCTTCCTGCCTCAGCTCAGTAGATACCTGTGGATACCGAGGGAAGCCTCAGGGTAGTCTGCTCCAAAAAATGAGCCGGGTTAGAGTCCTAAGTGGCAAAGAAGTATCCATTCCTGTCTTTGCACTTGCTCTTCTGCCTCTTGGAATGCCATTTCTCTTTCTACCAGCAACCACCCCCTTCCCATATCTGTCTGGCAAACTTCCCTCCATCTTTCAGGCTGCAGTCCAAGATGGCCTCCTATGGGAAGCACCCCCTAAACTCCCTCCTTCCCTCTCCACCCCTTGGATCCATTGTTCTACAGCTGTGGGATTGCACCCAACTATGCGCTTCCTGGAAAGTGAAGTCAAGTGGGCCTTAGAAAGCCTCACTACAAACAAAGCTAGTGGAGGTGATGGAATTCCAGTTGAGCTATTTCAAATCCTAAAAGATGATGCTGTGAAAGTGCTGCACTCAATATGCCAGCAAGTTTGGAAAACTCAGCAATGGCCAGAGGACTGGAAAAGGTCAGTTTACATTCCTATCCCAAAGAAAGGCAATGCCAAAGAATGCTCAAACTACTGCACAATTGCACTCATTTCACATGCTAGTAAAGTAATGCTCAAAATTCTCCAAGCGAGCCTTCAGCAATACATGAACTGTGAACTTCCAGATGTTCAAGCTGGTTTTAGAAAAGGCAGAGGAACCAGAGATCAAATTACCAACATCCGCTGGATTATCGAAAAAAACAAGAGAGTTCCAGAAAAACATCTACTTCTGCTTTATTGACTATGCTAAAGCCTTTGACTCTGTGGATCACAATAAACTGTGGAAAATTCTGAAAGAGATGGGAATACCAGACCATCTGACCTGTCTCTTGAGAAACCTGTATGCAGGTCAGGAAGCAACAAAACTGGACATGGAACAACAGACTGGTTCCAAATAGGAAAAGGAGTACGTCAAGGCTGTATATTGTCACCCTGCTTATTTAACTTATATGCAGAGTACATCATGAGAAACGCTGGGCTGGAAGAAGCACAAGCTGGAATCAAGATTGCTGGGAGAAATATCAATAACCTCAGATATGCAGACGACACCACCCTTGTGGCAGAATATGAAGAACTAAAGAGTCTCTTAATGAAAGTGAAAGAGGAGAGTGAAAAAGTTGGCTTAAGGCTCAATGTTAAGAAAACTAAGATCATGGCATCTGGCCCCATCACTTCATGGCAAATAGATGGGGAAACAGTGGAAAAAGTATCAGACTTTATTTTTTTGGGCTCCAAAATCACTGCAGATGGTGATTGCAGCCATGAAATCAAAAGATGCCTACTCCTTGGAAAAGTTATGGCCAACCTGGACAGCATATTGAAAAGCAGAGACATTACTTTGCCAGCGAAGGTTCGTCTAGTCAAGGCTATGGTTTTCCAGTCATCATGTATGGTTGTGAGAGTTGGACAGTGAAAAAGGCTGAGTGACGAAGAATTGATGCTTTTGAACTGTGGTGTTGCAGAAGACTCTTGAGAGTTCCTTGGACTGCAAGGAGATCCAGCATGTCCATCCTAAAGGAGATCAGTCCTGGGTGTTCATTGGAAGGTCTGATGTTGAAACTGAAACTCCAATACTTTGGCCACCTCATGTGAAGAGTTGACTCATTTGAAAAGACCCTGATGCTGGGAAGGATTGGGGGCAGGAGGAGAAGGGGACGACAGAGGATGAGATGGCTGGATGGCATCACCGACTCGATGGACATGGGTTTGGGTGGACTCCAGGAGTTGGTGATGGACAGGGAGGCCTGGCGTGCTGTGGTTCATGGGGTCGCAAAGAGTAGGACATGACTCAGCCACTGAACTGAACTGAACTGATGCGCTTCCTAGGGGCGTCAGCCACCCTATCTCTTCTATTTTATATGCCACACCACCAGCCTAGTGTTGGGCACACAGGGGCTTGCTGCATCTTCAGTGAATCAGGGAGTGGGTAGAACATGAAGGGATGCTGATCCAGATGGAAGTGGTCACTCAGCTGGGCTTGGGGCTGTGGGGTTACCAGCCTCTGGGTCTCCTACCTGCAATTACATCAGGCCCAAACTGACTCCCTGGTTTTCTATGAGCTGTGTAAACAGGGCTACCACGCTGCACGACTCTGAGGAGCCCCATTCGTGTCGCGGCCCACACGACTCTTGCCCCCCGGGGCCGTGCAGCGCACAGCCTCTGCTGTCATAGGAGGGGGCCCAGTGCCATTGCCCTGGAGGGGTGGTCTTCCTATTGCCCCACTCCTCTGTCGCCAGAGTCTTTGGGGCCTTTGGGCTCATCTCTGGAGGTGGAGGCTACAACCTTGTTACCAGGCGCCTGGTGGGACAAATAACAACGGAGCCTTTTGAGGGAGCTCTCAGAAATCATTCCCAGGTGGAGGTGAACTCTATGACACGAACTATCCCCAAGCATTGCATTATTCAACACTCACCCTAGAGAATGGAGATTTCAGATTGCTTTGCAACGCTGTTACCATTCTGACTGCAGTGTGTTTGAACCAATATTCAGCTGTCTTCATATTTCCTTGAGTAAAATGGGAGAAGGTAACCTCAACAGGCCTTGGAAACAAATGAGGCGAACCCAGGAAGGGAGCACCAGCTGTGAGTCTGCAGTGTGTGGAGTCGAGAATGGGACATAGGGCCTTCGCTGTTGGATGTTTCTTAGAAAGGAGGCTGAGTGCTGTCCTAGGGAAGTAAGAGTGAGGAAAAGGGAAGTGAGGCAGGGACTGGGTTGGGGGGTGGGGGGGGAGCAGATACAGGCTGTGGTGTCACTGCACTGGCCACAGCTTTGCGACTAAAACACAGCTGCTTGCTCAGGCACATGGGGTGTCTCCTGAAGAGCCACCACATGTCAGAACAGATGTTAGGCTGGAGGAGGAAAGGCAAGCAGTGTGTCTCTAGGCTCCTTCCCGTCTCCGCCTCTCACTGGTTGAAACCTACCTTGTGGGTGGGGCTTCCTCCACCCTTCTGAGTGGGTCACCTGGCCCCTCCCACAGCCACCCAGGGAGCAAGAGCCTCTGCAGTGCGCAGGTGCAGGGGTCTCTCCTTGGCAGTTGGCTCCCCTGCTGGTGGCAGCAATGGCCGTGGCTTCAAGACTATGTGGAACCAAATAGAAAAGCAAATGGCCTGAGGGGGTGGTAAGATGAGCAGACCTGGGGTGGTGCATAAGCCAAGTCCAGTGTCTTGAAATCAGTACATGCTGCTTACCAAAATGATCCTAACTGCAGCAAAGGATTTGGAGAGGAAAGGCTTGGGGGACTGATGTGGTCAGCCAGCATAACCTTTGTTCCCCTCCTGGGCAGGCACATTGGTCCTCACGTCTGGCAAGAGGTTGAATGAAATCATGGTCAGCTGTCTCTGCTTTCATCAGGAACTGAATTTAAATTGCTATAGGAAGGCTGCAGCATTCAGAAAAACCCCAGTTACTAGGAACTTGGCTATCCCACACCCTCACTAATTAGGGCTCTATTGCTGTGGAACAAAGTACTACAAACTTAGTGGCTTCCGACAGCACATGTTTACTATCTCACAGTGTCTGTAGACCAGGGGCCTGCGCATAACCTGTCCCAGTCCTCCTCTCACAAGGCTGCAGTAAGGGGTTAGCCAGGACTGCAGTCTTACTGGAGACTCCACTGGAGAAGGATCAGTTCAGGCTTACATGGGTTGTCAGCAGAACTCAGTTCCTTGCAGTCATTGGATTGAGAGCTTCAGTTTCTTGCTGGGTGTTGGTCAGAAACTACTGTCAGCGACTAAGGGTCACCTGCAGTCTTTGCCACATGGGATTCCTCAGCCTGGCCACCAGCCTCCTCCAAGGCATCACGGGAGGAATAAAAGAGTCCAGCAAGATGGGTGCCACCGTCTCAGGTAACATAATCCCATCCACATACTCATGTATACCCTTCACCTTTGCCACATCCTCTTGGTTAGAAGCAAGTCCAGGCAGGTCCCAGCCACCCTCAGAAGAGGGGAAGATTCAAGGGCATGAACACAGGAGGCTGAGACCATGGGGACATCCTAAGAATCTACCCACCACACCTCATTTTGTTAGAGCTCTACTTAGAGGCAAAAGCAACAAATAATTAAGTTAAAACCACCACATGTTTCTATCAGGAATTAAGTGTGGAAAAAAAGAAAAAGCTCTTTGGGATGTACTGAGTCCACTTACATCACCAATCACAGCTTCCCAATCTGAGTCAGTACAAAGATGGCACATGGTCAGGTCCATTCTTCCTCTGCCTCATCGCCTACCCCTCACCCCCACCCGCATGCTCTTTGTAAGGCAGAGAAATGGGCTCAGTCAGCAGAAAGGGAGTCCTAGCCTTACCCACTTGTCAGTATTTTAAAATACTTTCCAACACTAAAAGGAACTTTTTCTGCCTAGATATCAACAAGCCAGAACAATTACCTAGAAAATCCCCATTCCTGAAATGTTCAGGGAACCTGAGCCTGCTTGAGAAAACAAAGACAGAGCTTCTGCATCTCACGTGATGGCTGTTCATAGACTTGTCACAGAATGAACGGCCACTGACGGAAAGCTGTCATCTGGAGCTCAGATTTGGGGCCATCCTGGCCCCCACCTGCTACCATCTTTTCCTTGGGGCCTTTTTCCATTGCTTCCACCCACCCAGTGCCTGCCTGGCCTCACGCAGGCCCAGCCACTGTGTCAGGACGTAATTGACTGAGTGCCTTGGACCAGTCCAGGCTCTACTAAGCCCATCAGGGCAGGAACAATGAGGTAGCTCCTCAAAGGAGGAAGGCTATTTCTGAGGCTCATGGTTGATGGACCTTGCTAGCTGTGATTATCATTTTAATTGCAAGGCCACCACCACCTTATATTCAGGGTGCAGATTTCAAAGACCACAAAGCACTCCGCAGGCTTAAAAAGGGACCATGGAAACGGTCTGTGCTTCAGACTAAAAGGGGCCTATTATGACATCTTTCTTTCTTGGCCTCCATTGCAACCAGACTCTCCCAGAAACGAAAGAGCTCCCCCTCCGTTTTAAGATCTGATGCAAATCCCACCTCCTCTGTGATCTCTTCCCCAAACCCTTATTCATTCCTGTTCTCTCCAGGACTCAGGCCCCTCGTCCCACTCCCCTACCTGGAACTCCCTTAGAATGCATCGCCCCTACCACAGATTTGGCAGTGACAACAATAACAAAAAAAAAGCCCATAGAATTCTGACAGCTCTTCCTATGGTGTTTTGAGACATTAAAAACCCTCACACTCTATCTTACACTCTCCATGGGACACCCTGTTCTTAACAGGGAAGAAGGGTGTCTTAAATTCTGTAGAGATGCCTATTACGAGGCTCTTTGTGCATTGGCAAGATTTTTGCACACATTGTTCTTTGCACTTGGCACACTTGTATTCAAAATATTTCCCCAGTTAAGTTCAATGTTGTAAGCTTTCCAGAGTACTCACAGTTTTTTTTATTTTTTAGGGTAAAGAATATCATTTGTATAAAGCCCTTGTACTTGCACACAGTATGCTTCATTCGTGTAGGCTGTTTTCATGGCTTAGAACTGTCAGCTTAAAAAATGCACAGCATGAGGATTGTGAGTTAAGTTTTATTTGTGGGCAAAATGAGGACTCTAGTTCAGGAGACAGCGCCTCAGATAGCTCTGAGAAACTGCTCCAAAGAGACAGGGGGAAGGTCAGTACATATGTGATTTTGGTAAAGGGAGAGTACATGCAATCAACATATTTTTTGCAGGAGACTTCTGCTAGTCATGAAGAGCAGTCATCACCATAAAGGGTTTTCGTGCTTTCCTACATATGAGGAGATACAAGGATTGGGCTCATGAAACCTGTTCTGCCAGTCCCCTGAGCACAGAGCACCTCATTTTTGCTCTCCGCCCTGAACTCCTTTCAGGGGGTGTTGAGAATCAGCAGCTTGCAGCAGCACGTGATCTGATTCTTACAGAGGCAGACGGCGAGTGCCAGTTTGTAGTTGACAGGACCCATCGTCGTTGCTGATCTGGGGTTCACGATTTGACCTACAAGCACCAAAGCCAAGATATATCATCCCATGCCAATGTTTTGGTTTTTTGTTCGATGGGTATATTGAAGGATAAGGTATACTCAGTTAAAGCCACCCTAATGAGTGGACAGTCCCCTGAGTTTCGAAAAATGCATACAGTTGCTACTTACCTTCTTCAGTTACAAGTTCCAGCTCAGAAGTCCTACTCAGAAATTCTTCATCCTGTCTGTGGTCTCAGGCACTCTTTGTCTGTACTACTGTTGAGCTACTTCCAGGAAAAGGCCCCTTTTGCTCATCCTGGCCAGTTTAGAAGCCAGTTCTCAAAATGACTGTGATCTTGGGTTACAGCTCTGTTGAAGGAGCAAATCCACAGTCAGAACAGAGTTTCTCTGCAGGGATCAGGGCCCCGTGTATTGCTAAGAGGACTCACTTGGTTGCAAAAACATGAGACCGTGGATGAATCATAACTAACCCACTTGGATAACTCCAAAATTTGACAATGAGCAAAGATGACTGACAGGACAAAATTTTTTATTATTTTTTTTTGTAAACATACATCGAGTCCTGTCTCCATTGCCTCATCCATGGGGGCTGGGAATATGGGATGGGTGGGAGCATGGACTGCAGAACATTAGGGCCGGGACAATGTCCTACCCTTCCTTATGTCCCCATCACTTAGCACAGCTCAACCTGGTATCTGTCAAGTGACTGAGTGAGTGGTCTTAGGTTAGAGATGGAAGAGACCATGGCGTCTCAGGGTGGACTTAGCCATCACTTGTAGGTGTCTGAATGTCATGGGGAGAAGCACCACCAAGAGGATCCCCGATCCTGCTCTCAGGTGGGGCCCCTCTCCTGCATCCCAAGTGACCTCAGTGACCCCCTCTCTTCTCTGCTTGCAGAACTACTTTGAGAGCTACCTGGCTGTCGCCTCCACTGTGCCTTCCGTGCTGTGCCTCGCACTGAATTTCCTGCTTGTCAACAGGTAGGCCACTTTCCTCCCTCTCACAGGCCCCCGAAGTCCTCCAGTTTATCCACTCTCCCTTGGTCCACAGCTGCCTGAACTGTGGCCACCAAAATAGGCAAGCAGTTCAGACTCCTCCACAAAGACTGAGAGTCAGATTGGTTACCTGGGGCCCTGCCCACAGAATGCTCAGTGCTGCGGCAGTCGGGTCAGCTGCCTGTCTACAGCTGCCTGGGCTGCAGAGACACCGTGGGTGGTGGGCGGGGCCCAGCCTGCAAGGCTTGTGGAGGCTGGTCTTCCAAGCCTTTCTGAGAACAGTTGGCAGTTAAGAACCTGGGGATTTCCCTGGCAGTCCAGTAGTTGGGACGCCACACTTCCACAGCAGGGGGCACAGGTTCCATCCCTGGTCTGGGGAACTGAGATCCTACATGCCTCATGGAGTGGCAAAAAATAAAACAATCAGAGCTGGAAGTTGGCCCGTCACCTCACCGCTCCGGCTCTTACTGTGTGGAAAGGGTCACCTGTGCTCAGTGCCAAGCTGATAACGGCAGTTCATGAGTCAAGCACTCGGGATTACTGGGTGACTTCTGACACTGCATTTGTGAAGGGTGGGATGCACTGTGGAAGAAAGAATGGTTTAGGAGACAGCCCTTCAAACCCACTGTGTGACTGGTGCCATCCCTTCTCCATTTAGGTGTACAGGGGTAACAGCCTGAGTTACTTTGCCCCCATTTCTCCTAAGCTATCATTATAGTCTGATAATGGTGGCTATGTTATGATTCAGAAACCTGGGCAGCTCTCGGGCACAGCCTACTGAAACCTTCAGTCCCTGATGGCAAACTTGTTTTACCCAACTCTGCTCAGTTTGTAGTGACTCCTTGGATCTCTGCTCGAACAGGATTCTAAAGCAGGTTTGACCTCAGGGAATGTGCTGTGATTGATTAGTGATGTCTGTTCTGAGTCCATGAGGAGAGAGGGCAGCACAGGCGCCTCAGGTGGCTAAGCCTGAACAGACCAGTCTTTCCAAACATGTTATGAAGTTATTCCAATGATCTATTGTTGCATAAAAATGATCCCAAAACAGAGAGGCTAAAAACACTGACAGTAATCGGCGTCCCTCATGGTCCTGGGAGTCCACAGGCTCAGCCAGCTCTGGCTGGCCGTCTGTCATGTGGGACAGCTCTTTCTCTGTCCCTCCCCTTGGTCTCTTGCAGATGGGCCTCAGGTAGTAGGACTTTTCATATTGTAACTGAAGAGCGGGTGCTCCTAGAGAGCAAGGCAGAGGCTGCTTGGTTTCGGTACCCTAGTCTCTGCAGTGACATACTATCCTTTCTGCCAAGGCAGTCACCAAGCTCACTCCGTTTCAAGGGGACAGAGACTTCATCTTTCAATGGAAGGAATGTCAATGAATTTGCATACCTCCTAAAACCAAAGTGCAGGCTGAACAAGTGAGAGGGAGGCTGGTCTCAGGCCACCAAGGGGCTGAATGCCAGCTGCCCCCCTTCCACCTGCCTCCTTGCACGTGCCCAGCACACAGGGCTATGATCAGTGTCCCAGCAGGGGGAACACAGCCTCCAGGGACCCTCCCCAGGAGGAAGTGGGGAATGGAGCTAGGAGTAGGGCTGAGCGGGGACCCTAAGGGCAGAGCTGGGTGCCTGTCAGTGACTCAGAAGAGAAGGCGTGTAAGAGGAAGGAAGATGAGGAAGAGGTGCCCGAGCCATGGCGGTGGGTAGTCCCTTGGCCTCTCACTGCCCTCTCCTCTTTCCAGGCCCCTCTCATGATCCTCTGTGCAAAGTGGAAGTCAGAAGATGTGTGCCCAGGCCCACGGGCCAGAAAGGGGTAGCCTGAGCTGACATCTTACCCAGCACTGCCCCGACTGAGGTCATGAGGCCCAGCAGGCAGCAGCCAGCCAGGACCTGGGGTCAGCAGTGGCAGGGCAGGTTCAGCCTCAGGGGCCAGGGCAAATCATCCGTCTCTAATCCTCACAGTTAGCAGTCTGAGCACTCAGTCCTTGGTGGCATTCTCTCCTTTAATCCTGGCAGTGGCCTAGAGCAGTAGACTTATGCCCCTGTTTTATTGATGGGAAAACAGGCTGACAGAGGTGACTTGCCCAATGTCATGCAACCATTAAGAGGTTGAGCAGGACTGGAACTGCGACCCTTGTCACCCCGCATCTGGACTTGGAACCTCTGGGCCCCCTGTCTCCTAGCTCTCTAGCTCTGCCTGCCCCCTCGCTGCACCCAGAGACACATCTCAGACCCTGTAAGTGAGAGCTCATTTCTGCCCTGGCTTCGAGATGCTGGAGGGAAAGAAGTGGTGAAGAAGGTCTGAGTCTGTCTGCAGTGGGGACTGTGGGCCAGCCAGGTAGCTGCCCTCCTGAGGATGGCTGGGAGCTAGCTCTGGGAGCTCAGCATTACAGGGCATCCTTCAGAAGGGTCCGGCCTACTGCGGGGCCTGCCCTGGCCCTTTCCTGGCTACAGGAGGGAGTGGGAGCACTGTGAGGAACGCTCCAGCCTCTGTCTGTTTCTGGACTGTGGGAAGATGGTTTGGAGCTAAGCTGTTTTTTATTTAATGTGAGAGATTGAAATGTCCCCTTTTCTTCCCTCCTGGAGAACCCTGGCTTTCTCAAACTGGCTCATCCATAATCGCCAAGTGTTTTATTATGTAAAATCTGTAGCATCATAAATACTTATGAGGAGGATTTACATTTTGGAGACTTATGAAGAAATAGTCCCCTGGGGTCCTGAGCCCTCATGAGCAAGGGAAAGGGGGTGGAGCTGGCAGCCTGGTGGTCCTCTCCAAGAATATCACATCAGTGTGGCCTGCCACACAGTCCCAGGACTCAAGCTCTCACCTCAGACATCCCCTGTCCCAGAGCAGAGCCACCAACTCCAGGCTGTGCTTGTCTAGACTTTCCCTTCATGCCCCCATGGTGTTCCCAGCCCCTGGGCCACCATCCAGGTGGAAGGAGCAGAGAGTAAGGCAGCATGCCCCTGTTAGTGGATGTGGGGTGGGCTTGCACAGGGCGCATTTCATAAAGCTTTACTAGCATTGAAAACAGCCCTGGGCAAGATCCCTGAAGACTTGGAGCCCCTGTAGGGATGGTCCTGCTGAGAATGGGTCCTGAAGCTTGTAATTAGGAGACCCGTGCAGGTGAGGGGCAGGGTGCATGCAGGAGAGTTGGGAGAGTTGGGAGCTTCGTTGCTTTTGTTATGCATTTAGTATTTACCTCCTCACCTCCCACTCTGCACCCCCCCGCCCTGTGGGTGTCTGGGTAAGAAGTCCCCCAGCTCTCTCCAAAGCCACTGTCCTGTTCAAGCAACTCTCTACCTTGTTGTGAAGACACAGGAACGTTTCTGAGATGCCCGCAGCGTTCCTGGGGTGGACTTTTTCTGTGTTACCTCTACGAGGAGGTGGTGAGAGGCCAAGGCCATTCCCGAGGCTGGCTGAGGTTGCTGCTGATGTTTCCAGCTGTCTCCCTGCCCAGCTGAGGGGATCAAGAAGCAGGAACTGAAAGGGAACTTGAGGCCCAGTGTGCACTGCTGGGCTCCTGCTGGTCAATCTGTGGGTCCAGCAGGTGTTTACAAGTGCCTGCCAGGCCCTGTGCCAGCCCCATGGGTGAGAACAAGGCAGGGTCCTGTCCCTGTGGGGCTTCCCACTTATGCTGTGCCTGCTTCTTGCCCCAAGGAACTGCTGAATTTTGGGGCATTTGTCCTCAGTCTCTCTCTCTACTTGAATTTTTTCAGATTTAGAAGCATATACTGGAAGAGACCCAAATGTTACCTTGTCCCACCACTTCTTTTTCAGAATGAGGAGACTGAGGCCCAGAGAGGTTGAATGTTTGCCTGGGGTCACACTGTGAACTGGTGGCAAAGTTGGCAGGGCTCCTCCTATCTCTGGACTCAGGCTCTGTGTCCCTGTGGCTCTTATTTTTGGGGTATGCAGGGAAGCTCCCGCTGTTGGGATAAGGTGGGGGGCATCATGTGACAGGGGCTGCATGTGTAGCATCACCCCGAGCATCAGGATTAAGGCCTGATCCCCAGTCTTCAGGGTACCTGGTGTGCATTTAAAATGAATGTTCTGGGCCCCCTGGAGTCCAGGTGCTCACCCCATTGCCCACCAACTCTCTCACCCAGGTCGAGGGCCCTACAGACTCTTAATGTGGAATTTTTCAGAAACAGACCTTAGAACAAGGATTCAAGTGCAGATAGTTCATTTGGGAGACCATGGTAGGAGAAAGGGGGAGACCAGGAAGGCGTGGCAGCCAATAAAGAATGCCTTGTCAAGCCAGCTCCCACGGCGGGTGACCAAGCTTGACCTACCCCAGGATGCGGGCAGCCAGTGTGGAGCATACACTCAATGGGGTAGGGAGCCAGGGCGGGGGATTCATCCACCCACTTTCCTGTCATTGGTTGAAGGCAGCTCTTGGGAGATGTTAAAAGCCTAGACAGCATATTAAAAAGCAGAGACATTACTTTGCCAACAAAGGTCCGTCTAGTCAAAGCTATGGTTTTCCCAGTAGTCATGTATGGATGTGAGAGTTGGACTATAAAGAAAGCTGAGCACCGAAGAATTGATGCTTTTGAACTGTGGTGCTGGAGAAGACTCTTGAGAGTCCCTTGGACTGCAAGGAGATCCAACCAGTCCATTCTAAAAGAGATCAGTCCTGGGTGTTCATTGGAAGGACTGATGTTGAAGCTGAAACTCCAATACTTTGGCCACTTGATATGAAGAACTGACTCACTGGAAAAGACCCTGATGCTGAGAAAGATTGAAGGCAGGAGGAGAAGGGGACAACAGAAGATGAGATGGATGGATGGCATCACCGACTCGATGGACATGATTTTGAGCAAGCTCCAGGAGTTGATGATGGACGGGGAAGCCTGGCATGCTGCAGTCCATGGGGTCGCAAAGAGTCAGACACAACTGAACTGAACTGAATTACCTGTCACTTGCAACCTGCCTCCTGGTAGGAGGAGAGGGCAGATGGGCAGGGCACCACAGGACAGAGGTGAAGTTCCAACCTTGTTGCTCCCCAGCTACATGTGCCTCTTTGTGTTTGTTGGCACTCTTTTTTTTTTTTAGATCCATTTATTTATTTATGGCTGTGCTGAGTCTTCATTGCTGCTCAGGCTTTTCTCTAGTTGCACTGAGTAGGGGTTTTTCTGTCGTTGTGGTGCACCGCCTTCTCACCGCGGTGGCTTCTCTTGTTGCAGAGCACGGGCTCAGTAGCTGTGGTGTAGGGCCTTAGTTACTCCATGGCATGTGGTATCTTCCCAAATCAGGGATTGAACCCATGTCTCCTGTGTTGGCAGGCAGATTCTTTATCCCTAAGCCGCCAGGAAAGCCCAGTTGGTATTCTTGGTGACAAACGGAAGAGGCACAAAAAGGATTTTCTCATTCTTTCCCTAGAAAATTAAAGTCAGGCCTGCCTCCATTGCTGGATCTAGGAGAATACCAATGTCCTCATCCACCAACCTTGGGCTCTGTGTGTGTCTGCTTGGCTTCATCTCAAATGTGGCCTCTCTCCATGAAGCTGGCCAGATAGTGACCAGCAGCCCCCAACACAGTCTTGGCAGACAGTCAGCTTCTCTCCACCTCTGAATCCCAGAGTTCACTGACTGGCCCTGCCTTGGTCACATGCTAACACCTAGCCCAGTCCAGTGGCTGGAATATGGAACACTGGTCACCCCAGACTGGGCTGTGTGCACTCATTCGTAGATGGGCTGGTGTGGACACCGTGAGCGGCCACCTCTGCAGGACAACTTGGCATGGAAGGAGTGCTTCTGCTGGGAGGGACGCTGGCAGACAAAGCCTGCACATCCACTCTCTGCTGTACCTTGGGGATCAAGTCTTGGCACTTATCCATGGGACAAGGCCCTCCACGGAGGGGTCCCTGTATCTGTTCGGCGTCCTCTGCTCCCGGTGTCACCTGCAGCCAGAGTTCACTTCAATTCCCTGAATGTGCCACACTCTCTCTCACAAGATATGTACACTCCCATCCAGACATACCTTACACTCCAGCTTAGGGATTACCTCCAGAAAGCCTATGAGAAGCCCAGGGTGGGTCCTGTGCCCCTCAGAAGTGCCCAGGAAGCCCCATGGCCCTGCCGATGGAAAGCTTTGTGCTGGAACAAAATGCCCGTCCCTCATCTGCCCTGTGTCCCAGGCATCCAGCCCAGGGTTGGACACACTGTGGTTGGCCTATGTGTTTGTGGAATGAACACACCAGAGCAGATGCGTCTCAGCAGCGAGCCAGGGGCTGGGGCTCAGCAGACCTGGATCTCACCCCGGTTCTCACACCACAACCTTGAACTCTCCCTTCATTTCCTCTGGCTTCCTTCTGCCCCTGACCCAGCAGAGGCTGCACCTGGTCTCCCTTCAGCTGAGGATCAGAAGGAAGCTCAGATTAGCCTGGGGCCACAAAAGCACTTTGAAAAAAATCCTTTCTTCCTTTTTATGTTCATCATTTCATGCCTATTTACATATGTGCAGATCTTTTCTACCTTTCGTGTCTTTCTTATTTTTATCCAAAAGAAATTTGTGTATAACTAATCTGGCTTTTCGCTCAGCCCCCTCCCAACTGGTTAGCGGGAAAATTAACTAAACATCCAATCTGGTTTAAAGCTTAGTGTAATCTGATGATTTAAATAGCCTCTTCAGATGATGTTCTCTCCTTAGAATAAAAATGCCGTTTCTCAGAGATCCCAGCTTCCCTGCTTCTCCCTGCAGGGCGGTGTCTGGGCAGGTTGGGGGCTGGGAGGAGTGTACAGCTTAGATGCAGAAATAGAGTTAGAGGGAGCTGGCTCTTGCTTGGCCTCAGCTGCTTCCCGTGACAGCTGAGACCATCACAGGAGCCTCCTTCTGTCCTTACCACCCGTTCTGGACCACTCATAGTTCCTTCATGTCAAGGGAGACAGTAAAGTGGCATTCTGAGAGTACCAATAGGGGCAGACCTCCTGGGTTCACAGCTGAGTGACCTTGAGCAAGTTGCTTAGCCTCTCTGACCTCAGTTTCCTTATCTGTGTCTGTGGAATAGGTAAGAATACCTATTTTGTAGAACTGGTGTAAGAATTCAACACATTAGCATTTAGAAAACACTTAGAAGAGTACCTGGAACGATTGAAGTACTATCTCAGTGTCTGCCGTGATGATGATGACAGCGATGATTTTCTTCCCTTTTCCCTCCTCCCTCTGCCGCTGCTAAGTTTTGGGGGAAGGAAGCCAGTGAATGGTGGTTCTGTTTAAATACTAGACAAAGCCAGTGGGAGGAGTAGGGGTCTTGCCTCAAGAGCTCTCATCTCCTGTCCTTGAGCATCACACCAAGATGAAAAGAAGCAGCGTCCACGAGCATGTGCCCCGAACTGACACTGCCTCCTTTGTCTATGTACTCCTCTCCAGAGACCCTCAGCGTGCCTTCGGGTAGATTCGTCTTCTTTCTGTTTTACAGAGGCAGAGGCTGAATCCAGTGTGATAGAGTCACTTATCCAAGGCCACACAGCCTGTGAACCAGGAAGGCAGGATTCAGACGCAGGCCTCCTGAGTGCAGAGTGCACGGTCTCATCAGCCACCGAGCACATCTGCTTCCTTAAGGAAGATCTCTAACCCCACCCAGCTTGGGAGGCCGGGGGCGTGCGTCTCTAACCACTGCTGGTATCCTCGCCTCAGGGTTCCGATTCGTGTCCGTGTGCTAGCCTCGCTGACGGTCATGCTGGCCATCTTCATGGTGATGACTGTGCTGGTGAAGGTGGATACCTCCTCCTGGACCCACAGCTTCTTCACCATCACCATCGTCTGCATGGTGATCCTCAGCAGCGCCTCCACCATCTTCAGTAGCAGCGTCTTCGGCATGACTGGCTCCTTTCCCATGAGGAATTCCCAGGCTCTGATATCAGGTGAGAACTAGGGTCCAGACAGCTGACCAGGTTGGTTTACCTGGGGATCATTTGAAGGAGCCAGAGATGAGGATGTGGTAGCCCTTCCAGAAAAAGAAATGAGTGTTAGGTGTGTTTCCATGATCTGTTATTACAGAACAAAGCACTGCCAAGCTCAGTGACTTAGAACAATAAGAATCATTTCTTTGGCAGGGGGCAGCCATGTGGCATCAGCCAGGATAGCTTGCCTGGGGCTGGGGGATCCACTCTCAAGGTGGCACATTCACCTGGCCAGCATGTTGGTGCTGGCTGTTAGCTGGAACCTCAGGTGGGGTTGGGGCTGGGGCCAGGGTTCCTCTCCACATGGACCTACCCACGGCCACTTGAGCTTCCCCAGGGCTTGGCATCTGGGTTGCAACCCAAGCAACCCAAGAGATCCAGGCAGAAGCACTATGTCCTTTTATGACTTAGCCATAAAGACATTTGGGGCACTTCCACTTCCACTATAGCCATAAGCCTACCTGGATTCAAGGGGAGAAAGCACAGACCCACACACATCAGTGGATGAGTGTGAAAGTTATACTGTAGAAGGGCAGTTGTGAGGAGAGACCTAGTTGCTGTTACTTTTGGAAAATATAGTCTGCCTGCCCAGTGGGTTTCCTGAGCCAGCGTTCCTTTCTCTCCTTCCCTCCTCTCCCCCTTTCCCGTCTGTCCCCTTTCCTTCTTGTTTCTTTTCCTTTCCCCATTTTTCTCTCCCTTCCTCTCTTCTATTCATCTTTTCTTCCTCTCTAATTTTGTAGAAGACTTGCTGTGCACCAAGGATTCAAGGATGAACGAGACTCAGCCTCCTGGAAGCTGATAACCTAGTAATAAACTCCTCTGTTTCCCTGAACTTTGGCATTTTCTGGGGGGTGCTGATGTGATTTGGGCCAGCTCCTTTAACTGGATGTTGATGCCAACCTGAGCCTGTTGCCTAGAGCTTAGCAGTTCTGTTCTCTCATTCAAATGTCTTGCCAAGATAAAAAGGAGCTAGATCAGAATCAGTGCTTTTCCAGGAGACCACCATCCCTTAAAGCAAGACTAGGGGCTCAGCTGCTCTGTTCAGTGTCCCTGCATGTTTGTCTTGTGTGAAGGAGCATTGTAAACATTTGAGAAGAATTTTGCAAAGAATCTCCTCTGTGCCCATTAATTGTTAATGCTGAGTAGTATGTGATGACAAATACCTCGACAAGTATACAACTCCACCCCATTCCCACACCAGGGCCAGACATCACTGATTGATCTGTATCTTTTTTCTTAAACTTCTAAATCCTTCTTAGCATAGCACTGGAGACACTGTCAACAGATCAGAGATCAACGTGAGCTTAGATGTGTCTGTCATTTTTGATAAGATTGAGCTTCTGGCTATATCCTCGGAGATGCTCTCGGGCCTAAAATAAAATAAAAGTGGACCCATTGCTAAGTTTCCTGAGTACAATCAATATACCCCTTGTAGTGCTTCAAGTAGGGCCTGCCTAGGCTGAGGGAAGTGATTTTTGACCTTTGGATTTAATCCCTTATGTCACCCGGTTTCTTGTCCCCTCATCTCCCTCCATCCTGCTAGAGGATGTATTTTTCAATGTAATGATCTTGCTGGCTATCTCTCCAGGAACCAGTAACCAAACACACCGATATGTTGGCAAGAGGCCTTGAGGGTTCATCTGACCACCTGCAGATCTTTCAGAGAAGGAGACTCTCCTGTGCATTTTGAAGGAGTCCATTTTTGAAAAAGTGGAGTAACCTGGTACTCACACTTCGGTGTGAATTACCCTGGGCCCTGAGCCTTGTCATTACTGTGTGCAGCCCCCAGAGCACACCCTTCACCCGGGAGGACTTGGGTGTCCAGATCTCCAAGAGGCCCCAGAACCACTCTCCAGCCCCCGTTGTCTTCCGTCCAGAGGAGTCCATCTGTGAATTCTCTGTGTGTTGGCATCTGAGGAACAATTCATTTGTTTTGTACTGGTGTTTTTTTTTAAGCTCCTTATTTGCATGTATTTCCATAACTGATGAGATAAAAGTGGGGAGTCAAGAAGGATGAGCTCCCGGAGGCCTGGTTTGTTGTTGATGATAATATTGTAAATTCTCTACAAAGTTGGGAAGAGAGAGAGGAAAATCAATAGGCAGTGATGTTAAAATCTCTTCCTCGGGGCAGCCGGGGAATGTCTTACCAAGTTTAACTCCGGTTCTTACAAAACACCCAGGTAGGGATTACAGCTTCTCAGAAGTTGGCACCCTCTTGGCAAAAGGTTTACCCTGTTGTTGCTGCTTTGATGTAGGAAGGACAGAAATAGCCAAACACCTATTTGGGGATCAGAGAGGATTTATATGGCATTTCTCAGCACCAGACACTGTCCTGCTTTACATGTAATAATCCTTTTAATCTTTGTAACTGCCCTACGAGGTGAGTTTTAACATTCCCATTTTACAGATGAGAAAATGGAGGCATAGAGAGGTTAAGTGATTTGCTGAAGGTCACACAGCTGGAAGTGGTAGAGCCAGGATTGGACTGAGATGTTTTTAGAGTCTGTGCTCTTAATCACTATGCTAACTTTCATTTCTTTGCCCTTCCCTCAAGTTCCAGCCTCTGGCCCCACCAGGCTAGTAGAGATCATAGAGAAGGTTGGGGAGAAAAGGGTCACGGGGTCTTCCCTGCAGAGCCACAGAGGTGCTAGGCTGTGGTGTGAGTGAGGCAGTGAGGATGGTCATCGTGGTGGATGAGGGCCTGACCATCACGCTCCCACCATTGCTCCACGCAGCAGTGGGCAGAAAGGTGATATCTGGTCAGACCTGCCAAGTAATGACAAAGCAGCTGGTGCCCACTTGGACCAGTTGGCTGTTTGCAGCCAGTGGCCTTCTTGCCTCCTGGAGAATCTGTTGTGATCCTCTAAGGCCAGCAAATCCATCCACACAGCCAGGCAATCCTGTATTCACAGGCCCTTACTGTGTAAATCCTATTGGACATGTCCATGTGTTCAGTATTTTTTTCCAATTCATTGATTCCATCCCACTATAGTCTCAAGGGAGGGATAGGATAAGTATGAGCCCCTTCTTCCTGGCAAATAAACAGGCCAAGAGGAGTAATGATCTGCTCACACATGACCATGTATAAGCTCTGACTCGTGGCCAGCACCAGTTGACCACCCACGGTTGTGAGGGCTCAACAGAGAAACAAGATGCATGCCCTGCCTCCCAGAAGTGACTATGTGATTGTGGCGAAGAAGGGGACTGGATCTGTAGAAAGCCTGCTTTCTGCTGGGCCCTTTCTAAACATCATCTCATTCAGCCCTTAAAGCAGCTTTGCAAGGAGGATGTCATTGTTCTCACTTTACAGATAAGCAGACTCTGGTCCCAAGAAGCCATGTGAGTCCCCAGGTCCCAGCGAGTAAATGGTGGAGTCAAGTGTCAGATGTACATCTGTTTGACTCCTGGACCCAGGGGCCCCCTGGGCTAGGATGTGCCACCTCCTCTGTGACATAGCACAGAAAGGTGTGGTGCCACGTGGTCAGCTGGGCCACCTGTCAAAGCCCTTGGCAGCGCAGCACAGTCCAGGTGGCGGGGCAGCTGCACACACATGAGTTTGTGACAGCGTCGTGTGTGAGTATGTAGGAGTGTGCGTGATAGGGTGAGTGTGTGTGTGTTTGAGATAGCTCGTGATAGGGTATGTTTGTGAGTGTCTGTGTATATGTGACAGTGTATATGTGGGTGAGTGTGCATGTGTGTTCATACGTGTATGGTACACAGCCACTGTAGGGCATGAGGTGAGCTCTGTGGGCTCCTGGCTGGTTTTCCAACCCTCAAGGCCTCCCAATCAGCCAGCCTCACTCGAGGCAGCAGGGAACCTGTGCTCAGACAGGCCAGAGCTTTTCCCCCAGGGCGATTCGTGGGTGGTTGGGCCCAAGGCAGGAGAGGAGCTCTCTGACACGTCCCACCCCAGCATCTAAAGTTTCTGACCCCATCAGAAGGACAATAAAGAGAGAAGGAGGGTCAAGGGTCAGAGCTAAAACCAGGAAGCAGGTGAGACCTTGCAGGCCATTTGCCTCCTCAGGCAGCGGCCTCTTCATGCCCATCAGAGAGGGGCTGGGCTAGGGGCACCTCCGTAGAGCCAGAAAGCTCATGGCCGCAGGGCCCTCCTTGTCTGCCAAGGCCTCAGGGTACTGTGAGAACTGAAGCATCTCTCTGACCAGGGAGAATGTTAAGCCGGAGCAGAGAGCGGGCAGGCCTGAGAGGCAGGGAGGATGCACCCGCCCTGACCTTCCCCGTGATGTCCCGCGCTCTCCGCAGGTGGAGCCATGGGGGGCACCCTCAGCGCCGTGGCCTCACTGGTGGACCTGGCGGTGGCCAGTGACGTGACAGACAGCACCCTGGCCTTCTTCCTGACGGCGGACATCTTCCTGGTGCTCTGCATCGGGCTCTACCTGCTGCTGCCGCGGCTGGACTATGCCAGGTGAGGCCCACACGTGCCCTCTGGCAGTGAGTCAGTTTCATCTAGATTCTTTCCTTATAAGCCATTACAAAGTATTGAATATTCCCTGTGCTACACAGTAGGTCTTTATTAGTTATCTATTTTGTATATGGTAGTGTGTACTTGTCAGTCTCACAGTTTATCCCTCCCTCACCCTACCCCTCAGTAACTGTTGTTTCCTACATATGTAATTATTTCAGTTGTGTAGAGAAGTCCATTGGTAGCCTTTTCTTAGATTCCACATAATAAGTGATGCCTATGATACTGTGTGGCATCCTTCTACCTTTATCCTGTCTACCTGCACTCTTCTCTTCTCTAGCTAGAGCTCCTGTTTGTTTCCTGGTTTACTGCACATCTCCCCATTGAAGTGTGACCCTTCTGAGGGCAAAAATCTTGTGGGTTTTGCTCATTGCTGTATCCCATGCCTCAGGCTGAGCCAGGCTCACAGTAGTTGCTCAGTAAATTGGCTGGGCCCTTGGACATGAGAACCCAGGTTGCATCACAACCCCAAGCAGCTGGAGTCTGCATGTTTTCTATTAGAGGGAAGGCAGCAGAAGTGGGACTTGAGGAAGGCTGAGGACCAACAGTAGCTCCTTGGGCTGAGCCCCTCTGTTGTTCCTCCCTGCACTCAGCCCAGCCTGCTGGGGCCTCTCATTTAAAGTTCATATATCTACTCCTCCTTGGGACAGGGTTGTGACTTACAGTTATTCCCACTCTCACATGAGAAAACCAAGCTCAGAGAGGTTAAATTACTTGCTCGAGTCCTGCAGCCCTTAGGCAGCAGCATCAGGATTTGAGCCCAATTCCAAAACTATGGTTTTAGTCCCTGTCTCTTGAAGCCCCTCTCTGCTCTGCAGGACCACTTTTCTTGCCTTAGTCTCTCTTGCTTTCTCTCTCTCTTTCCTCCTTTTTCTTTCTTGCTTCATACGTCTCTTTAAAAAAAACAACCCATGACTTTTTCTTGCTTTTTATTCCTTTCAGTGCATTTTCACATCTATTGTCATATTTGATACAGGAATGGCAGGAGTTATTTTCCCCATTTCACAGGTGATGAGATGGAGACAGAGAAGGCCAGGCAATTGGCCTGTGGTCCCATGGCACAGAAGCCAGCAGAGCTGGGGAGTGCGCAGGTCCTGGCTCTGCCGGATCCACAGGAACCTATCTGGAGTTAGGGCACTGAGCTAAGCAGTTCACTTTTTTCACTTAGGCTATATGACCACCTATAACAGTGCAGTGTTATCATATTTTCCCGTGTTACCAATGAGGAACTGAGGCTTTGAAGAATTAACCAACATCCCCAGGTTGTTCACCTGGTGAGTTGCAGGTGGGGATCAGAACGTGGAGCCGTTTCTGGGCTGCACTCTTTCCACTGCTTCATCCTGCATCCCTGGCTTGTGACTGCAAGGTCCTTCCTCCCCACCCACTCCTCCTGTCCCTGTGAGACTCGCCTGCCTTCATCAGAACTCCGACTCTGCCAGGGGCAGGTTGTTCTCCCCAGTTAGAATACTGTCACAACTTCAGCTGGCACAGTGGCCTCAGGATAAAAGGGGATAGGGTGACGACACCGTGTACCATAGGCGACTTCAAACCCACGTCTGCCCCTCCCCTCCCTGACCCTTCAGGGTTGTCGTAAAAAATTACTGAGTTGTATTCTGTGATGATGTCCCTGTGATTCCTGGGGTCTGGCTGGCTTACTGTCCCCCAGCACCCCGTATATTAATACTGCCTGGCATCTTGTTGCTGCTGATTAAGTTAGAGTCAGTGGACATAAGGCAGGAGACTCCCCCAACTCCTCCCGCTGTTTCCTGTGTCCTGTTTCAGGGAACCTCGCGTGTGCTGTTTCTACTGGGGTGGCCAACCTTCTTTGTTTGCCTGGTCCCGAAGGACTTTCAGTGCTGAAGCCAGGACAGTCTCGGGCAAACCAGGACAGGTCGTCACCCTAGTTTTCAGAGTCCTTAAGCAAGCCAAAATGCCTTCCAACTGATCACATGAGACAGCATACCCAGGACTCTGCCAGCCCGTGAAGCTTCTGTTTCTTTTCTGATTAACACTTCGGTCAAGACTTTTGGGTTTACAGAAACTCATCTGAGGATGGAGCTTTAGAGCAGTGCCCCAGGGCTGCTCAGACTAAATTTTACTTGAAAGGAGCCTCCGGTTGCTACAGTTTGCTGCACCCAGTGGGGCTGGGCCACACTGCCTCATCACACTCAGGAGGAACCGAGTCTCACACAGTGTTGGAGTCTGCTGACCAACTCGGGGGCAGTTAGATCTGGAAGAACTTATGGGGAAGAGCTTCAACCAGAGGAACTTGGTGGGGAGCTTCCTCAGAGCCAACTAAGGCAAGGACTTGACACTGAGTAGAAGGAGAAGTAAGAATAGCCCTTTCCCTAAACAGTGATTGAGAAACAAGACAGGGTTCAAGGCCGAAGTGCCCAGCTCAACATCACATGGAAAAGTGACTCTGGAGAGGAACCCACCCACCCACTGACTTGCTTGTTGACAATATGTAGCCCTTAGTTAGGATGGGAGGGCTGGCAGGGATCGCAGAAGCTTATAGCTACAGAACGCTCCATTTCATAGAGGAGGAAACTGAGGCCCCAAGAGGCCTCAGTCACAGACTTGGCTTAAGGTCACATGGGGAGGTAGAAGTAGGGCTGAAACCAGAATCCAACTATCATCAACCTTCTGTTCTCCCCAGCCTCACCCAAGTCTTCTGTTTGAGATATGTTAATACATATTGGGGCTTCCCTGGTGACTCGGACGGTAGAGTATCCACCTGCAATGCAGGAGACCTGGGTTTGATCCCTGGGTTGGGAAGATCCCCTGGAGGAGGGCATGGCAACCCACCCCAGTATTCTTGCCTGGAGAATCCCCATGGACAGAAGAGCCTGGCCGGCTACAGTCCATGGGGTCACAGAGTTGGACACAAAGGAGCAACTAAGCACAGCACAACATATGTTAATACAATCAGTCTATGGCTCCTGGTCTTTAGGCACCCAAGGCCTAGAGAGGTTGAGTGACTCAGGCAATGCAGTGGTGTGAAGTAACAGCAACGCAAAGAGACTTCAGCCTTTTCTACTCTGGTCAGAGTAGCAGAAATTGAAAAAAATGATCATGTTCAGTGTTGAGAATATGGGGGAAAATATACTTTTATAAGCATATCAGTTCTTTCAACAATTTTGTTTTGAAGGGTTATTCTCTGCCTAGAGATTAGCTCGGAACAGCCATACATGTCCTTGCCCCAGGGAACTGTCTTCACTTGAAGGAGAGAGATGATAAACCAGTAAACCAACACAATGATTATAAATTGTGGTCAGGTTTTTCTAAAGAAACAGGTGCTCTCATGGAGATTGAAGGGTTAGGTTACATTAGTCTGGATGAGCAGGTAGCGCAAAGCAGAGATAAATTGGTTGTACCTATCCGGAGAGCAGGACATCAATATCCATCAAAATTTTAAAGATACAAACCTTGTGATCCAGCAGTTCTTTTAGAAATCTGCTCTACTGAAATTCTATACAAAGATTTATGTATAGGGATATTCATCGTACTACTATTTATAGTAGAGAAAACTAGAGCTAACCTAAATGTCCAGCATTAGGGGAGCAGTTAAATTGTATATCCATACAGTGAAATACTCAGTTGCAACACAGCATAGAGCCATGTGTCCCTGTGTGAAAGGATGGCCACAAGATACTGTCCTTTAGACAATGGTGAGCATGCATTTCTCTGTAATAGTTATGCATCTATTTAGGCAATTATATATTTATATTATGTATTTATACTGTTGCAGAAGCTTTACAGTACATAAAACTTCAGTCCCACTTTTGCTTAAGAGACTTCACTCTGTGTGTGGTATTTACACATGCATGAAACAATGTACACCAGACTTCTAATGATCTGAACCTCTAATAGGTGAGACCAGCCATGGGAGGTGAGAGCTCTTATTCTGCTGTACCATTTCTCCTCTCTATTATTTGGGTTCATTTCATCAAGCGTGTGTGACTTCTTTAATTTAAGATTTTAAGCTATTTTATGTTTGAAAAATAAATACCACTTCAGCTACCTCTCAAAACCCTAAAACCAAGCAAAAATAAGTGAGTGAAGACTGGAGCCCAGGGTCACCGTGCAGTGTCAGTACTGGCTTCCTTCGTCCCTGCTCTTGACATGGCCATCACCACAGAACAATGGACTGGAGCCCAGCCTTTCAGGCAGCACCAGGGCAGGAAGCTTGGGGACTCTCCAGGCCTCCCTCCAGCCACCCCACAGCACATGTGTCATCTGAGGGCATCCTGGGGCTTGGGCTCTACATGCTGGACCACCTTGCCCTGGAATTCCCAAGTGACCCTTCTTTCTAGGCCCTCTGACCACCAGCTTCTCCCCTGCAGGTACTACATGAAACCTGTCTGGCCAACCGTGTTTTCTGGTGAAGAGCAGCTGCCCCAGGACTCCCCCAACCCTACTTCGATGGCCCCAGGATCCAGCAATCCCCAGATGCCACCCCTTGGCCCCATCCTGAAGAAGACCGCTGGCCTGGGCTTCTGCATTGTGTATCTCTTCTTCATCACCAGCCTCATCTTCCCCGCCATCTGCACTAACATTGAATCCCTCAGCAAGGGCTCGGGCTCGCCGTGGAGCACCAAGTTCTTCATCCCCCTCACCACCTTCCTCCTGTACAACTTTGCCGACCTGTGTGGCCGGCAGATCACAGCCTGGATCCAGGTGCCAGGGCCCAGAAGCAAGGTGCTCCCTGGGCTCGTGCTCCTGCGGACCTGCTTTGTCCCCCTGTTTGTGTTCTGCAACTACCAGCCCCGCATCCACCTGCACATGGTTGCCTTCCAGTCCGATGTGTACCCAGTGCTGTTCACTTCACTGCTGGGGCTCAGCAACGGCTACCTCAGCACCCTGGCTCTCATCTACGGGCCCAAGATCGTGCCCCGGGAGCTGGCCGAGGCCACTGGGGTGGTGATGACCTTTTACATGTGCCTGGGCCTGGTGCTCGGCTCTGCCTGCTCGGCCCTGCTTGTGCACCTCATCTAGGAAGGGCGATGACCGGACTTCAGTGCTGCGTGGTGCCTGGGAGCTTCAGCAAGATGGGCAGGAAGTGCCAGGAGGGCCCAGGTGGCGAGCAGGAAGGGCTGGAGTTGGTCTCTGCAGAGCCCCGCCCGCACCCAGGCCTGGTTGCTCCCAGGGAGCTGGGACCAGTGCCATTCCCGGGCCAGGCAGACATTCCAGACACTTCCACAGACGTCCTGAGACGTTTCAGGACCAAAGACACCTGAATAAGACACAGTTACCAGTTATACAGTCAGAAAGCTCCTTGCCAGTGGGCACGTTCCGCCTGTCATTATTCCCTCTTGGGAACTGTGTTGCCAGTATTTGGCTCTGAGTTGTTAGAGGGTGAGTGCCAAGACCATATCCAGTCACTTTGCCTTCTCCCAGCCTTGCTCCTTCCAGCTGATGGCAAGATGCAAGACTCCTTAGCCCTCCTACCCAGGGGAAGTCCCCTTGGGATGGCCAGTCCTCAGGCCTAAGACCCGAGCCTGTGCAAACCTCACTCTCTATTAACCAGACTGCAACTCCAGGAAGACAGGCCTTCCAGGAGCCCTTCATTCCCTGGACGTGGGCTCCAGAGGGACTCCCTGTTTACATGGGCCCAAGCATGTCAGGCCTGGATTTCGAACAGGGATCCTTCAAGTGGTTTGTGGCCTGGGTCAGGACAGGGTTTATGTCCATGTTTACAGAATGTCAAGGCCATTGGTTCAAGGGCCTAATAAATACCTGAGTATTTAATGAAAGCCTTATTGGTGGCTGTTTTAGGGTCTTGGCAGGAAACAGCATACTCAAATTGGGTAATTTAAGAATATTTGAAGAGTGGATATAGGAACCCTAAGGGGTTATGCATTATATCCCAGAGGTAGTAAGGTGGTTCTATTCCAGGCCTGAAGGCAGGGACTTGTCCAACCTGCTGTAGCCCGCAGGATGTATGTTCCCTCCCTGCCATCCCCCTACAGCTGAGAATCAGACGGAGAATGGAGGGTGGATTGGAGGGGCAGATGTCAGGAGGGAGCCACCAGCCCCTTCACTTGCATGAGTTGGTTTATTATGAGCATCAGCAGAGCTCTGAAGCTTTGTCAACAGAATTAGATGTTCCTTTGTCCTGGCTTGTTCTGAGTAGTTGTGTGTTTCGAAGCCGTTGTTTCCAAAGGCAGTGCTCATGTTCTGAGGCCCCTACATGCTCATGATCACCTGACATGAGTAATAATTTGTATTTTTTCAGGTTCCTTGAAGGCCCCCACAAGGCTATTCCTTGGGGGAATAGGCTGACATGGGAATCATGTCTAGAAAGGGACTAGATCAAGCAGGAGTTCTTTCTCAAGAATCATCCTGGAAACACAGAGCTTGCCCCCAAGAAGTAGCAACCCTGAGAGACATAAATCAAGGAGCCCCCGCTCTGAAGAGTGCCAGATCTGAGATGTCGTGCAAGTAGCTGATTAAACCGGGAGGCAGCCAGTAATCCACCCAATGGCAGCAGATTATGTTCCCCACCGACTCAGGCTAGTGCACACTCCTTTTCTGTCACCAGAGATTGAAAAGGACACCCTTGAAAGGTTTTCTGAAACCTGGTACTTGAAAAAAAATTTTTTTTTAATTTTAAAAATAAATTATCCCATCTCCCCTGCCCTTGCAGGAAGCTGAACTCTCCCCCTCAGTTTTTTTTCACTGCCTTCAGTGCTGTCGATCGTTTGGGGCATCTGTCTGGCAGGTGACTCATCTCCACTTCAGGTATCTTATAAATGGGCAGCATGTCTGTGTGAAGGTAAAACAGCAGTCTCTGAGCTCAGAGGTGGGGACCACTTGGAGCTAACAGGAGTGAGGGTCTCGCCCCTCTGTTGAGGAGGGCTGGCTTTCCTCTGGTAGTGAGATGATTTGAGATTAGCGTGGAGAGGGGGAGGAGGGTGGCCAGCCGTGTCGGTGCAGCGCCGTGGGAACTGAGATGATGGACTCTATCAGTGCCAGCACCAGCGCCGCTGCTAGAGGAAGGGCCAGCTGCTTGGCTGGTGGGAAGCGTATTAAGGCTTTTGCCTACTCTTCTTTGTTGCTCACTTTAGTGGGCATTTTGCAAAGGGTCATTTTTCCTTCTCAGGGAAGGAGGAAGGAAAATAAAAATACATCTCCAAGTAGAGGGCCAGACCATGGAGTTCAGGCATCCTTGTCCCCAGGTTACTGTAAGTCTCATGTGACCCCAGCAGGCCTGTGGAACCAGCTCACTTGTTCTGGGTATGAATAAAACTTGCTAAAGAGAAGGGGATTTTTCAGTGAAAGAGGTGGAGAGGGGTCCCTGAGATGTTGCCTTTGTCTAATAGTTCTCTCATTCAATCCCAAGTGGCAGTTTTTAGTACACGTCCTTATGTATTTCCAGACATTGTCATTTTCTCCTTTCATTCAAAAAAGAAAGCCAGAGGCAGCCAAATGACTGACTGTTTAACTAGTAGGTGACCAGTTTCTGCACCCATGAGGACATGAGGAGGCTTGAATCAGGGGTGGATTTTATTAACAAAGACCCTCATTCTGCTGTCTTCAGCCCAGTGCTACCAAGGAGATTTGGGGCCTTCTAATTAGCTTGAATGTGACATGGGGTGGGGTGGAGAGGTCAGTGCAGGACCTCAGCTTCTGAGACCGTGGAATGCTCTAACAGAGAACACCAACTAAAAGAGGGAAGGCCAAAAGTCAGTTGAAAGAAGATTTTATTCCACTAGAGGTTAAATTTAAAAAAAAGATGTTCATCTTTTTTAAAAAGCTGTATCATAGTTGATTTACAATGTTGTGTTAATTGTTGCTGTACAGCAAAGTGATTCAGTTGTACATATATATTTTTATAATATTCTTTTCCACTATGGTTTATCATAGAATATTTTTTAAATTATTTGTTTATTTTTGGCCATCTTGGGTCTTTGTTGCTGTGCAGGGTTTTCTCTAGTTGCAGTGAGCAGGGGACTACTCTCTAGTTGTAGTGCCAAGCTTCTCACTGCAGTGGCTTCTCCTGTTGTGGAACTGGGGCTGTGAAGCGTGGGGCTTCAGGAGCTGGGGCGCACAGGCTCAGTAGTTGTGGTTCCCGGGCTCTAGAGCATAGGTTCAGTAGTTGTGCCCCATGGGCTTGGTTTGTCCTCAACTATCATAGGGAATTGAATATAGTTCTCTGTACTACACACCAGGACTTTGTTGTTTACCCATTCTTATAAAAGCTTAGGTCTGCTAATCCTAACTTCCCACTCCATGCCTCCCCCAGCTGCTTCCCCCTTGGCAACCACAAATCTGTTCTCCATGTCTGTTTCTGTTTCGTAGATAGGCTCATTTGTGTCACATTTTAGGTTCCACATATAAGTAATATATTTCTGTTTCTCTTTCTGACTTGCCTCATTTTGTATGATTATCTCTAGTTGCATTGATGTTGCTACAAATGACATTATTTCGTTCTTTTTTATGGTTCAGTAGTTTTCCATCATATATATATACCACATTCTCTTTATATGGACATTTAGGTTGTTTGCATATCTTGGCTGTTGTGAATAGTGCTGCTATGAACATAAGGGTGTGTGTTTCTTTTCAGCTTATAGTTTTGTCTGGATGTATGCCCAGGAGTGGGATTCTGGATCATATGGTATTCTATTTTTAGTTTTCTGAGGAACTTCTATACTGTTTTCCACAGAGGCTGCACCACCTTACATTCCTACCAGCAGTGTAGATGCATTCTCTCTTCTCCACACCCTCTCCAGCGTTTATTATTTGTAGACTTTTTAATGATGACCATTCTGACTGATGTGAGGCAGTACCTCATTGTAGTTTTCATTTTAATTTCTCTGTTAGTGATGTTGAGCATCTTTTCACATGCCTATTAATCCCATGTGTGTTCTGATTGAAAGTATCTAGTTTCTACTTTACCAGCATCACTTCCTTGGTGGCAACTTGGTCAGTGCCAGTTATGCCTGGGGCTCAAGTCAACTGCTGCCCTCCACCTGTCAGCCAGGGTCAGCCCAGTTTCCAATCCAGCTTTGACCTCAGTAGGATCAACTAGGAATTTCAGCCCACTAGCCAGAGGAGACAGGGACTAGCTACCTGGTCACAGGCCTCTCCTTGAAACTCAAAGGAGACCCAAGGTCTTGGTCAGCCTTTCCATCAAGTGCCCAAGGCTTTACCTACATTCTTCCCCCATCTGTAGATGAACACAGTGAGGCTCAGAGAGGTTAAGTAACTTACCCAAGATCACTCAGCTACTAAGTGCCCAAGACCAGAAACCCAGTTCTTCCGAAGCTCAGAGGTTCTCACCCAGCCTGCCCTCATCCTCCCGTGTTGAAAGTCCACTTTCTCCTTGGTTCTGTTGCCCCTGTTTCTCAGTCTTAGATTACTGAAGTGCTGTTCTGAGTAGCTCTGTTGCCCAGAACCCTGGCTTAGTTGATCTGACTACTGCCGCTGACCAGAACCCCTGCTGGACCGAGCACCTGTGGTCCAGACCCGAGGCCACATCAGGCTCACCACTCCGACCACGCCTTGTGGGGCATGGCCTCTTGGGCTGCTTCCAGGTCTGCTCTCTCCAGTCCATTTCAGTCCCCAGCCCCTGCCCTCCTGGTCCCACGTCCCCATCTCCCCCACACCAGCCCCAGCTGCTGAGGTCACGGCTGCTGCTGGACGCATCTTTGGACCCAGCGTGGTAGGACACAGTGCAGCTGGGGATTGGGAAGCTTGTGCCCTCCCCACCCCTAGGCACTGGCTGTGTGAGTCGTAAGCCACCCTGAGTCAGTTTCCTCATCTGTAAAGGGGGGGTAACAAATCTAGGAGTTGAGACTACCTGCTGTGCCAGTGAACCTCCATGCATACCCAGTCATGGCCACTCCCCAGCCCAAACAGGCAGGGTGACTCGAAGGGCACAGCTCACACCCTCCGCTCCCGCCCAGGATCTGGCCACACAGGAAGAGCAAAGGCAGCATCAGCCACAGAAGACGAACTCAGCACAGGCTGCTGTGGACTTGACCTCAAAGGAGAATAACGAAGACGGCGGTGGCCTCTGCCCCATGAGACTCCAGTCAGCTGACCCTTTGTACTCCACTGAGAGCAGTTCCTGCCTTCAACTACAAGTTGAAGGGTACCCAGGGTCTGTAGCTAGGGATGGAGGAGTGACTCATAGGCTTCTGGTGCCCAGCAGATGCTGGAATCCTGGTGCTGCCACCTGCTAGCTGAGTCACTTTGGCCCGCTCTTGCAGATACTTTCTCATATCTTAAGTGAGAAGCCTCTCGGGGTTGTTGGGTTAAATATGCCCCCGTATGGTAAGTCAAAGGACCTGGCATATAGCAGGTCCTCAGTACATGTGTTTTCTGCACATTTTTTAGTGGTTCCTGGACAGTCTGTGGTGATGCCCAATATGCACTCCCTGTGGCGGGTACCCTGAACCCAGTGCTCATTCCCCCTTGTCTGGCCCCCAGGCTCAGCACTTATCTGCACCAGCACCTCTAATTCTGATGCCTACTCTTTGATGCCCAGGCCCCTGCCTGGGTCATGCCTGACCTGGGGTGGACAGGGTGCACCAGACAGAAAGCTGGAAATCCAAGACCCCAGACCAAGCTTTGCCCCCCACTCTAACTTCTGGCCAAGACACTTCACTTTGTTTCTAAACCTCAGCTAGAAAAAATGGACACTCAACACTTATCCTGCCTTCAGCATGGACATGTGGCCAGGCACCCAGATGCCCTTTAAAAATCGGTGTTGTCCAAAGTGGTTCCGAGGGTCTGCACTCGAGCCAGGACTGTCTGGGTTTGAGCTCTTACCACTTCCTAGCTGTGTGACCACTGGCAGGTTCATCTGACTCTGTTCTCTCAACTGACCACAGGGGTGACTGTAGTTCTGGCCTTGTGTCTGGTGGTTGTGTATGCCGAATGGTAACTGGTAATGCATATAAAACATCTAAAACGTTTAGGGTCGACTCTGGTGTGTAATCAGTGCCAATTACCTCCTCCTAGAAGATTGTATCTTCAGACCTTCCCTGTTTACCTGACGCTAAACCATCAGTACTAACCCACTGCCCTCATTTCTTTGCCTCACTGGATGCTGGGCATGGCCCTGCATCCCAGGTCCTGGCCTCTCCCATGTGCCAAGGGCTGCTCATAGTTGGTGCCAACAGAGTCTGCTTGGAGGCGCTTCCCAGGAATGTGGCTTTATGGTGCTGCTGCTCATCCAGTGATGTTTTTAAAAAGGGAAAGAGAAGAAGAAAGGAAGGGAAGGGAGGAAGGAAGAGAAAAGAGATGAGGGTGGGCTGGGAGTCTGGGGTCTGCTCTAGGATGCAGGTGGGTTTGTGAATGGGAGTGAGAGGGTATCACTTCAGTCTGTTAAGTGCAGAGTTCTAGAAAGATTCCAGCTGTGTCCACTGGGTCTGTCTGGAGGGTACAGATGCTTTCCTTTCCTGTTCTCCTCACCTACCTGCTTCACCTGTCTACCTTCAATGGAGGCAGCTGGAAAGGCATTTCTGGCCCACGGAACAACTCTGCTTTGTTATCCCCAAGTGGGTTTTGGTGCCTTTAACCTTGGAAGAGCACTCATTGGATGAGGTGTTTCTCTGCTGGGTGATGGATGTCAGAGACGACGATTCTAAGGAGCAGGCCCGACTGCTGTAGCCTGGCGAGGGTGTGGTCTGCATCACAGTAAAGGAGGTGCTGCTGAATGAGCGCCTGCAATGGCCAGGCTGTGCCCGTATAAGCACCCTGCCAGGTAGGGCTCACATCCCACTTCAGAGAGGGGTTAAGTTGGCGAGAGGCTGAATGGGAATACAGACCAGGGCTGTGAGGCCCCAAAGCCTGTCTTATCTCCTGTCCATCCAGCTCTTTTAGAGGATTGTGTGTGTATGTGTTAGTCACTCAGTCCTATCTAACTCTTTGGGACCCCCTGGACTGTAGCCCAGCAAGTTCCTCTGCCCATGGGATTCTCCAGGCAAGAATACTGGAGTGGGTTGCCATTCCCTTCTCCAGGGGATCTTCCCAACCCAGGGATCGAACCCAGGTCTCCTATGTTGCAGGCAGATTCTTTACCATCTGAGCCACCTGGGAAGCCCTAGAGGATTGAGAGGGCGCTATCAATTTAAATGGTTTGCAGATCTGAGGAGCCCCAGGCCACATGCTGGGTAACTGGGATGGGGCTCCAGGAGGCTGGATTAACCCGTCCAGCGTGAGTGACAGTGCTCACCAGCCTGCCCTGAGTGCCTCTGTGGGGTTGGGTGTGGAGGTGACCGGTCTTCAGTGGCCAAGGCTACAGTCTTTATGGGGACTTGAACCACAAGCTCACCAAATCAAAGGCAAGGCTTACAGAGAAGTGACAGAGGCAGGAGTGTCACTGTTTGGACCTCACATGTCAGACGCCTTGCATGTATCTGCTCCAGGGCCCACCTTCCCAGGCAATGAACAGTGTAAAGTATGACGCTCTGGAATGACCACACCGCCTGTCCCTGACTAAACACACGCCCAGGGGCGGGAGGGGCCCTGCGGTCACCGAGGCCGCCCTCTGCCTCTTGGCAGGGTGGTACTTGGGGTGCTCTAGACCAGCTGGCACCAGGCCTGTGCTACCCTTCAGATTCTTCCAGACTGAGTCCTGGAGCCCCAGGGAGACTGAGGTGCCTCAGTCCTGCTCTTCTGGGAACAGTACACCTTCCACACAGTTCACTCTGGACAGAAGACTGGGACCTTTTCCCCAGCGGTCTCACCCGACAGCCTCCATCTCTGCCGCTCTGGCCCCAGTCCTGCTCCCTGGAGTTCAATGAGGGCATAATGTCTGACACCCCTGAACTTCCAAGTCCTTCTTACTTCCTTCTAAGACTCTTACACAGGCCTCGACTGGGGATCCCTGGATGGAATGAGAGGCTCATGGAACCTGCAATCATAGTCAGAAGTTGGGATGCTTCCCGTGGACCAAGGGGCCATAGCTTCCATCAGATTGTCAAAGGGGCCGTGTTGTACAGCTTCAGAGGCTCTGGGACCAGGTTACAGTGACCTGTCCTAACAGATGGTGTCCCTAGATGGGCACAGAGCTGAAGTGTGGGACTCTGGAGCCAGGCTGCCTGATTCTGAATCATGACTCTCTCTTATTAGTGATCTGGGGCAGGTTTATTAACCTCTTTGTTTTCTTACCTATAAAAGAGGTCGAGTTGACAGACAACCTATCCTCATGTGGTTGTTGTGCAGATTAATCCACACAAAGCTCTTCATCTGTGTTAAAACTGTTAATTCTGCCCATCGCCCTGTAAAGTTGGCAAGTCCGGGGTGATCCTCACCTCTCTTCTGATGAGGAGGAAATGGTGGAGACTGTAACTCAGGGACAGAGCCTCTGCCTACAAACGCAGCAGGTGCCACTGGCCAGCCCTTGAGATCTCTGCAGACAGGAAGTCAGGACAATGCCCTCAGAGGTGGGAAGGTTCCCTTCAGAGGAGCTGGGGAATAAACCGGACCTGCCAGCAGTTTCAGTCACAGGACACAGGAGGCTGGAGGTGGCTTTAGGTCTGAGTCAGAAGCTACATACCTAAATGGGCTTGCTTGACATCCCATCTTCACAGTGGCCTCCTTGAGGTCCTCCTGTCTAGTCTGATATCCAGAGAAATAGAAGAGCTACCATTTATCAAGCATTATGAGCCAAGCATGTTAACACATAATCTTAATCCATTCAATCACACTATAAGAAAGTATTATTATCCCCATTTTACTGGGGCCAAAACTAAGATTTAGACATAGCTGTGAAGTGGCAGAGCTGTTATTCAAAGCCAGGTCTGTCCGACTCCAGGACTCCAGCTCCTAACAATTATGACAGCAGCAGTTTGTATCAGAGTCAGTTTGCATCAGAGTCACCAGAGTGCTTGACAAAGTGCAGACCTCTGTACCCACCTGCAGGGATTCTGATTTTTCAGGCTGGGGTGGGACATGAGCATGCACATTTTTTAACAAGTTCCCAGGTGGTGCTGATGCTGCTGGTCAGGGAGTCCCACTTGGAGAACCAAGGTGCTGGACGACCAAAGATGGATGAGGGGCTGTTAGGAGCTCACATGTGCCCTGAACAAAGAGAAAGCAAGGGCTCTGTCTGCTCCAGTTCCAGTCAAGTGAAGGCTCAGGACTGAAGTCTTTCGAGAAGCGAAAATACTGTGGACACTCTACATCGTTCCTTAAAACAATCACAGATCTGGGGCAGAGACTCTGCACTTAAGTGCTAAGCTCATCTGTGGTAAAGAATCTGGCTGCAATGCTCGAAACTGAGGTTCGATTCCTGGGTTGGGAAGATCTCCTGGAGAAGGGAATTGCAACCCACTCCAGTATTCTTGCCTGGAGAATTCCATGGTCAGAGGAACCTGGTGAGCTACAATCCATGGGGTTGCAAAGAGTTGGACACGACTAAGTGACTTAACACTTTATCTTTCAATCCCCAAGGTTGGCACCCCGTGACTTTACTCATGGCTGCATCTTTCCCACCTGCTCCCTTCAGCATCAATATTCAGGAGGGAAGAGGGAGTGAGAACAGGTAGGGCCTGAGGGCACAGCCCACTGCTTGCAGTTGGCAGGTTGGAAGGAGCTGTGGTCTCACTCCTTCCGGGGCATCCCTGGGGGGAGCGGTGGGGTGAGGGTGCTAGGCCACCTCCTGCCAGGGGTGGGGTCACACCTTCTACCTGTTCTCGGGTGCTCATTAGCTGCTGAGGTGGTGTTAACTGTTTCTCATTTTGCTGAGTCTTTGCTGAGACTCAAAAAGGGAAATGAGCCATTACCAAACAGCAGTCCTTTTTGAAACAGAAACTGAACTGACTGCATTTTCTAACATCCTATGAGCTCCAAATGCAGAAATCTGGCCTTCCATTATTAAAGTTGCCTTTCAGAAGTTGTCCCTGGCTCGCCTCTGCTCACACAGTTCTGTGAAGGTGGATGCAAAGGATCATCTACCAAACTGTGCCAGCCTGTTAGAGCCAGCCTGTTGTGACGATATCTGGAAATTTCCCTCACCTTGCTTTTTGCTGCTCCAGAGCCTTAGGCTTTGCCCTGATGGGTAAGGACTAGCCAGCTCAATTCTTGAAATAGAGAGCCAGGGTGCTGACCTCACATTCAGCAGACTTTGAGCAAGCCACTAACCTCTCCAAGCCTTAGTGTGCTTACCTGCAAAATGGGGATATTAATCTTGCATATCTTAAAATCCTGATCAGGTCAGAGTGCTCTATAAATTGCAAAAGGGATACATAGTTATTTTCTCTCATTATTATTCTCAAACTACTGTAGGTTCATTTGTACCCCCATCCCATGGGACAAGGTATCTGCAGATCTAAGGGGCCCTGACGGCAAAGAGGTCACACCTCTTCTTCCTCTGGACCATCCTCTGGGTACCCAGGATCTCTTACTAAATAGGCTCAAAGTGCAACCTGGGCAGGCTCTTTACTCAGTCCATCCCTCAAGGGCAGACTCCTTGAGGAACTTCTAGACTCAAGGGCTGGCTGTGTGCAAGTGGTGCTAAGTTGGGACATATGAGTTGGGGTATCCACAATTGTGCATAGAAGACCTCTCCAAGTGTGGGACTGAGCCACCACATTCCAGAGTCAGAGAATCCCAGGTTCCAATCTGCCAACCTTTATGGCATTCCAGGTTCCATAAAGGTGTTATGTGTCAAGGTAGGCCGGAGAACATCTTGCTACCTGATTATAACTAACAAATTGAGATACAAGATTTATGAGCCTTCATTTGTAGTCTTGCCTGGGGGCCCACAGATGTTCCTTTTTATTACCAGAAGTTTGAATTCCACTTCCTTTGAGTCAGATCAACCTCTTATTTTCCTCTTTGACTCTGTCCTATTTCCTCTTCTTTGCCTTCCTAAATATTCAAAGCTGTGCCTTACTTGGAAATGTAGCTAGGACTAGTGGAAATTCACTGAGATTCCAGGGACCCTTTTTCTTCTCTTCTTTAAACCATCTCTCACCCCCAGAGACACACAGGGCAGACAGTCGGCAGGGTCTCCTAAGCAGTATCCAGACAGTGGGTGTCTGTACTACTTTGGAGTATGAAGACAGAGCTCCATGCTGCTGCCACCATGGGGTTTAAATGATGGCGACTAAATGATGCTAAAAATAAGCCATGGGCTCCATCCTGGGGTGTGGGGGAGGCCCAAGAAGCCTAGAATTTTGCACAAGGAGCAACTATAGGAAGAATGGTGCTGCCTCATACCACCACTCCCCCCCAAGCCACCTCTCTATTTTGGAAGGATGCAGGTTTTCAGTGGCAGAAGCAGGGAAAGATCTGGCTGGTGAGAGGAAGCAGACGGCAACTTCATGCCCCATCAGGTTCCCCTCCCTCTTCCACGGCCTGGTGTTGCTGGTATCGTTATCCACATTTTGCTCCATATAAAATCCTTTCCCAATGACTCCCTTCCTATTCAGACACCCTTTGACAATGCAGACTCTGATCCAGAAGTAGGGTTGCTTGCCTCTGAGTTGTCTCCCCTGCCCAGACAGTAAGACAGGAAGAGTTGCTTCTTCCCCTTACCTTCTGAGATCCTGGGAAGATGCAGACAGTGGTCAAACAGCTTTTTGTGCACATTAAAGTTCTGTTCATCTCACCTGTGCCTGAGATGCTTATATGTAGAGGAGGAACCACATAGGAAGAAAAGGCTTATAGTGGACTGACTAGGAGGTATCTCCTGCTCCCCACCGGCCCCACAGACCTTAAAAGAATCAGACCAAATTCTGGCTATTAGACAACTCCAAGGACTATCTGGCCACTGTTTTTTCCAAGTGTTGAGAGTGAACTATTGGTATTGTGCTGGGAGAATTCACGTGCCATCCAGCAGAGCATTAAACAACACAGAATCTCAGCATGTGGAAGTTCTTCTCTTTTCAGTTCTTTTGATCCTAATTACCCATCGGAGGAACTTTTGGTTTAATTCGTGAGTGTCTTCAACACCTTGCTAGAAACTTGCTCTTCTCCACTTTTAACAAAATGACATCAGACCTCAGTTCACGATCTTGCCCACTAAACTGAGAACAATAGTTTGTTCTTGCTTTTATTTCTTTTCATAGCTTCTTACTTTCTACTTATGACAAGTGATAATGGTTTTCCAGTAATGACATACAGTTTGTTTTTATAGTAAATGTAAGTAAACCATCTGAGTTAATGAATATTAAATTTAAAAGATACAGACAGTATTTGAATATGGCTAATATCATTCAACCTTACTATTTTAGAGGCAGGGAAACTGAGACCCAGACAGGAGTCTCCAGAACCCAGGATGGGTAAGTATCTCTAACATTTAAGAAGGACAGACATTTCTCTTCCCTGAAAACCATAGTCTGTTTTCTGCTAGAATGTCACAGGCTAAGTAAAATCCCCCCTTCTAAATTCAGGCTATCATTAACTTGTTTCAGGGCTGGTGTTTTCACTACATCCATTTTAGCCAATAAAAGAGAACTTTTGAAGTTACTGATTATACCACTTAAACTCAGGGCACAAAAACTGGGCCATTTTCAGAGACAAAGGGCTTCATCTCTGAAGCTAGCAGTGACTGGTAGGAAGGAGAGGAAGGAATGAGGTAAAAATAGAAGTGGAGAGAAGTTTAAGGAGGAAGTACAAGACACAGCCGCTTCAACATTTTTAAGGACCTGAAACTCTGGAGCGGGGCAGCTATGTCTCCCAGACCGCCCCTGTCCTAAGTGGACAAAGCAGTATGTCTCTGGCAGAGTTCTGGCCAAAGTCACCCTTTAATGCTGACAGAACTATTCCTTGTTACCACAGCTGTGATGATTCGCCCACTAACCTTGCCTGAGCACTTGGAGGGTGTCTGGCACTTGGCGAACTTTCGACTTCCTCTCATTTATCCCCACAAGAAGCCTCTAAGTTAAAATCTTGGCCTTTGGAGTTGCACTACCTGGGGGTGGAAAACCGGCCTCTTTGAGTGGTTCTGACTTTGACTTTGGTTGGGCAAATTAAATCCCTTCCTGAGCCTCGATTTCCTCGTCTCTCTAAAATAAACATAACAATACATTTATTTCTCAGGATCAGAATGCTTCTATGTGAAAGTGAAAGTCATTCAGTCGTGTCCGACTCTGCGACCCCACGGATCATGGACTTCTCCCGGCCAGAATACTGGAGTGGGTAGCCAATATATTTATTTCTCAGGATCAGAATGCTTCTATAATCATAAACTTATCAAGGGAAGAAAGTAAGCAATCAACAATGATGTCACTCATTATTAATCAATATTGATATCAGCACCATGAAGGCTAAGCTTCTGATAGTCATTCTGCCCAAGGTCACAGAGCTGAACCAGGATGGCTAGATTGGTGGGATAGGTCCAGGAGTGCTTGGGCCTCTGGGCTTCGGGGCCCAGGGCCGAGGTGGCGCGACAGGGGCTTCCGGACAGGGACCGAGGCCGCCCGGCTGGTGCTCCAAGCTGCCTCCAAGCCCCGCTCTCCTGGGGATGGAACTGACCGGAGACTCACACTGCAGTGACCTCCCAGGCGGAATACGGCGGATCCTCAGCCCTGCGAGGCCGTCCAGCCTAAGGACAGGTGGCGATGACCGGCCGGCCGCGCTCAACTCATCTGGGAACTGACCCCCCACCGGCCTTCTGGACAGGCGGCTCCCAAACGCGACTTCCGGGAGCCGCGGGGCATGCAGGGAGCAAGGCCATGCAGCCAATCCCCGCGCGGGGGCGGGCAGCAGTTGCTCGGCAACGGGGCGCGCGCCCAAAAGAGGCCAGTAAGGCAGGGTGAACAGGTGTGCGAGCCGGAGAGGTAGGCGACCTGCCAATCCCGGAGGAGGTTGCTTTTCCAGTCCCCATTTCCTTTACTCCTACCTGGGCTTTAAGGAAAGAGATTGCTGAGGAAAATGACAAGAATAAACCATAAGAAGTAATAAAGATATTCTTGTTTATTGAGCGCGTACCGTGGGCCTGGCTCTTGACAGGGATTATTTCGTTTGACCCTCATTTGATTTTGCATGATTGCTGGCCTCAGTCTTTAAATGAATAACCGGAGATTTCCACAGAGTAAGCACCTTGATCGAAGTAACTCAGCTAGAGAGTAGCAAAGCTACCCAGGAATTTGAACCTGGGTGGTCTTGAACCCATGTGGTCTGTGTTCTTACTGAGTCAGGTAGTGGACTCCCATTTCAATTCAGGAAAAGAAGTCTGAGTTCCTAACTGCGGGGGCCAATCCAGGCTTTATGAAGTCTGAAGAGTAGACAATTTGGGGGCCCTCTTTAGGAAAAAGCAACAAATTTGCGATATAAAATTAGGTACAAAAAAGAAAACTTGTTTAGAATGCAAAAAAAAAATTACAAAACACTTTTGCTAATTTTACAAAACTATCTGACCATGTGAACACGTTGCTAGGGCCCTACCCAAACGCATCCTTGGCCCTTAGCTCCCACTGAAGTCCTTGAGTCAGACATCAGACTGCTTTTCAGGCTTCTCTTCCCTCCCCTTGATCACCCTGCATCCTGGCCACAGGCCCTCTCTTGGCTGGGCCCTAGCACTGCATTTAGTAGGGATTTTCTGGCTGTGACAGCAAGCTTGGCCTGCCCAATGAGCAAGCTAAAGAGCCAGAGAGTTAATACACTTGGTTGGAAGCAGCCTTCAAACACTGAGGGACCCAGAGTTGCTAACCTTTGGTGGTCAAGAAGGATCACGCCAAGACATCTTTTATACCACTGACTCTTAGGGTGTGGTCCTTCAGCACTTGGGAACCTGTTAGAAATGCACGCTCTCAAATTTCACTCTAAACCCACTGAACTGGGAACCAGGTGGTGGGGTCCAGCAACTGGTATTTTAACAAGACCCCTGGAGAGACTGATGCACACTCAAGGATGAGAACCACCGTTATGCCACAGCGCTTCACACAGTTCGCCATGGCTGGAGCTCCCTTGTCCACACTGGTAACATGTTCAATAACACACCTTTTGTTTGTTGGTTTGTTTCCCTCCTTTGCTTGTCTCACTTACTCAGTCTTCAACTGGGGTCTTCTCCAATAAACTACCTGCATTCGAGCCCTTGGCTCAGGCTGCTTCTGAGGAATATGAGCGCAGGTGAGAAATGGAGGAGGGTCACTGCACAGCAAGGAGGAGGGTGATGACTGGCACCCACTGAGTGGAGGCTGAATGTTCTGCTTAAGGCTTTGTTTTTGTTGTTTCATTCCCAACCCCACCCATCCATGAGGAAATTGGGGTTGGAGGGTTACTAAGTGGCCTTAAACTCAAAGATTTGAACCCAAGGCTTCTTGAGTCCTAAGGGTGGGCTCCTTACACCCCAGGGCAGAGGGCCAGCCCACATTGTGTCTGTTTGTCACTGATGCTCTTCTCCGGGCAGGCAGGAACTCAGTGTTGTCCTATTCCCTTTGGACACAGCCGGAGTCCTCACTAAGGGATTCTGAAATGATGAGTGCGCTGGCCTCACAGAGGACGAAGCTGGAGAGGCGCCCTCACGCCTGTGCTGAGTTCCCCTGGGTCCAAAGCTGGCCCCCTATGCCCACCCTCCAGGCCGCTGCTGTGCCCAAGCATGTGCCCTTAACCCAGAACTGCAGCCTCTTCTGTCGCAGACATTGAAATCTTGCTAGCTCTACAGCTAAGGGTGCTACTTGGGGGTGGGGTAAGGAGGGGTGAGTGCTGACCCCTGAACTGTTTCCTCTGATGTTAGAGGCCCTAGTCACCTAATTTTGCACGTTTCCAGGAAACTCCAGCTCTCTCTGCCTTGTCACCTGCCCTAGCCCCTGTGCTTGCATGTTCCCGAGGGATACCCTTGCCTTCTCTTGGGTCACGGCCAGAGAAGGGGCTTGAGGTCCCCTAGGGCTTGAGGTCCTGGCTGTCTTCCTTGTTAACAGTTTCTCCCTAGTCCCCTACCTGTGATCCAGGAACGATGGCTGTGTTAATAGTTTGGGGTGAGTGGGGGACACTGACAAGAGCATAGGCCTCAGTCTCCGGCTCTGCTGTTGACTTTGAGCAGGGCTTTAAAGAAAAAAAAAACTCTTCAGAGCCTTGTTTTTCTCATCTGTAAAGTGGGGAGTGCACCTCCTCTCCCTCAAGGTGCTTTTCTAATGATGCTCATGGGAGACAGCAATGTAGGCACATGACACAGTCAAGAGCCGTGGGGGGTGCAGTCTGCACCTGGGGCCTCCTCTTCTCTCCATCACAATGCTGAGGGACCTGGGGGATGGTCTTGGTCCTTCAGACCCCCTGGTCTGCCACAAGGCTGCTGGTGATGCCCAAAAGGTAGAGCTCTCCCCAGGACACTGCCAGCCCTTCCTGCGGGGTGAGAAGAGATAGAAAGGCTAACTTGAGCAATCACTAGCTTAATGACGTTCCATTGCCTCACCCTGCCAAAAAATCAGGCCCCTCTATAATAATTTCCCACTACATATTTATTTTTCCTTTGTGGCAGTTATCAAGAATTGTAATTACTTACCTGCCTTTTTTTAGACATTTTTAAAAATGGAAATTTGTGAATAATTACAGAAGAAAACAGAATAGTACATGGCCCTCATGTACACATCACCCAGCTTCAACAATTGCTGACTCAGGATCAGTCTTTTTTCACCTCTACCTGCACTCACTCTCCCCTCCTGTATTAATTTGAGGCATCATATCATTTCATCTGTAAATATTTTGGTGTATGTCTCTGAATGATTAGGGCTCTTTTATGAAATACAACCACAATGCCATTATTACACTTAAAAATGAGAAATAATTCCTTGTTATGTGATTATTGTTAAATGTCTGTCACCAGGCTGGAGTTTCATGAGAGCCTTGTTCCTGGCTGTATCCATAGTGCCTGAGAGCTAGCACACTCTTAGTATTTGTTGCACGGATGGATGGATGGATGGATGGATGAAAGGGAGAAAGGCAAGAGATGCCGGGAACTCAGCCTGCTTCCTACGGATGCTGCTCCATCCCTTCAGCACTGCGGTGTGATCTGTGATCGCTGCCTTGGAAGTCAACAGTTACATACTCTCTCTGACATGAGCAACACTGTAAACCTCTCAGTTTCTTTCCCTCCCAACCCACCTTCAGCTTAATTGGGCAGCAAGTCACTAATCTTCTCCTTGTGGCTGCAGTCTGCTCCCCCTACTGCAGCCAATTCCACCCTCTGACTTAATCATCATGCTTAGGCTTTCAATACAGGGCTTTGCATCTTCAGAGCCTCTCAGGCATTAGCTGATTACTGTAACCTGTCCAACTCCCATGGCATCAGCCAGGGTGGCAGGGGAAGCACAGGGCTTCCATTATCCTCCTGGATCCTCAGTTTCCTCATCTGTGAAACTGGGCGAGTGGGCCTAACTGGCATTATTGGTTGGAGATTAAGTAAAATGAAGTACATCAAGTGCCTGTCCCCTGACACATCAGAAGCCCTCAGGAATGACGATCGTTTCCCATTGTAATTCAGGGGATAACTCTCATTAAAGAGCTGGATATCAGTCTGGCTGTTTCCGCTTAAAGGAAACATTTTCTGAGCCTCAGTTTTCTCATCCTTAAAATGGGGTGAACGGTGCCACCCTTGCAAAGTCTGCTAAATGGAATAAAAGCTGTGATATGTCTGTGAGGCACTGAGCAGAGTGCTGGGCACCTAGTAAGTGCAAAGAAAGTCCTGGTGGTTCCTGCTCTTCCCAGAAGGAGGCAGAGACAGGGGAAGGAGAAGGAGAAAGGGGTGCCCTTGGGAAGGTGCCGATTACATCTTTTCTCCTCCGAACCCTAAGGTGTGTAGTTGGAGGAGGATGCCTGTTGCACTCATCCTCATATCCCCAGCCCTTTGCCTTGCTGAGTTCTCAGTCATGAATAAATGAATGAATTTCAGGTGTGGATGAGATTAATACATCTGAACAGGACTGGAGAGTTTATAGAGGACTCAAGATCTTTATCGCACAACCAGAGAGAGCAGGCCAAGGGTTAGACCACATGTTACAGTTGAAGAAACTGAGCCTCAGGGAGATCAACAGTGGTCTGTGTTAACAGCTGTAGCTAATCTCATGCTAATTTGGCTCTGATGGGAAGAGTGAGCAGAGCGTTGGGCTCCAGAAGAATCCAGCCTGTGTCATGGGTGGACATGGGTGGAGTTACGCGTCTTTCTGAGGTTTTCCAAAGTTGCAGAGTCTCTGCCGTCTTCCTCCTGCTGTGCCTGGTATGTGGCTATATCCCAGTGCATTTGTTTTTGCAGATAAGTTTTTCCTCTCTTTTTTTTCTTTTAATTGCGATGTAATTGACATCCAAGGCACTTGTTTTTAATTACTGACAGTTTCCACTTCAGGGCTGCCATGAACAACCACAAAGGTTACACTGTGCAACCCCAGGGGACAGACGCCATTCACCAGGACAGCAATGAAGAGGTAAGTCTCACTCTGAAGCTGGAGGTGACCCACGGAGGAGATGGGAAGCCTAGCCTCCTCATGCACTGGCTGGAGTAAAGAACTCTGCAGGAACCAAGGCTCCTGGACAGTCTCCAGTCTCCCTGGCAGGGTCCATGTTTGGAGTGTGGACATCCAGGGGCTGATCTCCACCCTTCTTAGGGGTAAAGGTAGGAAAGTCCTGGACATTTAACCCCAGCTTTAAAACTTGAGGTAGTTAAGGAAAGGGAGCAAAACTCTGAGCCCAGTATTTTATAGACTTTATTACATATGTAAGTAATCATTGAACCTTGATAATAAAGCTCTTTGAATAAGCATCATTCACCCATTTTACAGATGACTTAACTGGACACATGGAAGTTAATTAACTTGCCCAAAGGGCCACACAGCAAGGAAGTGGCAGAGCTGGAATTCAAACTCTAGGCCCCCTATGTTACCTCTGGATGTAACCTGCATTTTACAAGGAAAGTAGCTGAGGCCCAGAGAGGGGCAGTGACTTACCCAGAGTCACACAGCCAGCTAATCACTGAGTAAATACTGAACCCAAGAATCTAGACTGTCAGTCCCAAAGTGAGCCTGTAAGAGTGCCCAGCCCATCAATTAGTATTTTTAATAAAAATAAGTCTAGAGAGAGACCCAGGATCGGGATGAGGCATGTGGGGAGCAGATGGTGAAGGGCAGGCACCAAGCCTCCGCGTTTTTGGCTCGGTCTCTCTAAAAGGAAAGCCCCTGTTCGCTCCATTTCCGGATGGCGGGTGGGATCCCAAAGGGTGAGAGGTGCTGCGCCGCACTTGGCCTCTAGGTGGCGCCCGTACTGCAGATCTGGACTCCCTTGGGCAGCCAGGGCCTCCGGAATTGGCCGGTCCCTGGGGACTGCTCTGTCCCCAGAGTTTTCAGTACACCCTGGGCAACAGCTCCTCTTTCCCTCCTCCAGGCTTCTTCTGCTCTGGCTTTGGGAGCGAAGGGTTGTCAGGGCCCACACTGGGAGCTCATGCCTCAACTTGGTCCTCCCTTAGAAGCCCTCTGCAGCTCCATGGGTGAGAACCTTCAGAGGGCCTAGTAGGTCACCCTGATGCTGCCCATCTGCTCGACCTTGGGGAGTCTGCTCAGTCTCCTTGAGCCTCACTTGCCTCATCTGTAGAATGGAAGTGAGGTTTCTTTTGCCAGGATGTTGAGAGAATCAGATGGAACATTTTATAAAATGCCTAGCCCCTTGCATAAGCTCAGTGAGGGAAACTTAGGATTGTTTCATGGTTGGTGGCTGCCTGTTGTTACTTTTGTCTGGCTGCTAATTCTTCTTCACCTTTCTCACCTTGGTCCATCATACCACACCTTATCCATCACCATCAGCCTCTTACCCAGCTCTTGTGGGGCCTGGCACCTCTTTGGAGATGATGCAGTATAGTGATTAAGCAGAAGGCTCTGGAGTCTTGCTGTAGGGTTCAAATCCTTGATTCCAGGACTCCCTGACTGGCCTTGGTCAAGTTCCTTCACTTCACTGCTGCAGATTCTTGGTGCTTGCCCATTATACATTCCAGCGTCCTGGCAGTTAGGTTGGAACCACATGATGACTGCCTAGTTTTGGCCAGAGAAATGGGAGCAGGAGTGATGTGTGTGCCGCTCTGGGAAAGATGGTTAAGGGCCGGTGTGGACGTTCTCCATCCATGCCTTGCCCTGTCACTGTGGCCTGTATGGGACCACAGGGTTATGGGTTTGTGTTGCAATATCCCACAGGGTTATCATGTAAGAGTATAGCTCTGAGATGAAAGTGCCCTGAGTCTCCAAATCACCCTTGGAGGAAAACCATACCCCCAGCCTTGCACTGTGTGTGAGTGAGAAGTAAACTTTTATTGCCACAGAGACTTCAGAGTTTGTTTGTACTGACCATAGCCCCGTTTAACTTCACTGATACAGCCTTCCTGTGCCTCAGTTTTCTCATCAGTGAAATAGGGACAATGAGAGTCATGAAGATTAAGGAAGACTGTGGGTACAACCCTCTTAAGATGTAAAATCTTAGTTTTTATGACTTTTTAGGAAGGTACATAAAAGCATGAAATGACTTTAGACTCTCAGAGCAGAAGGGACCTTGGGAGGATCTTGAAGTCACTCCTCATGGTTACATGAGGAGACAGAGGCTTATGGGGAGAAATACCTTGTTCAAAGGCATTCAGGGAGAAGAGAAGACACAGGGCTGAATCATGGGTCTTCTGACATCTGTCTAGAGCTCCTTTGGACACACCTTGGTCCCTGCTTTCTGAGAGCTTATGATTTGATTGGAAACAACACAGGCATACATACAGCAAAACCATCACTGAAGATTCTGTGTGGCAGTTGTCCAGAGAGTGAGGACCCTGAGGGTCAGAGGAGGACCTGGGAGTCTGCAGGGTGGGAAAAAGGAAGACTTCCAGGAGATGGTGGCGCTTGGAAAATGGGCTTCAACAGAGAGCAAGGAGGGCAGAGGGCAGTGGCAGGACAGAGGACCAGGGCTGGGGAAGTCTGAAGAGCAGAGTGGCCCATAGAATAGATGAGTTAAGGCGCGGTCTGCTGAACCGGTCCCCTGGTGAGGGGTCATGTAGCCTCCCTCCCCACCTCCCCCCATTATAAAGAGCACGGCACTAAACATCTTTGTACCTATCTCTGTGTATCTGTGTATTTTGCCAGTTGAGATAGAGGCTTTGTGGGGAAGAGAGGTTGGGGTGAAGCCCAAAGATCTACTGGGCCTGATTTCTTAGGTTGGGGGCTTTGAACACCACTCTGAGGCTTCCTCTTAATTCTTCGCATCAGGAGTCTTGAAAATGGGAACAAGCTCTTTTCTGGGGTAGTTTGACTGCAATAGGCCCCAGAGGTGGGATGTGGGGCCAGGGATGTGTGCCTCTCTTTACTGGACGTTGGGTTTTCTGCTGTGTGACTAATGGGGCCAGAGTGGGGCTCAGAGCCTGGAGACAGCAGCTCTTACTCATTGCTGCCCCCCTACCCAGTCCAGGCTGTTGATGGGTCCAGGGGTATGGCGTTCCTTGGTTCCACAGCCTGCAGCAGAGTGGGCTCTGTGGGCGGTACACAGGGCCCCGTTTTGGAAGACCCAAGCCTGTTTCAAGCTCTGTCACCATCCTTCTATGGGATGCACACTGGCAGATTAAGAAGAGGGAGGCAGCCCCTCTGTGCACCCATGTGGAAAGAGCTCCAGGATGTATTTTAAGAGCAAAAAATCAAGTTACAGAACAGTATGTCAAGTATGACTCTGTTTATAAACAACAAATAATTCTTAAAATTATACACACACATGCAACCTTATTATTCAATTTTCCCCTGTATCGGCTGGTTCTACTCATCTATTTATGATTCTTTTAGGGTTAGCCGAGAGCCAGAGCAGGCATCCTTGATGTATTAACGTTTCCCACACATCACATTTTAACCCATTTCCCGGAAGATGCAAGGGCTGTAGAACATTCTCATTCTATTTACCCTCTCCCTGACTCATGTGCTGTTGTGTCATGTATTTTAATTTTCTCTCTGTATTTTGAACATTAGTTGTATTGTTTTATACAGCCAAGATTCATCTGTACTTCTCTGTGTTTCCCTTTCTATCACCCCCTTTCCTTCCTGAATATCCAAGCTCCCATCTGGGACCACTTTCCTTCTGCCTGAAGCTTCCCCTTATATTTATTTTTGTATTTGAAATACAAAAATTCAGATGGTTCAAAATTCAAAAGAAGAGAAGTGTTCTATGATCGATGTCTCTCTCTCCCACCCCTGCCCCAGCCCCAAACCATATATTTCCGCATGTCCATAGAACATTACTTGGAAGGATACACACTGCATCAAGAAGGGTATCTTGTTTGTGGTCTGAAGCGTCTGCCTTGATAATATATTCCCATCTCCAGTGTGCAAGGAAAAGTCAGGGTCTGGGAGAGGCAGCCAGGAGACCCAGCTCTGCTGACTCACAGCCTCTCGCTGGGCCCGCCAGTGCACAGAGCCTCTCAGCATTGTCTAGATCCTCTTTAGATCCTGGCCCCAGCCCTGTGGGCCAGGAGAGGCAAGGTTCCGCATTCCAAGGACAGCTAATGACCATGGCTTCCAGGCACCATTTCATATTTATCAACTCATTCACTCCTCACAACAACTATACCAGTATTGTCACCGTTTTACAGATGAGCAAACTGAGAACTTCACAAGGCAGAGGCAGGATTCAGGCTAAATTCAAACAGCCCAGCTCCAGAGCCCAAGCAATTACTAACTCCATTTTACAGATGAGGAAGCGGAGGCCCCAGAAGGTCGAGCCATGTGCTCTGCCTCACACAGTCAGGAGCAGCAGAGCAAGAACTTGCATCTGAGACTTGTGGGGTTAATATCCATCCTCCTCCCCCTAAGACTAGTGGTTTTCCTGCGCGCGTTACAATCACCCAGGGAGCTTTCAAAACTGCCATGTGCTGTTGTCAGCCAGACCAATCAAATCCAAATCTCCGATCCTATTTTTACACTCTTAGCCCTCCTTCCAGGAGCTTCTGAAGTGTAGCCAGAGTTGAGAACCACTGTCCGGGCCCACACATGGGCAGAGCTTGGGATCTGACTGCTTGGATTTAGTTCCATTCAGACTTTGCTCCCCATGACCTTGGGCAACCTGCTTTTTCATTTCTGTGCTGCCTCAATTTCCTCATCTGTCAGACTGGTTCTTTGGAGTGTCTTTCATGTGAGGATTGAATGAGATAATCCATGCAAAGCACTTGGAACAGTGTCTGGCACAAAATCTGTTTTAAATTAACAGTATTATTATTATTACTCTCTGTGTAGCTTTGTCGAAAGCTTGTCCTTCTCCCTTCAGGTTTTCCATCTGTGAAGGCACCTTGAGGTGTGGACTGCCTGGTCTTAAAGGCGTCTTCCAGCCCCAGTGTGCTCATGTCAATGTTAGTTGGCTGGTCTCAAGCCTTTTCTGCCTCCCCCACTCTTTGAGAAGCCTAGCCCTGCCCATTTTGCATTGAGGCTGCAGCAAGCACATGCCAGGAGAACCAGAGACCTGCTTCTGGGGGTTGAGTCCAGCCTCTGATTATGGTGTTGACGCCGCTTACAGCCGTGACATGCTGGGCTGTAGGGAGAGAAATTGCCCGTGGTTGGGGGTGGTGGATGCGGCTCCAGCTGCCCCCCAGAGAAATACAGAGGGGCCTGGAAGGGGGGTCCCTCCAAGAGGCAGGATGGGGGACCCTGGCAGAGCAGGGGACCCCATGCCCACTTCCTACTCGTGCCCAGAGCACATGGTGCTGGTCTTGCCACCGACTGCCACTCTGCACCAATGCATAATTCATGCCCCCATGTGCCAATCTGTGCCAGCTTTAATTAGCTCCTAACTTTTTGTCATTCATTTTGCTGTGAATACCTTATAAATAAATGATGGGAGAGGGGAGCAGGGAGCGGAGCAGGAATGTGAGGGGAGGAGCCTGGCTCCTTAGGCCTCGTGGGGGAGGGATAAGCTTCCATGGAGAGGCTAGGGAAGCCATGCCCTCAGGCCCCCCTGACCCCACCCCCGGGGACGGGGGTGGGCCTCGGCTATGCAGATGGGTGGCCCCAGCCCACCCCATTCCCCTTCCAGCCTTGCTGATTCACAAGCAGCATCCAGCCGCCACAGCTGTGCCAGGCTCCGAGGGCCCACAAACTAAACTCAGGAGCACACATGCTTGGTTTATGGTGGCAGGCGCTGCCCCAGGAGAGGGGAGCGGGTGGGATGCAGACAGGAAGCAGCAAAGGGGTTCTGCCACAGCTCAGGGCTGGGAATCAGGGGGGTGGGCAGGAAACGTGACGTGGGAGAGGGAGGCTGTTATGGAGGGCGCCCAGTGGAGAGGTGTTTATGTCCGTTAAAAATAATAATCGACCCTCAGAGGGATGAGAGACTTGTTCGCGAGTGTTGTTTTGTTTTCATGGTTTACAAAGCACTTGCGTGTGTGTTTTTCTCTTTCGTCCTGAATGGCAACCTTGGGAGGCACTTCGGGAGGCTGGGGGCTGGTGTGCCCATTTACAGCTGAGGAGACCGAGGCTCAGAGAATTTGGCTAAGACCCAGGTCCTCTGCATTCTAGTCTCCTGAGCCTTGCATTACACCCTCTGCCTCACCTCCATTCTTGGGGAAGGAAGGAGGGGAGGAAAGTGCCCCAGTTGGGGCTGGGGGACCCAGGGGGAAGCCAGTTCAGTACCAGGTAGTTTAATAGGCTGGACAGATTTAAAAGAGCAGACTTGGATTCCCTCAGCTCCTTTCCTTCTGTTCTTTCTCACCAAGAGTGCCAGAGGGCCACCAGAGTATTTGGCATTTTAAGGGTATAGAGACAGTGAAGCAGAGATGCCCATTCCTCCAAGATGCCAGCCCAGGGCCACTGTGGGGCCATGCAGTCTCTTCCTTTCCATCCTTTAGCTCATCATACTCTTTAGTATCATCATGCATCATACGGGACATCTTTGCCTCCAAGCCCAGCCCCCTCTGCCTCCAGCATCATTTGCTGAGTGACCCCCAGACCCAGGTGTAGCAGATGAGGCCCTTCATGGTCCAGCCAGTGCCCCTCTCCTGAGACTCCTCTCTCACCCCTCCCAGCCCTAATGCTCCCCTACCTGAAGTCTCTAAACCATGTGATGCCCCCGTGACTTGGCACACACATAGCCCCTCTACCACAGATGTGCTTGCTGACCTTATCTGGCCAAGCACACTCATCTTACAAGGCTCTGCTTAAGTGGTGTCTCCTCTTGGAAGTCTTCCCCAGTTTTCTTGGTTAGGGTGAACTGTAACCCACTTGGAGCCCCTCTGTCACTGCTGAACCTGGTCCTGGCCTCGAATAGCATTGTCTTATGCCTCTCAGCTACTTATTTCTGTAGCTGTCATTCCAACCGGACTGTAGCTTCTCTGAGGGCCAGAAGAGGTCATATGCTTCTCAATCCCCAGTCCAGAGCCTGGCACACTGTGGCCCTTCCAGGAATGCTTGCTAGATGAATGAACAAAGACATTGTCTCTGCCTTTGAGGATCCTAAAGTCAAATGTGTCTCTGAGCTAAAGACGAACTTGAACCCTCTACAGAGATGTGGCTACTTCTGGAGAAACACGGCCAAGGTCATTCTGATATAGAAAGAGCCAATATATCAATTCTTTCTTTTTCGTCTTTCCTTCCACCCTTTCCCTCCCTCCTTTACTTCCCTCCCTCTTTCTTACTCTCTATTTCTTCCTTCCTTCCTTTTCCCCCTTTCTTTCCTTCTTTCTTAAATTTTGGAAAAGAAGGGATGGAGGTACCTTGGCAAATCTGACCTCATGTTGCATTGTAATCCCCTACAACTGACAGGAGAATCTTCATATGGTCCATACCTGGCAGGGTTCTCATAGTTGCCAGCAACAGAAATAGACTCTGGCTAATTGACGCAGAAAATGAACTTGCTACTTAGATAAGGGGGAGTTCTTACAGAATCAAACAGAGGCTGGAGGACAGGCCCAGAAAACAGAGGGACAAAGACGGCAGGTCTCCAAGAACACAGCTGAGAATGAAGCCCAGGTCAGGCCTCAAGTGCTGTCAGTCAGGGTTCGGTACTTTCCATAACTTCTGAACTATTCTAAACTATTTCTAAACTTTGTGATTCTCTTCAAGGTTCAAAGTTGAGAGGGGAGCTTCTGATTGGCTGGCCTGGGCCACGTGCTGTGCCCTGTGGCCAGGAGGTGGATGATGGAAGACCTTCCCTTTCAACTGTTACAGTTAGAGCAGGGCCTGGTCCTTCCTCAACAGGGAGCTCCCCCCAGGAGGAGGGAGGTCTGCATGATGCTGGGCCCTGGGCAGGTAGCATCTCTGTGGTTCTTTACGGTTGTCAAAGTGCTCTCTCAATGCCACAGGAGGAAAGCTGGGCAGGCATCACGATCATAATTACAGAATGGAAACCAGAGCTCAGAGAGGCTGAGAGACTTGTCCAAAGTCACATAAGAGATGCCCTACAGGTTTGGGGGAGAGGCAAAGGTTTCCTACGGAGAGGCAGATGGGGAGAATTCTGAGCTCTTGGTGGACAACCCTGAAATGGTTTGAGAGATGGAAACTCCAGTCAGGAAAAAAGGCTAGCATTCCAGGGAATAATCCCCTGGAGAGAAGGCACTGGCTCAGGGCATAGAGGTTGAGTTCCCTTTACCAGCTCTGAGTCTTCTGCAGCTGCTGCTGTCTTGCATTTGGCTGCTTCGTGTGTGGATAGCAGGGCTGCTATTCACCTACAGGGTCAGGAAGCTCCCACAGCTCCTGCAGGGATAGTCTGCATGCATGTCCCCGGGCCTTGCTCACATTCTTCCCTCCACTTGAGATGCCCCTGTGCTTTTGCTCCCTGTGGAATTCCTGTTCCTCATAGCAAAACTCAGCCCTGAAGTCTCTTGGTCCAGACAGCTTTTTTGGACTCAACTTTCCTGAGAATCCATCACCCCACTCTCCTTGGACTACCTCTCTGCTTTGTGACACTTACCTTGTCAGCCTGTACCTGATTTATATATCTGTCCCCTCTTGGACTAGGAGTGCCTCAAAGACAGCGTGTTATTCACAGCTGTGTCCCCAGTGTGCAGTGTGGGCTTGTTCCTAGCAGATCCATTCCCGGCTCCTCTGCTGTGCTTCAAATCACAGCAGGACTGACCCCAAATCCCACTTGGGTCTGCAACTTCTGGCTGGGGTCAGCCAAAGAGAGGTGCTGGGGGAGGCCATAGCTGGGGGAGAGAAGCCAGGGAGTCTCTTCTTCATCCTTGACCTTAAGCAGTGTCTCTGGTGTAACTGTGTCTCTGGCTCCCACCTGCCAGCTCCCCTGTGCTCCCCACCTTGTGCTGTGTGACCCTGATCCTGGTGACTGCTTCCTCTCTTCATCCCTCCTGCCTATGGTGGGTAGCAGCCTTCTGCTGCTGCTGAACTGACTTACCTCATCATCTATTTCAAATCTCAGGTCCTCCATCACTATGTGACTACAGTTGCTTTGAATCCCCTACTTCACACTCAGAGCAGTTCTGTGGGTGGGCTGCACTCAGACACCCCAGTTCCTAGCACAGTGCTTGGCACAGAGCAGGCACTTAACAAATGCTTGTAGAATAAAAGTTGCTGCCAAAAAATTTCTATGAACAGAAGTATAATGCCCACATTGGAGGAGGTGAATTCAGATGAATTCAGTGCTGTTTTGTTCACTTGTAAAATGACTGCAGAAAGCCTGGGGAGTCATAGTTTGAGAAAAGGTGGCAAACCAGAAAGAAAGAAGGATTTAAGATTGGAGAAACTTTGAAGAGTACCTCTTCTAGTAGTTTCATTTTATGAATGAGGAACAGGAATCTTAAGAGAAGTCATGTCTAGGTCAAAACCAGTTAGAGAACAGTCTGAAATTCAGAAACCAGATCTCCCAACTCCTGGCTCCATCACCATCTGAAACTGTGACTCCCTGAGACCTGTCAGGCCACATCTCCAGCCCTGCACTTTGTCCTCAGGCCCCAGACTTATATGTCCAATGGCCTCCCTGACTTCTGCACTCAGTCACTGCACTGGCCTCTCCCACTCTACACACCCTGGCCGGGGTGGAGGGTGCTCTTGCTCCTCTCCCCTCTTGATCCTCCTCCCTCCCTCCCCATCTCAGGGAATAGCACCCTGTCCATTTATTTCCACAAGCCAGTAACCTGGGGTCTCCATGACATTTCCCTCTCTCCCCTCAGCATCACTCCATCGCCCAGATCTGTAGATTTTTTTACCTCCTGAATATCCCTCCCCTCCATTTCTACATCACCACCCCAGGCCAGGACTCTGATACCTGGGCAGCTGAGATAGCTTACAGAGATGTGAGCTCTGGGGGGTGGGGGTGGAGGGATTTGTGTGCATACATTTTTCTGCGTGTTTTATTCACTGATGTATCCCAGTGTCAAGATTCCCAGAGGTTAGCAACTTTTTTGTAAAGGGCCAGATAGTAAATATCTTAGGTTTTGTGGACTGGAGAATCTCTGTTGCAACTCCTTAACTCTGCAGTTTTACTGTGAAAGGAGTCATAACTCGATGGGCATGTCTATGTTCTGCTAAAACTCTCTGTACAAAAATGGGGGGCAAGAGTGATTTGGTCTGAAATGTGTGGTTTGTTCCTGGTTGAGAACTTCCTGGCACACAGTAGATGGTAAGTAAATATTTCTAACTGAAGAAAGATGCTCTTATTATCTATCACCTCCCAATCAATTCCTTGTTTTTCCTATTTTCATGACACTCCCACCCCTCAACCTCCATCCCAACCATCTGCTTCAAATCCTCCACTCCTAGGACAGAGATCAAACCCTGATTGAGCCAACATGCTCTGTACATCTGGGCCCTGCTCCCACTGTGGCTGCACACTCACTGACCCCCTCACCCTTTGCAGTGCCCCAGCCCCTCTATACTTCTCTCACTTCCTTCTGTATGCCAGTCCCTTCCCACCATGGGGCCTTTGCACAGGCTCTTTCTTCTGCCTAAAACCCACTCTCTCTGTCCGCATTGTGCATCCCTCAGATCTCAACTCAGTGTTATCTTCTCCAAGAAGTCTTCCCTCGTCCCCTAGGCCAGGTACCATTAAAATATTCCTCTTCCTAGCACCGATTCTGACTGTAATTTTACCTGATTATGTGTTTCATTGACTGTTTTTCCCGTTAGAGAAGCTCTACAGGGACCAAGCCTATTTCTTCCTCTGTCACATCCCCAGAACCTACTTCAGTTAGCTAGCATATAGTAGCAATAATGAGTAAATGGTAAAGAACAGGAGCTTTGGAAGCAGGCGGATTCTAGGTTCAGTACCTGACTCTACCACATGGGTAACTCACGCACCTCCCTAAAGCCCGTTGTATTCCAATAAAACGAGGCTAATGACACACCTACCAGAAAAGCTGTGTTGAAATTAGAATGAAGTCAGGCCAAAAGTCTCAACCCAGAGCCTGACTCCAGGCAGCTATTGTCAATATGCTGATATAGATCCAGACATCCAGTCATAAGATAAATGGTTAAAAGAATTCAGAATGTTTAGCTCCGGAAGGTAAAGATCAAGGTCAGGGAAGGACCATCTTCAACTATGCCAGTATAGACTCTTCCTGCTTCCAGCTGTCTGGAAAAGTCATGAAGTCTCCATCCTTAGGTATGTGCAAAAAGAAGCTGGGAGACCCTTATTCAGGTGTGCACCCTGCATGGGGGAGGGTGCTCAGGTAACATCACGGGTTTCTTCTAATTCTGGGCCCCTCATTTGTAAGCAATTGGGTACATTTTCAACTTTGATTGATGGAGAGGGCACAGATGGGAGAACACAAGTGGGGTGGGCAAAGGCAGCTGGCTGAGCGAACACAGCTAAGTGGTCCCAATGACTAGAGGGACAGCCCCGCTGGGCGCTGAGCGCGACTTTGGGAGCAGAGAGGGGGCGCTTAAAGCCAACAGATGGCGCAGGCTTACCTAGACCCGTGCACCCGTTCGTTCTGGCTTCCCGGGAGCGTTTCCCGTTAAGCCCGAAGCCAGCCTGGCCCCCACCCCTCTGCGGGACAGTGGGCGGCCCTGCGGAGCACGGCTCCCCGTGCACCTGGGGCTGCTTTCTCCGGCTTCCTCCTTGCCCCTTTGGGGGATTCGTCGAGTTGCCACAGCAGCCGGTGCCATGACATCGGCAGAGGGCAGCTTCGCCAGCACTGAAATATTCATGCCCTAAGCGCCTGGCCCCGGCCTCGCGCCGCTCCCGGGGGTCCGAGCGGGGTCAGAGGTGGGGGGCTCAATGTTCCTGGCGCCCACCGTGGTGGGAGGGTGGGCGGCGGGGCGCGGCGGGGCCGGCAGGGGCTGGGCGAGGCGGGCAGGGGCTGGGCGAGGCGGGAGGTGAGGGAGGGAGCGTCAGGAGGCGGGGTCTGGGTGGCGGGGGCCGAGCAGGGCGGAGGAAGCTAGGGAAAGTTGATCGCGGACTTGAGCCGCGGCGGCAGCTCGGGAAAGAGGGGCGCGGGCTGCGGGCTCGATGCTTGGTGAGAAGACGCGTCCGACGGCTGCCGGGCGCTGATCCCGGCGGGGCGGGGCGGTCGGGCCCCGGGCATGGGGCGCCGGGGTGCCGGGCTTCGGGACGATTGGGGTGCGCCTTGTCTGAGCCCGCGGCGCGCCTGAAGTTGCGGCCGGCAAGCGGCCAACAGCTAGCGGACGGCCGAAGGGGACCCAGGAGCGGCCAGCGCGCCGCGGATGAGCCTTCGCACCGGCGGCGAGACGCGGCGGTGGTCAGCACTCAAGCAGGCGGCCTTCCGGGGCCGATCCAGCGGAGAGCAGAGCCCAAGGCGCGGCGCCGCTCCGCACATGCATACGGTACCAAGAGCCACGCACCGCCCCTTCCTTCCCCCTTCCCTCGCCTTCTCTGGGCTGTTCACCCGCCACGCGGTGGGAAAGTTGGAGCCGTGGGGTCGCGACGGTAGCCGGCGAACCACTTGTTCTCGGCAAGGCCATCGCCCTCGGCGGGCGCCCGGGGGGCCCCCTTCCATTCCCGGCTCCCAGCCAGCATCCTGCGTCCCACTCCCAGCCCGCGGCTGGACGCGCGGCAACTTTGATTCCTGGCAACTCGAATTCCCTCCGCGTTGGCCTTGGGAGGAAAGGCACCTCACTTCCCACCCCGCTTCCTGGACCCGGGAACGTTCGTGCGCTTTCCTTTTCGCGCCTCACAGAGGGTCTGGGTCTGGGGTGGGGAAAATTTCGAGGGCAAAGAGGGCGTTGGGGTCCGATCTCTTCTCCTTCTGCGCTCTGGATCCCCGTTTGGACAGTGGAGGTGGGGTGGGGCACAACCCCACCGCGGGGTAGGCGTCGGCACTGGAGGAACCTAAAGTCACCTAGCTCTCCCCTCCCCTCATCACCTCTCTGTGCCCGTCAGAGACCCCAAAGATCCTGCGTCCTCCCGCTCCGGGTCGGCTGTGGGAAGACGCACCCCTCGAGGAGCAGGGAGCCTGTGCGCTCTCGCGTTTTGCCTCCCCAGCCGCCTGCAGTGCTGGTTGTCCCCAGGGGCTTGCGCTCAGGAACGCAGCCCCTGTCTCCCCTGCAGGTCAGCCCGGGACGCCTGCAGAACCCGTGCGTGCCAGGGTCGTGGCGGCACCGGCCGGAGGGCACTCAGTGCCTTGCTTTCCGGCGGAGCCAGCACCTAGAGCCGCTACCTCCGTGCCTCCTGCAGAGATCCTGTGCCCTCGCCGCCTGCCACCGCCCCTTGAGACCCTAACTCGCAGCCCTTGTGCAGTCAGCAGCCCACTAGGGGCAAATTAGCCTTCCCTGCGTAGTAGCACGCCCCACCCTCCCCAGTAATTCAGAGAGCAGCGCCTGCCTCTTTTTTCATACTTTGCCTTCTCATACCAGAGAAAGCATTGACCCTTACCTTTCAGCTGCTTAGGAAGTACCCCCACCCCAATTTGGATTGGATTTTAAAATAAGCTGGAGAGGCGCAGGGGGAGTGTGTGTGTGTGTGTGTGTGTGTGTGTGTGTGTGTGTGTGTGTGTGTTGGGTGGAGTCAGACAGTTGCCCAGGGGAGAATTAAGCTACCCAGGGTGGGTTGGCTGGAAAGGCCTGGCTGGGACCAGGAAGAGAGGTGCTGATGAGTCAGCCCATTTGTTGGGAAGACCAGGCTTGGAGTTACTGTTTGGTTCATGGTGCAGGGGTAGGCGCACTGCGGTCAGCACCTCTGAGGGTGGTCAGCACCTATGAGTCTGGCTGATCAGATGTCACTCTGTGGTGGAGGCGCTTGGAGGAGGCCGGTAGCTGGGGGAACTGGGATGCTTGGTGCTGTCCGGGGAGAGTGGGAATGCAGAGTGGCTGAATGGCAGAGAGGGAGAGTACCCTGTGGGCTGGAAAGGTGACACTACAGAAGTGACTGGTGTGAACCAGGTGGCTCTGCTCTGGGTGGTGGAGAGCTTCAAGAGTGTGTGAGAGGCCCAGAGCTGACTGACAGACATCCTGGCTTCCTCTAGGCTGAGCCCCAATATACATGTCTGTCTCCACCTTCCTGACCCCGCCCCCCAAAAGCTGGGCTTCTCACATCTGCTTACCAAAGAGGTTAATTTGAAGGTTATCATGGTAGGTGGTCCTGATTGCCTCCCAGGTATTTCCTCTGCCCAAGAAGCACCCTTACCTGCAAACTCACCATTTGAGGTTCATTTCTTGGGCTTAATATTTTGAAGGGTGCCTTTCTGAAGCCCTAATTTAAAATGCACATACTTCTGGGAGGTGAAGGTCTAGTAGAGCCTTGCTACTCTGAGTGTGGACCTGCAATATCAGCATCACCTGGGAGCTTTTTAGAAAAGCAGACTCTTGCACCCCACCCCTGACCTCTCGAATCAGAATCTGTGTTTGACAAGATCCTTGAGAGGTTTGTTTTATCAGTAAAGTTTGAGAAGCCCTGGTCCATAGTACCTTCTCAGGAATGAACATTTCACAGCCCCTTGGTGAAAGAGTGTCAAAAAGGTCACTGGATAAGAATGTAGGTTTGAGAATGAGATTGACTGGAACTTCTTTTCTGGACATTTATGGTAGGGTTGGATTAATTGTCCACTGCTGGCTCCTTGAGGGTATTCCCTGCTAGTGCCAGGAGTATATCTGTGTTTTGGGCATCTTTAGACAGATTCAAGTAGCAGCTCAGTTTTCTGTGTAATTAAAACACTGTTATGTGTGCTGCATATGGGCCAGTAGGAAGTGGGCGGAAGGGGCAGGGTTTTTGGAAGCTGGATAAACTGCTCTGCCTTTAGGAGGCCTGGGGTTGGGTAGATGCGGTCCTTTAAGTAGCAATAATTAAGGAACTGTCCTCCACTTCATCTGTCCCTCCCAAATGAATGGAATGACCCACCGATCACACCTCTCCACCGTCTTCAGGATTTATGTAGAGGGAGCTGCAGAAATGCTAATTTGGGGCAGTCAGCAGAGGAGAGGATACCAGCCAAGGTCCACTCCTAATTACCCCTGCCACCAGCCCAGGCTGGACACCCCAATTCTGCCACCCAGTGCCTTGGGAGGTCCCTAGGCCCAAGAAACAGGATGATGCCAAGGCATGGTGCAAGTCACCACCCATGGTCCTCTGGAGGAATAATGCTGATCCTGACTCCAACAAGGCTGGCCTGAGATGGGATCTGAAGACTTCAGAGCCTTGGTGGGGCCAACGATATCTTAAGTGAAAGATTATGGTGTGACTTGTGAACCTTAGACCTACTTAAAGAGGACTGTCCTTCCTCTGTGCTGGCCCTTTTGCCAGGGGCCAGAGTGGCCAGGGGGTGCTGTGGGAGAACATGGGTTGGCATGGTCATTGAACTAACAGACAGTGACACTCATGTGAAAGATATCTTCATCCTTGAATTCAAAAACCACTTGATCAATAGAAGCCTTACTGTTTCTTAGAACCCTCGGGTTTTAAACAAAATGCCTTGCTTTTAAAACGTGAAGGTGATTTTTTTTTAGCAAATTAATTTAACTGCCTTTGTTCATTTTTTAAGAAATTATTTTCGAGCCTTCATTTGAGTTTTTCTTGGCCCCAGGTAATCCTATTTGTCCATTTAATTGGTGTACAAAGTTATTTGTGAGTTTCACCCTGCAATATGGGTTATTTCAGAATGGGGTTATTTTGCCTCCAGTGGAAGAGAAGTGGGGTGGGGGGGAACAGGCTCTTCTGTGCTCCAGCCTCCTGCACCAGTGTGGACAGTACCATGAGTCAGGTGGGTGGGAGGGGTGGTTAACTCCCCAGCTGTGCCTCCCTCACTCGCAGCCCTAACAGCGCACTTTGCCTTACTCTGCAGTGGTCTAGTCTCTCACTAGACCGTGAGCTCCTTCAGCATGAGCTGTATCTTATTCCTCCTTGTATCCATAGGGACCGATGCTTAATCACTGTCCATTGACTCGATGGCTATTACATTGGCATCTGGTATTGCCTGTAACCAGCTTTAACTATTCACATTGGTTCCTTTCATACTGGGCAGCTGGTGTCCATCTTGCTGTATCCTGGGCTCTAGGCAAATGCCTTTGGAGTAAAGATCTCAAACTCATGTGCCTAGAAGGGCTGGGAAGCTGACCAGAGAGTAAAGCAGCATCAAATGTAAGACAATAGGGCGTGGTGGGGACTGTGGAGAATAGAAAAGCACAGGCCCCAAGTAAAAGGCACAACTGTAGGCAAAACCCACCTATATGACAGAACAGAATCATGGTTACCCCAGGGTGTAATGACTAGGGCTCAAAGGTTGCTTTTGGAGTGCTGGAAATTTCCATATCTTGATCTGACTATCTACAAGAGCAGTGAGTGATCATTTGTACAGAAGAGTCAATTCAGAAGAATTAGAGCATTTATGGAGATAAATAGAAGCATATTTATTTTGGTTCAATATGAAAATAGCTTTATTGAATTCCATAAGGCAGAAAATGCATACTCTTAGCAATGCTATTGACTAGAGGGGTGTCAGTGAGAAACTTGGCATATTTAAGAAGTAGCCGCATGGAGATAGCTTTCTAGTCTTTCATTGTGAAATGTAATCTGGTTCTTTCCCGGGGAGTGGTAGGGGCTGCTGCTGATGCTTCTTTCTGGCTGTGTATTTGGGTCTCAGCGATCATGCTCCTGGGGCTCTGTCTCCCTTCAGCAGTGACAGTCTGCGAGGCTCTGTGTACTGTTGGGGGCTTGGGGCTATTAGACGTCTGTCCCCACCCCGAGGGGCCTCAGGCAGTGACACCGAGAGTGACACAGCAGGCTCAGGCTTAGCGTTTGTAGTTTTGATCTTTCCTTTGCAGAGTCTAACAGCTCATGCAAGAGTTGCTTATTATTATGATCATAAACCTGTTCCCTTCCTGATTTTTGTGAGGCAGCTTGGAGGCAGATAGAGCTTCCACTCCTGAGCTAAGGCTAAGGCCTTGCCCAGGCCTTAGTTTTCTCAGTGGTTGAATGGGAATAATTTCCAACTACACTGTAGGCTTGCTGTCAGCATTAATAAGAAGAAAACTCCACAGAAAGCCTTTTGTGCAGGGCCTGGCACATGGTACGTATGCAGAACGTGGTAGCATTTTTATTATCGCTTTTTGATTCAGTCATGTGTTAGGCACATTGTATTCCAGCAAAGAGGTGAAACCTCCCCTTATTTTGAGAGCTGGACAATCTATAAGTTCTTAAATTGAATTCTGCCTGAGGATGTATGCATGTGTGGTTGTGGTTTTTTTCATTTTGCATTAATTATTAGCAACATTAAAAAATTGTATTTTTGTAATAAAGAGCTAGATTTCTGGCATTTCTGGCTAGAACAGGCAACTTTGGGTCTGTGTTCCCAATTGACAGTAATTTGTTGGGGCTGAGTTGCAGCCACCCCCTTTTATTTGTTTATTTGTTTATTTTTTATTTTTAAACAAATAATGCTTTGAGGGTTATATACATACAATAAACAGGTCTTAAATGAAAGTGATGGGTTTTTGCATATGCGTGCACATGTGTAATCTCAACTGGATCTGATGCATCCTTGGTGGCTTGACGAGGCTCCCTCAGGCCCCTTCCTGCTCTTTTTAGTGTGTGTGATACTCTTATTTTATGTAATAGCATATTATAATAAAATAATGTAATTACAGAATTTTCTATAGCATTATTTTTAGTGACTGTTTAGTTTTTCATTACATTTATTGAAGTAACCACTATTATGATTTTGCTCTGACTTCTGTCAACATGTGAGTTTTACAGTTGTGCTTATAGCCTTCAGTTCTCCTCAGTCTCCACCATTCCCTGTTGTCTCACATCTGACCCCATTTATTTACACTACATCCTGGCCCCTTTAGCCATTTGAGTTTGTGACATCTATGCCAAGGGCTAGAACAGTCCTTAGAAACTAGCTGGATGTACCATGTACTACATTACAGGTGCAGAAACTGAGGCTCACAGTCAGGGAGTGGGCTTCTTCTAGACCCTCTCCCAGGGTGAGGTGGGCCTGGGCGGTGGCTAATCAAAGGCAGAGCCCATCTACTTCCACCCCAGCATGAGGCCAGGCAGACCGTCATCTCTTGGTCCCTGGCAGCTAAGGCCTGACCCTGCAATCACAGTCACCCAGAGCCTCCCGCAGGCTGATCAACCTAAGAGGGAGGGAGTCCTTCCTGAAGATGTATCTTCCCCAGGACAGGCTGTTAGCAGCGCTGCCTTCCTCTTTAAAGGCCATGCTCCATTTGGAGAGGACCTGCAATGCCATTTGTGACAAGAGCGCTGTGTACCACCTTGATTGTGTCTGTTTCTGAAAGGAAGGCTGTAATTTGGGAGCCAGTGAAATCAAGGGAGGGAAGTAGAGGAGAGCAGGAGAGAGAGAGAAAGGGAGGGAAGGGAGAGAAAACAAAAAGGGTGGCTGGGACTATGTCTGGATCTTCATTTGTAGTGCTGGTCCTGTTCCCAAGAAATGCTGGCTTTTCCTGGCTTCCTAGGAGCTCAGTCAGGGTGGGCTGGGTCCCTCCAAGGGCTTCCCTTTAGCTCTGCCCCTCTTCTGCTCTTTGCTACAGAGATAAGAGACTTGTCATCCTGCCCTGGGCTTACCCAGGGCTTCACTCTCCAGTCCTCTGCCTCCCTTCTCTGGCTCTCACCTGCCCTTGCCTGGGAGGAGACTAATTTTGACCTTTTCTCCTGGGACCAGAAGAGCTGCTATCTTCAGGGACCGGTGGTGACAGAACTCTAAGCCAGGCCTCTCTCTGTCCCTTCTACAGAGGCCTGAGGCTGTGTCTTAGGAAAGGCATGGGTAGACTGCCACAGGAAAACCAGTGTGTATTGGACAGTGGGGCAGGAGGTCCTTCTTTTGTGTTTTAGGGTCCCACATCCACTGTTGGGGAGACCTTTTATTTAGCCATTTGGTCAATCAATACTGAGCATCACCTGTGTACCAGGCTTATCTAGTGACTGGGGATTTACGCTGAGCGTCTACAGCAGTGCTGTTCAATAGAAATACAATGCAAGCCACACATGCAAGTCACATACATGGTTTTAAAATTTCTGGTAGCTATTTTTAAAAATTGAAAGAAATAGATGAAATTATTTTTGATAATCTTTTTTATTTAACCCAATGTATCCAAAATATTATCATTTAGCAATAATCAATATTACAAACTATTGATGAGATCTTTTACATATTTTTTTTAATTAAGACTTTGGAATTTTGTGTGTGTGTGGCATTTATAGCACATCTCAGCTGGACTCGGCACATTTCAAGTGCCCATTGGCCATGGGTGGCCAGTGGCTACTGTACTGAACTGGGGGGGATAGATAATAAATACACACTCAAGACAATTACAGATGGTCATGAGAGCTACAGAGAAAACAGAGGATCATTGACATGCTAAAGGCAGAAGATAGAGTAGTTGGGGAAGGCTTCTTGGAAAATGGGAAGATGTGGTCTGTCTCCATGGACCTGAGCCCTGGCAGGGTTGGGGAGAGGAGTGGAAGGTGTCTGCAGGCAGTCCCCCAGTATCCCACAGCACTTTGGTTACCAAGCATGGGATTAAATATCCTCTCTCCTTAGAAGACCCAAGTAGAGGGGGCCTGGAACGGCAAGCATTGTTTTAGAAAAGCACTTTATCTGTGTGTGTGTGTCTCATTTCTATGCCTACTTTCTAAGAGGAAAATAAGGATTAAGTTCATCTTTCTGCTGCTTTTTACACTTGGAAGTTTTCTAAGCAAGGAGGACATTGGCTTGGACAGCTGGGGAAGCTGGGGCAACCTGGAGCAGTTGGGGTTGTGTCCTCTGGAGAAGAGGGTCTGGCCTGTCCAAAGTAGTGAGGCTTAGATGCCAGGGGGCTGCTGGTGCTTAGCAGACATGAAGGCCCATTTCTTTTTCTGCTGGACTGGGATGGGAGGAGGACTGGGAGGGGATCTTGGGGCTTGGAAGAAGTGCCATGGGCAGAGCACTCTGGGGCTGGATAAATGCAGACCTTCCCTGCTGTCTGGACTTTACCTGATTGACGTGGGCCAGGGTGAGCATTCAGGTGCGCACAACGTCCAGTCTGTCTGGGCAGCTGGTGTAAGAGAGTCAGGCTGGCTATGCGGACACTAGGCAAATCGCACATGCTCACCCCGTATAAAAGGGGGCACCACTGCTACGGTTTTTGCCTGTGGTTATAAAGCAGCATGCAGGATAGGTGTGGTTAGACACTTCGACCTCTCAAAATTCTCTGGAAATCTAGATTTAAAAACTAAAAAATTGTATTTCAAATGTTAGCGACCAATTCAAGTATTTAAAAATACTGTGAAGCCATTCATTCATTGGTCAAATGTTTATTGAGCCCCTACTGTGTGCCAGACACTGTTTTAGGCCTCTGAGGTCTGTCAGAGGCTCCCAGTCCAGTTCATTTCAGTCGCTCAGTCATGTCCGACTCTTTGTGACCCCATGGACTGCAGCACGTCATGCCTCCCTGTCCATCACCAACTCCCAGAGTTTACTCAAACTCATGTCCATTGAGTCGGTGATGCTCCACCCTTGTGTAATATATATTGTTGGGAAAGGCCCTCAGGTAAGCTGCATGTAGCCCACAGATGGCCAGTTGATATATGATCTTTGTCATAAACATAGGGTTTCAGGGATGAAAATAATATCAGGAAGCATTTATTAAACACTTACTGTGTAACAGCCCCTGGGCTTGGCACTTCATATAAAACCCCTTGCTTCGTCCTGACAGCAACCAAATGAGACAGGGACTTCTGTTGGTCGTAGTTTACAGATGAGAAGTCAGGCACAGAGAGGTAAAAAAATTTACCCAGAGTCACAGAGTTAGTAGGCAGTGGGGTGACATTTGACCCAAGACAGTCTGAGTCCTTAATCCTTGCTATGTTCTTCTCATTGTACTGTACTTAGAGAAGGCTGGAGCCAGATCCCTGCTTAGACAGATGGAAACTGAGTCCAGAAAGGACAAGTGAGCCCCCTGGGTCTGTACAGAGGCAGTGACAGGTATGGACTTCCAATCCAGGCCCGTGTTTATTGCCATGTGGACTTTACCTGTGATTGACTCTGCCCTGGGGTTGGACAGCCGGGTGCCTACAGCACCCAGGTATTTAAGAGCAGGGCTGGGCAGTGATTTAAAATCCATGGGAGTAAATGAGGGGGACAGCTCACCAGCTTAGACTACAGGTCTTCTGCTTGGATCAGGTTGCCCCATGTGGGAAGGCCAGGTATGTCAGTGCTCTCTGCTCCTGCCTAGAATGGAGACCCCAGCCTGACCTCAGCCCTCTCCCCTGTAAAACCAGGGAGGTTGAATTCAATGACTCTTGTGGTTTAATCTCTGCCCCATACCTTCTCTCTGCTGTTGTCCAGGCTTGCTGGTGAACTGCCTTCAGTATTTCTGGCCAAACTTTCATCCTGGCCTGGACTCTGGGTCCTGACCTGAGTGACTAGAGGGCCATGGGTTCATCTTGTAGTTTCCTTGTGTTGCTGTACCTATGGTAACCATGAGGCAGAGGAATATGTGTGAACAGTGAAGAAAGATGCCCCTGGCAGGCTTGGGAAGACTGTGTGACAGTTCTTCCGTTGGCTCAAGTGCTTTTATTCTCTGAGCCACAGTGTTCTCTGTAGAAGCAAAAACCCTTCTGACCAATCCCCTTGGTTCAGGGAGGAAGGGGCTCTTGTGAGATAAAGGAAGGTACTTGGCTAAATGAATTGGGATATATAGACAGCTCAGTAAATAAATGTTTTTGAGTTATCATTATGCATTAATGACTTGAACTATGCAGGATTTACAAGAGATATGCAGACAGATATGTAAATATCACAAACACCTCTAAATTTCAAAAGCAGTGTCTTTGAATGGCTTGATGGCTTATGTCTACTCCAGCAATTTGACACCCCTCTTTGGGGAAAGTGTATAAATCGACAAATCAAGGGACTACGGTTTGTGGGCACTGTGCAAGGCACAGAAAGTCCAAGAGCTTTCACAACTATTCAGAGTACCATATTTGAGCCAGTCAATCTGATGTGTGTGTGTGTGAGAGAGAGAGAGAGAGAGAGAGACACAGAGAGACAGAGCTCCCTATAGCCCCCTTTGGGAACTTCAGCATCTCATGCCTGCCTCAGCTGAAGTTTTCCTTCTCTGCTCTTCCTCAACAAACCCAAAGCTCTCCCCTTCACCCTAAGTGCGGTGTGTGACAGCTGGGGGCCGAGTTATCACAGGGATGGCTGTGTCCTGGGAAGGAGACAGGAAGGGCATGGGGTGTAAAGAGTGGGGGTTGCCGCAGGCTAGACCTGCCAGGCTGGCTGACCTGCCAAGCTAAGCCTGAGGGCTGTTGGAAACTGGAGCTCGGGCCGGAAGAAGGGAGCCCATGAATAATACAGCAGGAGGGAGGCTGTTAACTAGGTGACCTCATTGCACCTGCGTGTTTCACAGCTTCCTGGGGAGCCACTGTTCGGGGCCAGGGTGTCAGGCGAGGGCAGAGGGGAGAGGGAAAGGCCGAGTGGAGAAACAGTGCCTTCGTTTTCCTTCCCGCTCTCCTTTCAGCTCTCCAGCTCAGGAATTCTTTGTACTAACAGCTCCTTCTGCCAGTTTTGACCCAGCTGGCCCTGGCCATGTGGGCCAGCGCATGCGTGCTCGGGAGCGAGCGAGGCACGCGGGCGTGCACGTGGACGCGGGCGTGCCCTCAGACAGGTGTGCTGGTCAGCGGCGTGCTCCTGAGCAGAGGCGGAATGTGAGGCTGGGCCTTCTCTGGTGCCCGCCTCTCAGGCCTGCTTGCCGGGTCTGTTTGCTAAACCTGCTCCTGGCCTCTGGCCCTGATGGGCTGTCCCCTTTGTCAAGGTGGCCCCCCCTTTGGGCCGTTTCTGGCTGCCATGGACGATACAGGCTTCTGGCCCAGGTGGTGTGGCGTCCCAAGGTTTCAGCCTCTGACAAGGGAAGCACAGTTTGATGTAAGCTGGGGGTCGACAGCCCTGACTTTATCTTCTAATGCTGTCATTTTAAGTGTTTGTCACCACCGCCTGTTTACAGCCACCCAGACCTGGCACACAGGAGCCTCCCTAGCTCCCACAGCTCCCGGTGAAGCAAAGAAAGTCTCTGGGCAGACATGGGGGCCGTTTTAGGATCAAGCAGAGGGAAATGAGCTTGAACTGCAGCAGGAGAGTAGAGGGGCAGGCCCGAGGAGAAGCTGGTTGAAGAATGTGTTCACTGTGAGGGGCAGAGGGAGGGGTGAAATGCTGTAGTCCGTTCCCAGAGGAGACTGACTTTACCTGGTTTTACCTTCTGAGGAGCTGTTTCCAGATCTCTGGCCTGAGGATGGGAAGCAGAGGGCCCCTGGCCAATACCTGGGACCAGAGCAGGAGCCCCAGCCTGCACCTCCTCTTTGGTCCTGAGTGCTGTCAGCAAGGACGAGACCCCTGAGAAGGTCTCAGACCCTCCTCCCCAGGACTGGAGCCACACCATGGCCTTAGCCTGCTTCCTCAGACTTAGGAGCCCAGGCCCAGTGACATAGGCTTTCCAGCTGCCCTCTGAAAACTAGGCCTTTAAGAGGTGGTACCGCAAGGAAGGGGACAAAAGAAAAAAAGAGGTGGTTCACCTCCATATACACACACTTCTCTGCACAGACTCATACACACGTTTGCCTGCCTGGACGGTATGGGGAGCACCTCCTCCTTTGTGTCTGGTCTGGGTGTGGCCAGAGCGACAAGCACAGGCTTCATCTTCAGGCCCATTGCTTAAACCAGGAGAATATTTCTATCTCTGAGCCAGACCACCCAGGTTCAAATTCTAGCTCTTCGAGTGATTAGTTGTGTGAACTTCGGCACTTGAATCATTCTGTTCTTTAGTTTTCTCATCTAGAAAATCAGGATAGAAATAGAACCTACCTAAAAGGGTTATTGGAAGAATTAAACGAGTTATTGCCTGTAAAATGCTTAGAAAATGTGCCTGCCATATAGTAAATGCTCAAGAAATGCTACTGTTAGTTACTTGTAGGTTACTGTTAAACTTTTATGTTACTGTTATACTTAGCTCGTGCATTTTGGAAACTCACAGCCTTGCAGGCTACCTGAGGGTGCCAGGAGTAGCTATTATACCTACGAAAAAAGCTTTGTAGGTTCAGAGGAGGTGGGGGCGGCATCTGGGTTGGGATGAGAGGGCAGTCTTGGAAGGCTTCATGGAGGAAGAGGTGCCCTTGCTGAGAGGCTGTGGCTTTTCTCTGTGCCCACTCGCACTGTACTCCCCTGGTAAAAGGGCAGGAAGAGAGGCAGGCAGTTCAGTGGTTAGTAGCATTAATGTTGCTCCCATGTCAACTGGAATATTTTTAGTCAGCTTTTTAATTGAAATATAAAATGAAAAAGGGTACAAATAATACACTTACAGCTTGAATTATCACAAAGTGGCCACTCCCCTGTAACTGGCATGCAAATCAAGAAAAAAGAAATTAACAGAAGCATTTCTGTCATTAGCCAAAGGTAACTTCTATCCTGGCTTCTAATAGCATGCATTCATTTTTGTCTATATTGAACTTCATAGAAATTCAGTCATACAATATTTTCTCTTGGCGATGTTTTCTTCTACTCAACTTATTTGTGAGGTTCATCATGCTGTGTATAGTTACATTTGTTTGTTCTCATTACTGTGTAAGTTTCCACTGTGTGAATATACCACAGTTTACCCATTCTATTGTTGATGGACAATGGGGTTACTTCTAGGTTTTGGCTATTATGGAAAAGTCTGTTAGGATCATTTGTTAAGTGTCTTTTGGTGTACATATCTGCACGATTCTTTTGGGTCCATCTGACTGTCCTTTTAGCAATACAAACGCTATAGTATAATTACTAGCTTTATGTATCTAGTAATATAAATTTTATAGCTTTATTCTTCATTTTGGCTCTTTGCATTTCCATATGAATTTAGAATCAGCTTTTGAAATTCCACAAAAACGCTGCTGAGATTCAATTGAGATTGTATCAACAATATGTAGATCAGCTTGAGGAGAATTGACATCTTTATAATACTGAATTTCTGATCCATGAATAAAATATACCTCCATTTTCCTAGGTCTTAATAAATTTCTTTCAAGAATATTTCTTAGTTGTCTGTGTAGAGGTCTTATGGCTTCTCTGGTGGCTCGGTGGTAAAGAATCTGCCTGCAGTGCAGGAGACGCAATTTCGATCCCTGGATCGGAAAGATCCCCTGGAGGAAGGCATGGCAACCCACTCCAGTATTCTTGTCAGGAACATCGCATGAACAGAGAAGCCTGGTGGGCTACAGTCCGTGGGGTCACAAAGAGTCAGACATGACTGAAGTGACTGATCACGTAGAAGTCTTATACTTCTTTTATTAGATTTATTTCTATATGTTTTATGCTTTTGATACTATTATAAGTGATATTTAAAGGTTTTTTCATTTCTAATTATTTGTTTCTGGCATATAGAAGTACCACTGATTTTTAAAATATTGACCTGTCTCCAACAATCTTTATTAAATTTACTTATTATACCTAATAGTTTATCTATAGAATCTTTAATTTTTTTAACCTGTACAATCATGTTTTCAGTTAATAATAACAATTTTATATCTTCCTTTCCAATATTTATGTATTTTTTCTTGCCTTATTGCAATGGCTAAGTCTTCCAAAATAATATTGCATAGACATGGTAATAGTGGACATCCTTATTTTGATTCTGGTACTGTGAAAACTTTCAGTGTTTCACTGTTAAGTATGATATTTGTTGTAAGTTTTTTGTAGATCTAGTTTACCATATTAGGAAAAACTTTCCATTAATTTTTTTCAAAACTGTGGGAAAATACATATAAAATTTACCATTTTCAGTATACCTTTCAGTGGCATTAATAAAATTCACAGTGCTGTACGCACCATCACTATCCATTTCCAAACTTTTAATCCTCTCAAACGAAAGCTCTGTAAACTCTGTAACCGTTGGACAATAACTCCCCATTTTCTCACCTTCCAGGCCCTGGCAACCTTTGTTTCTGTCTCTGTAAATGTGCCTGTTTCTAGGTATCGTATGTAAGTGGAGTCATATAATAATTGTAATTTGTGTCTGGATTGTTTAGCATGCTTTCAGGGTTCGTTTATGTTTAACATGTCTCAGAATTCCTTTTTTTAAGGTGGAATGATAGCTAATTTGCATGCATATACCTCATGTGAAGAGCTGACTCACTGGGAAAGACCCTGATGCTGGGAAGGATTGGGGGCAGGAGGAGAAGGGGACGACAGAGAAGAGATGGCTGGATGGCATCACCGACTCAATGGACATGGGTTTGGGTGGACTCCAGGAGTTGGTGATCGACGGGGAGGCCTGGTGTGCTGTGATTCATGGGGTCGCAAAGAGTCAGACACAACTGAGCGACTGAACTGAACTGATGCATATGCCATATTTCATATATCTATTCATCCATTGATGTCATTTGGATTGTTTCTACTCTCTAGCTATTGCGAATAGTGCTGCTAAGAACATCAGTGTACAAATATCTGTTTGAGTTTATGCTTTCAGTTTGTTTGAGTATATATTTAGGAGTGGAATTATCATACGATAATCCTACATTTAGTTTTTTGAGGAACCATCACATTGTTTTCCATAGAAGTTGCTTGATTGTATATGTCCACAGCAATGCTCAAGTTACAATTTTCTCCATATATTCACAAATGCTTGTTATTTTTGTTATTATTAATATTTTTATAATAATCATTCTAATAGTTATGAAGTGGTATCCTACTGAGATTTTGATTTGCATTTCCCTAATGGCTAGTAATGAGTATCTCTTCACTTAATTGGCCATTTTAATATCTTCTATGGAGAAATATGTATTCAAGTACTTTGCAAAGCTATTTTTTAATTGGGCTGCTTATATTTTTATTGTTGAGTTGTAAGAGTTCTTTATATGTTCTGGATATAATCCCATATCAGAATATAAATTTTTCTCCCATTCTATAGGTATTCATTTGGTTGATTGTGTCCTTTGATATACATATGTGTTTAATTTTGATGAAATCCAGTTTATCTTTTTTGTTATTGTTGTTGCCTATGTTTTTGATGTCATAGCCAAGAAATCATTGCCTATTCCAAGGTCATAAAGATTTTCATCTAAGAAGTTTATAGTTTTAGTTCTTATATTTAGGTCTTTGATCCATTTTTTGTTAAGTTTTGTATATAGTATAGGAGTTCAGCTTTTGCTTGTGGTTATTCAGTTTTTCAAGGATCATTTGTTGAAAAAGACTGCCCTTTCCCCATTGAATGATCTTGGCACCCGTGTCAAAAATGTGTTAACAGTATATGCAATGATTTATTTCTGTGCTCTCTGTCCTATTCCAGTGGTGTATATTAATGTCCTTACATCAGTATTGCACTGTTGTGATTAATGTAACTTTGTAGCAAGTTTTGAAATCAAGAAGTATGAATTCTCCAACATTGTTCTTTTTCAAGATTGTTTTGGCTATTTGAAATTCCACACAAATCTTAGGATGGGTTTTTCTATTTCCGCAGAAAACATTGGTATTTTGATAGAGATTACATTAAATCTGTAGATTTCTATGGGTAATATTTTATCTTAATATTAAGGATAGTATTTTAACAACATTAAGTCTTCCTATCAATGAACATGGGATGTCTCCCACCTAATTTGTGTCTTCTTTGATTTCTGTCAGCATGTTTTATAGTTTTCAGTGCATAGGTCATTTGCTTCCTTAGTTAAGTTTATTCTTACTCATTTTATTCTTTTTGATACTGTTGTAAATAGAATTGTTTTCTTAATTTTGTCTTCAGGTTATTCATTGCTGGTGTGTAGAAATGCAACTTATTTTCATGAGTTGATTTTGTATCCTGCAACTGCTGAATTTATTTATTAGCTCCAACACTTTTTAAATGGAATGTTTAGAGTTTTCTTTATATATGATCATGTCATCTGTGCATGGAGATAATTTTACTTCTTTCTTTCCAATTTGGAATTGGGAATTAATTGCCCAGTTACTCTGGCTAGAGCTTTCAATATTATGTTGAATGGAAGTGGTAATAGTGGGTATCCTTGTTTTGTTCCTGATCTCAAGGATGTCTTTAGCCATTGAGTGTGATGTTAGCTATGGGTTTTTTTTTATCTGGCCTCTTTTCTTCTGTCTTGCAGAGAGTTTTTATTTAAAAATTATGAGTGTGTATGGAATTTTATCAAATGTATTTTTGCATCTATTTGAAATGATCATATAATTTTTCTTCTTTCTCCTGTTAGTGTGCTGAATTACATGAACTGATTTTCAGAAGTTAACCAACTTTGCATTCCTGGAATAAATCCAACTTTGTCTTGATATTCTCATCATAATCCCTTGGAAGCTATTGGACTAGATTTAATGGTTTCTCTTGACCATGTTTTGCATGTGAATTATTCGTATTCCTTAAAATATTTTTTCTTCTGTATTCATAAAAGAGATTGACCTATGATTTGCCTTTCTTCTGATATCTTTATCAGATTATAGTATCAAGTTGTGCTGGCTTCATAATATAAATTGGGAACTGTTCCTTCTTTTTCGGTTTCTCTGTAGGAGTTTGGATAAGATTTGTATAATGTTTTTCCTCAAATGTTTAGGAAAATTAAGCAGAGAAACCACATGAGCTTATATTTCTTAAAGGAAAGGCTATTATTTATAAATACAATTTATTTATTTATTTTTGGCTGTGTTGACTCTTCACTGCTGCACAGACTTTTCCTCTCATCGTGGCGAGTGGGGGCTATTCTCTAGTTGTGGTGCTCAGGCTTCTCATTGTGGTGGCCTCTCTTGTTGTGGAGCACGGGCTCTAGCGCACTTGGCTCAGTAATTGTGGCTCCCAGGCTCCAGAGCACAGGCTCAGTCGTTGTGACGCACAGGCTCAGTTACTCTGCAGCATGTAGGATCTTCCCGGATCAGGGATTGAAGCCACGTCTCCTGCATTAGCAGGCAGATTCTTTACCACTGAGCTACCATGGAAGCCCTAGTGGGAAGGTTTTTTGATTACAATTTCAGTATGTCTAGAGAAATAGAACTATTTATATTTCTGTGTTTTCATGTGTCCATTTTGGTTAAGTTGTACTTTTTGAGGACTTTACCTACTTTAATAAATTTTTATATGAATTGACAAAGGTATGCATAATATTTCCTTCGTTATTGTATTGTAGTCTCTCTACTTTGTAGAATCTGCAGTGAGACTTTCTTATTCATGATAATGGTAATGTATGCCTTCTCTCTCATTTTTTTCATTGTCATGCTGATTACTGGATTTGTTAGTCTTGTTAGTCTTTTCAAAGAATCAACTTTTTTTTGTTGTTGTGCCTTCACTCAGTCATGTCTGACTCTTTGTGACCCCCATGGACTGCAGTATACCAGGCTTCCCTCTCCTTCACCATCTCTCAGAACTTGCTCAAACTCATGTTCATTGAGTCAGTGATGCCATCCAACCATCTCATCCTCTGTAATCCCCTTCTTCTCCTGCCTTCAATCTTTTTCAGAATCAGGATCCTTTCTAATGAGTCGACTCTCATTAGAAATTATTATTACCTCAAGTATTGGCGCTTCAGCATCACTCCTTCCAATGAATATTCAGGATTGATTTCCTTTAGGATTGACTGGTTTGATCTACTCACAGTCCAAGGGACTCTCAAGAGTCTTATCCAACACCACAGTTCAAAAACATCAGTTCTTTGGAACTCAGTCTTCTTTATGGTCCAGCTCCCACATTCTTACATGACTACTGGAAAAACCATAGCTTTGACTATACAGACCTTTGTTGGCAAAGTAATGTCTCTGCTTTTTAATATGCTGTCTAGGTTGGTCATAACTTTTCTTCCAAGGAGCAAGCATCTTTTAATTTCATGGCTGCAGTCACCATCTGCAGTGATTTTGGAGCCTAAGAAAATAAAGTCTCTCACTGTTTCCATTGTTTCCCCATCTATTTGCCATGAAATGAGTGGACTGGATGCCATGATCTTGGTTTTTTGAATGTTGAATTTTAAGCCAGCTTTTCCACTCTCCTCTTTAGTTCCTCTTCACTTTCTGCCATAGGATGCTGTCATCTGCATATCTGAGGTTATTGATATTTCTCCTGGCAATCTTGATTCTGGCTTGTGCTTCATCCAGTGTGGCATTTCACATGATGTACTCTCCATTTATGTTAAACAAGCAGGGTGACAATATACAGCCTTGATATACTCCTTTTCTAATTTGGAACCAGTCTGTTTTTCCTTGTCTGGTTCTAATTGTTGCTTCTTGACCTGCATACAGGTTCCTCAGGAGGCAGGTAAGGTGGTCTGTTATTCCCATCTCTAAGAATTTTCCACAGTTTGTTGTGATCCACACAGTCAAAGGCTTTAGCATAGTCAGTGAAGCAGAAGTAGATGTTTTTCTGGAATTCTCTTGTTTTATGATCAAATGTATGTTGGCAATTTGATCTTTTAATTTATTGATTTTTAATCAGCTTTTAATATACTGATTTTTGTTTCATACTTCGTCTCTTTTCTTTAGTAAATTAAAAATTTTTTAACTTTCTTTGAGTTTAATTTACTTCTTAAAACATGTTTTGAGATAGATACATGGGTCATTGGATTTTGGATTTTATTCTTTTTGAAAATCTGAATTTAAGGCTATAAAATTTTCTCCAAGCAAAAAAGTTATATGTCACAAATTTTAATGTTATATTCTAATTATTTTAAGGCTCAAAATATTTTCTAATTTCTGTTGCAGTTTCTTCTTTGATTTATGATTTCTTAGAAAGACATTGCTTTCTTTCCAAACATTTGGGGATTTCCTCATTTTTTAATGCTTGTTTTTGAGCTTAACATGCTATGATTAGAGAACATACTTTGAATGATTTCAGTTCCTTGAAATGTTTTGAAAGTTACTTTATGGCCCAGAATGTAGGATTTTGGTAAATTATCCATTGCTTCATAAGAAGAGTGTTTATTCTGTAGTTGTATGCCATTTTCATTTTGTCATGAGGTCAGATATATAAGTCAGGTTGATTAGATGTTGGTATCCTTCTGATTTGTTTTCTGCTTTTTCTATCCATTTTTGAGAAATATATGTTGACATCTTCCATTACAATTATAGATTTGTCTTTCTTTCTAGTTTTCTCTGGAAGTCCCCAATCCATAGGACAAGGCCATTGGAGAGTCACCTAGATGTAAAAAGTTTCATCTGGTTTTAAATTCTCTTCCTTTTCACCCAGTTTTATCATACAGATTTTCACATGCAGAAAGTTTGAAAGACCTGTACAGTGAATACCCATGTACCCAGCACTGGAGATGTCACAGTTTACATTTTGTTGCGTTTCATTTATCATGTATGTATCCATCAAACTTCACCCCTAAACCCTTCATCATGTGTATCATTAAGTAGTCATCTTGCCTAACTTTAAAATCAAAAGTAGGGACCTGAAACAGTTCAGGTACAAAGGACAGCTCTTCAAGAGAAAGTGGGCCAAGTAGGAGAGAAGATGTGTCACCAAAAGGGTTTCACCTGGAAGACCTAGGTGATGGTGAGGCTGAGTGTCCCTCTCACCTTCCACCCAACGGGGATGGGGTCTGGCTTGGCCTCTCTTGAGTGCTTTGCCTCTGGCAGCTTGGGGCTGGTGTTTAGGATGTGTCTGTTGTGCAAATGAGTGGTGTACTTCAAAGGGCAGAAGTTGACTGTGTGACTCTGCAGGCTATAAGCCCAGAGAGTGAAAGTTCCTGGAAGGCAGCTTGGGATACATTAAAAGAGAAAACTGGTCTTTCTTTTTTGAAGTACCAAATTAACTTTTGTTTCTACAACTTTATTTTCAGTAGGTAATATAGGCATGTCGTTTGCTGTTGTTGAGTCGCTATGTTGGGTCTGACTCTTTTGTGCCCCTATGGTCGGTAGCCTGCCAGGCTCCTTTGTCCTTAGGATGTTCCAGCATGCAGAAAATTCAAAAGGCCCCAAGTGGAATGCAGTGAAATCTCTCTCTTTTCCCTCTCTCCTCCAGCCACCAGGTCTTGCTCCCAGAGGTGGTCAGTTTCTGGTTTCTTGGTGTCCTCTAAAGCAGTCCATGTACACATGTGGTGATGATGATGATGACATTCGCAACCCCATGGACCGTAGCCCACCAGGCTCCTCTGTCCATGGAATTCTCCAGGCAAGAATACTGGAGTGGGTTGCCATTCCCTACTCCAAGGAATATACCCAATGAAGGGATCAAACCCAGGTCTTCTGAAACGCAGGCACATTCTTTACAGTTTGAGTCACCGGGGATAGTAACACTACTAACACCACTTCCTGAGAGCTTATTGTGTGTGAGCTTGTATTCTGAGTATTTTACATGTATTACTTCATTTGATCTTTGTGGCAACCCTATGAAGTATGTACTATTATTATCTCCATTTCAGAGATGTAGGAAACTGAGCCCATAGGAGTTAAGCAGCTCAGGCAAGCTCACATACCCACATGGGCAGTAGGGATGTGAGTCCAGCTGGTCTGGCTGCTCTCTTGACCTCTTGTTCTATTTCTTTCAGTGTTTTTTGGAACCAACTCTATCAAAAGTTCCCTCCAGTGACCTGGCATTTAACAGTGCACCAGCCTGGTTGATATGGTGGTGAGCTCCCTGTCCCTGGAGGGCATTCAACTAAATGACCCCAAAGGCTTCTCTACAAATAGCCTTGTTAGTTCCCCCCCTACCCCCAGCTTTAGTTTCTGCTGTCTCCTGCCTGTGGGATCAGTTTTCTCTCCTCTCTGTAGGGGTCTCAGGTCTGCATCCTATTCTGTCAAACCCCAGAGAGGAGCCCTTTGAGCATCTTATAAGGAAGGATGAGGTCTGGGCAGGGTGGCCCCTTCCTGTTTGCAGGAGGCAGTACTGAGGCACAGAGTGGGCAATGGGAGCTATTCAGCCACAAACAAGACCGTGTCTGCCAGGAATGGTCCTCCCCACTCCTGTTCTGACCCCTGTGTTTAACCTGGCTTCTCTCCCTCTTTCCGTCCCCCACCCCAGGCCCGGCCTGAGGAGAACCTGTATGCCCAGAGAGGAGAGTGGGGGCATATGGGAAAGTGCTGAGTAAAATTCTTCACTAGGAACAAATCTCATTTTCAAGAAAGTCTTGACAAAATGAGGCATTAAATTACAATATTTTGGAGAGTGTTGTAATTCTATTGCAGACAGCCTTTCATCATGGAATCTGAAAGCTGGGAAAATACAAAACTCATTAGATTAAAATAAACCACCTACTGCTCTAGAGAAAAGCTTATTTATCAATATCAATTTACTTATGATTACTCTGGCCTGCAATTTGTTATTTTTAAGAATTATGATTTGTGTATTGCTCATACAGATGTGAAATATTTTTTCTTAAATTGAGTGTTTTAAAAAAGATGTCCTTAGTAAAGGTTAGAAAGTGGGTACTGAAGATGAAGAATTGGGGAGGGTCAGGAGATAAATTAAGAGGTTAGGGTGGGGAATGGTGAGAAAGAGGGTGTGTGAGGAGCTAGATGGAAGCAAGTATGGACAGAGTGAACCAGAAACCACGCAAAACCTTGGGTCTTTAAAAGAAGTATTTTATTCATTAAGAGGAAGGACATCCTAATTAACCAGGCTGTCCAAAGATGGAATGTGTCCTGTGTAGGTAGTGAGCTTTCTGTCACTGAAGGCATACAAGTTCAGGTTCAAAGTCTAGAAAGGAGGTTGCTGTAGAGGACAACAGTTGGATGAAGGCCCCCTGTAGTTCTTTCCAGTCCTGATGTTCACTGATTCTGTGAATCTCACACACCAGGTCTGGTGGGTAGGACAGTGTGGGGCAGCCTTGTATCATGTAGAACAGAGTATTGGATTGGGTGACAAATCCTCCCACCTTAAATTCACCGGCTCCAGTGCTCCTGGTTCCGGCCAGCCCTTCCTGTGTGATACTATGGAAAGAGCTCTGTTCCCACCGCCAGAGCCCCCTGGGTTCAAATACGGCTGTCATCACTTTCTGCTGTGAGATGTCAGTCAAGTGGTGGATTCTTCCTCAGCCCCATTTCAGTAGAATGGGTCAGTAATGCCTCTTCATAGGTAGTGGTAAGGATCTATGACATTTTATAGAACGTCTAGCACACGGTAAGTACACTCAACATGTGTTAATACTGTTCCTGCCCCCCTCCTGGGTCTGTTTACTTATCTGCAAAGTGGACTGTCTGCTGGGGATCTTTGGGCTTCTTCTGGTTCTAGTTTTCTGCCCCATATATTCAGTGTTCTTTGTGTGAGGAAAGAAAGTGGTTGGGATGAGGGGGAGCCCCAGCAGCTCCCAGCACCTTGAACCTCCCTGATGGCCTCCTACGCTGACACAGGCAGTTTTCCTGCTCAAAGGATCTGCTGTCAGTTCTCCATGTTTTTGTCCTGCCTTTGGGAAATTGAATCCCCATTTTGTAGATGGGAAAGTGGAGGCCCAGAGAGGAGAGGATAGTATGCTCATCTGCCCCTCCGCACCACAGCCCCAGGCCCCCTGTTCTTAGCTTCCTTTCCTGAGCAGCTCTGTGGGCTGTGGGGAGCAGAGGGGACTGCCTTCAGAATTTCTGGGAGTGTTTGGCATGGAACACTCCCACTGTAGTCTCTCGCTCTCTTTTTTCCATCTTTCTGCCAAATTGTAGTCTCTCTTTGGGACAAGCAGCCCTGCTTTCTCTGCTTTGCTTCCTCCCTACCTTTATTCTTGCATATTTTCAATACCTAATATTGAGCTCTTCCTGTGCTGTGACAACCCCATGTTAGGCTCCAGAGCAACCAAAGTGAGTAAGGCAGGGCCCTGATTCTAGGGGATTCCAGAGACCAGCGGAGGAGACAGACGTGTGCACACACACACACAGTGTGGTGAGCTGTAACAGTGAGGGGCAAAGCTTCATGCCGAACCCTAGCTGGTGGAATCAGAGAAGACTTCCCAGAGGAGGTGATGGCTGAACTAAAAAGAGAAAAAGGAACTTGCTGTGGATTTTGTGCCCCTATAGAGCTGGGACCCAGTGACGACCAGATGGCTAACCATGCATTGCAGCTGGGGCTGGGTTTGAAATCACACCTGCCCCAGGCTTGGAGCAAGTCCTTTACCCCCAGGGGAGGAAGGTGAAGTAGGAAGGCCCTCCTTGGCTGGGTCTTGGTGATGGGCACTCTGAGCAGAGATTAGCAATAGATGACAGAGGGACAGCCAGCCAGCAACTCTGGCAGGATGATTTGGCCTTTCTGGCAGGGTCTGTTTGCTGGGGAGTGGGATGGGGGAGGTGGAGAAAACTGGCGGGAGGTGACAGATTTGGGGCTCACCTGAACAAATTCTTAGTTGTCAGTTGAACCGAGGTTCAAGCACTCCAGGGGTTTTGAGGCCATGCCTCTTATCATTCCTGAGACTCAGTCTCACCATCTGGAAGAGTGGGGGCCATTGACACCTGCAAGGTGCTGGGAGAGCCAGGTGACCTACAAGGCAGTGCTCAGCTGGGCAGCCAGGACGGGTGGTGCCCCGGCCTGTCTGAGACCACATGGTGCCTGATCCCTCATGACTTGCTATCCTGGTGGGGTGGGACAGGGCTGTGGTGAGCATGCCAGGGGCATGCCCTATGCATGTAACGGGCGTTACTACTACTGTTGTCAGGATGGAGCAGGCAAGAGGACATTTGAATCTAGTGGATGCTCACCGTGGATGAAGCATGCTTGAGGGCATGCATTTAATCTTCATGATGCCTGGCAATGTGGTGGTGTTATTCTCTCGGTTTGTACAGAGGGGAAACTGAGGCTGAGCAGGGATTTGGGTACAGGTGTCTCCTTCCAAACTCCTGAAGGTCCCTTTCTCCCTACCCCATAGTGAGACAGCTTTGCGGTACCTGATTTCCTCAGTGAGCTCTGGGTCAAGGGTCCAAAGCGCCTTCCCCACAAAGCCTGCACCGGGCTCCCCTTTCTCCTTTCAGGACTTGTGATATTAATAAGCATAAAGGCAACTGAACGGCATCTCACACAATTATGTGGGGAGGAAGTTGCTGTCACAGACAATCTGGAAAAGATTAATCACTTAACTTACAGGGAAAGCTATCAGCTTACTATTAGAGAGCCCAGGTCTTACCCTCCTTCCTCCCATTCCTTAAGGTGGGGATCCCAGACCTGTTTGGGGGCCCCATTTCCACCATGTGGACTTGACTGAGAGTCACTTTCCTGCTGGCTGGTGACACTTGGGCCTGGGCCTTCCCTGCATCACAGCCTCAGGCTGCTCAAGCTAAAGGGACTGCCTCTACATCCATTTCCTCCTGGAATGTTGGCTGTGCTCCTACTATGCACAGGCTCAGGCTGGCTGGGAAGGAGCACTCACCGTGGTTAGCACAGAAACAAGAACTCTCATGCCCTTGTCAAGTGCTTTAAAACAGCGTGAGTCCACAACAGGAATCCCAGATAGAGGATGGAGGCCCCTTCTGCCTGGGAGGCTTGTGGGGTGGGGGTCAAGGGAGACTCTTCAGGGGAGGTGATATCTCAGCCTCTTCCTGGCAGCTGAGTCTCCATATGGCCAGGTGGGAGGGAGGACCTCTGGGCGTGGAGATGCCCAGGCAAGGGCACAAGCTGTGACGTCCTAAGTGGCATTTTGCAGGCAAGGACACTGAAGCCTGTAGAGACCCGAAGCCTTGCCTGGGAGTCACCCCGTGATTTATGTCTGCCCTGTGATTGAAAACTCCTGTTTGCACCTAAGGATGATGAGGAGAGGCTCAGTGCTGAACTGGTGTCCGTGAGAGACAGGAGACTGTCATGGAGGGCGGCCTGGAGGGGAAAGGGTGGAAGGCGGGCGAGGGAACCAGTGTGGCTAACATCACAGTGGGAGAGAGGGAGAGAAAGAGAGAAAGAGAAAGGGTATGAGTGGGCTCCCAGTCGTTAAGCCCCGGACATGGAGATGAAGAGCCTGGCAGGGGCCTTTCCTAGGAGTGAGGCTGGCTTGGAGCCCTCCCTACTCATCTCCCAGGACAGCGCCCACCCTGGCCTGGACTCTTGTGCTTCAGTGTGGTTGAGACCACAGCAGGAAGTGGGCACCTTCATGCTCTCTCTCTCGCCTTCACTCCCTGCAGCTCTCTCGGGGCCAGTGCCAAGGAAGAGGCCTGGACTTGGCCATCTGACCCCTTAGCCAGTTTTCAGCATACAGCTGATCCTCTCAGCGCTCAGCCTCCTCCTTGGTGAAATGGCCTAACATCTGCTGTCTAGATTCGCAGTCACGTTCACAGAAGGCCTTTGCAGAGTTCAAATCTGCGGAGATTTCCTCCGGGAGCTGCCTAGAGTTGGGGGTTGTGCCTCAGGGTGCAGCATGGGAATAGCTGGGTGATGGCTGCCCGGCATTCCAGACTCTGGGGTAGGTTTTGGGGTATAAGAGGCAAGAGTGGAAAGGGTTAAAGGGGAGAAGGAGGTGGAGACTTGGAACAGATGTGGACCCTTCCATCTGTCTGGTGAGAAAGATCACCCGCCTGTACTGGGGATGGCAGTGAACTAGCCCACAGAGAATGACACGGTCCCATGTGCAGTTCCCTTGACTGCCCCCTGGCCCCTGGGCAAATGGCCTTGACTTGTCTGGGGGCAGGGCAACGGTCGGCACCTGTGAGGCAGGAAAAAGCAGAGCTGGGAAAACCAAGTCCACTTCGCCCTTCACAGAGGCAGGCCCGGATTTTCCAAAGGCTGTGCTCAGGACCCGGCGTCCCCATCTCCATCGTGGGCTCTCCGGTGGAAGGGCTGAAGCCGAAGGCAGCCTCTCTGGCTCTCGGTGTCTGTGTTTGCAACATGGGTGCCTGGCCCAGGCTGGCTCACCATGGGGCATGGACTTCAGGGGTGGCAAGACGGGGCTAGGTGAGGTCAAGGCACCTTCCTGATTGGAGGTGGGAGGCAGGGCCCAGGGAAGCAAGCAGAAGGGTCTGCCCAGTGGTTGAACTTGGCAAGTTAACTGGCTTAACTTTTGACACACTTCAGTTTCTATACTAGTTTGCTTTCTTTCTAAATTTAGTTTTTATATTTTAAACAGCTTTATTGAGATGGTGTTCATATATGATACCATTTTCCCACTTAGAGTATACAATTCAGTGGTTATTAGTACATTCGCAGAAAAGTACAACCTTTGCTACAGTGTATTCTGGAACATTTTCATCCTTTTCGAAAGAAACTCCATACCTTTTAGCTATCATCCCTGCATCCTTCTATCATTTCAACCCTAAGCAACCACTAATGTATGTCCTGTCTGTATAGATTGATCTTTTCTGGCCAGACATTTCATATAGGTAGACTCATATAACATGTGGTCTTTTGTGACTGACTTCTTTGACTTAACATGATGATTTTAAGGTTCATCTATGTTGTATCAGTAGTTCGTTAGTTTTTATGCCTGAATAATATCCCATTGCATGGATATACCACATTTTGTTTATCCATTTGTCCATTAATGGACATTTGGGTTGTTTCACCTTCAAGTTTCTGTGTGGACATAGGTCTTAATTTCTCTTAGCTGTATACCTAGAAGTGGTATTGTTGGGTCTTATGATAACTCTGTAATAGTTTAAAATAGTCAGATTATTTTAAAGTGGCTGCACCATTTTACATTCCTATCAGCAATGTAGCAGGGTTCAGTTTTTCCACGTCCTCTCCAACACTGCTGTTATCTGTCTTTTTGGCTACAGCTGTACTAGTGAGTATGAAGGGGTAGCTCATTGTGGTTTTGATTTGCATTTCCCTGATGACCAGTGACACTGAGCATCTTTTCATGTGCTTATTGGCCATTTGTACATCTTCCTTTGAGAAATGTCTGTTCAGATCCTTTGGCCATTTTTTAATTGAGTTGTTAATCTTTTCACTGTTAGGTTGTAAGAGTTCTTTGTGTATTCTAAAGAAGTCCCTTGTTAGATGTATGATTTGCACATATTTTCTTCCATTTTGGGTTGCCTTTTCACTCTCTTGATAGTGTCCTTTGAAGTATACATATTTTTAATTTTTATGGAGCCCAACTTCTCTACTGTTCTTATGTTGCTTATGCTTTTGGTGTCATGTTTAAGACACAGTTGCCTAATGAAGATTTACACCTGTTTTTCTTTGACGAGTTTTGGCTCTTTCATTTAGGATTTTGATCCATTTTGAGTTGATTTTTGTAGATGGAGTAAGCCAGGGCCAAACTTTATTCTTTTGCATCTTGCTATCTAGTTTTCCCAGTACCATTTGTTGAAAAGACAGTTAAATGAACTTGGCCCCTTTGTTGAAAATCAGTTGACCATAGACATATAGTTTTATTTCTGGAGCGTCAATTCTGTTCTGATCTATAAGTCTCTTTGAATGCCAGAACCATACTGTCTTGATTGCTAGCTTGTTTTCAAATGGAGTATTTGCTGCTTTGTTTAAATACTATTAGTACCTCAATGCAGATGGCTAAGAAAATACAGAAAAGCTGGACAGAAAAATCACCTGTTATCTCACTACACAAAAATAAAATAAAGGTACTGCTTTTTTGTGTGTTCGCTGTGTTGCTGCTGTGTTTTCTCTACAGATTTATACATCTGTCATTTTTCCAACATGGTAACACGTTTTGCGTAGTCTTGTAGATTGTGTTTTCTGTTTAACAGTTGGCCATGAACATTTTTCCTTGTCAATAAGCATTCTCTGAAAACATGGTTTTCTGTGGCTGACTCATAGTTGGCTATGTGAAACCGCCCTAACTTACTCATGTAAACCTCTCTCATTGATCATTGACTAGCCTGTTTGTACCAGCATAAACAGTGCTGTCAAAAACATCCTCAAAACAAACCTTTGTACCATGATTCTGACAATTTCCTTAGCGGAATTCCTGCCTATGGCACTGCAAAGTCAAAAGGTGTGTGAGTGTTTTTAAGGTTAGTTTTATTGTGCCAAATGGCCTCCCAGAAAGCCATACCACTCATACTAGAGGGGATTTTCATAAAAAACACAGTGTGGAATATAGCCTGATTCAAAAGCTGTTTTGGAGTTGTTTATATACTTTAGTTGTTAATACCTTATCAGATATATGATTTGCAAACATCTTTTGCAGGTTTGCCATTTTACTCTGTAGATAGCGTCCTTTTATGTACACAAGTTTTTCATTTTGGTGAAGTCCAATTTATCTATCTTTTTATTGCTTGTGCTTTTGATGTTATAGTCAAATCCAATGGCAAGAGGATTTCCCTCCATGTTTTCTTCTATGGTTGTATACATTTCATAGTGCTGGTATCAGTCGTTTAATGCCTCAGTAAAGCTGTATAACAAACCGTTACAACAATCATTTACTTTTACTCATGTGTCTATGGGCCAACTGGGGAGGGTCAGCAAACCTAGGCCTGACATGACTGAGCCTGATTCTGGGCCCTCTGTGGGTTCATTCTGCTTACTTTCCCTGGGGGATGTTCTTCTCTAACTGAAAGGCAGGTGCTCAAGAGGCAAGCCCCTCTGCACAAAAGCTGTGTAGCTGCTCATAGGGAGGTTAGCCAAAGCATCCATTTGTCAAAGCGAGTCACATGGTCAAGCCCAGCATTGAAGGTGCAGCAGCATCCTCTGCTTACTGTGAGACCCCGGCATGGGTGTAGATGCTCAATCCTATGCAGAGTGAAGGGTTGGGACCAATAATTTGATCATCCACAGTGATGACTGGGAACAGGAGCGAACCTGGCAGATTTGAGACTGATAAGTAGCTAGTGTGCCTGAAATATGGTGATGAAGGGTATAGGGAGCAAAGTGCCTCTTACTGGATGCATGAAAGACATCGGTTAACTGAATTAATCAAAAAATTAAAAGAATGTATCAATGGAAGTGGATTTACTGAGATGGGAAAGATGAGGAGGGGAATCTTTGGAGAAGAAATCGGCTCACTGTTGGATAAGTTAAATGTTAGAGACACACCAAGAGGAGATGTTAAATTGGCAGATGGCTGTATCCAGTAGACTGCTTGCAGAAGGAGGATGTGTGAAAGTCTAACTAACCCTGGCGGTTGGGATAGCTGTCTCCAAAAATGTACGAAGGACAAGGGGCGCTGTGGATCTCACTGCCAGCAGAGGTCTGGGGAGCCTTCATGGAAGATGTGGCATTAGAGCTGTGCATTGAAGAGGGGCTGGTTATGCAAGGTGAGGCTAGGTGGTGCCCTGGATGGAGAAAATAGCCTGACCTAGGCACAGAGGGAGAGCACAGGGTGTGGTGACTGGCAGTGCCCCCTTGAGGTAGAGGGTGCAGATTTTAGCAACATGCCAGAGCTGGGCCAATGTCTGTTGCCCGTTCTCTGCTGGTGAGTTGGGAGATAGGAGAAAGCTGACTTTGATCAACTCTGTTCTTCCTCCCAGCCCTAGCGGCACTGGGGATTTGAGGATCAGGATCCTCAGCTGCCTTTTCTGAAACAAAAAAGAAGGAGTCCCTGGTGCTGCTGACAGTATGGGGAAACTGGCCCTTTCTTAATTGTTGGAGGGAGTGTGAGTTAGTGCACCCTCTTTGGAGAGCAGTTTGTCAGCACCTATAAAAATATAAAAATCTCCTACTTCACATATGTGTATAGACATGGAAATAAGGATATTCATTGCGGTTTCATTCATTAATGCAAAGGTTTAAAACAAACTAAATGTACAGCACTGTCGTTGCTCAGCCTCTAAGTCGTGCCCAGTTCTTTGTGATATTATGGGTTGCAACGCTCCGGGCCCCTCTGTCCTCCACTCTCTTCTGGAGTCGCAGTGGCGTGTGCGCTGAGTCAGTGGTGCTGTCTAACCATCTCTTCCTCTGCTGCTGCTTCTCCTTTTACCTTCAGTCTTTCCTAGCATCGAGGTCTTTTCCAGAGAGTCAGCTCTTTGCATCGGGTGACCAAAGGACAGGCACTTCAGCTTCAGCATCAGTCCTTTCAGTGAATACTCAGGATTGACTTCCTTTAGGATTGACAGGTTTGATTTTCTTGCTGTCCAAGGGACTCTCAAGAGTCTTTTCCAGCACCACAATTTGAAAGCATCAGTTCTTCAGCACTCAGTCTTCTTTATGGTCCAACTCTCACATCCATACATGACTCCTAGGGAAACCATAGCTTTGACTAGATGGACCTTTGTTGGCAAAGTGATGTCTCTGCTTTTTAACATGCTGTCTAGGTTTGTCATAGCTTTTATTCCAAGGAGCAAGTGTCTTTTATTTTCATGGCTGCAGTCATTGTCTGCAGTGATTTTGGAGCCTATGAAAATAAAATCTGTCATGAAGGGATGGTTATTTTTTTTCTTAGTTTATTGAATGTTGAGTTTCAAGCCAGCTTTTTCTCTCTCCTCTTTCACCTGCATCAAGAGGCTCCTTTTCACTTTCTGCCATTAGAGTGGTATCATCTGTATATCTGAAGTTGTGGATATTTTTCCTGGCAATCGTGATTCCAGCTTGTGATTCACTCAGCCCAGCATTTCACATGATGTACTCTGAGTATAAGTTAAATAAGCAGGGTGATAGTATACAGCCTTGTACTCCTTTGAACCAGCCTTTGTACTCCTAATTTTGAACCAGTCAGTTGTTCCATGTCTAGTCCTAACTGTTGCTTCTTGAACACATACAAGTTTCTTAGGAGACAGGTAAGGTGGTCTGATACTCCTGTCTCTTTAAGAATTTTCTGGTTTGTTGTGATCCACACAGTCAAAGGCTTTAGCATAGTTAATGAAGCAGAAGTAGATGTTTTTTTGGAACTTCCTTGTTTTCTCCATGATCCAACAAATGTTGGAAATTTGATCTCTAGTTCCTCTGCCTTTTCTAAACCCACCTTGTATATCTGAAAGTTCTTGATTTATGTAATGCTGAAGCCGAGCTGGAAGGAGCATAACATTGCTGGCATGTGAAATGAGTGCAATTGTATGGTAGTCTGAGTATTCTTTGGCATTGCCCTTTCTTTGGGATTGGGATGAAAACTGACCTTTTCCAGTCCTGTGGCCATTGCCAAGTTTTCTTAATTTGTTGACATATTGAGTGCAGTACTTTCACAGCATCATCTTTTAGGAAATATCTCAGTTGGAATTCCATCACCTCTAGTAACTTTGTTCATAGTAATGCTTCCTACGGCCCACTTGACTTCACATTCCAGGATGTCTGGCTCTAGGTGAGTGACCACACCATTGTGGTTATCTGGGTCATTAAGACATTTTTTGTATAGTTCTGTGTGTTCTCGCCACCTCTTCTTAATCTCTTCTGCTTCTGTTAGATCCTTACCATTTATTTCTTTCCTTTATCATGCCCATCCTTGCATGAAATGTTCCCTTGATATCTCCAGTTTTCTTGAAGAGATCTCTATAGTCTTTCCTGTTCTATTGTTTTCCTCTATTTCTTTGCATTGTTCATTTAAGAAGGCCTTCTCATCTCTCCTTGCTATTCTTTGGAACTTTGCATTCATTTGGGTGTATCTTTCCCCTCCTCTCTTGCCTTCTGCTTCTCTTCTTTCCTCAGCTATTGTAAAGCCTCCTCAGACAACCTCTTTGCCTTCTTGCATTTCTTTTTCTTTGGGATGGTTTTGGTCACTGCCTCCTGTACAGTGTTATGAACCTCCATCCATAGTCCTTCAGGCACTCTGTCTACAAGATCTAATCCCTTGAATCTGTTCATCACCTCCATTCTGTAATCATAAGTGATTTGATTTAGGTCATACCATGGATGGAGGAGCCTGGTAGGCTGCAGTCCATGGGGTCTCACAGAGTTGGACACGACTGAAGCAACTTAGCAGCAGCATACCTGAATGACCTAGTGGTTTTCCCTACTTTCTTCAATTTCAGCCTGAATTTTTCAATAAGGAGCTCATGGTCTGAGTCACAGTCAGCTCTAGGTCTTGTTTTTACTGACTGTATAAAGTTTCTCCATCTTTGGCTCCAAAGAACATAATCTGATTTCGTTATTGACCATCTGGTGATGCCCACCAGAGTCATGTAGAGTTGTCTCTAAAGTTGTTAGCAAAGGGCATTTGTTATGCCCAGCATGTCCATCAGCAGGGGTTAATTATGGGCCCTCCATATAGAACACTCTGCAGCTGCTAAAAATAGCAAGGCAGCTCTGTGTGTGCTGAGATAGAACAACCTTCAGGATGTGTTGCCATGTGGAACAGCTAGGAGTAGGGTGGCGTGACTAGCCCTTAGATTTCTTTTTAAGAGGAGGGACCTATGTGCTGTGTCCTTACGTGTACCTACAATACTTCAGGAATTTTTGGTTGCCTCTGGAAACGTGTGGGCTTGGGTGGAAGGGAGACTCCCTTCCTGCTCCACACCCTCCTGTGCACTTGGGTACCGTGCCCGTGTGTGACTTCCAAAAAGGACAGAATAAAATAAAGTTCCTACTGGATGGTTTTTTTTTGAAGTATAGGTTGAGGGGACTCAGGATAGCAGGCCTCCCATGGAGGATGCTGGACCACCTGACATGCCACCATGGGGGTCTCAGGCTGTGCCCCTCCCAGTCCTGCCTGACTCACTTGCCTCCCCCTACCTTGGACCCTGGTTCACTCAGTGGGAACTTTGGGAAGGGCACAAGAACAGGATGGCCATTTTCTGGGTAGGGTCCTTGTAAGCGCCCTCCCCTCCCAGCAGCATCCCAGCCACCGGCCTGGCCTGGATGGTGTGGACTCTGAAGCATGGCGGCCAGTGGCCGACCATGGTTTTTCCATCAGGGGCCCTGATGGTGTGTCTGCAGGTGCCTCCTTGCATGCACGAACATCTCTGTGTGTAGTGGTGGTGAATAATCCCCAAATTGTCTTTGATTTCTGCAGTGTATTTCTGTATTTCTATTCAAAGTTGAGTGCGTCTGATTTTATGGGAATTCATAACAGTTCAAACGGCATCGTGGCACCCTGCTGTGAAAATCTCTCATTCCTGAGAAGCTGAAATGCTGCTCAAATGGTCCCTCCTGCCCTTTCCCTCCCCCTCTGCTCAGTTCCTTCTTGTCCCCTTGCTTGCTGGGACGGAAAGCACAGCCTCTCCATGCACTGAGGCCGCCCTCTGCCCCTGCGTCTCCTGACTGGGCTGCTGTGGGGAGTGGTGGGAGGTGGGGACAGGAGGGTCCCACCCAGGAGCTGAGCTGAGAGTGGGCTGGTTTCTGGGAAGAGGGGAGAGAGCTTTACTCTGCACCAAGCAGAAGCAGGCTTTCCAGTCTGTCCAAGAAGCCAGGCTGCCCTGGCTTCATCTCGGGTTTGATTCAGAGGCTTTTGGTGAAACCCCTGCAGGTTGGGAGGAAGCTGGCACCCTCCCACCTGGGGAAAGAGGGGATGAGAAGGAGGGACACCCCAGGGTTGGGCCAGGGTGCCCCCTGGGTGATGGGACATCCCCTGCAGCAGTTCACAGAGCCACTGTTCAGAGTCTGCATGTGTGTGAGAGAGAATGAAATATGTTGGGGCACTCATTTTACTTTTAAATTTTATTATTCCCCCTGTCCCGCCCCAGCTCCCTACCCTGGGAAAGAAGAGCCCTCAGAACAGGCCCAAGCTTCAGACCTGGGCCTGGTCTCCAAAGCCCTGGCTTTAGCCCACTCGTCTGTTCTTGGGTCTCCGTGGGCGGAGCAGGCGGAGTCCTCTTGATGATGGGCCTCCTTAGGCCTCCTCTCTGCAGCGTGGGGCTGAGCTGGGACCTTCTGCCCTGGAGGGAGGGAACTCCTGTCCTTAGAAGGATCTGAGCAGCTGCCGAGGGGTGTGGTTAACCTGAAGACTGTTGAGGACTCTCCTAGCTCTACGGGTCTCCTCTGGCATCCAGAAGACTGTGGGCCTGAGGGTGGAGGGGTTGGGGCAGGGCTCAGCAGAGCGTAGGAAGAAGCTTCCTAATCAGAGTTGTCTGTCTGTTCGTGGGCTGCTGGCAGTGTTTTGGTAGGGTGGACACAAGTTAGGTCTCTAATTGTCAAAACACTGAGTATGTGTTATAGAAAATGAGGAAAATGAAAATCGTATGTGGAAGAATATAAAATCAGTCATAACCTTACCAGTCAGATAAAACCACTGTTTCACATGGCTGTCCTGTATATGCATCCCACACAGACACACGTGCACACATGTTCGAAGCCATACGCAATCCTCTGCGTGCTTTCTGTGGCCGTCCCACCCCTGGACCAGTCCCTGGGGGTCGGGGCTGAGCCACTGTCGTAAATGACGCAGCCATGGGCATTCTGTGGCCGAGTGTCCGTGCTCAGCCACGATGGTTTCCTCAGCTAAAGTTCTGGACTTGCTGGGCCACGAGGGCAGACGCATCTTTAGGCTCTTCACACAGATTTCAAGTATTCCTTTGTTGTCAGCTCAAAGGTGTGGGGCACAGAGATCTTGTCCCTCTGGTGGCTTCAAGTGCCGGTGACACCCATGTTTACACCTGCGGCCCCACCTCGGGCCTGAGCTCTGGTTGAGGGTGTCCTCCTGCCTGTCTAGCATCGCTGCCTGGTGGTCACCGGCCATTCCAGACTCACTGTGTCCCAGCCTGAGTTTCAAATCTTGCTCCTTGGCCGGTCCCAGCAGCAGCTTTCCCCTGTCCTGGGCCAGAACCCTGGGCTCAGTTCTTTCTGGTGCAGCTCATTCCGACCCAACAGGAAAACCCCTGAGTTCTACTTTGAAAATGTCCATATCTGCCAGATCTCACTCCCTGCCTGAGTCCCTGCCGGAGCCCCTGTCCCCTCCGGCCGGTGTCGCTGTGACAGCCTCCACACCCGTCTGCCCGGATCTGCCCTTAGCCCTCCCAGGGAGTCCTCAGCTCTCCAGCCAGTGTGCCCCTGTAACCCCCGAGTCGTTCTCATCCCTCTTGGCCGTCTGAAGACCACGACTCCCAGTTTACTTATGTCCCTGGCTTACGAGGTGCCCGTGGTGGGCGCACTGTCCTCTGCCCTCATCTCTCGCGATTCTCCCCGCAGTGCGCTCTGCTGGCGACACTGGCCCCCTCGCCATTCCTCGGGGATGCTAGCGCGTCTTGCCTCAGGGTCTTCGCAAGGTTGTTGTCTCTGCCCAGAAGGCATTTCCCGGGTGGCGCGGCTCACTCCCCTGCTTCTTCAAGCATGTGTTCCTTCGTTATCTTCAGTGGGGCTCAGACCTCTTGCCCTGCTCCTTTTCTCTCTCCTTAGCACGTATCATCCCCAGCATGCTGTAGAACTTGCTCACCGAGGCTGTTTGTGCTGGTCTCCCAGGGGGGCTGCCAGCTCCCCCTTGGCCAGGTCTTCAGTTTGTATGGCAGTGTCTAGCACCATGCCCACGCCTGGCCCACAGCACCTAACGTTGGGGTAGACATCGCCTCGTGGCCACACTTGGCTTGGAAGCTTTTCCCTGCAGCTCGCAAGCTCGCTCAGGCGTACGTGAGGCTTTGATTTGATTTGGGGGGTGATTCCTCTGTGGGGCAGTTCCCTGGATATTGTAACTATGCCACTTGCCAGAGCCTCCCCTGCTGGCCCTCAGCCCAGGCCTCCATGAGTAGCAGCTCCTTATGGGCTGAAGTCAGGACAAGGTGAAGGCCGGGGTGGGCAGGGGTGCTGCCTTGAATCTAGGACAGTTTTTTGTCCACTCCCGCCAGGGACAGAGGTGTTAACCTCTCAGGGCTGGTGCTGGAGGAAGCGTGAGGGTGCAGAGGAGGGGACTTGGTCACCCCAGAGGTGCATGCATTCTCTTGTTGGTACTGGTTCCAGAGCAGTGCCTTCAGATGCCAACAGCATGGAAGTCAGAGGAAACAGGATCCTGCTCGCCAGCCCCTAGCTGTGCCTCCTCTTCCTGGCACATGCACTTTGCCTTGCTGCTGGCTCCTGTATACTGTGCCTATGGACCATGTTGGATTCTGACCCAGGCTTGGCTTCATGGCCTCTGAGTAGATGCAGGATCCTACCCACGGCCTTCCCACCAGGCCCTCACCCTGGGCCTGCCCTGGGACACATGTTTGAGCTCAGCAAGGGTTGGGGCTGAGGCTAGGAGACCTTGGGCTTGGCCACTTACCAGCTCTGTGACCTCAGGCTTTACCTCTCTGAGCCCCAGAATGAAGAACACACTGTACACCACAGTGGCTGGCATTTAATAGGCACTCAGTAGACGCTGACATTCTGCCTCTTGAACTCTATGCAGCTCACATCTCAGCTCTTCTGGAAGGCTCGAGAGCTCTCTGTGCACATGGCCTCGGACAGCAACAGGCGCTATTGCTTACTTGGTACCTCACCCACATTTGCAGCCGTTCTCATGGCTCCATATCCTCCCACAGTGCCTGGTACCAGGCTTGGCATGAAAAAGGATGCTGGAAATTGGCACCCTGAGAGCCTTGGATCTTCTTGGCAAGGGGTATGTTTCAGAGATTTCTGGAAAGCTTCCTGCCAGAGTGGATTTCGGGGCAGACAGCTCTAACCCTGCTTGTACCTCTGAGGCAGGTCTCTGGCATCTATCCCAGGCCAGACAAGAAGCCCAGCACAGAAGAGTGTGTGTCTGGGTATCCTGGTCCAGCAGGGACAGGTGAGGGTTGCCGGGAGCTCAGGGTGGCACAGCTCCCCAGGGTGGAGGAGGCACCGCAGCCCTGCTGGTGGGTGGGGGAAAGGCAGAGGGCCGGGAGGCTGGGGAAACAGCTGCTGCATAAGGTGGAGCGAGGTCAGGCTCTCCCAGGCGAACCACGCCACTCGCCGCAGCCTCCTCACTGAGGGAATGCTGGCAGGCAAAGGCAGCATCTATTGTGACACGTGACCTGGAGGTGGGGGCCCGCGTGCTTCTTCTCACAGCCACCAGCCTCTGTTCTCTCTGGACCTTGTTTTCCTCCTTGGGGCCAGTGGAACCAAAGGAAGAGTAAGATCTGGGATCACTGGGAAAACCCCAGTGGTGGGACGGACCCACTTTGTCCTGGCTACTCTGCTTTACCCTTTGAAGCCTGTGCTCCCCGACCTGGTGTCCTTGCCACCTTGCCCCAAGGTGAGGATGGAGGGTCAGGATGGAGCGCAGATTGTCCTTGTTTTGGGATGCTTCCGAGGTGGTCTCTGCCAATCCTGCTGAGTGAGAACATTATCTGGCTGCCGCTGACTGACAGAAGGGAGACACTGAGGCAGTGTGAGTGCCTCTGAAGGGGAAACAGATGCTTAAGGAGAGAGGATGGGGACAGGGTGCCTGCCCAGCAACATCAGAGCCTAAGCCAGCATGTGGAAAGGGAGTTGCGTTACACATGCCTGTGTGTCGTGCACACACACTCACTTTGTGTCACATACATCCTGTGTCCGTTGTATTGTGTATTGTCCTCCTGGAGGGGGGCCACGCCTTCCTCTTTATAGATTCAGAAGCAGGCTGGGTGGGCAGCAGCACGTGTGTGTGAGTGTGTGCGTGTGTGTGTGTGCACGCTATGTCGCTTTAGTCATATCTGACCCTTTGTGACCCTATGGACTATAGCCTGCCAGGCTCCTCTGTCCATGGGGACTCTCTAGGCAAGAATACTGGAGTGGGTTGCCATGCTCTCCTCCAGGGGATCTTCCCAACCCAGGGATTGAACCCAGGTCTCTTATTTCTCCTGCATTGGCAGGTGGGTTCTTTACTGTAAATGCCACCTGGGAATCCCAGGAAGGTGTGATGGAAGTAGTGTGGGACTCAGGTCCAATCCTAGGTGACCTCTCTGAGCCTTAGTTTCCTCATCTAGAAAATGGGGACTATAATATCTACATTTTAGAGATATTTGGGAGGACTGAACAAAGTTGTACCTGTGAAAATTCCAGTAAGTGTTCATTCATTTTCTTCCTTCCTTCCTTCCACTGCGAACTTCCTGCAACAGCCAGCAGAACGTGTGCACTCTCAGTTATTTGTGGATGATCTTCTTAGCAGATGTTGTTGAATTCTCATAGCAGCTGGTTTCCAAAGGCAGAGAGCTGGAGATTTTTTTTTTTTTTAAAGACACTCACTCACTGTGAGATGTCAGATTGTCACTTAATTGCTCTGTGCCTTGGTTTCTCCACTTGTAAATCAGCGATAATGCTAGCAGTGCTGGCTAGCTGCTTCTCAGGATATGATAGGCTAACATAAGATAACAGATGGAAAGTGGTTTGAACATTTAGAAAAAGGCATCATGTTCAACCTTGCTGGCAGTTAGGGAAATGCAAATTAAAGCAACAAGGCCATACCATTTTTCATGGATCCGATTGGCAGCCATTTAAAAGAGGGATGACTTCCAGGTGGGCACAGAGGCCCTCTCCTACACTGCTGGAGGGAGTGGGAATTGCCGCAGCCTTTCAGAAGGTAATATGACAACATCTAAGAGAAGTTTACATACGTGCCCTGTGTTGTATTTAACTGGCCCAGTAATGCTACTGTTGGAGAACCAAGATTAAGAGCAAAGTCCCAACCCAGTTACGTGTGGAGAGATGTCCACTGCGACATTGCCTGTGTGGCAAGAACCTGGAAGCACCCAGGGAACACCCAGATGCCTAACAATAGGGCTCTTTGTCTCCATGACAAAACAGCCGTACCATGAGCTCTTACCCAGCTCTGAAAATAGAAGAGGTAGATATGGCAGTGTCAGCCTGGAGGGTTGTGTGTGAATTATCATGACATCAGAAAAGTGAGTTTCTTTTGTGTAGAGGGCTATCTCCATCATCCTAGAGAGAAACAGCAGCTACATCACTGGCGTGCGTCTGTAGTGTGAACGGATCTGCTTGGGTCGGGATAAGTGCCTCGCAGGACGCATAACAGGCCCAAGCTGCCTGCTCTGGCCATCAGATGGGTCATGTTTGGCTCATGAAATGGAATAATTTGCCAACACATAAAAATTGAATTCACAGTAAAAGCCAAATTTCCAGTTTTTCATTGAGAACACTCGGAAGCTCTGGGCACACTGGGCCCACATTCTCTCTTGACTGAAACACATCAGCAGCGGTTGCTTTTGTACAGAGCACGTGGCCTCCAAATGGCTATCTTCCCCACCACTGGGTCTCCTCATTTCTGTGCTCTGCCTGGCCCCTTGACCTTTGGAAACACAAAGAAGTGGCAATATAGGGCTGTGATGGAGGCATTTGTCTTTTATGAATGTGAAAACATCTTAGAATCTTTACTTTCCCACATTTCTGTTTCATACCTGATAATTAGAACATCTTAAGTACAGTATTCCAGGGAAACACGGGGCACCATGGGCCACTGTGTGTGGTGTGGGGCAGGCTACATCCTACACTCAGCATGAGGCTGGGAGAGGGAGCTGGCTCCACGTCCGGAACCAAGCGACTGTACTCTGGGCCCTTTCTGAAGCCCCCAGCCAAAAATCTTGCAGAGATGTAGAAGTCTCTCCACAAAACCCTCTTCTTCAGCTCCCCCTACCTCCCCAGGGCTTTCCTGATCATGTATTGATGAGGGAGGAGGCATGTCACCTTGGGTCCAGATGCTGCCCTCACCACCCACTAGTTGGGGGTCTCTGAGCAAATTGTTTAACAGCCCTCCAGACCCTTATGAACTGGGAAGGGTACTGCCTCCCAGGCGAGGGGCATAAAAAGTGCTGCCTGAAGGCGGGTGTGTGGACCCTTGGCTAGGCTGTGGGGATGGGGAGGTAAGTGGGCTTGACTTGAGACATGGAGGTGAGACAGCACTAACAGACTCTTCAGTGGGAGGCAGGGATTCCCAGCTGAGGAGTGCGGGACTCTCTTGGTGTCACTGCTGGGCTCCAGGGCGGCCTGCAGGTGAAAGAAGGAACCAGAGAACCATGGCCCTGCTGTCATGGGGCTGGGCTTGAAGGGTGGGGTGAAGCCCCATCCCTGAAGGCTTAGAGATGGGAGCCCGCCTTGTGGAGCCTCTGGCTGCTGGATTCCAAATCTCTCTAGAGCTTAGCTAGACAGAAGAATCCAGATCCAACTTCCCAGAGACTTGCTGGGGGCCCTGGGCAAGTTACCACCCCTCTCTGTGCCTCTTTGGACACTGTGGCCTGGTGCTTCCTCTCATATCCAAGGTTATGAGATGATATACATATATAAAAACAGGAAAGGACATGCTTGTTGGGCACTTTGGCTGGGGAGGTGGTTGGAGCGGTGGGTCTGCCAATCACACTGAGATCCCTGCCTTCCCGCTCAGCACCTGTGTGCTAACTCTGTCCCCACTTACCAGGTTCCATCGCTCTTGAGGGATGCTATCCTAGAGTGGCAGGCAGCAGCCCTTTCCTCCGCCAACGGAGCCTAGTTTATGTGACAAACCTGTCCCTGTGCCCCCAGGCTCTGCCCACAGGCCATGCAGCCCGCCTCCAGGAGGGCAAAGAGGATACTGCCACCCCTGTCCTCCTCTCCAGCACACTCAGGCCGCTGTGTTATACCCAGCATTGAATGATGACAAACCACAGGCTGCAGACCCTTTCTTCTTCACCATGTCCTCTCCCCACCCCCGACCCCCATTGGCTTCAATTCCTTCTCCTCCTGGCTCAGACCCAATTCTCCTGGGAGCAGCAGGGGTGGGCAGTGCTGGAGGGGCTGGAAGAGCAGGGCAGCTCCAATAGGCAGCTTCTCACTCTCTCCCCCTTTGGTCCTCAGGAGCCATGAGGTGTCACGTAGCCTCCAGCTGCCTTGTGGTCTGGCTTTCTGTGCTGATCTCTGGATGCTGGGGTAAGTCCAACCCTCTGCCTTCTCCCCCCACAGCAGGCATGGGTGGCTGGGCTGGACGGTATGTGGTTGGGGTTTGTGCTCTAGGACTCCAGAGACCAGCCTTGCTGTGTGTGAGACTGGGCATGCACGTCCCTCTCTGGGCCTCAGTTGCTTCTGTAGGATTCACAGGGCTGAAAATACCAGCCATCCCCAGGGCCTGGGACCCAGGAGGGAAGGGGAGGAGCCTTGAGAAATACTGGTGCTCTCAGGGAGGCCTCTGTGATGGTGAACTGTCCTTCTTCTGGGATGCGGGGACAGGCCCTGGTTTTCTTCAGTTCCACGGCTATCTTCTGAGCACCTACCATGGGTCTCCTGTTTGTCCAACTCTGGGGGTATGGAAGAAAGACATTCTCAGGAGTCAAGTCTATTGGAGAGAAAGACACGGGTGGAACTGCTATGAGCAGGGTGAATAAAGTGATAATAAAGGCTGCACAGAGCTCCAGAGAAGCCCATCAGAAGGAAAGCTGAGCCTGTGGGCACAGGAGAGCCCAGCAGAAGGGAGACGTTTCATCTGGGCCCTGAAGACTGAGAAGTTGTTTAAGAGGGAGGGATGGAGGGCATCCTGGAGGAGGGAGCAGCCTGGGTGAGGATGTGGCCTCCAGGAGCCTCTCCTCCCGCAGGGACAACCAGCCCTCCTTCCCTTGGCCCTGCAGCAGCCAGGTCAGTGCCAGCTCTAGTGCCCATGGAGAAGGCCAGGGAAGGCGTGGGCATTTGCCTCTCCTGGACAGCGAGAGCAAAGCAGCTCTAGTCTGCAGGAAGGAAGGCCAGCAGGCACAGTTGGCTTGGTGTTGCCCAGGGCCAGGATGCCCTCAGGGAAGAGCTATGGGAATGGCCTGCCAGGCAACACAGGCAAGCACATTCCTGAGGGGGGCTGGCTCCTTCTCCCACTCCAGGGGAGCTTCATGCTTGGTGGGTTGCAGCTGGCATCCTGCTGCCCAAGAGTTGCGTGAAAGTTGCCGGTCCTAGCTTCCAGGCTGGGAGTGGTCTCTGCTGGAATGCCCCTGCAATGGGGAACTCACTCCCACCCAGGCAGCCCAGGATGATGGCATAGCCTCAGAGACTCTTGGGGGCAGATCTGGAAGGGGTCTCAGACCCTCTCTCCACTCCTGGCCCACTTCACAAAGGAGAAAACTTGTGCCTGCAGAAGCAACTGGCCCAGGTCGTACAGAGCAGGGCCCAACTGGGTCTCCATCCAGGTCTCTGTCCTCCACTGGGGCTTTGGTCAAAAAATCCAGGCCCCTGCCCCTCTCTGTCCCATTCTTACTGAGGCCTCAGTAAGGGGCACCCAAGACCAGCTCTGTCCTCAGCCTCCTCAGGGACTCCATGACCTTGGACATTCATACACTCCCCACACCCATTAAAAATAAATACACATATAAAAGTAAAGCAGGTGCTAAGAGCACGGCTGCCTTCCTGGAAGAGGTGGCAGTTTCCCCTTGTGCTGTCTAAATTGGAGATGTTTCATGCATCCTAAGTGGGCACAAGGCAGCAGCATGGAGCCAAACTGCTGAGTTCCAGCCCCGCTTCTCCAAGGGGTTCTCTTGGGCAAGTTTCTTAGCTTCTCCATGTTTCAGCTTCCTTCTCTAAAACAGGAAGGACAATAGGACTCTGCTTCTTACATTGTCAGAATGACCAGATGAATTAATATGTATATCAAGCACTTAGAATAGTGCCTAGCACATATTAAGTGCTAAGTAAGTGTTTAGTTCAGTTCAGTTCAGTTGTTCAGTCATGTCTGACTCTTTGCAACCCCGTGGACTGCAGCACACCAGGCCTCCCTGTCTATCACCAGCTCCCGGAGCTTACTCAAGCTCATGTCCATCGAGTCGGTGATGCCATCCAACCATCTCATCCTGAAGTGTTAGCTCTTTTATTATCATCTGCATCTCTCTCTAAGAGGAGAAAAATGGGGTGTGGAAAACAGAGGAGTTAAGGCCTTTCCCTAGGCCACCCAGCCCCTCTCTAGCCTGCCTGTGAGCTAGGCTGCTTTCATGTGTGTGTATACATAGGTATTTACGTGTCTGTGCCATTGCTGGCACAGTCCCCTTTCCTGGGCCCTGTGGGGGCAGCCAGTGTGGTTCCTCTGGCACGATGGGGCCATGTAGCCCCAGCTGGTCTCTCTCCAGTGGTCTCTGTCCAGTCAGTGATAGGTCAGGACTAGGGATAGATGCCCCCTCGATGTCACATCTCTTTGTCAGCCTGTCCTCTCTGCTGAAGCTTTCTACACCCCCTCCCAACATTCCCCCGCTTCCGTGTGCCTCCTGGCATTCCCCACTGTGGGCCTGCGGGCTTATTGGGAAGGCAGGAGGTGAGGGCCTGAGGAGACCTGCCCTGCCCCTTGTCTAGCCTGGCCAGTGAGCCTCCTGCCGGGTCCCACAGGCCCCGAGTGTGAGGGGCCCTGAAGGTGGAGCCCCCAGGCTTCCCCACGCCGGGCCCCTTACTGCCGCGCTCCCGTGGGCCGCACTGCCGTCACCGTGACAGTGATGGGGTGCTCCTACCTCTGACAGGGAGTTGCAGGAGGGAGGGCAGTGAGGGCTTTTAGTCCTTCCCTTGAGGCTGGGCAATGGTGGCCAGAGAGGTAGAGCGATTTGCCCAGGTCACGCAACAGCCAGTGGCAGGCTTAGCAGGCCTCGCTCCTGGTTGCTGCTCGTGCTCCTTGTCCTGTGCACCTTCCAGTCTTGAGTAGGGGGCGGGGCATAGGGCTCTACCCCCGTGGACCTCAGTGAGAACCTTCAGAGGCCTAGGGGGGTGGCCTTGGGCTGAAGTCGGCCGTCCTGGTTCCAGGCCAGGCTCTGGCACTCGCAGAGTTCTCCCGGCTGTAAGAATCCCCTGTCCCATCCCTCAGCTCTGAGTGAGGCTGTGCTCCCTGGCCTGGTGGACACCTGGTCCTCCCCACACTGAGTGGCTTAACTGCTCTACTCCTCCACCTCCCCAGCTTTGCTTCCTTCCCAAATCTTTCCTTTCCTCGCCTTTGTGGGGAAGGCCTGTCGTCCAGCACCGGCAGCCCAAATTCACCTTCTCCCTTCTCCCCTCAGGCCTGTCATGGTTTAAAGCTTGAATCTTGTGTGTTTGAAACATTTAAAGCTGGTGAACTCATATCTCCTTTGTAGGGAAGGATCAGCGTGAGTGGGCCGGGGTTGTGGGGAGAAGGCCTCCAGGGCTGAGTGAACAGTGGGTGCCAGGGCAGGGAATGAGCTGTGTGGGGCGGAGACAGAGGGGTGCATCCTGCTTGAAGGCGACTGGACCCCCCTCCTCGCAGAAGAGTCGCTGTGGTCCCCTCCTCTTGCCACACTCACTCACATCCCACTTGGCCAGAGGCCTCGCGGCTCCTGAGGCAGGAGGACACAGCCTCCGTGCCTTAAAAGTGTCTTTAAGCCAACAAGTGACCTGTGGGCCTGCCCCTTTCCCATCCTCCCCGCACCCTCCCAGCCCCCACTGGCAGCCCAAGGCCGCTGGGCTTCCTGGGGTTGCAGCCCGTTCCCAGAATTCGGTCCTGCTCAGTGTGTGGCAGGCGACACACGTCCCCCAGGCTCTGCCCAGCTGCCCGTGCAGGACTCCCAGTGGCTGATTATTGGTAGGTTGTGTGAAACAAAATTTGAAAAAGAACGATTCTGCTGCGGGTGATATTTTTCCTGGCTGATTTCCCTCTTCCACCAGCCTGAGCCTACCCTAGATTCTCTGGGCACCCATGACCCTTCTCCCCTGGCTCAGCTGCTTTCCATCAGGGAGCCCAAGGCCCTCACCAGGGATCCATTGCCCTCTGGTTGGGTGGGCAGCACTGTCACTAATTTTTGCTGTTGTTCAGTCTAATTCGTGTCTGATTCTTTGAGACCCCATGGACCATAGCGTGCCAGGCTCCTCTGTCCTCCACTATCTCCCAGAGTTTGCTCAAATTCATGTCCATTAAGTTAGTGATGCTATGTAACCATCTCGGTGTTAATAATATCTACCACTTATCAAGTGCTTGCTGTGTACAAGAGCATGACGCTAAGTGCTTAATGTATGTAATCTCATTTAATCCCCGGCATGGCAAAGAAGTAAGTCTTTTGTTATCGCTGTTTTACACCTGAGTAAACTGAGGTTCGGGAAGGTCGCATGACTAGAAAGAGGTGCAGGGAAGTTCCAAACAAAAGTGAAGCCCTTGACCACTGGCCTGTGCCTGAGGCTGTTGTGTATGTGAGGAGCCCCAGATTCCTCATATGAGAGGGTGGAACGGTGAGGATGAAATGCAGTGGTCAGGGAAGGCTTCTTGGAAGAAGAGACATCTAAGACAAAACCTTGAAGGATGACTAGGAATTTGGCAAGAGAAGGCAGAAGGGCCAGCAGTCCAGGCCAGGAGGGGAGAAAGATGCTACAGTGCTTGCAGAACCAGAAATGACACGGCTTGGTGCCTGAGTGAAGGCAGGTGGGGTGAGAATGCCGCCAGTCCTGCCTGTTCTTCACTAGGGGGTCTCAGTCAATGAGGGAGGTGCCAGCCTCTGTGTTCCTGGGCCTGGCCTAAACTCTGAGAGAGCCAGGTCCGCAGAAATGAGGGAGGAGAGGGCTGCAGCCCATCCACATTCAGGGCCGCTGGGAGACCCCGCACAAGCTGCTAACGTGTGCGCTCCACAATGCTGGCCCCATGTGAGACGGGCCAGCCCCTCCCCCCTGGCTTGCATCCCGGGGAGTTTTCCAACCACCAGTTCCCTAACTCTCCAGACAGCGACTGTGTGTCCAACAATTCAATTCAGTCCTGAGGCTAACTACCTGGGGTTAGTGTCAGACTCCACAGATTTAGGGGTTCAGCTGTACTTTAGATGCTAGTGGGGAGTCCCAGGCTACCTGTACTTCTGACCAGCAAGCTACAAATAAGAGCTTCCTACTAGCCCTTCTCAGGTTCGGTGAGCGAGAATGACTCACAGATCTCAGGGAAATAATTCACTTATTACATTTACTAGTTGAATATAAAGCATAAAGTGTACAACTCAGGAGCAGTCAGATGGAAGAGACGCATGGGATGAGGTCTGTTGGTGTGTTGGGGCGCCTGGGGTCAGGAGGAGTTTCCACGTTTCTCTAGGTGCACCATCCTTCCAGCACACGGATGTGTTCACCAGCCTGGAAGCTCGTCAAATCTTGGTAATCTCCAGCCTCCTTCCTTCCCTCCCTAAGGCTGAGGATGGACTGAAAGTTCCCATCGAATCACTTGGTCTTTAGTGATGGGCCCCTTCCTGAGGTTTTCTGTAGAGGCTCCACTCTAAATCATCTCACTGGGAAAAGGGAACCCTCTTACTCCTCTGGTGGCAATGTAACTTGGTGCAACTGCTATGGAGATCAGTATGGAGTTTCCTTAAAAACCTAAAAATAGTTACTATATGATCCAGCATTCCCACTCCTGGGCGTATATCTGGAGAAAACTCTAATTCAAAAAGATACATGCATCCCATTGTTTATAGCAGCATTATTTACAATAGCCGAGACATGGAAGCAACCTAAATGTCCATCAACAGAGGACTGGATAAAGAAGATGTGATACATATATGCGGTGGAATACTACTCAGCCATAAAATGAATGCAATAATGCCATTTGCAGCTACATGGATACAACCAGAGTTAATCATAGTAAGTGAAGTATGTCGGACAAAGACAAATACCAGTGATACTACTTATACATGGAATCTAAAATACAACATAGCTGAACTTATTTACAAAACAGAAACAGACATAAGAAAACAAGCTTATGGTTACCAGGGGGGAAAGGTAGGGGGAAGGATAAATTAGGAATTTGGAATTAGCATATCCAAACTACTATATATAAAATAAATAGATAAGGAAGTTCTACCATACATCACAGGGAACTATATTCACTATCTTATAATAAACTATACACTGGAAAAGAACATGAAAAGAACTGAATCACTTTTCTTTCACCAGAATTAACACAGCATTGTAAATTAACATACTTTAATAAAAATTTTTAATTAAAAAAATCACCTCATTTGCATAAACTTTCAATTCAGTTCAGTTGCTCAGTTGTGTCCAATTCTGGGACCCCATGGACTGTAGCACACCAGGCTTCCCTGTCCATTACCAGCTCCTGGAGCTTGTACAAACTCGTGTCCATCGAGTTGGTGATGCCATTCAACTTTCTCATCCTCTGTTGTCAACTTCTCCTCCTGTCTTGAATCTTTCCCAGCATCAGGATCATTTCTTCATATCAGGAGGCTAAAGTATTACATAAACTTAGGTGTGGTCAAAGGAACTCCTTATGAATAACAAAAGACACTCCTGTCGCTCTGAAAAATTCCAAGGAGTTTTGAAGCTCTGTGCCAAGCTGAATTCTGGGCACCACAGTTGCAGTGGTTAACAAAGTATACAGCTCTTTTCCTTACCAAGCTCCCATTCTGTGTACAGCTGGGCTGCCCAGTGGAAATGCAATGTGAGCCACAAGTGTGATCTTGAATTTTCTAGGAATTGCATTAGAAAAGAAACAGGTGCAACTCATTTTAATAATGTATTTTCCTTAATCTAGTATAGCTACAGTATTATCATTTCCACACATAATCAATATAAAAGACAAATGAGGTATTTTATACTCACTTTTTCACACAGAGCTTCCCTGATAGCTCAGTTGGTAAAGAATTCACCTGCAATGAAATAGACCCCAGTTCAATTCCTGGGTCAGAAGATCTGCTGGAGAAGGGATAGGCTACCCACTCCAGTATTCTTCTGGCTAAGCTGGTAAAGAATCTGCCTGCAATGTGGGAGACCTGGGTTCGATCCCTGGGTTGGGAAGATCCCCTGGAGAAGAACTCCAGTATTCTGGCCTGGAGAATTCCATGAATTGTATAGTCCATAGGGTTGCAAAGAATCTGACACGACTAAGAGACTTTCACTTTCCATACAAGGTCTTCAAAAACCTGTGTGTATCTTACATTTCACCACATCCTAATGTGGACCAGGGCTCAGTAGCTACATGTGGCTGGTGGCCTGGCTGACCAAATGACCTCACAGCCTTCTGCCTGACTCATAGTTACTCCTGGTGTGCCTTGAGGCAGAGCAGTGAGCTGCCAGGGGCCGTGGCACTGGATGCAGGTTCAGTGCCCACTGTAGCCCCTACTCTGTGCCCTTGTATAATGCATAGAGTTGGCATGAGGATACTTGACTGATGCTCTTCTTCTCTAACTTCCAGGCCAGGTGAACCGACTGCCCTTCTTCACCAACCACTTCTTTGACACATACCTGCTAATCAGTGAGGATACGCCTGTGGGTGAGTTGGCACAAGGGCTGGTGGGCGTGCTGGATGGTGTGGGGTGGCCTTCTTTCCCACAAGTAAAAGAGACCTTAGACATGGAGATGATCATCCCCCTGTGATTGGAACCTCTCCCATAGTGTCCCTGGTGGGTGTTCATGTGGTCTCTTCTTGGTTGCCTCCAGGGACGGGGCACTCACTACTTCCTATATTGGCCCATTCCAAAAGAGGAAGTCTCAGTATCAAAGATTTTAGTACATTGAGCCCAGGTTGCTTGACTTTCACTTCTACATTAATTTTGTCCTACAAAATGGCTTGTTCCTCTTGTAAAAATTTGAAGATGGAAGCTCTTATAATTTGATTTGCAGCCTTTTGTACTTTTCTGTGATTACTGAGTTTTCTCTGCACTGGGTATGCCTGTTTTTTTGTCATTAAAAAAATAAAAACTGTTTAGGAAGTGATCAGAAGCATCTTGGCATCTTGGTCTGTGCCCTGGACCACCTCCCACCTGCCCCAACTTGACTCACCGCATCACCCAGGTCTGTCCTAATGAGCCCTTCCCAAGGGCCAGGCTCCTTTACCAGCAGCTAGAGGTCGGCAAACATAGCCCCATGGCCTTAGCTCAGCTCTAGGGATCCCAAAGCTTCTCAAGAAGTGGAGTTGAATTGATCAAACCCATCTTGCAGCTGTGCTGATGGGACAGCACTAGTTCTGTGTGTGTGTGTGTTAGTCACTCACTCATGTTTGACTCTTTGAGACCCCATGGACTGTAGCCTGCCAGGTTCCTCTGTCTGTGGAATTCTTCAGGCAAGAATACTGGAGTGGGTAGCCATTCCCTTCTCCAGGGAATTGAACCCCATCCAGGGACTGAACCCGAGTCTCCTGCACTGCAGGCAGATTCTTTACCATCTGAGCCACCAAGGAAGCCTGTGAGCACAGAGGAAAACCATGCCTGGTCACATTCACCAACACTCCTTCTTGTGTCCTTTCATTCTTGTCTGTTTTAGAGAAAGTGCTTGTAATCTGGGGCTTCTTACCCTCAGATCTGCCTGCTTTGTGGGTATCAGGGTGGGGTCTGTGTACCAGGAGCAGGGTACATAAAGGGCCAGCATAGTGCATCTTTCGGGAGCATCGCTTGTACTTGAAAATGAAGCAGGATGGCTTGGAGAGGGGAGGGCTCTGAAGATATTTAACTAATAGTTCATTTAAAGCACTCTTTAATATATGTAAAACCAAACCTAAATGCAAAATTCTTCAAAGAAAATCTCTGCTTGAAGAGGAGAGCCTCAGTGGGCCCCAGACTCAGCCCTGCTGTCTGCAGGGACGCACAAGCAGCTCCCTGCAGAGGTCTTTCCTTCCAGTCTTTCTCTTTTTGTGGATGGGTGCCAGACACAGCTGGTGTGTTTCTGACTATTGTGGGGCTTGTCCCCATGGCCCAATGATGCTGTTCCTAGGGCTGTGGGGGTCAGTCACTGTGTAGAAAGTAGCTTCTCTTTTGATGGTTAGCAGGCCCATACACATCAGTGTTAGGAGGCTGGATTTGGGGTTTGGTGCTTGGGGATGTGGTGTTTGAAGTGTTATCCCAGAAGGAGGCAGATCGCTTCTCTAGAATGTTCTCCCAGGGGCTTAGATCACCTTCTGAGGGGTGGAAAGGATGGCTGGCAGTCTTTTGGGGGACCCTGCTGAGCTGATCCCCCCAACTGAGTTGGGTCAGGGGTGTTGTTTGTGGGCTCCTGGATTCTTCATGGCTCCTCCCTAGGCCCAGACCTGGCGTGGGGCTGGCATGGAGCCAGCAGAGCAGAGGCCCAGTGCACATGGATCCGTAAATGATGAATGTTAGCAGCGTTTATCACCATTAGGGGTGCTACTTTTTTCAGTTCATTCATCAGTTTATCAGATATAGACGAGGTGCCACCCCTGTGCCAGGCCCGAGTGTGGTGAATTCAGAGAGGAATTTGACAGAGGGATAAAGAAACCAGTTGTGGGTAGTTGCAGCTGGGCTGGTTGTCTGGTTAAGCCCCAGTGGAGATTGAAAGGGGAGAGTCATCTCCCTGGGGGAAGGGAGAAGCAGGAGAAGTTTAGGGGAGGTGATGGCACTTGAACGAAGTCCCAAAAGTGTCCTTTCCACTTCCTCATGCACTGTTTCCTGTGGCTGGTTTTTCTAAGTGTCTGTTTGAACCTCATCCTCCTGGAGAGTCCTTTAGGACAGGTGAGGTCCCTGAGGCAGAGCTGGGGCCAGCCACTCACTAGTCGGGGCTGCTGACGGAGAGGCGAAGGCCCCTCAGCTGAGTGGTGCTGCCGCTCGTGGCCCTGCACTGCCCCGCTCAGGCCTGAGTGGGGGGTTCTCTGAGGCCTGTGCTGCAGGGAGGGGTGCCCCCAATGAACATACCAGCAGGCCCTGCTCCAGTTACCTTTGGCTGCAGCCCTTGGTCGTCTTCTGGAGATGATGACATTGGTTGGCCTCCAGGAATAGCTCCTAGGACTCGATCCATTATGGCTGCACTTAGCAGTCGCAGCGGGGGTGTCCATCTGATGCAGTGGGGATTGATCCCAGCTCTGGAAGGCTGCAGGAGTGAGAGAGGACTCAGTGAGCTGGAAGACAGCTCTGTTCATCTCTCTGGGCAGGGGCCAGTGCTGAGCTGGCCTGCACTGTCCTGGCCTCCTTGCTTCCTTTTACCTGAGGATGGCATAGCCCAGTTCTACCCTGAAAGTCAGGCACCCAGTTTCTATTCCTTGCTGTGTGGCACTGGGCACTGTGCCATACCTTTCTCAGCCTCTGTCTGCCCATCTCACCAATGAGAAGGCATTGGAAAGGTGGGCCCCAGTGAGTTTTGGCCTGGGCAGTCCTGCTAGCCCAGGGTGTTGTATCTCTGGGCCCTCAGGTAACACAGCCCTGGAAACCTCCGAGGAGTGTTGTCACTTACTTGCCCTGGGCCACTCAGAGTGGACGTGAAGTCACGTGGACATGCCAGGATGCAGGCTTCTGACCAGCAGTGGCCGGGGTGAGGGTAAGGGCTGAAACAGTTTGTCAAGGGACTGGCCCTCTGCTTGCTGGGTGGAATGAGGTAGCCTAGAGACTTGACTTTGAGGCTTGGCTCTCACTACCCTTTGCTCTCTGAATCTTGGTGCTCCGAACTGTAAAATGAGATGGAATAGTCTCCCCTCTGGATCATTGGCGTGTGTACATACACTGTTGTTAACTCAAAAGCCTCCATACCCGGAATGCTTTGTTCTTACAGAAAAGAAGACTTACGTGTGGCCCAGGGGTTTACCGTCCCACCAGCCACCAGTTTGTGGGGGGACAGACAAGCATGCAGATGAGCTGGGTCCAGTAAGGTGGCTAGTGCCAGTGGTTGGAACCAGAGCCCAAATTAGTCAGCTCACAAGAGGAGGAGGTCAGAGCTGTGGGCAGACCAAACTTCCAGCTGGGAAGATAATCTGGGGCAGATTATCTGGCTTCTGCCTGGACCCCCAGTGATGGGGAACTCAAGATCTTATCAGGCTGCTCATTTCTGTTCTTAGAGAAAGTTCTGGGGATGAAAAAGTCTTCGTAATATTACTATAAAACCTGTCCCTGGAGCGCCTACCCACTGAGCCTAATTCTGACCACTGGAAATTTACAGAATAATGATGCTAACTCTGATATACATTGTATATGTATAATATATATTATTATAATAACAGTGTTTATTGAGTGTTCGAGGCAGTGTCCTGAGTGTTTTGTTTTTAAATTCCTTTTAAGAATGGAAGGAAGGTAGAGTTTGGCTGGCTCTGTCAGGATGTAGTCTCTGTGAATGTGCTCTCCTGGGCTAGAGATTAGGACTTTCATTCACCTCATACCTTCTGAGAGTTTCCATTCTTTATGCTCTTGCTTCAATTTCTGACCACAGGCCAGTGGCCCTGTACTCGGGAACGGAATGGGAGGGCACGGCCCGGCCATCTGAAATCCCGTGCACAGGCTGCTTGTTCCGTCTCTGTCTCCTCCTATCTTCCAATTCCCTCTGTGCGACGTTCTTTTGTAGACCATCTCCCAGCAGAAAAAGACAGAAGCCAAATGAAGTCATCAAGCAGCTCTGCCTTCCCTCGGCCTGTTAACATCCAGGAGCCCCTTGTCCTTGCATGTCTTTTCCAGACGTGAACCTCAGTCACTGACAGCAGAGCCTGGCCTGGGTGGGGCAGAGCAAGGGCACAGCGAGGACTCAATGGTCAGGCTACTTGGCATTGCCCACACCTTGGCCCTGGCTGTCAGCAGCAAATGGCTGTGTGGCACCTTTAGAATGAGGGACAGGATGCAAGGATGCTGTCTCTAATTGCCCTCCCCAATCCACTCCACCAGTTTTGCTCATGTTGAGATCACAGACCACCTCCCGGTGGCTAAAGCCGACCTAATCCTCAGGCCTTGTGGCCTTTCAGCAGCGATGTTCATCTCTTCCAGGGCGTTACCTCTAGCTGTGCCTTCTCAGTCTTTTTCCCCCGCTGCCCCCCATGGAGTGACTCGTCCACTCCAGCTACACCAGTTTCCTTGCAGTTCCTTAAGCATGAAAGGTGGGTTCCCACCTCTTGCCCTTTGCAGGTGCTGCTCCTTTTGCCTAGAACGTGATGGGTCTCTGCTGGTCAGTCAGGTTGATTCAGATGCCGCTGCCTCTGTGTGGCCTTCCTGGGTTTCTCCAGGCAGGGTTCAAGTGCTGCTTCCTTTGCTTTCTCCTCTGCTAGTCCAGTCACAGAGCTATTGTTACTCAGCTCCTCCTCTGTCTCCCATGTTGCCCTGTGAATCCTTCCAGGTGCCCAGGCATCTCTGTGTCCCCCGAGCCCACCCCTGTGCCTGGCTTATGCCCAGGGCTCCAGGTGCCTTGGAGCAGGAGTGGCGGGGGTCGGGGGACCTTCCAAGGCAGGGACTAGGGCTGGCTCCGTGCCTGCTCGCTATCCTCCTGGAGTCTCAGGCCAGGTGACCCTGCTGCCCAAAGGTGTTAGGAGCAAGGTGTGGGTGATAAGAAGGAGGGCTGCCCAGGGAGAGCACCCAGAAGAGCATGCCCCCCACCCCCAGATGGCACAGGTGCTGTCTGTGCCTGCACTTGTGAATGGCAAAGCCCACACAGTGCCAGAGGTCGTGTTCTTATTACCCAGCTGCCTGCTGGGGCTGTATGTGACATATTTTCTAGGGACCCTCAGGGTGCTGAGCTCTGACTGGCCTCCAGGGAGGGACACAGAAGCAATCCATGGCACCTGGCTTGGAGGCACCAAGCTGATTTAGGATTCTGAGGGGAGTGGAGGGCATCTAGTCCATCTACCTTGGCTGCCACCCAATCCTCGTTCAGGTCCTGGAGGGGGCAATGTCCCTCAGGGTTGGGTCCCAAAGTCACTCATCCTATCCCAATTCTAAATATCCCCAGCCTAAAGCTTCCCAAGTGCCCAGAGAAAGGAGTAAGAACTCTTTATCATAGCCCGTCACACACCGCTCCTCACCTGCTCCCCAGTCACAGGAACCTGCTCAGCACCCCAACCTCTCACTTCCATCTCATCACTACACCCTCACCCATGCTGTTCCTTCAGCAGGGAGCACCTTTCCCCCTTCCCTGCCTGGTGGATTCCTGCTCATCTTTTGAGATGTAGCTCAGATGTCACCTGCCTGGGAGGGGCTGTAGCTCCCTCACTCCTCACTCTCTGTTTGCTTTGAATTTGACTCTATGAAAGCTCTTAGCATAGTCCTATCAGGGTTATTTGTGGTAACTCCCCATTGGCAGTTCGCTTTTGCTTATTACCTTAATTAATATTGACATTGCAATTCATTATCATTTCGGTATTTACGTATAATGTAAGATTGTAGAACAATACTATTAGCTAGCATTTATTGACTGCCAGCCTCCAGCCAGGAACTGGCTTAAATCCTCTGTTAAGCATTTTAAACGTGGGCTCCTGTCGACCTCACGGTGAGTCTCAGAGAGGCGTCATCATGTCCACTGTACAGCCGAGCAAGCTGAGCATCTTGGCACACGTCCTCTGTGCCAAGCACAGTGCTGTGTGTAAAGTGGGCCTTAACAGATGCTGATTGGATGAGTAGAGGGATGAAGGAAGGATGAAAGGATGAGCGGATGTTGAATGCCTTGCCGATTCCCCTCCTGTTGGCTCCAGTCCCTCCATGTGTTGCCAAGGTTGGCGCACACAGAGCCGACTTCCCCAGGCAGACCCCCCCACCCACCTCTCAGACCTCCAGAGCGTCCTGAGCCACAATTCAGGTGATAATGCCCACGCTAATCACCTACACGACTAAATTAGTCTTGTCAGGAGCCATTAAGGCAGGAGCTCGGGATTCATTAGGATGGATTGGGCCCAGGCAGCGCCTGGCACTGCTGCCAGTCGGCACTGATTAATTCCTCTGCAAACTCTATCAATGCCCAGCTGTTTCGTCTGGACCCAGCGAGAGCAATTTTCAGGTGGGCTGACCCACGTCTGCGGTCTCAGTAGATGGAGGAGCTGTGTGCCTGCAAGCACGCAGACAGCTCCCTGCAGGGGCAGCCCGCACCAGGCTTGGAGTGGGAGATGTGGGGCGGGGATGGCAGGACGTGAAACATGAGGTTGGAGCAGACACAAAGCAGGCGGGCGAGAGGGGGATCTGGGAGGGGTCATGTTTGTACCTGGTGTCCTGGGAGGGGCTTTACCCTTCTCTGTGCCCCTCTCCCCTTGTCTAAGTAAAGGGAAGAAATCATCTCTCAGAAAAGGATGGAGAGCCACAAGGTGAAAATGATGGTTTCCTTAACCAGAGTGTTCCTTAGGACACAGAGAAGAGGAGGTCATTGTCCCCCAAAGCAGTTCCTTGCAGGGGATGGTGGCAAAGCTACAGGAATTGAAGGGTTAGAGGGACATGGATAGGACAGATCCAGTGGGGGGGCGTCCAAGACATCAGTGAGGCGTGTGCTCCGAGCATGGTCTGTGCTTTTTCGCCAGCCACCTGCACAGAGGCAGTGTAACTCAGTAGCTAAGGACAATACAAAAAAAAAATTAGAATGGCTGAGACAGTAATGTGTTAAGCAGAAATCACAACCTGTGGTTGAAGTTAAGGTCAGAGGTAGGCAGCACTAACAGCCTGTATTCCTCACCTTCAATTTTACCCCTCACCTGAGAATCCTCAAAGGGCCAGCAATGAACAACTAGGGCCTCCTGTGGGACAATCTGATGATCACTAATCAAACAATCCCGCTTTACCGATAGGGAAACTGAGGCCCAAGTAGGGAGCTTGCCCAAGGGCCTCAGAGAGTTGCTATTGAATTCCTGCCCTAACTTCTTACACTAGCTGCAAAGGAATTTAAGGGGGCTCTGCCCATTCAGGCACTGGGTACCTCTGGGCCTAGGGAAGAAGGGGCCTGGATTGGTGGGCTGCGAGCTTGGGACTTGATTTAGAGAAAAGGACCCCAGGTGCCTCAAAGCTGCCGCAGTCCGAGGTTGGAGTGCTTAGGGAAGGAAGCCCAGCTGTTCCCTAAGGCTGTCGGTACTAGGTGAGGTTCTGGAGGAAAGAGGTGATCTAGTATCTGTCCAGGTGAGCAGGTGCTGGACAAGCCGGTCTGGGGCCCTGGCTTAGTGGTGCCTTCACAGAGCAGGGCTTTCATGCTTCCTTCTGGGAGGTGTGGATGACTCACAGGACTCCAGAAGGGCCTGGATGCCACTGTGGCCCTGTTTCCTTTCTGCCATTCCCCAGGTCAGCATTGGCCCTCAAGGGGGTTACAGGACAGAATAATGTCCTTTTGGGGGGTTCTGGACTGTAGCCATTCCTTAGAGGTCCCTGCCTGGGCATATCTGGAGCCCGTGGCATGCCCAGCTGTGGACTCCCTCTTGACACACGAGTGGGGACGGGGGGAGTGTTTTGGATGCAGCCATAATATCACTAATGATAACGATGATGTGCCACCTGTCATGCAGGCAGGCATTAATGGTCTGCACTGAGCACCTGTGCCAGGCTGTGCTTGGTGGCAGTGTGGGACACACACATTAAAGATAACAGGGAAAATGGCAACTATTTTTAATTACACACTTACTCTGTGTCTAGGTAAGCTCTTCATGCACATTGCTTCATTGAATCCTTATAGCAGATCAAGAAAGTGGGCCTTATAATCCCTACTTTACAGATGAGAAGGCAGAGGGCTCAGAGAGGGTTAGTAATTTGCATCAGGTCACACAGCTTATATAGGGTAGAAATTGGGCTTGAACCCAGTGCTGCCTGACCCCAAAGCCTGTGCACTTAACCACAGCTTGGGGACTTTTGTGGGACATTGCTTTTAGGGAGCCCCCATTTGGAGCTGAGAAGAGGATGTTGGAGTAAATGTCCAGTCCACCCCAGGCAAGTGGGAACTGTGAGCTCCAGGGTGCTGCTAATGCTTGAGGGGAGGAAGGACTTCATTCTGGGCTTGGAGAGGGTGTGGTTCATAGTGGAGGTAGCACTGAGTGACTGGGTGTACAGGCAGAAGCCACAGGAGTGGCATTTCAGAAGGCCATGGACCAGGTCACCCACCATGGGGCAAGCAACTTGCGTTGTGTCCTGGGTGGCAGAAGTAGGTTGTTGTGGTTAAGAATAAAAATAATAGTAGTAATCAACTAGCACCTGTATTTTTTTTTTATTGTGTTGGTTTTGCCATACATTGACATGAATCCACCATGGGTATACATATTAGTTGGATTACTTGCATGATCTCACTGAATCCTTAGAGCAATGATGGGAAGTCTGCTCTATCATGATTTCCCTGTTACAGACTCGGATCAGTCAAGCTGCCCAAGCTCCCTTGGGATTTGAATCCCAAGAGTTGAGTCTTCAACATCCACACTCTTACTACCCTTCTCTGCTACTTCTCAGGAGTTTTGAGGGTCTTTCCTCTGTCTGTCACCCAGGAAAGGTTCTCAGTGATCAATGATTGCACACAGGAGAGGAGCTGGGAGTAGGGCAGTTGCTCCCAGAGAGGGGAGAGTGGCCAGCAGAGCTCTGCCTTTGAGTACAGGCCCAGGACTGGGGCAGGAGCCTGCGTTCCCTGCTGGGCTCTGCTCCTGCGCAGCTGTGTGAGCTTGGGCAAGTCAATTTCCCTGTTTGGGCCTCACCTTGCCGGCTACTTGAACTATGCTAGTGCTTGCTGGACGTACTGTGCAGAGTTGGAAATATTGCTGAGAAACAACTGGAGAAACAGATGAGAGTGTTAGATTAACCAGGTTGCTAGCTCCCAGGCCCACGGCCTTTTCCATGATCAGCAGTGAAGGAGGTGGGGGCCTCGACCAGCTGTGCTGGTGGCCAGGCAGCAGGCACCCTCTTTAGCAGGGTTGGGGGGCTGGCAGATGAGCCTGGCACAGCTGTGCCATTGGGTGAGATTGTGCTGAGCTTGCAGCCAGCCGGGAACACTTGGGCTCTCTGGGAACTAGCTGAAGGTATGATTTACAGGAGCTGAAAATCCTCCAGCTGGTTGGGGAGACAGTGGCAGGCAGAGCCGACTTTGAACTTGTCATCACTCCCTTCACCCTGACTATTCTTTACACGGCTCAGGGGACTTGTGAGCCTGACTGTCCAACTACAGCTTTGTCTGGAATAGATCAAGTCTCCATGTCAGCCCTGGACCTCTGTTTGGACACTCAGGAAAATTGTCCTTTGATGCAAGGATCTCCCTGAAGGTCCCCTCACCTGGGTGCATCTCCCTCCTCCTCTCTGCCGTCTGGGCACAGGGCACCAAGCACTGGGAGGGGTGACACAAGGCCTGGGTTCTAATTTCAACTGAACCACTTGTTATCTCTGTAACCATATGCAAGTCCCTTAGCCTCTCTGAGTCTCTTTTTCCTTGTCTGAAAATGGGGCTGATCAACTTGCCCAGCTGACTTCACAGGGATCTTTATGAAAGAGCTTTGAAAACTAAATTGCCATGAACATAGCAGGCTTTGTTTTTATTGAGATATTGGTCTTGAAGTGCCTCCTCTTCTAAGAAGCCCTCCACTGAATCTTGAACAAGTATGGACTGTATGAACTGGCTACTTAAAAAAAAAAGTTTACCTGGTTGGAAAACAGGGGTGATGATCACATAGTATATACTCACAGGATTAAATAAGTTAACTTCAGACCTTGAGAACTGTACTTGGCACTAATATATGCTAACTATATTGTTGTCACTGACTCGTGCTTTTCCCAACTAGGATAGAAGCAACTTGAAGACAAGAATGATACACTAAGTGGCCCAAGCCTCCTGTGCTCAACACATAAAAAATTTGGTGTGATTTATGCATTGCTCTTCCAAGGGCATTTTCATTTTGTAGGTAGGAAAGGCCCAGAGGTCCCTGGTCCCCTCTCCCAGCCTGGCCAGGAATACACTTTATATATAGCTGTCAGCCAGTAGGCAGTGCAAGCACAGGGTGGACCCTTGCGGCAGTGGGCAGTGCCCCGTCTCCCTGGGTAGTGGGCACACCCTCTTGCTCATGGACCTTCTGCCTCTTCCCCATGCTTCATCATTCCTGGTTTGCCCAGAGCTCCCTGGAGTCAGCCTGTCCCTCCTCACATGATGTTGTCTAGAGTCTGAAGACGGAGACCTGCCCCTGAATCTGCTCTGTTTTACTCTAGGGGTCCCAGTTCCTATAGCCAGCCCCCAGACTCAGGACAGACTTTCCCACCTACTCTGTCTTGGTCACCCTTCTATGTGCCAGGTGCCATGCCCAGTGGCTTTTCACGCCTTGCTCATTTAATCGTCACAGCTCCCTATGAAGGAGGTGGTTATTCAGTCCATTTTACAGATGAGGAAACTGAGGCCTAGAGAGATCGTCACCCACCCAAGTTATTGAGTGTGCTGTATTCAAGCCCAGGTCTTTTTCTTTCCATAACCGACACTCTACCCTCTTTGCAGTTGAGTAGATCAGAGTAAGCAAAGAGGAGAACCTTGTGGCGCTGAGGTAGAACAGGGTCCTCACCCACCGTCTGTGGCCTCTCTTCAGCTTCTTCACCCTACCCTCATACTACAGTGGATGGAGGGGAGGAGAGCATCAAACCCTAGTTCCCCCGCCTCGCCTCTCACCCTTGGGTGAGGGAGAGAGTGTTCCTCGGCCTCCTCTCTCTATCCCCACACCCTGGTGTCATGGTGCTGCCCATGGACCCTCTGTTCCTGGGCTATCTTGGCAGTAGGACTGTGTGCTATGGCAGCCTAGCACTTCCTAGGATTGATTTGGTCTTTGAAAAGGATAATTCAAGATGAATATGCGGGCGTCTGACCCGAATGAGATGGAGAGGTTATTGAATGTTGAACCCACTTCACCGCATCAGCTGCTTTATGAGCTCTTCAGAAAACCCTATGCCGGGGATAACTCAGCTCCGTCGAGCAGGGAGGCAGAATGTGGGTGAGCAGGGCTGATGGGGCCCAGGCACCCCACTCGGCTCACCTGGGTGCCAGAAGTGGCTTCCAGCCTCATTGTGGTGCAGGCCACTGTCCCTTCCCTCTTATCCATCCTGTGTTGCCCCAGAATGTGGGATGCGAGCAGTGGTGCCCACCTGCACCTGCCAGTCCCCCTGTGGACTCTGGCTCCAGACTGCCTTGGACATTGCAGGTAGGGTATAGGTGAGTGGCCCAGAGCCTGTGGGTAAATCTCATTGATTTCTGGCAGCCTGTCACTCCTAGGGGCAGCCCAGCCCTATTGCCAAGGACACTGCCTCTGCAGGCCGACAGACGTCCCCACAGATCAGAGCGGATTCGTAGTTGGGGACTCCGTGAACTGCTGGGGAGGTGTCCTCGAGAGATCACCTTGCTTGGTGTTGACACACAGGGGTGCAAGGTCCCGGGTGCAAAGCTCCCTGTGGGGCCCTGGCAGCTCGCCTCACCTGGGTCACCCCAGGTGTTTGTCCTAATCGGCTACCATGGCAGCCCCTCGATGTTAGAGGACTGGCTAGGGGGGAGCCAGAGAATAGACCCAGCTGTGACTCTTGGAGAGCAGGGGCCCAGTCATAAAGCCTGTTTTGTGGGGTCACTGGGAGGTACCGGAGGCTGGCAGTGAGCACCAATGGCCTCCTTTTTCACTGACCCTTGTGGAGCCTGGCATGGGGAGTGGCACTCGCCCCATGTAATGACTTAAGTGTCTGTCCCAGCCCGAGAACTCATTCCTTCCTGGGCTGCAAATGTCAGAAAGCCTTTTCTGAGGAAGAGGCAGGCATCCAGGAGAGGGAGTGATGGGGAGATACTCCCCACACATGAGGGGCAGCTTGGGGACATGAGAGGGCAGGGGACGGGGCTTTCCAGGGACAGGGGTCAGAGTGATAACAGTCAGTGCCCTGGGTGGGGGGTGGCACAGCATTCTATCTCTTTCAACACAGTCCCCATCACCTCCTCTGTCCTCCCTCTTCTCTGTTCCTGGCCACATCATGAGATTCAAAGTCTGATGGCAATGTCTTAGGATTAAAGCAATTTACAGACACTGTGCCAGTTTCCCATGCACGTGACCCTCAGGACAGCTGACAAGGCCCACTTCTGCCTCCACTTCTGCCTGACAGAGGATGAGATGGTTGGATGGCATCACTGACTCAATGGACATGAGTTTGAGCAAGCTCTGGGAGTTGATGATGGACAGGGAAGCCTGGTGTGCTGCAATCCATGGCGTCGCAAAGAGTTGGACATGACTGAACAACTGAACTGAACTGCCCCCACTTTAGAGATGAGGAAACGTCAGTGACCTGTCCAAAGTGAAAGGGTGCCTTAAATATTTGTATCAAGGTTTGGACTGGTTGGTCTGACCCCAGCCTGGACTTTTGGCTGCAGAGCCCAGCTGCATGCCCACTCCATGCCCATAAGTAAGCTGTGGCTCTTTAGACCTCAGTTTCCCCATCTTGTAAACTGAGGCTAACAGGCTCATCCCATTTGTGATCTTTCCCTCCCATTCATAGTTCCAACCTCCCTGGGGCACTTATAACTCAGAGTGCCGGCCACACACTCTAAGTTTTTGATTCAGTAGGTCTGGCTTGGGGCCCAATAATTCGCCTTTCCAACAAATTCTTAGATGCTGCTGCTGCTGCTAGTCTGGGAACCATACTTTGAGGCCTCTCCCCTTGCCCCACTGCTTCCCAGTCTCTGGAATTGGCTCTGAAGTCCAGCGTCAGTCCTCGTCATCTAGGCTTGCTCAGGCAGGCTGCCCTGGTGGCGGTTGCCCTGTGGGCCTCGTGTTGGGCTCTCTGGACCCATCTCTTGCCTGCTTGGCCTTCTTGCAGGTTCCGTGGCTGGGACATCACCAGCGTTCTCTACACCTCAGCTGTGGCACATCATTGGGTAACATTTGTGAAACAGGAGGGGGTCTGCAGGGAGGGGAGGCACAGTAGAGCCGAGATGAGATAGTGAGATGCCCTCAGCCCCCGCCTTTTGTGTTTACACAGAGTAGCCGCGCAGCAGTGGGCATAATTACTCCTGACGGCCTTCATTAAAAGCTCTGGAGCAATTTACAGTCAATTAAGGAGCAGGGAACTGCTTCCTTCTCAGGTGCTCCCACTTGCTTGGGAAGGAGTCCTGCCCAAGAAAATGTGGGGATGGTTCGGGGGCAGGGTGTGTTTCAGGGTCTGTCAGGGAGGGTGGGATGGCTTCTGAAGCGAAGAACCTGCTGGCCTCACCGTCAACAGCCTGGCCATCCATCACCAGCTCCTGGCTGTGCACTCCCAACGTGGTGTGAGAGTCCATGAGCTGTGGACTGAGCTTTGAGGCTGGGCTCTGCCCCCGCCCATGCTGAGGCCTCAGGCAGATCCTTCCAGCCCTGGGAGCCTTAGTTTTTCTCATCTATGTAGTGGGACTGATCCCATGCACTTCACAGAGCTATTTTGACTCTTGAATGAAATAATGAATGCGGTAGACACAGGGCCTGGCCCCCACCGGGTGCGCAGCAGCAGGGATGGTCATTCCTGTCCCACCTGACATTCTGAGGTGCCCCTGAGCCTGGTTCAGTGCCTGCCCTCACTCTCTAGACAGGAAACCCGGAGACATGTGTGGGGAGTGGGCCTGTGGTGCCTGCCCCTCTGAGTGGGACCTTCAAACTTAGAAGGCCTCGGATCCAAGGGAGAAGACTTCCTCTTTTGCCTGAAGGTCAACTTAGGAAAATTAAAATGTTCGTCAGCTGCATTTCTTTGGCTCAGTTGGTGAAGAGTCTGCCTTCAATGCAGGAGATCCAAGTTTGATCCCTGGCTAGGGAAAATTCCCCTGGAGAAGGAAATGGCAACTCACTCCAGTATTCTTGCCTGGAGAATTCCCTGGACAGGGAAGCCTAGTGGGCTACAGTCCATGGTGTCACAAAGAGTTGGACGTGACTCAATGATTAACGCTTTCAAAATAAAAAGAGCTTCATTGAGTGCCATGGTTGAAGGTAGGGGAGGAGAATGAATATTTTTACAACTTAGATTACCTACTTTACTAACTAGAAACATGTCAATGGGAAAAGTCGCACTGCCTTTTAGCTCCAAATATATAAATAAATCCTTGAGTTTATTTGAGAAGTGGCAGTTATGAAACTGCATTCTGAAATTAGACCAGGGGCCACATTGAGAAGACAGGCTGCCTGGGAGCCTGGGTGCTTGTCCCTGCTTCAGCCTGGTACCCTCATTTGGTGAGATGACATATGAGTTGTGACATCGGACATGTGACACATGCCCAGCACTGCGCCTGGACACCATCAAGGCTTGGTAATCCCAGTCTGTGCTCACCCGGTTGGCAGGAAGTGTTGTCTTTTCCTCCCCAGTTACTTTCTGTGCCGTTGATGCCATTAAAAGAATAATGAGGACTGAGGACAGGGTCACCCTCCCTCCTTCCTCTATCCCTCGGTCTCCTGTCTGGGCTTTAGAAGAGGTGAGTGAATGGTAGGGGAGGCCAGATGGATGGTGGAGGAGATTAGCATTCTCTTACTGGCTGGCTCTCTGGCCAGTTTTCTCATCCATAAATCAGGACGTTGACTCTCTCCTGACAAAGTATCAGTGGGTGTAAAGACCTCAGGGTGTCCAAGAGCCAGGCCCTTTGAGGTCAAAGCATCTTCGTGTTAGAACTGATGTGTTTTGTTGAAGTTTTTCTGCTGTTTCTCATTCTCGGCCCTTTTGCTTCAGCCAGGGCAGTGTCCTGCCATCAACATGTCAGTTCCCAGGCCTGCTGGAATTTCTTACAGTGGCTGCTTCCTTATGAGGAACATATTGATGTCGTCCACCCATCACTCTTATCTTTGGAGGCCTCATTAGAATATTTAGTTTCAGCAACATGTGTAGTACTTATTCTGTGTCAATAACTGCTGTAAGCTCCTTTAAAGTGAAGAAGGGTTACTATCTTTTCCATTTTATAGACAGAGAAAATGAGGCAAATGTTTGCAGTGACTTGCCCAAGATCATATAGCTGGTGCGTGGGGGTGGAGCCAGGATTTGAACTTGGGTGGTCCTGTTCCAACAACTGGCTTTTAACCAGTGTGTTCTGCTACCTCCCACTAATAGTAATAACACCTTTTATTTATTGAGCACCTAGGGGGCAATTTGTACACATTGTTGCATCAAATCTTTATGATAACTTGTCAGGAGGGTCATTAAGTCTCTGTGTGACAGATGAGGAAACTGAAGCTCAGAGGGAAATCAAGATGCCCTGCCCCCAGAACTAGTAAATGGTGGAGTCTAGATTGAAATCCAGGGCAGACTGTTTGTGAATCCCTGATTGCCTGGTTTTAGAAGATTGTCAAATAGTCATTTCCCCAGCCAGTCCTGCTGCATCTCCTGTTGCTCTGGCTCCAGGGAAGAGAATCTTCTAAAACCCACCAGTTATCTGTGATGAGGACTTGTCTCATCCAGAAGCAATTCTGCCCAGCCCCACTGTCCAGAGCCTGGGTGAATGGCTCACCTTTACATTTCTGGTGATGCCAAATGAGGAGTAGGGATTGGGAATGGAGGGCGTAGAGGGGGTGGTCGTGCCAGACAACAGGACCTCTTGTGGACCCTTTCAATCTCCTTGATTGCTGACCCTGACCATGTGTCCCATGTGCCCCCTCATTGGTGGCAGCTAGCTCTCCTTACTAGTTAAACTGAAAACAAATGGCTGAAAAGCAAGTCACTTAAAGTGCTGTTATAACCAGACACTTCTAAGTTCAAATCCCCTTCCCCCTGTCGTCCAACCCTGTCGCATAGAGTTAACCAGAGCTGCCATTTATGGAGAGCCGACTAGGTGACAAGACTTCATGTGCATCATCTCGTTCGGTCCTCACAACCACCTGGGATGAGGGCACTGTACTCATATCTCCATTCCTGTCAGTGTGAGACACTTGAAGCCCTTGGAAAAGTATAACACTGCGTTGTCTGAAATGCAGTGGCCGCTGGCCACACATGACTATTTAAACGTACATTAATTGCAATGAGATAAAAGTGCAGAACTCAGTTTCTCTTTCCCCATGTTTCAAGTGTTCAGTAGCCACACCTGTGGAGTGGCTATGTCTGGGGCAACACAGATCGCGTTTCCATTTTCCCTGCACATTTGGTTGGACAACACTGGCACAGAGTCTCTCTGATCTTCAAATGAGCAACTGAGCCTGAGCATCCTGCCCTGGCCGCTCCACTGGGGACAGGTGGCCCTTGGAGGGCATGCCTGGTCTCTTAACCCCCATCCTCCATGCCTGGCCCTGAGGATAAAGAACTTTCTCTCCAGGTGATAGCTGGAAAGCTTCAGGGAAAAAGGGGCAATGTGACCTGCTCAAGGTCAAGAGGCTGGAGTCGATGGGGTGATAGAAACCGAGGGGTTCTGAGTCATCCAATGCCACCCAGCTCCCCAACCCTAGCTGGGTCAGCTCAGAGCTGGGGCCCTGGAGGCCAGAGGCAGCCCTGCTGGTTATGAATTTTTACAGCTGTTTGCCTGACGTTGTTCCGTCCAGGAATGAAATAACTCTCCCCACGGCCACTATGAATTCTTTGCTTCCCAGGGAAGGAAAACAGCCCCTGTGATTGGAACATTGTCTGCAGTCCTGTCAGGTAGCCAGCGGTGAGTGACAGGTGAGAGAAAGCAAGCGGCTGAAAGCCATTACCCTCTTACTTCAGTGGACTTGGGAAAATAGTCATAAATTAGTGCCGTGCGCCGAATGAGGGGAGAGGAAAAAACACAGGGGGAAAACAAAACTCTGCTCCCTGAGAAAGTCATAATTTTCCTCCTGAGTGTGGGAGGAATAGGATGTTCAGAAGGTAATGTCTCAGAAGAGCCTGCTCGGCACCCTGGCCTTTGGCCATGGACGAGTCGGAGTGTGGGGTGTGTGTGTGTGTGTGTGTGCTCACACACCTACGGGGTCACAGTCCACCTTGGAGGCTGCTGTTTATTATGAAATCAGAAGAGCAACAAGGGGAGCCCTTGTGGGACCGCGTGCTCTCTGAGGTTGTGATTACTTAAAGCATGTTGGCCTTTTTCTTTCATGGAGGATAGTGGGAGGAGGGTGAGGAGGGGCTAGCACAGGGCAGGATGGCTGAGCGAGCCCCTTTGGAGACCAAGGAGAGGATCCCCGGGATCAGGGTTGCTGGGATGGGATCAGCCATCTAATTCCCGCGAGTTAAAGCTGACATACCTAAGGGTGAACTTGAATTAGAACATTCTGTGGGTGGATAATGTACACCAGGGGTTCTTAGACTTTGGTGTCCCTCAGAATCCTCTAGAAGGCTTGCTAAAACAAATTGCTGGGTCCTGATCCCGGAGTTTCTGATTCAGCAGGTCTGGAGTAGGGCTGGGAATTTGCATTTCTCACTGCTTCCAGGTGATGTTGCTGCTGCTGTTCTGGGGAGCACACTCTGAGAACCACTGATGCACGCCTTCAAAAGAGTCTTTTCATGAATCCCCACTGAGCTGCCCCACAATGTCTCCTGAGGGGGAGCAGCTCAGCAGGTCCAACAGCCCAATCTTCCTGGGATTCTGCTGGGGTAAGAGGGTCAGACGCTTCTCAGCTGACCATGACCACCAAGGCTGGACATGGGTAGTAATGAAGGGCAAGCTGAGAGGACGGGGAGGGCACAGGATAGTCTCAATCCCAGGAGGTGTCCTGGCATTGCAGTCAGACAGACCCCAAGTCTCCAGGATGTCGCTAGAACCAGGGTCCTCCCTGGTCTTTCCTAAGGATGCCAGGAGCGCATGTTGCCAGGGGCTCAGTGTGCAGCCCGGGCACTTGGGTCAGGTCCCAGGCAGAGGAAACTGCAGGTGCAAAGGGGTGGGACAGACAGGGCCACGTCCCCCCCGCTCCTCGCCCCTCCCAGAACTCCTCCTCGACACAGCCTTGGCCTGCTTCCCCTTCTGCCTTCCAGATGGTGTCACCCCTCAAGCTGGCTCTCAGGGCTTGTCTTTCTCCTAGGCTTCTTCTCCGTGGACCTGAGGAAGGCTCAGCAGTTTCCTTGTTCCACAAGCGCCCCAAAGCAAGGGCTCACATCCCTGCCATTCTAAAACACAGCCTTCTAGACCTTGAAGCTCCCTCCACCAATTTTCCTTTCTTTCCCATTTAAGCTCCTTAAAAAAAAAAAAAAAAACTTACCTATAGCATTATTGAGGTATAATTGACATATGAAAAATGTTGTGTTATGTTATATACATTTGAAGTATATAATTGATTCTTTTTGAGATATATGTATACCCTGGAAACCATTACCACAGTCAGGATACTAAGCTTATCCATCACCCTCCAAAAGTTTTCTCGTGCCTCTTTGTAATCCTTCTTTCTACCCCTCCTGCCTTCCCTCCCCAGATAACCACTGATCTAGTTTCTGTCTCTGTGGATCAGTTTGCTTTTTCTAGAACTTTATGTAAATGGACTCTTTCTGTCTATCTGCTTTCACTCAGCATCATTATTTTGAGACTCATTAATATTGTTGCTATGTAATAGTTTATCCCTCTCTGTTGTCAAGTTGTATTCCAAACAAAAATGGATCACACTTTGTTTATTCATTCACCTGCTGATGAACATTTGGGTTGTTTCCAGTGTTTGGCTATTCCAAAGAAGACTGACATAAAACTCAGGTACTTTATATGGACATATGCTTTTATTTTTGAGGGGAAAATATCTAGGAGTGGGATGGCTGAGTCTTATGTGTATATTTAACTTCTTAAGAAACTGCCAAACTTTTTCAAAGTGGTTGTACCATTCACATTCCTACTCAGCTGTTCCACTCACTATATTTGCCAGCACTTGGCACAGGATATCTTTTTTTCATTATGGAAATATATATGTACATAATACATAAAATTTACCATTTCAACTATTTTAAGTGTACAATTCAATGGCATTAAGTATATTTCCAATGTTGTGGAAGCATCCCACTCTTTCCAGAACATTTTCACTGTCCCACACAGAAACTCTGTACCCATTAAACAATAACTCCATTCTTTCCACCCACCTCCAGACTCTGGTAAGTCTATGATGGGAGGTATTTTTAATTTTGGACATTTTATTAGGTATATGTGGTATCTCATTGTGGTTTTAATTTGCATTTCCCTAACAGTATTGAACAGCTTCTCATGTGCTGATTTGCCAACCATGTATCTACTCTGAAGTGGCTAGTCAAATCATTTGACCATTGTTGAAAACAAGTAGTTTTCCTATTATTGAATTTTGAGAGTTCTTTGTATATTCTGGATCAGAGTCCTTTATCAGATGAATGATTTGCCAGTACTTTCGCTCAGTCTGTATCTTGTCTGTACATTCTTTTAGGCAGTGTCTTTTGAAGAACAAAAGCTTTAAATATATGCAGCCAGGCTTCTCAATGGGTGGTCCACGCTCACTTGCTCCTTCGACCTAGTTGGTCTGCTGTTTGCTCCTGACCCTCCTGCACGGCTCTTCCCCGCATTGCACCGACACACCTCACACTAAGGCCAGGTGATGGGGCAGTTTTCAGACCTCACCTTGTTGGACCTCTGTTGGACCTTGCAGCTCTTGGGACCTGACTCACTGTTCCCCAGGCACCCTCCTGCCCCTCTCCTGCTTTGTGACCACCCCTTCTTGGTCCCCTTCTTCCACTCAGCAGTGTTTCCCAGGAAATGCCCTCTGACCCCTTATACATGCTCCCCATGATGGGATCTCCCCCTCCATTTGTCCCATGACCACTTTGAACCAGTGACACCTAGGTTGCTGTCTATAGCCCAGCCCTCTCCCCAGCTCAGAACACACAGTCCAGCTCTGCTCTGCAGCTGCTCTGAAGTCCAGCGGCACCTCCGTTGTCAGCGCGGGACACCCTGCTGTTTCCTGCTTCAGTGCCCGGTTTGTACGCTGCTGCTGCCTGAGATGAGCTTCTTGAGTTTCCTTTCCTCTTTGTCTTCATTCACCTCACACCATCTCTCTTCCAGAAAGCCTTCCTGGAATTCCTGCCCCAGGGGTCTGTTCTCTGGCCTCTCCTGGCCTGTGATACAGCCTTGCACCTATCACTTTAATGAACTGCTGCTGCTGCTGCTAAGTCGCTTCAGTCGTGTCTGACTCTGTGTGACCCCATAGACGGCAGCCCATCAGGCTCCCCTGTCCCTGGGATTCTCCAGGCAAGAACACTGGAGTTGGTTGCCATTTCCTTCTCCAGTGCAAGAAAGTGAAAATTGAAAGTGAAGTCGCTCAGTCATGTCCTACTCTTAGCGACCCCATGGACTGCAGTCCACCAGGCTCCTCTGTCCATGGGATTTTCCAGGCAAGAGTACTGGAGTGGGGTGCCAGTGCCTTCTCCAGGAAATGAACTGTTTATATATTTATTGGGCTTTCCAGGTGATGCTAGTGGCAAAGAACCTGCCTGCCCATGCAGGACATGTAAGAGACACAGGTTTGATCCCTGGGTTGGGAAGATCCCCTGGAGGAGGGCATGGCAACCCACTCCAGTACTCTTGTCTGGAGAATCCCCATGGACAGAGGGGCTTGGTGGGCTGCAGTCTGTAAGGTCACACAGAGTCAGACACGACTAAGAGAGTGAGCACATGTGTTTATTTCCCTCACTAGGCAGTAATTGCTTAGAGGGCCCATATGACTTCTAACCCATGTCATATGCGCTACATCTGTGTTCATATGCCCCACATCTGCAGGTGTGCCTGGAATGGATTCAGTGCTCGGAAAATGGTGTGTGATTAAATTTCAGGTCAGGACCCTGGGCCCATCCTAAGCTTGTTCTTCAGACCCATTCTTGGCCTCTTCACTTCTGCCCTTAGTCACAGGGAGCTGACCCCATGGGCTGCCTTTCCTGGGCCTGCTGGCTTCTACCTGGATTTAGTCAGTGAGGGGCCTGCCAGGAGACTGGACAGGGCGAGGAAGGCTATCCACTACTTGGGTGGTGGCTCCAGCTCCCACCTGGGGCCATAGCCCCTAGGCTTGGAACTGCTGCTTTCTCCCTTGTCCCCGCTCTACAGAGCTGGCAGTGGTGGCTTCTTGCTGCCACTGATCCCTGGGTCACTGTACCATCTCCTTCTTGGTCTGTCAGCTCTTCCTTTTGTCATCCGTATGACTGATTCCCTGCACTGGATCCCCCCTCTGCTCAACACTGATGGTGCTTCTTTCTCTTTGGCTGGACCCTTTCAGATGGGCAGGGGCCTTTCTGCTGATACCGAGGACCCACCTGGTATCATTGATCCTGGGAAGGCACAGTGAATGGCAGGCATGGAGGCCCAGGCCCAGCAGGCTCTGTCTAAAGTCTTTGGCCCTGAGAGTCCTGCCTGGTACTCCACAGCTAAGCTGGGCCTTGTCCTTTGCACTGGGGTCACTGGGGGAGCAGAGAGGTGGGCAGCCCCAGCGCCTCCTGTGCTCTTGGCCTGGCCCCTTTATCGATGAAGCCTGCTGAGTGCTAAAAGCCAAAGTAGCCCCAGGTGGTGGGATAATAGCATCTTTAATTGTGCTCAAATGAGATTAACTTCTTATCTGACAGTTTGACATCTTTATTGTTATTAATGCCCGGATAATGTATTGTTATTTTTATAAACTCCATGGTGGCAAACATTTTCCCTTTATTTGGATTAAAAATAGATGTATCTGTTACGTCCCCTCATTACCCCAGGTGGGACTCAGGGTCTCCAGCCGGGAGCAGGCCAGGGTCTGGGGTGAAGGGAAGTCACGTCTGCCTAGTCATGTCCCGAGGGACAAGGCCCAGGACTGGTCACTTGGCAGTAGCATAGCCAGGGCCTGGATGAGCTGAGGCCTCCAGGTTTCTAGTTACTCCCTGAGAAGAAGCGGTGCTTCTGGGTGACCCCTGCCAGAGGCAGTGTTCTGGGATACAGAGTGTGGTTTCTGTCCTGGGCAGTTTCAGGAGAAATAACCTCAAATTGAAATTCAGGTTCTCTGTAGTACCAAATAGATTGAGAAAGAAGATGTAAAATGTAATTAAATGTAAACCATCTGGAAGAACTAAGAGCTCCCTTTGCTTGCTCATTTGTTCATTTGTAAGTTAAGTGTTGATCATCTGCCAGATTCAGTGTTCAGTGCTGGGTGAACTATGCTGCCTTCAGGTTGTTTCTTTCAGGGATGGGGCCAAGGGGAGGGGGAGCATAATACAGAGACCATGAGCATGGTTCTGGAGTCAGACTGCTTGGGTCCAGCCCTGCTACCCATTTATCCCAGGGTAAGTTACTCAGCTTCCCTGAGCCTCAGTTTTCCTATTCTGTAAAATGGAGCTAATGAAAGTATTTATTGCCAGGGATTTGGAGAGCATTAAATACATGTGAAGACATTTAATACACTGCCTGGAGCACATAATAGCCAAACAGTATTGAAGGAAGTTATCATAGGTGCTAGCCATCACTGGGACTGGTCTGCCTGGGGATCCCACAGCATCTGTGGTATGGGGATAGGTTCTTGCAGAAGGACTGCTAGGAGGTCAGGTGAGCCCTGGGAGGGAAGATTCATGCCCCTGCCCCTAGGGCTGAGAGCTGCTGAGGGTCAGTGCACCAGAGAGCCCTGTACTTCCTCCCCAGTGACCTGTTGCCCGCTCCCAGACACCCTGTCGCCTCCACTTACTCCCTCGTTAGCCCTGCCGACAAGGTCGATAATGCTTGTGCCTTGGAGAGCTGGCGCCAATGTCTTTATCAAAGCCAATATTAATTTTCACTAATTAGGAGCTGCCGCTAATGAGCGTCACAGCTAATTTAGCTCATCTATAACCCAGGAACAGCACCGCTCACGTGCCAGGTTCAGGATGCTGGCACCCGTTGCCTGCCCCACCCCCCCACCGCAGCACTGAGGCACCAGCTGCCAGTACAGCCTGCACTGCCTGGCTGACCCAGTCATCTTGTTCTGCTGATGAAGGCCCAGTGGTCCCCATCTCTAAGGAGTCCACTGGTGGGATTTGTAGGCAAGTCTTTCAGGGACAGGTCAGAGTGTGTGCCTGCTGGCCCCCAGTCTGGGAGACTTCCTATTAGGAAGGCTCTGGCTCCATTCTAATACCTTTGCCACCTCCTCCAGGAAGCTTTCAGAGACTGCCTCAGCCCACAGAACCCTTTCCTCTCTTAGAGAGCCTTGTCCTCACTGGAAAAAGCATTGGTAGTGAATTAAAATTTGTCTATGACAGTGTTTGTCAGATTGCCTATTCCTGGGAGATAGTGGAGTCTGGTCATCAGAGAGTAGGCCACAGATTCTGACAAATAGCAGCCATGAAGCCTGTGTCTCAGCTTCCTCTTCAGTACAATGGGAAGAATAGCATTACTCCTGGGGTCATTGTAGAGGTAAGATGAATCATTGCATTAGCTGTGAATCATTGCTGTTGACATTCCCTCTGTAGTTCGAGGATCCTCATGCTTACCTCTTGCCTCTTTTTTATGCATCCTTGTGCCCCACTCTGTGCCCAGTACTGGATTTCCCCCCGAGCAACCAGTGGGGCAAAAACCCTGACTGACAGGCTAAGCTCCCAGTGCGGTGCCAGTAATTGTCAAATAAATGAATAGACTTGAATACTTATATTGCCTGTGTGAGCCTTAGTTTCCCTGTCTGTAAAATGGGTCCATCAGCCTGGTCGGTCTCTTAGTGCCCCCTCAGCATGTCTGTTTTGTGATCCTTGGAGATTCTGGGTAAATATTTGCTGAGTGGATAGATGTTGACCTCTGCCTCTCACTAGGAAGACTGGAGCGGGGATTTATTTCCCCTACAGGCCCCTCTCAGGGCAGCTCCCATTTCTCAGATGGGGCTCAAGATCAGATGCTGGTCTGAGCTGTGCACCCTCGGAGTGGGGCCACTTTACCTGAATCAGGCATAGCTCTCTGTTCCCCTCACCATCCTCAAGCCATCACTTCTAGGAAGCCAGAGAAGTGCTTTACCTGGCTTGGCTCTTAGGCACACGGTGCAATCCCCAGGAGCTGCCCAGGAGTGTCCTCTGCCCCTCTGTCTTCCCCTGGCCTCCTTGGCACTTCACAGCCATGTGTGAACATATTTGAGGATCATGGCAGGGGAAGGGGAGGGTGGGAATGAAGGGAAAATGGGGGCAATGGGCTCAGACTCTCTTAGAGAAATTCCACTCCTGTCTCTTTCCCTCGGATTCCTTCTGTGCAGCCTGCTGTGCTCTTGCTTAGGATGGGGGAGGGCCCAGAAAGGTGGGTGAGGACATCTTTTTTGCACTTATCACCTCGGAAAAGTGACCTTCAGGCCGAGCCAAATTTGGGGGAAGTGTCTTCAGCCGTGACAGATTTGACTATAAATCTTTAGTATTAATGCCTGGTTCCCAAGGTCTGTCATTCTGTATGCCCGTGTGACAAGCAAAAACACCGCATGCCCCATCTGTCACCTGAGGGGTCCCTGCCTCTTGCTGGCTTAGCCTGGGGAGGGTGGTGGCTGGGGGTAGGGGTATGAAGGAGAGGGAGAAGGTGGGGATGATCGGTCCAGGATCTGGTGGTGGGGGATGAGCCAAGAGCCTGAAGTGCAGGACTTGAGGGGTGGAGGCTGGAAGCTCTGGTTAAGAACTGGCCCTAATTCCATGTCTGGCCTCCAGAAGCCTGGAGGTGGGTGGGAGGAACAGCAGCCTGTGGATCTGAGCCTGATTTAGCATCTGCGGTGGCTGAGATGGTTTCTGAGGTCCTCCGCCCTCTGGTTGTGTTTTCACAGCTCTGACTCCCTAAGGGCACACAGACCTTTGGTGATTCGTTTGATGGGAGCCGAGTGGAGCTGTGCACAGACAGCAGCACATATAGCGGGTAGCTGTGTAAGAGGCCAGGAAGGGGGGATGATGTGTCTCCAGTTTGCTCTTCTGGGTTCTCTGCCGAGATTCGGAGCTGAAACAGACACTTCATAGCCAAATGGAAAACCACTGACCTGGCTGCAGGGACAGAGGTGGTGTTGGGAGGGGACAGTGGACAACTTGTTTTCCCTTTTTTTTTTTTAAATTTTCTTTACTTTATTGTGTTGGTTTTGCCATACAATGACATAAAACCGCCATGGGTCTACATATGCTCCCCCTCCAGAACCCCCCTCCCCTCCCCCTCCCGATTCCCTCCCCCTGGGACATCTTGGTGCACCAGCCCCGAGCATCAGTCCTGGGCTGGCGATTGATTTCACATATGATAATTAACATGTTTCAATGCCATTCTCCCATATCATCCCACCCTTGCCCTCTTCCACAGAGTCCACGAGTCTGTTCTATACATCTGCATTCCTTTTGCTGTCTCTCATGCAGGGTTCTCGTTACCATCTTTCTAAATTCCATATATATGCGTTAGTATACTGTATTGTTGTTTTTCCTTCTGGCTTACTTCACTCTGGATAATAGGCTCCAGTTCCGTCCACCTGAGTAGAACTGATTCAAATGAATTTTTTTTTAATGCTGAGTAATATTCCATTGTGTATATGTACCACAGCTTTCTTATCCATTCGTCAGTTGATGGGCATCTAGGTTGCTTCCATGTCCTGGCTATTGTAAACAATGCGGCGATGAACATTGGGGTACACGTGGCTCTTTCGATTATGGTTTCCTCAGTGTATATGCCCAGCAGTGGGATTCCTGGGTCATATGGCAGGTCTATTTGCAGTTTTTTAAGGAATCTCCACACTGTTTTCCATAGTGGCTGTACTAGTTTGCATTCCCACCAACAGTGTAAGAGGGTTCCCTTTTCTCCACATCCTCTCCAGCATTTATTGCTTGTAGACTTTTGGATGGCAGCCATTCTGACTGGTGTAAAGTGGTACCTCATTGTGGTTTTGATTTGCATTTCTCTGATAATGAGTGATGTTGAGCATCTTTTCATGTGTTTGTTAGCCATTTTTATGTCTTCTTTGGAGAAGTGTCTGTTAAGTTCTTTGGCCCACTTTTTGACTGGGTCGTTCATTTTTCTAGAATGGAGCTGCAGGAGTTGCTTGTATATTTTTGAGATTAATTGTTTGTCCATTGCTTCATTGGCTATTATTTTCTCCCATTCTGAAGGCTGTCTTTTCACCTTGCTTATAGTTTCCTTTGTTGTGCAGAAGCTTTTAATTTTAATTAGGTCCCATTTGTTTATTCGTGCTTTTATTTCCGATATTCTGGGAGGTGGGTCATAGAGGATCCCACTTTGGTTTATGTCAGAGAGTGTTTTGCCTATGTTATCCTCTAGGAGTTTTATAGTTTCTGGTCTTATGCTTAGATCTTTGATCCATTTTGAGTTTATCTTTGTGTATGGTGTTAGAAAGTGTTCTAGTTTCAGTCTTTTACAAGTGGCTGTCCAGTTTTCCCAGCACCACTTGTTAAAGAGATTGTCTTTTCTCCATTGTATATTCATGCCTCCTTTGTCAAAGAGACAGACAGAAGAGTGAGTAGAACCTGAACAAGTGCATAAAGTAGACACTTGTGTGATCTCAGCATGAGCACTGCCAAGGCCTTTAAAGCAACCCCTTCCTGTGCTTGCTTGGCCTGTTCCCTCTTCATCAGGAGTGGGGCCACCCCGCCTTCAGGGCTGTTTCAAAGTGAGAACATTCTCCGGAAGAGTCTGAGAAGAACTTTAACAGAGAGGGGCTCTGAGAGTGTCAGGGCTGCTTTACACTTGACCTTGAATGACAGCCTGTGTGTAGCATCCCACATAGCCAGCCTTCCCACTTCTCCATCTGCTCTTCCAAGGTCCACCTTCTACCTCTCTAAACATTCCTTTTTGCCTTCCTCCCTGCTTCTCTTTCAGCAGGCTAAAGAATGACTCAGCGGGTAAAGAATCCACCTGCAGTGTGGAGATGCAGGGAGACGGGGGTTTGATCCCTGGGTCGAGAAGATCACCTGGAGGAGGAAGTGGCAACTCACTCCAGTATTCTTGCCATGGACAATATACTCCAGTATACTGCCATGGACAGAAGAGCCTGGCGGGTTACAGTCCATAGGGCCACCAACAGTTGGGCATGACTGAGCACAAGCACAGCACAGCAGAGCTCCTCTTTGAATGCTGGCATTCCTCAGGCCTCTGCCTTCACCCGGCTTCCCCACACCCTCTCCAGCTCTTTCCCTGGCCCTCATCCCCACCTGCATGGCTTCAGGTGCCACACATAGGGTCCAGCATTACAGACCACCTCCAGAGTGATGCCCGTGTATCTCCACCTGTCTCCTGGGCCTTACGTGAGGTATTCTGCAGACACCTCCAACACAAATCTAAGCCAGATTTTGTCCCTTGCCTATTTCCCCAAATTCAGTTAGTGGGACCAGTTGCCTAAGCCAGAAACCTACAAGGTCAACCTGCCTGTCCCTAAGCTGATTTACTAAGTCACTAGGTCTTTCTGTTTTTACTTCTGATCTCTCTCTCACATATCCCCTTCCTTCTATGCAGGCCTCTTATCATCTCTGCCTAGCACAGGAAATCCCTAGCACTCATACCACGTTTCTCTTGTCCTGTGTCCACGCCAGACATCATTAGTCAATCGTTAGACTTTTCCCCTTTCAATGCAGTACCCTAGCAGCCACTTGTATCATCTGTCAGAACTGGTGCATGAGATGAAACTGATTTGCTATCCATGCCCTGAGTTTCATAATAACTTCCCAACTGGTCTCCTTGCTTTCAGTGTCTTCCCACACAAATCTTCTATATTACTGCCAAAAGATCTTTTAATTTGTTTATTTTTATTGAGGTATAGTTGATTTACAATTTTATCTGTTTCAAATATACAGCATAGCAATTCAGATTTTTTATTTAAAATTATTACAAGATATTGATAATGTTTCCTGTGCTATACAAAATATACTTGTAGTTTATTTTTTTATATATATACCAGTTTGTAATTCTTCATCTCCTACCCTTATCTTGCCTCTCCCCCCTTCCTTCTCCCCACTGGAAACCACTAGTTTGTTCTCAATATCTATGAGTCTATTTCTGTTTTGTTATATTAATTCATTCATTTTGTTTTTCAGAATTCACTTGTTAAGTATTAACATACAGTATTTTTCTTTCTCTGTCTGACATTTCAGTAAGCATAATATACCCTCTGGGTCCATACAAATGGCAAAATTTGGTCTATACAGATGGTTACAAATGGAAAAATTTCATTCTTATTTGTGACTGACTGGTAGTCCATTGTGTGTGTGTGTGTGTATCACCTCTTCTTTATCCATTCATCTGTTGAGGATACTTAGGTTGTTTCCATATCTTGGCTATTGTAAACTTATTAGCTATTATGAATGTTGGGTTGCAAGTGTCTTTTTGAATTACCATTTTCATTTCCTTTGGATATATTCCCAGGAGTAGAATTGCTAGATTATGTGGTAGCTCTGTTTTTAGTTTCTTGAGCAACAACCATACTGTTTTCTGTAGTAGCTGCACCCATTTGCATTCCTACCAACCATGTACAAGAGTCCCCTTTTCTCCACTTCCCCACCATTTGTTGTTTGTGGTATTTTTGATAATCGCCATTATGACAGGTGTAAGATTATCTCTCACGGTGGTTTTGATGTGCATTTCTATATGATTAGTGACTTTGAGCATCATTTCATGCTCCTGCTGATTGGCTGTACGTCTTCTTAAAGTGTCTGTTAAGGTCTTCTGCCCATTTTTTAATTGTTTCTTTTTCTGATATTAAATTGTATGAGCTATTTATATACTTTGGACATTAACCCATTATCAGTCATATATCATTTGCAAGTATTTTCTCCCATTCAGCAGTTGTCTTTTCATTCATTTTGTTGATAGTTTCCCTTGCTGTGCAAAAGCTTTTAATTTTAATTCAGTCTTATTTGTCTGTTTGTTTTAGTTTCTTTTGTTTTAGGAGACTGATCCAAAAAAATTGCTATGGTTTATGTCAAAGAGTGTTCTCCCTATATTTTCTTCTAGGAGTTTTATTGTTTTGTGTCTTACATTTAGGTACTTAATCCATTTTGAGTTTACTTTTGTGTATGGTGTGAGAAAATGTTCTAATTTCATTCTTTTACGTGTAGCTTTTAGGAACAATCATTGAAGGAACAATTTCCCCATTTTTTGCTCTTACCTCCTTTGTTGTCGATTATCTGACCATAAGTGTGTGAGTTTATTTCTGGGCTTTCTGTTCTGTTCCACTGAATTATGTGCCTGTTTTGGTGCCAGTGCTGTACTGTTTCTATTACTATAGCTTTGTAGTATAGTTGAAATCAGAGCGTGATACCTCCAGCTTTGTTCTTCTTTCTCATGTTTGCTTTGGTTATTCAAGGTCTTTTGTGTTTCCATGCAAGTTTTAGATTTATTTGTTCTAGTTCTATGGAAAATGCATTGATACTTTGATAGGGTTTGCACTGAACCTGTAGATTGTCTTGGGTAGTATGGTCATTTTAATAATATTAATTCTTCCAATCCTGAACACAGCATATCTTTCTGTCTGTGTATGATGTCTTGGTGTCTTATGGTTTTCTGAGTACAGGTCTTTTAACTCCTTAGTTAGATTTATTCTGAGGTATTTTATTCTTTTTGATGCAATGATAAATGAGATTATTTTCTTAATTTCTCTTTCTGATAGTTCATTGTTAATGTATAGAAATGCAATAGATTTCTGTATATTAATTTTGTATCCTGAAACTACCAAATTCATTGATGGTCTCTAGTAGTTTTTTGGTAGCATCTTTAGAATTTTCTACATATTGTATCATGCCATCTACAAACAGTGACAGTTTTACTTCTTTCTTTCCAAGTTGGATTCTTTTTTATTTCTTTTTCTTGTCTGATTGTTGTGGCTCAGACTTCCAATACTATACTGAATAAAAATGGTGAAAGTGGGCATCCTTATTTTGTTCCTGATCTCAGAAGGAATGCTTTCAGCTTTCACCATTGAGTATGATGTTAGCTATGGGGTTATCGTATATGGCCTTTATTATGTTGAGGTATGTTCCCTCTATGAGAGTTTTTATCATAAATGGATGTTGAATTTTGTCAAAAGCTTTTTTTTTCTTTTAAAACTTTTGAGATGATCATATGGTTTTTATTCTTCAGTTTGTTGATGTGGTATATTACATTGATTGATTTGTGGATATTGAAAAATCCTTGCATCTGGGATAAATCTCACTTGATCATGGTGTATGATCCTTTTAATGTATTTTTGAATTTGGTTTGCTAATATTTTGTTGAGGATTTTCACATCTATATTCATCAGTGATATTGGCCTATAATTTTCTTTTTTTGTCATGTCTGTGTATGGTGGTATCAAGGGTGATGCTGGTTTTGTATAATGAGTTTGATAGCATTCCATCTTCTGAACTTTTTTGGAGTAGTTTGAAAAAGATGTTGTTCAGTCACTAAGTCATGTTTGACTCTTTGCATACCCATGGACTGCAGCACACCAGGCTTCCCTGCCCTTCGCTATCTCCCAGAGTTTTCCCAAATTCTTGTCCATTGAGTCAGTGATGCCATCCAACCATCTTATCCTCTGTTGCCCCCTTCTCTCTCTTCCTCAATCTTTTCCAGCATCAGGGTTTTTTCCAATGAGTCTGCTCTTCACATCAGGTGGCCAAAATGTTGGAGCTTTAGCTTCAGTACCAGTTCTTCCACTGAATATTCAGGGCTAATTTCCTTTAGGATTGACTGGTTTGATCTCCTTGCTATCCAAGGGACTCTCAAGAGTCTTCTCCAGTACCACAGTTCAGAAGCATCAATTCTTCAGTGCTCAGCCTTCTCTATGGTCCAACTCTCACATCTGTATATGACTACTGGAAAAATCATAGCTTTGACTATACTGAACTATTCTGTGAATGTTTGGTAAAATTCACCAGTGAAGCCATCTCGTCCAGGACTTTTGTTTGTCGAGAGTTGTTTTTTGTAATCACCAATTTAATTTCATCACTGATAATTGATTTGTTTGTATTTTCTATTTCTTCCTGATTCAATCTTGGGAGATTGTACTTTTCTAGAAATGTGTTCATTTCTTCTAGGTTGAGAAGAACTTTTTTGATGTACAGTTGTTTGTGGTAATCTCTTATTCTTTGTATTTCTGTGATGTTGATCATAGCTTCTCCTTTTTCATTTCTTAATTTGGGCCCTCTTTTTTTGTTGATTAGTGTGGCTAAAGGTTTATCAATTTTATATACCTTTATAAAGAACTAACTTTTAGTTTTCTATTTTTTGTGTGTTTCAGTCTCTATTTCATTTATTTCTGCTCAGATTGTTATGATAGCTTTCCTTCTACTAAGTTTGGCTTCTGTTTGTTCTCCGTTTTCGAATTCCTTAAGGTGTAAGGTTTGGTTGTTAGAGATTTTCTTATTTTCTGAGGTAGACTTCTATCGCTATAAAATTGCCTCTTTAAACTGTTTTTGTTGAATCTCATAGACTTTGGATCATTCTGTTTATGCTTTGGTTTGTCTTCAGGTATTTTTAAATTTCTTCTTTGATTTCTTCAGTGATCCATTGGTATCCATTAGAATCCATCATATTGTTTAGCCTTCACACATTTGTGTTGTTTTGCAGTTTGTTTTTTTCCCCATAAAAGAGTCTTTTTAAAAGTACAAATGAAGCTAGGTTACTCTTCTGCTTTAAAATTCTCTGTAGTTATTGCTTATTGGATATACAGCTTCAGTATTGCAAAATGAGAAGAACTCTGGAGATGGATGGTGATAATTGCAGAACAATGTGAATGTACTTAATAGTGCATATCTGTACACTCAGAAATGGTTAAGATGGTAACTTTTATATTATGTTCATTTTTCTACAAAATAATTGAAGAAAAAAATGAAATTCTGACAGGCTACTGTAGACATGAACCTTGAAGACATAAGTAAATAAACCAGTCACAAAAGGACAAATATTGTTTGACTCCACTTATATGTGGTACTTAGGATAGTCCGTTTCACAGGGACAAGGTAGAAGAATGATTACAGGGCCTGGAGGAGGGGGATTGTGGACCTTACTGTTTAATGGCACTGATGATTGCAGAACACTGTGAATGTACTTAATGCCACTAAACTATACGTTTAAACATGGTTAAAAAGGTCAAGTTGATGTTATGTATATTTTACAGAAATTTAAAAATATATATTTTATGATTTTATAAATTATATTTAAAATTATATAGGCACATTCATGTATATACAGGAGACCCAGGTTTGATCCTTGGGTTGGGAAGATCCCTGAAGAAGAGAATGGCAACCCACTCTAGTATTTATTCTTGCCTGGAGAATCCCATGGACAGAGGAGCCAGGCGGGCTACAGTCTGGCCATGACTGAGCAACTAACACTTTTGCTACTTTCATACATGTATATATATGGACATAAATATATAAAATCCTTTTATAGCCTTCCATTGGCAACAGGATAAAATAAAAGCTTCTCAGCCCTAGATATATGGCTCCTCCTGACCCTGCCCACCTCTCTCAGCTTCTTAATCTCATCTCCTACCTGCTGCTTCACTGTCCCCTTCACTCCTTTTTTTTTTTCCCCTTTATTTATTTATTTTTACTTTACAATATTGTATTGGTTTTGCCATACATTGACATGAATCCGCCATGGCGTACATGTGTTCCCCATCCTGAACCCCCCTCCCACCTCCCTCCCAATTCCATCCCTCTGGGTCATCCCCGGTGCGCCAGCCCCAAGCACCCTGTATCATGCATTGAACCTGGACTGGCGATTCGTTTCACATATGATAATTTACATGTTTCAATGCCATTCTTCCATATCATCCTTCCCTCGCCCTCTCCCATAGAGTCCAAAAGACTGTTCTATACATCTGTGTCTCTTTTGCTGTCTCGCATACAGAGTTATCATTACCATCTTTCTAAATTCCATATATATGCATTAGTATTGATGTTTTTCTTTCTGGCTTACTTTGTATAATAGGCTCCAGTTTCATCCACCTCATTAGAACTGATTTGACTGTATTCTTTTTAATGGGTGAGTAATATTCCATTGTGTATATGTACCACAGCTTTCTTATCCATTCATCTGCTGATGGACATCTAGGTTGCTTCCATATCCTGGCTATTGTAAACAGGGCTGTGATGAACATTGGAGTACACGTGTCTCTTTCAATTCTGGTTTCCTTGGGGTGTCTGCCCAGCAGTGGGATTGCTGGGTCATATGGCAGTTCTATTTCCAGTTTTTTAAGGAATCTCCACACTGTTCTCCATAGTGGCTGTACTAGTTTGCATTCCCACCAACAGTGTAAGAGAGTTCCCTTTTCTCCACACCATCTCCAGCATTTATTGCTTGTAGACTTTTGGATAGCAGCCATTCTGACTGGCATGAAATGGTACCTCATTGTGGTTTTGATTTGCATTTCTCTGATAATGAGTGATGTTGAGCATCTTTTCATGTGTTTGTTAGCCCTCTGTATGTCTTCTTTGGAGAAATGTCTGTTTAGTTCTTTGGCCCACTTTTCGATTGGGTCATTTATTTTTCTGGAATTGAGCTGCAGGAGTTGCTTGAGATTAATTCTTTTTTTAATTATTAAAAATAAATTATTATAAAAATAATAATTCTTAATTATTTTTGAGGTTAATTCTTTGTCAGTTGCTTCGTTTGCTATTATTTTCTCCCATTCTGAAGGCTGTCTTTTCGCCTTGCTTATAGTTTCCTTTGTTGTGCAGAAGCTTTTAATTTTAATTAGGTCCCATTTATTAATTTTTGCTTTTATTTCCAATATTCTGGGAGGTGGGTCATAGAGGATCCTGCTGTGGTTTATGTTGGAGGGTGTTTTGCCTATGTTTTCCTTTAGGAGTTTTATAGATTCTGGTCTTACATTTAGATCTTTAATCCATTTTGAGTTTATTTTTGTGTATGGTATTAGAAAGCATTCTAGTTTTATTCTTTTACAAATGGTTGACCAGTTTTCCCAGTACCACTTGTTAAAGAGGTTGTCTTTTCTCCATTGTATATTCTTGCCTCTTTTGTCAAAGATAAGGTTTCCACAGGTGCGTGGATTTATCTCTGGGCTTTCTATTCTGTTCCATTGATCTATATTTCTGTCTCTGTGCCAGTACCATACTGTCTTGATGACTGTGGCTTTGTAGTGTAGCCTGAAGTCAGGCAGGTTGATTCCTCCAGTTCCCTTCTTCTTTCTCAAGATGCTTTGGCTATTCGAGGTTTTTGTATTTCCATACAAATTGTGAAATTATTTTTCACTATTGAGGATAATGTTTTCTGTGGGTTTGTCATATATAGCTTTTATTATGTTGAGGTATGTTCCTTCTATTCCTGCTTTCTGGAGGGTTTTTATCATAAATGGATGTTGAATTTTGTCAAAGACTTTCTCTGCATCTATTGAAATAATCATATGGTTTTTATTTTTCAATTTGTTAATGTGGTGTATTAAATTGATTGATTTGCAGATATTGAAGAATCCTTGCATCCCTGGGATAAAGCCCACTTGGTCATGATGTATGATCTTTTTAATATGTTGTTGGATTCTGTTTGCTAGAATTTTGGTAAGAATTTTTGCAACTATGTTCATCAGTGATATTGGCCTGTAGTTTTCCTTTCTTGTGGCATCTTTGTCAGGTTTTGGTATTAGGGTGATAGTAGCCTCATAGAATGTTTTTGGAAATTTACCTTCCTCTGCAATTTTCTGGAAGTTTGAGTAGGATAGGTGTTAGCTCTTCTCTAAATTTTTGGTAGAATTCAGCTGTGAAGCCATCTGGTCCTGGGCTTTTGTTTGTTGGGAGATTTCTGATTACAGTTTCAATTTCTGTGCTTGTGATGAGTCTGTTAAGATTTTCTATTTCTTCCTGGTTCCGTTTTGGAAAGTTGTACTTTTGAAAGTTGTGCTTTTGAACTGTGGTGATGGAGAAGACTCTTGAGAGTCCTTTGGACTGCAAGGAGATCAGTCCTGGGTGTTGATTGGAAGGACAGATATTGAAGCTGAAACTCCAATACTTTGGCCACCTCATGCGAAGAGTTGACTCATTGGAAAAGACCCTGATGCTGGGAAGGACTAGGGGCAGGAGGAGAAGGGGAAGACAGAGGATGAGATGGCTGGATGGCATCACTGACTTGATGGACATGGGTTTGGGTGGACTCTGGGAGTTGGTGATGGACAGGGAGGCCTGGCATGCTGCACTTCATGGGGTTGCAGAGAGTCGGACATGACTGAGTGACTGGACTGAACTGACTTTCCTAAGAATTGGTCCATTTCTTCCACGTTGTCCATTTCATTTGCATATAGTTGCTGATAATAGTCTCTTATGATCCTTTGTATTTCTGTGTTGTCTGTTGTGATCTCTTCATTTTCATTTCTAGTTTTGTTGATTTGATTTTTCTCCCTTTGTTTCTTGATGAGTCTGGCTATTGGTTTGTCAATTTTATTTATCTTCTCAAAGAACCAGCTTTTGGCTTAGTTGATTTTTGCTATGGTCTCTTTTGTTTCTTTTGCATTTATTTCTGCCCTGATCTTTAAGATTTCTTTCCTTCTACTAACCCTGGGGTCCTGCATTTCTTCCTGTTCTTTAGGTGTAGAGTTAGGTTATTTATTTGACTGTTTTTTTGTTTCTTGAGGTAAGCCTGTATTGCTATGAACCTTCCCCTTAGCACTGCTTTTACAGTGTCCCATAGGATTTGGGTTGTTGTGTTTTCATTTTCATTCATTTCGATGCATGTTTTTATTTCTTTTTTGATTTCTTCTGTGATTTGTTGGTTATTCAGCAGCATGTTGTTCAGCCTCCATATGTTGGAATTTTTAAAGGTTTTTCTCCTGTAATTGACATCTAACCTTACTGCATTGTGGTCAGAGAAGATGCTTGGAATGATTTCAATTTTTTTGAATTTACCAAGGCTAGATTTATGGCCCAGGATGTGATCTATTCTGGAGAAGGTTCCATGTGCGCTTGAGAAAAAGGTAAAATTCATTGTTTTGGGGTGAAATGACCTATAGATATCAATTAGGTCTAACTGGTCCACTGTATCATTTAAAGTTTGTGTTTCCTTGTTGATTTTCTCTTTAGTTGATGTATCCATTGGTGTGAGTGGGGTATTAAAGTCTCCCACTATTATTGTTTTATTGTTAATTTCTCCTTTCATATTTGTTAGCATTTGCCTTATGATTTTTGCAGTGCTCCTATGTTGGGTGCATATATGTTTATAATTGTTATATCTTCTTGGATTGATCCTTTGATCATTATGTAGTGTCCATCTTTATCTCTTTTCACAGTCTTTGTTTTAAAGTCTAATTTATCTGATATGAGTATTGGTATTCCTGCTTTCTTTTGGTCTCTATTTGCATGGAATATTTTTTTCCAGCCCTTCACTTTCAGTCTGTATGTGTCCCTTGTTTCCAAGTGGGTCTCTTGTAGACAACATATATAGGGGTCTTGTTTTTGTATCCATTAAGCCAGTCTTAGTCTTTTGGTTGGGACATTCAACCCGTTTACATTTAAGGTAATTGTTGATAAGTATGATCCCGTTGTCGTTTACTTTATTGTTTTGGGTTCGAGTTTATACACCGTTTCTGTGTTTCCTGTCTAGAGAAGAGCCTTTAGCATTTGTTGGGGAGCTGGGTTGGTGTTGCTGAATTCTCTCAGCTTTTGCTTGTTTGTACAGCTTTTGATTTCTCCTTTATATTTGAATGAGATCCTTGCTGGGTGCAGTAATCTGGGCTGTAGATTATTTTCTTTCATCATTTTAAGTATGTTCTGCCATTCCCTTCTGTCCTGAAGAGTTTCTATTGAGAGATCAGCTGTTATCCTTATGGGATTCCCCTTTTTCTTATTTGTTGTTTTTCCCTTGCTGCTTTTAATATTTGTTCTTTGTGTTTGATCTTTGTTAATTTGATTAATATGTGTCTTGGGGTGTTTCACCTTGGGTTCATCCTGTTTGGGACTCTCTGGGTTTCTTGGACTTGTGTCCCCTTCACTCTTGCCACACCTAGAGATTTGCAGTTTTTTAGACGTATCATATGACCTCATGCCTCTGGGCCTTTGCACCTGCATTTCTCTTTGCTAGAGACTCCCACCCTGCCCCCTACCTCTAGCTACTTCCTTTTTATCCTTTAAGACTCCTGTCTTCTTGGATTTCATGGCCTCCTTACCTCATCATAATGAGTTGCCCCTCCCTGACCTCTTGGAGTATCCTGCCTGACAGAGCTTGTCGTAGTTTCTCTTTGCCACTTGACTGCATCTGACTCATCCTGACATCTGCTGGACCTGATGCTGTACTAAGTACATGTAGTCCTTGGATAGTCCACTGGATGTTACTGGGGCAGAGTTTGGGGTGACGTGCCTCCCTCCTCCCCATATTTCTCACTGGTCTCTGGTACTGCTGTCCATTGGTTAGGGACACCCCACATTCAGCAGTACATCAATAACTCCAGTGGCTGTGGAGAAACGTAAGAGCCTATACCTAAAGATTTGACCAAAAGAGAAGTCTTTTCCCCTCCTCCTTTTGTAAGAATGGAGAGGCTGGGAGACAGTAGGTTGGCTTATCTGTCCCCTTGGTTCTTATGTCTGTTCACTGGGTACACGGAGACTTAATGGTTTTGGTTTAGGGAAGGGAAGGGAATGGCCATTTACTGAGAATCCCCTTTAAGGCAGGAACTTTAAGATGTGTTTCTTTTCTTAATTCTCAGAAAGACTCTTAAGAAGCAGGAATAGTTGTCCTCATTATATAGACGAAGCTCAGAGAGGTTAATGTGCATTGCCTGGGATCACACAGCAGGCAAGTAACAGGGGCAGGATTCAAACCCAGGCATAGCTGTGTCCCAAATCCTTATGCTTCTATCTTTATTGAGGTTAGAACTGATCCCCAAACCACCCATGTGAAAAGAAGTAGAAGACAACCCCTGATGCTGCGGTTTCCTGTGCTCATTTCTTTCATCCTCTCTCTCCTTTCCAAGGAGTGTTTCCTCCAGATTCCTTGGGGAGTCTGCAGGGTGAAGCCTTCAGGAGGTTTGTCTAAAGAGTTGAGGGTTGGGGGTGAGCTGAATCCCTGAAGAGAGCAGGAGTAGGAGGAAGAGGATGAGGTCAAGAGTAAGTCTTCCCTCTGCCAAGGGACTTTGAAAGGGGGTAGAGGGGCAGGGATGTGTTCTCCTTAGCCAGGAAACTCCTTGCTCCTGTCAGTACCAGAAGCTCCATCATTAGGGTGTCATTCTATTGGGTCTTTAAAATTCTGATTCTTTAAAAACAAAGTGCTTCTGAGAAGCATCACATGTTAAACAGCTAACCAGTCATGATTCAGGTGAGAGCCTGCAGCTGCCAGATGTTCGAGGGTGGGGACTCGGATGAAGATTGGGGCTGATGACCAGAGAGGGGGAAGAGGACCTGGGGGCCTGGACAGGAGGTGCAGGAAGTGAGGGCACCAAATACTGTGAGAGCAGTGCAGCAGGTTTGGAGGTGTGCATGTGCATGCACGGAGGTGTGCATGTGGGTGTGTGTGCATATCCACGAGGGCTGGAGAGTCTGTGGACACACACATGGCGAGGACCATGTACTTATTTCAGGGACTTAACACAGTAGATTTCCTTCTTGTTCACACAAAATGCAAGTTGGGTGACCAGGTACCTGGCCCCCACATGGTGACTCAGAGATGCAGCCTGCTTCAATCTCACGGCTCTGCCACTGTCTCCCCATGTGGCTTCTGCGGTCCTCCATGGCAAGGAAGGAAGGGTGAGGACTCACCCTGCTCCTCCATGCTGTGGTGGGGAGGTGACCCATGGCACTGCCTCTCTGTCCTGTTGGCAGACCTGATACATGGCCCACCCAGGTGCCAGGGGGCTGTAAAAGGAGGGGGCACACGGGTGGGGAGAGCAACAGGAGCAAAGGTGCAGGGGCAGGAGAGAGCTTTCACCTGTACCAGGCCTGCCTGCAGGAAGCCACAGTTGTGTTTGATGAGGAAAAGATTGGAGTTGGGATGCTGAGTGGAGATGAGGTTGCAGGAGCTGGAATAAATGCAGAGAGACCAGATAGAAGGAAGTCATGGTTCCTTCTCACACGGAAGAAAGACATGGATGGGGGGACATTTGGGCTTTAGACTCAGCAGCACTTGCCAATGGGCTGGCTGTGGGGTGACATGTACAGGAGTGGGTGCTATCAGGACTAACTTTCCGGCTCTGGCTTTTGGAATTAGAAAGTTAATGCCTTCCGAGGACTCCCCTCTTAGAGGAAGATAGCCTTTGGTCATCCAAGTGGGCAAGATGGCTTTGTGAAAAGCTGGGGGCTTACGTGAAACAGCTATGTCAGGTGGGCAGCTGGCCACTGACTGCCACACCCTTGGAAGTCATGAAACAGGGAAGGAAGGGGTGGGGGGACTCACAGCCCCAGGGAAGGGAGCAAGGATTGTGAGAGCATAGGAGTGGCACCTCTTCTCATAGTCACTGGGGTCTCTGGGTGCCCAGATGCTCTGGACCAGGCCCTGACCTGCCACATCCCCCAGCTTGGGTGCCAGTTAGCAAAGAGTTCAGTCAGTAGCAGCCTCTGTCTGAAAGTGGACAATCAGGGCTCAGGAGGAAAGCTTTATGAAACTGGAAGCTGGGGAACCACTGAAGAGGGCCAGAAGGAGGGAAGGACTTCTTGGGTCAGTTCTTCCTCTGGAATGCCATCCTGAGCTGAGCTCCAGAGAAAAATGCTTTCCTTTCTCTCTTCGAGTCTTGGGAGGTGGCTGTGGCGGGAACGTCTGGGGTAGCCCAGGGTCTGGCTCTCAGAGGGCTCCTCTTGCTCATGTTGGGTGAACAAGCTCCCACCAGTCCAAAGGCTGAGGATGCTCTCCCCAGACAGGGGGAGTTGGATGCTGTGAGCCTGGCCTGCGTCTTGCTGTTTCAGGGCAGCTCAGTTGTTGAGTGGTGCTGGGAGAGCCTGGGCTATCCTTCCCCGCCAGGAACAGGGGAGTCAGGGGCCTGCTTGAGACCCTGCCCGCCTACCCACCCTCCCCAGTGGAGTGGGAGTTTAAGGGAGGTTCTTTGCAGTGGTCACTCAGTTGTGTCCAACTCTTATGACCCCATGGACTGGGGTACACCAGGCTCCTCTGTCCATGGGATTTCCCAGGCCTGAATACCAGGGTAGGTTGCCATTTCCTTCTCCAGGGGATCTTTGTGACCCAAGAATGGAACCCATGTCTCCTGCATTGTAGGCAGATTCTTTACTGACTGAGCCACCAGTGCGGCCAAGTCCAGATTGCCCCATTCCGTGCACTCCTTGCCCACAAGACCTCATTCCCAGCAGCTTCGAGGTGGAGGGGCCCGTCCTCCTCTCTCCATTGCCCCTTCTCTCCTCTCTCTTTGTATTCCTTTACCTTTTCTCTTAATGAACCTCCAAAGTACAGGTCACAGGCATTAAGGACCTCAGACCCAGAATCCCTTGTGGATCTTCCTCCTCCCCACCCACCTCAGTCCCTATCCCAGGAGAGAAACGTCTCTGTCCTTTCTCAGTCACAGAGCTGCTTTCTAGTTGATGCCAGAAGTTTCTGGCCCCTTGGAAAGCTTCTTTCCAAATCAGACAATGGAGGCCAGGGGAGGTGAAAGCACCCAATGGAGAAAGCATAGGCCACCTCCCCAACCCCAGGAGAATGCTGGTGGGACAGGGGCTCCAGGGCTCAGGAGCGCACAGGCCAGGCCACACTGGAGGGCAGGCGAAGGGCCAGGTTGTTGTTGATGCCTGTTTGTTTACTTCAGGTTTGTTACTTCCAGAAAGACCTGGAGACTTAACAGGAAAAGCCCAGTGTGACTGGAGACTCAGGGGAATAAAGCATCGCAGCGATCTAGGGGAAGCCAAGGGATTAGGTGGTTTCAGGTGCCCGAGATGAGCAGATTACAGCCTTTGGGGCACTGGCATTTGGCCCTAAGTGTCCTGACAGTTAAATCCTAAAGGGAGCCTTGCTGAAGTGTTTCCAGGCAACAGAGTGCATGCCCATTAATCTAGAGAGGCAGTTCTTCTCCCTGGAAGCAAATCTCAAGCAGGAATTTATCATGTGGGTCTTAGTACTAAAGGACATCAAGGGGTACATACAGTCCATAGTGTCTTCCAAGAAGGTTTTGCAGGAGATCTGAAATGCTGCTCACCTGTCCTGACATTGACCGTGGAGGAAGGCAGGAGCCTAATGATAAATCACAACACAGCAGAGATTCAGACTCCAAGTGGGACTGAGCTGGGGCCTTGTTTTCTGTGAAGTTCCCTTGATGGGGTCTAGTCCTTAGGACTCGGCCACCCATCTGGTATAACCGTCCACTGCTCAGACTCTGAAATCATACCCTCATACCTGCCACGAGTGACCTTCAAGATGCTTCCTAACCTTTCCAGAGTGGGACACACCAAGAAGAACAGACACTATCCTGTCATGGGGCCAGAGCAAGTTCTACAGATTGTTTGGTGGGTAGGATTGAGCTTTTGGGGGAGGGGGCCAGGGCAGGGAGGTGGCGAGGGTCTGGGGCAGCCTCACTTTCTTGGGGTTCCAGTGTTTTAACAACTGGTGTGACTGTCCGGGAGCATCCCAGTGTGTGCTCCGCCCTGCCCCTCCTGTCATTCCCTTCTGTGCTCCATCCCCAGCACCCTTCACAGACTTGGGTATCCATCACCCCTCCTTCGTATGGCATCTGCTCTCACATGCAGGTTTGCCTTAATAATTACTTCTCTGTCCTCAGGGCTCAGCCTTTTGTGTGAATTAGCTGATCTCATCCTCCTGGCAGGCTGTGTGGTGGTGTGGTTATCACTCCCATTCTACAGGCAAGGACACTGAGGCCTAGAGTGTTTAAATTGTAGTCATGGTACTGGGTGAAGCAGTGTATTTGCTAACTTACACATATCATCTGTGTCTCCACACTCACACTACATGTACACATGTGCACATGCATGCACACACCCTCTGATGTGCACACTTTTGCATCTTTGCTGTCTGAGCTCTCAGAGAGTCGCTGGCTCCTGTCTTGCAACCCACATGCTCCTGTCAAACTCATGGTTCTGGGATCCTCTGTTTCCCCACACCTCCCACGGTCACGGGCCGGGCTCTGGTTTTCCTGGGGCCTGTGCCTGGAAGTGGGGGGAGAGGGCCTGCAGCACAGCAGTCCCATCACTCACAGGTGGGAGGATGTGAGAACAGTCGGGCCACTCTTAAACGTCTCTCCACGTCGTCCTCATTAATAACTGTAATGCCAGCATCACTCGCTCTTAAATAGCCTCATTTATCAACAAGCAATTTGCCGTGGCGAGGTGGCAGGGACGCAGATAAGCAGACGGGGCCGAGGTGCTTGCAAGACACCTGCCAAGTATCTTCCTCTCTCCTCCTCTGTCTCCAGAGCAGTGGGAGGAAGAGGAGGCAAGAGGTAGGAAACTCAGTGAAAGGAATATTCCAGCCTGGAAAAAGGCTCACAGACTCACCTCTTTTTCTAAACACAGAGGACTTGGCCGGTGTGGGACAAGTACGGCTGCTGGCAAGACTCTGTTTCCTCTGGGCCCCAGAGCTTGCGTGGCACTCACAGGCAGTCCTCTGTCCTAGAGACACATGCCTGTCTGTCTGACAGCCCCTGGGCTGAGAGTCAGGGGGTCAGAGCCCTGCTCTGCCACTTCCAGGTGATGACCTTGGGGATACCATTTGACTGCCCAGCGTGTCATCTCTAAACTTTAGCAATGATAGTGAGCATCTCTGTCTTGTTTCTGGTCTTAAAAAGCTGTGGCTAAAGTTTTTTCCATTAAGTATAACGCCTGCTGTAGATTTTTGGTATCCAGATTCTATAGCATTGAGGAAGTTGCCTTTTATTCCTTGTTTGCTGAGGTTTTATTACAAATAGGTGTTGCTTTCAATCATATGCATTGTTAGACTCTCCTGTAAAATGGACACCTTGTAGCCATCATGGGGATTGAATGAATAATTTACACAAAATTTCTTTTACACTCACCAGAGCTCTGTTACTTAGGAATTTATCTGGCTACAAGTTACAGAAAATTGACTGACTGTGGTATAAACCAGTGGAGGCCTGTGTTTTCCTTAGAAGGAGGCCTGGAGGCGGGTGGCTGCTGGAGTCAGTTCACTAGTGGGCGAGCACCGCCATCAGAAACCCAGGCTCTTCCTTTCATCCTCCTTCCTGCAGTGGACCTTTTGTCCTCATGCTGCCCCATTCTCAGGCATCGCCTCTGCCGATTTATTCCAGGAAGGAGCCAAAGCCTTTTCCTTTGGCATGTCTTTGAGAAAACCCTCCCACTTGCTCCCAAGAAGACCTCCCCTTAGATCTCACTGGCCAGAATCTGTCCAGGGAAGTGAGCCTGTTTGACTGCTTTAGCTTAGTCCTGATTCTGAGGCCAGGAATGGTTCCACCTCTCTGCAGTCACGTGTACTCCACTGGCTACCTGAAAAAATTGAAGTTGTGTGGACAGAGAAGGTCGTGTGTGTGGAGTGGGCAGTGGTATCTGGGCAGGCACATTGCCAGTTGTCACTTGGGTGGCGAGGACTGGTTTGGAACCCACTGCTCTAGGTGATCTCCAGGTGACCCTGTGTCTCGCTTGCCCAGAATGCTCAGATTCTATGACAAAGCCAGGAGTAAGCTGGAGGCATGGTCTGGATTTCTAATGCTGGGATACATGGACCCAAGTGGCCCACAAAAGTGAAAGTCACTCAGTTGTATCTGACTCTTTGTGCCCCCATGGACTAAACAGTCCATGGAATTCTCCAGGCCAGAATACTAGTGTGGGTAGCCTTTCCCTTCTCCAGGGGATCTTCCCAATGCAGGGATCGAACCCAGGTCTCCCGCATTGCAGGTGGATTCTTTACCAGCTGAGCCATACAAAAAGCCATGGATAAATCAATCTGACTTATCTTCCTGGAGTGCGGATTTTACTTGACAGTGGAATGGAGAGAGAAAAATTGCATATTAAAATAAACATCATTATGGAGTAGAACGCAGAATTTATAGATTTTTAAGATAGGCCCAGTGGACTCTTAAGCTCCTTGAAGACCGGAGCCATATCTGTCCTGTTCAGTGTTACGTAGGATCCCAAGTGCAGCTTTATTGAATGAATAAATGAGTGAACTAAGATGAAAATAAATGAAATATCAAACAGACTTTGAATTAATTTCATCTTTGGGATCTGCTTCTTTAGGCCGTACATCTCCGTACATCTTCAAAATCTCCCAAGATACAAGTTCATGTCTCCTCTTGCCTCTGGGGTTATTTTGGTGTGAAGCACTGAATTATTATTTGTTGGAGACTCCAGCACTCTGGGAATCCAGAGGAGAGGGAGGCAAAGAATGCAGAAATATCAGAGAAGGCTTCCTGGGGGAGGTGGGCCTTGAGCTGGAAAAGAGGAGGAACAGTATGCTTCTGGAGCCACAGGGCCAGCCTAGACTGCAGAGGAAAGGCAGGGAGGGCTGAGATGGGATAAGCGGGCAGGGCTTAACTGCAGTGATACGGCTTAAGGTGGCCACACTGTCTACCAAGGTTTCCCCACGTATAGTCTCACACCAGGCTTCCAACACAGTAGGCTTAGTATCGTAGTCCTCATTTTATAGGTAAGAAACGGAGGCTTAGGACATAGCTGCAGTTACATAGTCCGTCAGGGGGGACCTCAGCCTGAAGGCGGCATGGCGAACACCACCTCTGCTGCTCTTGGACCGTGTCTCACTGCCTCAGGCCAGGTTCCCTAGAAAGAGACTCTGAGATGAAGAGGTATATGCTGAGGTTACTGGGGTGTACAGGAGAGAAGGGAGCACGACTGGGCAGAGGGAGAGGCTGGGCGGTGCTGCCGCCGCGATAGCCACCGCAGCTGACCCCCCGGGGAGCCCGGGGCTGGGGTGCGCCAGCCCCAGATGAGGGGTTGGATGAGGCGGGGGGCGGGCCTCTGTCCCCTCCGTCAGTCACTCACCGGGCCCGCCGTGTGCTTCATAGGGTCCCCCTCCCGGCAGATGCTGCTGCTCTCCCCCACGCCTCAAGGTATATCTGTGACACATTGTTCCCTCTGCCTGGAGTGGTCCTTTCCTGCATAGAGATGAACTCCAGCTTACCTTCCAGGTTCACATGCCATTTCCTTTAGCTCTAAAATCTGTTTGAAATAGACCAAAGTGCAGGACAGTAGATGCCCACCTCTTGACAAAAAAAGAAAAATATATATACAGGTAAGTCTGTATATGTATACACACTCGCTTATGTATACATAGTATAGACATATCTCTGAAAAGATGCATAAGAAACTGCAAACAGCAGGTGCTTGCAAGGTAATTGGATGGAGAGGGTGTGGGCTTTTCGTGCTTTATGAAGTTAGCGTGATGTAAATTACTCTAATGACCCTAAATTAGGCCAATTATTTAAACAGTAAATGTAGTAAGTTTAGTAAATAGTAAATTTAATAAAAGCAAAATAAATAATTATTAAGAACACAAAGAAGGAAAAGGATGGTTGAATCATTTGCTGGGTAGGGCTTAGCTGCTCACTTTTCTCTATATGGCCTCTCACCACTGTAATTATTAACTCCCGGTGTAGCTGTTTATTTAGAGTCCGTCTCCACCCCCAGACTGTCAGCCTGGTGAGGGCCGTCTCGTCCACCACGGTCACCCAGTGCGCTGCACACCTGATGGGCCACTGAGGAGATCCAGTCCACGTCCTCAGGCTGGCTGCTGCTTCTCCTTCACTTCTCTCCTTCTCCCACACCATGCATAAAAACGGCCTGCTTTCTTTCCATTTTTGCTTATTAATGCTCTTTATGATCACTTATGCAAGCAGCCTTGAGGCCCTTTGCATAATATATCCATCCTGTGCACGGGGTGGAGAGTCACTGCATACACAATGTGCAGGCATCTGCATTCCCTGGGCCATGGTCCCCGCCCTTGTCTGTACCTTCCTGAGAATCTCAGCTACTGTCCACTGGGTAGCTACCCCATGTCCCGCAGGAGACTGAGAGTCAGGTTCTCAAGTGCCTGGGGAGATGGGCCACTCGTGGACTTGTTATTTCATGTGTTAAGTGCACTCTGATGGCAGCCAGCACAAGCATCTTTGTGGGTGGGTCAGGGAAGCCTCCCCACTCCTCCCACCCAACCCCAGGAGATGTCTGAACTGATATATGGAGGAGAAGGTATATACTGGGAGAAAGAAAGTGGAGGGCCCTCCAACCAGAGGAGCTTTGGCCTTGTACCTTCTCCTGCACATAGGATGCTATGAGTCTGGGTACAGTGCTCAGAGGAAAAGATGGGACCCTCACCCAAGAACGAAGCCCACCAGTCCTGGGCTTCCCGGTGTTACTGCAGTTGTCCACAGAGCCTTTTTCTCATGCTGCCCCGGCTACTTTGACATCCCTTACCCTGTACTTGGTTAGTCATTTGTCTCCGCCAGCTAATAGTGTGCACCGCTGATTTGCCACTTGTATTTTGTTCCCACACTGGCTTTATTTGGCCCAGCCAGGGATTCTTTGAGCCTCTGATTGGTTGCCGACACCTAAACACTGGGAAGTTTTATATCAAAACATGGATTTCCAGTGTTCATTGATTGGATCTGGCGACGATCAGATATCTGCCCCCTTGAGATAAGCACATAATGCCCTGCAATTCAGCGTACTCCCCACCTGAACTTTTTTGTTCATCTCTGTCTCCAGCCTGACTCCTAGTGCCATTTAACTATGACTTCGTTGTTTCCTAAAGAGACTAATTAAATAACCTGAGTATGTCTTTGTTTCACTGTTGTTCTTAAAAGGTGTTTTTGTTTCATAGGAAATTCTAGGTTGGCATTTACTTCCCCTCAGCATATTAAAGATACCAATGTATTGACTTGGGCATCCATTGTTGTATTTGGGGAATTAATTCCAGTTTAAAATGTTGGTTCCTGGTGGTAGTCTGTATTTCTTCTCTGGTTGCATTTAAGAGGCTCTGTTTTTCTTTGGTGTTTCTGTGGTTTTGCTGTGACCTCTCTGGTATTAATTGCTGTGTATTTATCCTGCTTAGGTTTCATTGAGTTTACTGAATCTATAGTAGACTGGAGTCTTTGGTCAATTCTAGAACATTAGCTCTTCAAATATTGCTTAGGTCCATTCTTTGCTTCTGGAATCTCAGTTAAATATAGGTTATACCTTTCAATTTTATCCCTGTGCTTACCCTCTTGTTATATTTTCTATCTCTGATGCTCTGTGCTACATTCTGGATAATTTCATCAATTTTATCTTTCAATTCACCAGTTCTTTTCATCAGTGTCTAATTTTTAGTAAAACCAAAGCTTTTAAAACTTTAATGATCATAGTGATTTCTAGGAGCTCTATTTGATCCCTTCTTTACATGTACTTGCTCTTTGTTTCTATTGGCAAGCCCCTCGTCTGTTTCTTGAAGCACAGTGAATATTTTATGTTTCCTGCCTGATAATTCCAATATTTAAAGTGGTTGAGATCTGATTACTATTTTTTCCTCAGGTTTTCAGTCATGATATTTAGTGTGTATGTGTATTTTGACTGCAAAATCCTCATTTGGTTGGCAGTGTGAAGAAGGGATTCTTTGAGACCTGAGACCTTTAGGTCGGTCACTCCAGAGAGGATTTGTATTTATCTTATTAAACATTTAGGCTTGCTATTTGTCTGGGACCACTTTAAATTCTATTTTTTGTTTAAGGATTTTTTGGACACGCAGACAAGGTGAACTTGGACTGCAGATGCATCTGGGAACGTCTTCTGGTCGTGAATCCTTGAGGGCTGTGTTCCCCTTTCCACTCAGCACCATGGTTTCAGAGGGACATTTTGTTCTTTTCAAACACTCCAAGTTTGTGTGGGACTACAGATTTATTTCCAGTTCACTCTTACACTAAGGATGCGGTTCCTGAGGTCCCTGCTTTGGTGTGGATGATTTTCTTCTGGACTCCCTACCCTGAATGGGGCCTGGTGGACCCTATCATTTTTCGCCTCTTCTCTGAGGCCTGGGGGTTCTGACAATGAAAACTCAGGTTTATCTGGTTTAGTAAATGCCCCCGAGGTATTAGGCAGCCTCTCTGGGTTTCTTCTTTCACTTAGTATTTCTGGTGTTGGCTGGGTCTCTGAGGGAGCAACATTGTGCCACGTGGCCTGGCTGTGGCTCACTTTGAGCACCTTTTAACTTCTCCCTCAATGCTTCCTCATCCAAAACCTCTTATTCACCAGCTCCCTGCCCATGCACACCCCCAGGGAATACCAGTCACACTGAGGTCCCCAGTTGGCACATACCTGAAGTCCAACAAAGTACCACCTTCCAAACTTGAACCGAGCCTCAGCACCTGTTTACCACAAAAGGGCTTTGAACTAGAGTGATGGTGGTTGATTTGACTTAGCTGCCCTTGGAGGAGTCAGTTATTGATTTTTTAATAACCTAAACTAGGGTCACAGTCTAAGCCCTTCATTTGTGATGCAACTAGAAACATGATATTTTGTTCTCTGAGATTGTCGTATGTATTCTGTACAACTTGTGGGAGGAAGGGATACAATAAAGTTGAGGTAAAAGAGCATGTAATTGTGACAGAAGGGAGCAGGATTTTAGTCCTGACTGCATCACTGTACAGGGGACCTCGACTAGCCCACCCACCCTCGGTTTCAGGTCGCTGCAAGTAGCCTGAGGGCATCACGGTGTCTAAGGCTCTGTCCAGCTCGATACTCTGTGATTCCCACTGGAGCCAAAGGACCCTCTTTTCCACAGGAGCACCGCAGGTCCGGGGGGCCGTGCTCAGGGGCTCTTTGCCCCATCGTACGCAGATTCCCACAGTGTCTCATCAGCCTTGGTGAGGTGGGGATGGGAAAGCAGCCAGTCCTCCTGCTTCTGCCCAGCAGGTGGTGGGAGACGGCCAGTGGCATCCTGCCACGCTCTCTGACCTGCTCCAGTGGGGAGTGGTCCTCTGTGCCCTGGCCACCCAACTTCAGTCCCTGTCACAGTGAAGGGCATGGAATGCCTGCCCTCTGCCTCCCTTTCTAGGTGTCTTGAAGCACCAGCAGGTTTCACAACCAATTTAAGAGGGAAGACCCTGCCAGAGAGAGAAAAAGGAAATAGGCCAGAGTCTTGCTCCCAGGATTCCTAAAGTGAATTACACCCCAGTATTCAGAGAATGGGGGCACAAGAGCCATGGGGGACACGTGTGAATGCAGAGGTGTGTGGACACCTTGTCTCTGGGCAGCGCCTTGGCCAAATGGCAAGAGGACCCCTCCGCAGCCCACCTGCAACTCTCCACTTACTTGTTCCCACCTCTCGTCCACCAGTGCCCACCATTTCCACCATCTGGGGCTGAGAGCCTCCAGCTCTGTCCATAGGGGACTAGGAGGAAGAATCTTGATTCCAATAGGAAGAGGATCTCCAAGGACTCCAGGAGTTTGCCCTCTGCCTAATTAAAAGATAAACATACCCAGTTAAAGAATCTCCTCCCAGCTACATAGTCACCAGGCAGGCGGGCACTGGGAAAGCTGCCTGGCTCTTACTTTCTTTTCTCTGCTTCTCAAAGAAAAGCAACAAGACATTCCTTGGGATGCCTGTTAGAGACGGAGGATGAAGTCCTTGACATGGCTTTTAGCAATATAGTAACCGCACTCCTGCAAACCCTAGAACCACATCACCTCATGTTTACGCAGCAGTGCATTGAGTCATTCATTCACTCATTTGCTCAATGGACCGTGACTGAGGGCCTGTCCTATGCCAGGCAGTGGGCCAGGATGTGGGGATCCAGCAAGGAACAGGGCCACAGTTCCTGCCCCCTCAGGCTGCTCACCATCAGGTGGGAGAGTCAGACCAGAAGATGAGCCCCTCGTTAGGATACAGGGTACAGAGTGCTTTGGTTGGGTTCTGCTGTGGAGGACTCAAATTTTCTCTAGGATGTCTGGGATTTATGACGTGCTTCCTCTTCTGATGTCTGGCCCAGCCCTTGACCCAGCCTTCTAAGGCAGGAACAAGGCCAGTGAGGTGGCAAGAATTGCTTGGAGGACACAGATGGGTCCAGGAGTGGGACCTGGAGCCCCACACTGCACCAGTCCGGGCTCATCAGTCAACTGCACTGAAGCACAGCTTCTTCACTTTATTTAGAGAGCGTGTAGCCCCTGGATAGGCCTGATTCTGGCGTGGTGGTGTGGACCTGGAATGAATCCAGGAGAGTACTTTCTAAGTGTTGGGTGTCATGCGTATGTTTAGACTTACTGTTATTATCTCAGGGGTTGGGTGATCAGAATTTGGCCTGAGCAAAAAGCAGCTCCCCCGCCACCCAGCTCAGGTGACTTGGGTTCCCTCATCATGAAGCAGTGATTCCTAACCTGGCTGGCAGATGGGCAGAACCATCTGAGGGGTCTGTCTCAGACTCTGCCTCCTGTGTTCCCCTCTGTGACAGACACTCGATAGGCTCTTGGGATGAGAACAGCTTACTCGTTTTTTTGTTCCTTTACTCGTTTGCTTATCCATTCATCCACCCACCCACTCCAAGAAAAGATACACCTGAAGTAAAACCAGCCAGAAAACTTCCTGGCCCAATGTTTCTCCAGTTACTATTTCCTGAACCACTGATGTCCTTTGATAAGCTCTTAAAAGAAAGGGTTTTTGGTCAAATAAATTTGGGGGAAGCTGTATCTTTTCTACCACCTCGTGGAGCTCTTCACAATGCACGTTAATGTAATAAAGGCTCTGAGAGGTCCTGCAGGAAAGAAACTGATTTGCTTTTTTCTTAAACGCAGTGTTCCCTAGACCTTTGCGTCCGAGCAGTGCTTTCTCATGGAGTATCCATTAGCCTCCTAGGGAATTAATGATTTGTGAAATACACTTTGGGAAGCATTCCTTTAAGCACAAAATCTTTTTTTAATTATAATGACTTGCATGGAATATTCATAAGATCTGTTTTATATGCACCTGCCTCCTTCCATAGGGATGACTCAACATTCAGGGCTTCCTTGGTGCATCAGTGGGCACCTCACCGTGAACAGCACTCTGGGACAATGTGTCGTCATTGACAGGAGCTAGTGAAGGGACTTAGGATATTTTAAGGTTTTACTTTACAGAGAGTTTGGATCTTTCCCTTTTGTGAGCAGCAGAAGCTGTTGATAATTTCTTCTTCCACGCATGCATTGTTCATGTACCTGCTTTAGATACCAGTCTGATTATAATCATATGTAAAGTAAGAGTAAAGAGGCTCTGAGTGAGAACCCGACCATATCTCTCTTTTACATAATGGGCTTAAAATTTGGTGCTGGGTTTTATACCATGACTCTTAGCTGTTCAAAGACCCTTGGGACAAGTTTCCTGCTTTTCATCTATGTTCTGGGCAAGTGAATACGTGGCATGTGACTCTTGAATATGTGGGGTGTTACTAAACCCCCAGCACAGGACCGGCCTTTGTGAATCATTTGGGGCCACTGCTGAATAAGAACACTGTCCTCAGGGTCAGCCTGTCCTGAACTTGAATTCTGACTCCACCTCCTTCAGCTGTGTGATCTTGGGCAAGTTGCTAAGCCTCTCTGAGACCCAGTCTCCTCATTTGAGTGTGGGAATACCTTTCTCACAGGTTTGTGGTAGATATTATGAGAGATTATGCCTGTGAAGTGCTTACCAGAGTGCCTCTCAGACAGCAGGACCTCGGTGAACGGGGCCTAGTGGCAAGGCCGGGACTGGGGTGAGGGAGGTGAGGTGTCTAGGGCACAGAGACTGGGGAGCCATCCCGACTTGTGCAAGTACAGGGTCAGCACTGAGCGAGTGCCACCTTAAGTTTTGCATCCCAGTGCCTCTCTGGTCTCACACCCGTGCTAGTGGGAAGCTGTCACCCCCAGTTGTTCTCAGAGACTAAGGGCCTGGGAGGCCTCTGACTGGACGAATCGACCCATGCTCACCTCGAGAAGCAGCCCCCCACCTGTAACTGCCTCCCCACCTGAGGCGCCAGGTGAACCAGCTAAGAGGACTGGCCCCAGAAGAGCAGAGGCATCCCTGGGAAGAGGTGGGGCAGAGGGATGAGCAGCATGGGAAGGCTTCCTCACCTGGACTCTCCCAGGTCAGGAACCCCCACAGAGCCCTGCCCCACCAGCCCCTGAGTAGCCACAGAGCCTCTGCCAGCTGGGCTGGACCCCACTTCCCTGCCAAAACTTTTAAAAACACAAACAGTGGCAAGAGCAGCATTTGCATAAATCTCATTAGAAAAAGTGCAAGTTTCATAAATCTTGTGATAAATTAGCACGATATCATTCTCAACGTGATGTATTAATTTTAGGGCAAAATGAATGGTGCTGTGATCATTGTGGGTAATTATGAGTCTCCTCAAAGAGGAAGTGATTTCTGGAGGGACTTTTCTGGCCTCCTTCACAGTGGGAGGCAGGAGAGGGGAGGCAGGGGTGAGGGGAAAGGTGTCTTTCTCACCTGCTTTTCTGATCGCACCTTTCTTAGCTTCCTAGTCTCATTTCCTGCTATTGGGAGGTGAAAAGAAATAGCCCCTTGGGTTTGTGGGCACAGGAGATTGTGAAACCAGGCCCTAAGGCCCAAATTCCATTTGAAAAGAATTCTACATGGCTGGGGCCCAGGCCCTTGGAAGGTCCAACCCTGTGGTTCTCAAAGTCGTGGTTCCAGACCAGCGGGCTTAGCATCGCCTGAGTCCTTGTTAAAAATGCAGATTCTGAATCAGAAACTCGGGCAGAGGCCCAGGAATCTGTGTTTTGAATAAGCCCTCCTGGGGCCGCTGCTGAAGGCAGCTGTACTGTAACCCAGTGATCCTCTACTCGGCTGCACACTGCAATCACGGGGGGAATTACAGCAAAATACTGATGTCTGGGCCCTGGACTAGACCAATTAATTAAAACAGAACCCTTTGGGAGTAGAGCCTGGGCATCCTTATTTTTAGAAGCTACCTAGGCGATGCTAATGTGAAATCAGGTCGGGGTTCACTGCTTTAAAGGCATAAATTTACTTCTTTTTTAAAAAATATTGGGACTTGGAAAGTTTTGAACACGGGAAGGGGCAACCGAGCAAATAAGTTTTTCTTTTTCCGCCCTACCTGTGGAATTGGCCTGAGTGGAATGATGTAGCTAGGGACCCACATGTTTGACACTGTGGAGTCCCCTGGAGGGGGGTCATTGGGAAACTAGCTTCCCTGTTCACCAAGTGAAAGCACCTTGAGCCATGATTCCCAGCCTGTGGTTACCAGCATGTTAGAATCACCTGGGGATCTAGAACTTTCCAAAGCGTCGCTGTACCCGGCCCAGTTAATCACACCCTTAGAGTGTGGGACACAGGCATGGGGGTTATTTGAAAGCTCCAGGTCATTTCAGTGTGCTGACAAGTTCAGGGACCACTGACCTGTGAGTTTTCCTACAATGTAGGAATTTGGATTAGACCTGGCAATTGAAAGAATCTCAGGGATCATCTAGATCTTGGTTATCAACCTTGGCTGCCCTTTGGAATCATCTGGGGCTTTTTTGTTACTTTGTTTTTTGAGCATTCTGATACTTGAGTCCCTTCCACAGAAACTCTGATGTACTTGATCTGGGGGGTATGGCTGGGCCTCTGGAGTTGCAGAAATGCCATGGGTGATTCAGACATGTCGCCTGGCCTAAGACTCACGGGACTGAACTGCCCCGTCATCTGCAGGGGAGGGACGGGGCACCCTGACGATGCATCCTGTTGGCAGAGCCTCTCCTTGAGGTGGTTGCTCTCACTGGGGGACCATGCTGATAGGCAACAGTAGCCCGGCTCCTTCCGAACCAGGAAGAGTGTGAGTGTTGGCACCATGCATGAGAGTCAGGAGGGGAGCACCAGGGCCCTCTGAGCAGGAAGGAATCAGCGTGTGCCTGCAGGTGTTTGGACAATCTCTTCTGAGCCTTTAAGGGCCGGCAGTGCTCTGTTTATTTTAGTGATAACGTCAAGTTCAATTTGCTGTCATTTTTCCACATTTCCTTTTGTAAAGTTAATTGAATGAATTGAAAAGTTTCAGGAGAAAGGAAAAAAATACCCACCCCACTATTATCATTGTTATTAAATCTGTTAACTACAACTTGGCTGTCCAGGACTCTGTGACAGGACTTCAGCCTCCATGAGCCAGGGAGCTGCAGCAAGGACTCAGAAGGTCAAACAGAATATTCTGAAGCCCCTTTATTCGTGGCTATTTCATGCTCAGGTTGCTGTTCTTGAGCAGAAAAGAATATCTAGTCTACCCTGGACCCAGGCTGTCCGCCCTGACAAGTCAGGCTCTTCTGGGAGTGTTTCAGCCAGCTTGGAAATCCTTGCCAGTGGGGCTGGGTCATCCATGCCCTTCTGTCCTCCACCGTGCCTCGGTCACAGTGTGTGGCAAACAGAGTCACAACGTCGTTGCTGGATGGGACCTTCATGTGGTGTAGTGGAAAGAAGACTGGGGAGCCCAGGACTCACCCGAGTATCAGCTCTGCCACCCGTAGGGGCTCGCTGCATGATTGTGGACGCCTCACCGGGCCGCCCAGCCCCACGTCTCCTTTGGCTTGTTGGCCTCATCAATAATGTGAATATGTGGCATGTGTAGAGCTACCCCTTTCCCTATTCATGCCACGTGTCTTTAATGGATCATAGCATCCTCCTGAACCAAGGTATAGCTTTGAAATCCTTCGCCACACAATGCCCATGACCTGGGGACCAGCCTAGCACCTTGGCCGCTCACCATGCTGGATTTGATTCTCCCCAGGTACCTCTGTGCTCCGGCCATTAACCTCAGCCCCATCAGAGTGTCAGTGGGGAAAGGGAGGCTCAGAGAGGTGAGTGGCTCATGCTCAGTCACACAAAAGTGGTGGCTGAATGCTGTCCGCTGCCAGCCGCGTTAGTTCTGAGTCCCACTGCTTCTGTCTCAACAAAAGGATTGCACTGAGGCTGCCTTCCTCAAAACTTCTTGCGTCCTTTGATTCTAGGTCCCAAGTGCCCCCACTGCAAAGTGCTCATCATGGGGGTCACCGCCTGTGAACCAGGGGGAAGGGTAAGAACACAGTTCTTCCTCCATCCTGGCTCTGACTAGATCCCAAACCCGTGCTTTCATTCCCAAGAGTGCCTGTGAAAGACCAGGAAAACACATGTGGTATAAGGTGTGTGTGTGTAGGCCTGTCCGCTGGGCTGTCCGCTCTGGGAGAGCAGGGACTTCTGTTTCGTTCACTGTTGCCGACAGTAATGCCCAGCACGAGTGGATGCTTGGGCATTGTTTGCTGAGTGGATGATTGAAGGACTGTAATTGCCTCATGGGGATTGGAAAGTCACCAAAGAGTCCCAGCTCTGCCTTGTGTAAGCTATGTGACTCTGGGCGAGTAACAACCTCTCCGTGACTCATAAGGTAGAGTATGTTGGTGTCTGTGACTGGGCCAGGCAGCCCTTGGCTGTGATGACTCTATCATGGTTGTGCCAGAAGCAGAATAGCTCTGGGATTCTGAGACTCAGCGTCAGACCCCTCAAATATTTAATGTCTGATCTTTCCTCCTGTGCTTTATTACTTTAAAATAACATCCACATGTAGCTCTGGCCCTTCCCCACCTCCAAAGCCTCTGAGCTTACATCATCCTGCTCTGTTAAATGTCTCCTTCTGTTCTGCTGAATTAGCCTGTCCCCTTGGCCATCAGACACCTGTGTGCCCAGGTGAGCTGGCCACCCTTTCGCTGACTCTCAGGAGGGACTCGCCATCTTCCTGGCCAGTGATAAGAGGGTTGTGGAAAGCCCGGGTGATGGAGGGGGTCCACATTTCCTACCTCAAGGGTGCTCACCTTCAGGCCAGCCAAGTAACCCAGGAGTCCAGAGCACCCTGAAATATGAAGGGAGCCTGGGGGTTAGTCTCTGGGGAGCAAGGAGAGGGAAGCCTCAGATTTCCCCCAAAGGCTTTGGGATTAAAGCTATGAGGGTGGTGGTGGGAAGGTGAATTCTGAGTCAGACAGACTTGGGTCCAAATCCTTGCTGTGCCACCTCCCAGTTGTGTCACCTTGGGTAGGTTATTTTACCCCTAGGAGCATCAGTATTCTTAGCTGTGTAGTGGGGATGCTAACCCCTCTCTGTGGGGTTTGTGAGAAATGGATGACAGAGAATGAATGAAAACCACTGAGCATAGTGCCTGGAAAATAGTAGGTGCTAAATTAATGCTCATTTCCTTCCCCCAGGCAGTTCATATCATCTGCGCCAAGTAGACTGAGCTATAGGAAAGAAAGGATGTGAAGAGGGCCTGTGGGCTTTGGTGTCAGAGTTACTTCCTTTATCCAGACAAGGGTGTTCTGATGAGTGTAAGGACATTGGCCAGTGCAGGGCTGGCTTGAGAGAAGGCCCGCCTCACATCTCGCACTGATGTAAGATGGGGTCCAGGACCACAAGATAACCCCCAAACAAAGTTGGCTCCCCTGAAGTCAAACCAAGTTCAGGACCCCTGGGAGTTAGAGGGAAGGAGCCTGATAGCAGGAGAGCGGGGAGGGGAAAACCTAAGACAAATGAGATTATCCCCAGGAATCAAGGCACTTAACTGACCTGTCTGATCCCAGAGGGGAGACAAATGAGATTATGGGCTCCAAGGCCAGCCCATCTCCGGGAGGGGGTGGCCTCATTCCAGGGAAGACAGAGAGGGCAGAGCCCCTGGCTCAGCAGATATCAAGGCCAGAGCAGCTAGGTCCCTCCAGACCAGGGATGGGGGGGAGGTTCCCTCCTGAACAGGGTGGCCTTGTGTAGCAGCCTCATGGCCATGGGGAGGGGGCAGTGGTTATTCTCAGAAACACCTGGGTATAACCCAGGGCTGGGGTTGGAGGCCTGCTATCTGCTACTCAGCCATACACAGCCCCATCTCAAGCAGCCATCTTCCAGCCAGGACCCCTGCTCCTCTCTCTGTAAAGTGAGAAGGGGCTTTTTGGGGTCTCATTTCTGCTGTTATTAGTCCTTGTTTCTGAGCTTACCTATCGACTCTAAGTCTGATTCTCTCCCTCCGAAATGCCCTGAACCTGATAGGAGAAGACTGCTGTTAATAGATGCTTGGCCCCTGATTGGGAAGTGACTGGAGATCTGGGCTGATGTGAAGTCCTTGTAAGTCACAGGTAGCAAAAGGTTTGCTCCCACATGCCTTGGAGGATTGATTAGCAGTGGCTGTGTGGAACTCGGTGTGTGAAAGATCCTGAAGTTGAATATAGACTCAACAGAAAAGGGAGCTGTGATTGATTAGTAATGTCTGCTTGGGTAGAGGAATGAGTGGGCCAGCTCCTTGGCCCCAAGAGCAGACTGATTGTCACGGAGGGGTGGGGAGAGTTGCCAAGTGTGCCCCAGAACATCAGCCTCCACCTTCAAGGGGGTGATGCCTGCTCCCTGCTGTGCAGAGTTACAGATGACAAAATCAGGGAGCACAGAGGAGGGAGATCTTGATGACAGAGGGGGCATTTTAGGCAGGTGTTTAAGGGTGACCGAGAGTTGAGAGGCCATGAGAGGAGGAAGGGCCTTCCAGGAACAGCCCCCGCATGTGTGTAGGACAGGTGAGGTCCTGGTGTGCTTGAGAGGTGACAGCGGAGCATCGGTCTGAGCCCAGGGCTGTGGCGGGAACGTGACTGGCCAGGGAGTGGAGCACAGGTTGGGGAAGCATTGGCCATCCAGGAAGGAATTAGGTTTGAATTCTGTGTGAGCTGTGGCAGGTGTCTGGGACAGGCGTGGCACAGTCAGAGGCTTACCTTCAGCAGATGCTGCTATGAGGATGAAGCACAGAATACCCTCCTTACCCTTAATTCTTTCTGTAGTGCCCTCTCTGTGCTTGGGAAATGTAGCCTTCATCCTTCCCCCATCCAAAACATAAAACTAATATAAAAAGGCCTTGCAGCCTGCCACTTCCCTGCCTGAGTTTCTGGCCCACCCCTGGTCCAGCAGGTAAAGACTCACAGCTCCCCAGGAGTGCGTGACATGTCAATCCCAGGCCTCACCCCTCAGTGCAAATAACAATAATAACAATAACAGTCATCGCAGCTAGCAGCATGGGCTCAGCAGGGCTGCAAAGGAAGCTGTGATTGTCCACCCCTTGCCAGGAAGATGGATATGGCCTGCTGCTAAGGGGCTGAGGCCACTGTGGGGATGTGTCACCAGCCCTGTGCCTCCCAGGGAGGGGCATTTGCAGTCTGCTGGACAGATCCCTGCCCTGACTGGGGTTCCTGGCCTCCAGAACAGGGTTCACTGCCCAAGGATGGGGTACTTGGGCCCTAAGATAGGCTACACTGCCAGTAATGGGGTACATGGCACCCAAGTTGGGGTACACTGCCCAGTATGTGATGCATGGCCTCAAGATAGGGTACTTGAACCTGAGGTGGGGTACATGGTCCCAGGATGGGGTACCTGGCTGCCAGGATAGAGTCTTTGGCCCCAAGAATAAGGTACATTGCCACAGATGACCCCCAGGAAGGAGTCCATGGCCTCAGGATAGGGTACAAGGCTGTCCCTGAGAGAATGGACCATCAGCCAATGATGCCCCAGTATGATTCCACCTGCATCCAAAGCCAAGTGCTTCGAGTTTGGGCATTAGTCGGTTTTTATTAGCCGTGCTTTTCCCTGTCCATTAGTGTACATAATTAAGAGTTAGTTTGCTATACTCTCTCCTCTTGTCATGGCTCAGAGATCTTCATGACTTTTGGGGGCTGTCTTTCTCCAACACCTCTTGGCTGTTGGCAACATCCATTTATTAACCCGATGACTATTTACTGAACGCCTCCATGATGCCAGCCCCACGTTAGGCTTAGGGATACTACAGGGAACATGACAGGCTAGGCTGCTGCCCCCATAGAGCTAATATGAATATGTGTGGGGGGAGGGAGGCAGATGGGTTGGGGCAGGTAGTCAGCAAGCCAAGCGAATAAACAAGATCATTTGAGATGAGGTAGGAGCTGTGAAGACAGTGACGTGGGGTGTGAGGACACAGAATGACATTTTAGACAGACTCTATTTATATGATGGGGTATGTGAGTTACCTTCTCTGAGAAGGGAACTCATGACCTGAGCGGTGAATAAAGAGTAGCATATAATGACCTCAGGTTGGAACATTCCTGGCAGAGGACACAACCAGGGCAAATGTCCTGAGGCAGCTACAGAGTGTTCAGAAACAGAGGCAAGACCGTGGCAGAGGTGGGGGTGAGTCTAGGGACCACTTTGTGAGATGCAGTGGTAGGATTGTCTTGGGTCAGGTCACAGGGGCCTTAGATGTGATCTGGTTTAAGTCTGGGTTTAAAACAATTTTTTTTAATTGTGGTAAAAGACACATAACATAAAATTTGCCATCTTAGCCATTTTAAAGTATACAGAGTGTTAGGTATGTTCACAGTGTTGTGCAGTTAATCTCCAGAATTATTTTCATCTTATTGAACTGACACTGAACCCCTTAAACAACAGCTCCCATCCCTCACTGTCCCCAGGCCTGGCAACCACCATTCTAGATTCCAGCTCTATGAGTGTGATTCCTTTAAGTATATCATGTAAGCAGAATAATACCTCTGTTGGCCTTTTTGTGACTGGCTTATCAGCATAGACTTAGCATAAGGTCCTTGGGTTTCATCCATGTTGTAGCATGTGTCAGAATTTCCTTCCTTTTTAAGGCTGAATAATTTCCATTGGATGTAGGTGCCCCATTTTGTTGATTCATTCTTCCATCAGTGGACACCTGGGTCGCTTTCATCTTTTGACCACTGTAACTAAAATGCTACTATGAACATGGGTATACAGTGATTTAAGTTCTTCAGGGTTCCACTTTCCATCCATGAGGTAGGCTGAGCCCTCTCCTGGATTGTGTTGCCTCAGGGTAGAAAGGGCCGGCCTCTCTGGGTTACCCTTCCCTGTGAGGTAGGGGAGGCCAAGAGCAGAGAATCCTCCAGAAGCACCGATTGAGCTGAGAGTCCTAAGACTGAGCCTTTAAATCATCCTGGGGCCAGAGGAGCTTTTCTCTGCATCCAAAATGTGAGCCATAAACCAGGCTGACTTACAGGCAGTCCTCACTGGTCTGGTTGTTTATGGCCAGCATCATTTCTGATTGGTTGATGCCTGTACTGTGCCTGTTGTTAAATATTTGAATATCACCCTGCTATAAACCAACCTCAGAACTTCTAAACCTGGCTGTGCATCAGAATCTCTTGCAGGGAGAATGGGAACTGCTGTTTAGACATTCACACTCTGGGCTCCCTCCGCAGCCTGTCAAGGAGCAAGGCTTGGGAATCTGCATGTAACAAGCACACTGTGTGATCCTGATGCCATAGTCTTAGGGGGTCTTATGACGCAAAAGCAGGTCTTGTGATGCCAGTTCACGTGCAAATAGTTTATCAGGGAGGAGAGCCCAGGAAGCGCAGGTCAGGGAGTCAGAATATGAGCCTGGGAAGAGAAGGAAGTCATAAAGATGCTTCATCAACCAAGTCACCTCGGTGGGCAAGTGGACGTGAATCCCATTGGGGAGCTTCAAGAGCTGGTTTGGAACACAGCCTTTGAGTTACCCCCTGAGAGATGAGGGAGCTAGGGCATTTATCTACCCACTCTCTATCTGCCATCTTTCATCAGTCATTCATTGAGTGCTCTACCAGGGGCATTTGTTTCCTGGCATGAACAGGCCTGTCCTGTGTATGGTTGAAGCAGTCTCTGGTGGTCAGAACCCCTCAGGACTGGCAATTGGCAGTGAGACTGGTATGTGTGATAGTGGTATGTAAGGCATAGTGGGCAGGGTACCAACGGCATCAGCTATGGAGGACTGCAGAGTTCCCATCACTCCATATACAAAGAGTGGTAAGCCCCTGTGAAACAGCGATTATCCTTACCACTGAAGAGAGTTTGAGCAAGCTCCGGGAGTTGGTGATGGACAGCGAGGCCTGGCATTGCTGCAGTCTATGGGGTCGCAAAGAGTTGGACATGACTGAGCCACCGAACTGACTGACCGCTGAAGAGAACTTCAAGTCTCATCCATTGTTGGCAGAAATGTGAATGGTGTGATTACTATGGAAAACAGTTTGGTGGTTCCTCAAAGAGTTAAGAGTTTCTATAGGACCCAGCAATTCCACTTCTAGGTATAGACCCACCCCTGAGAATTGAAAACAGATGTTCAAACAAAAACTTGTCCACAGGTGTTCATAGCAGCATTATTCACGGTAGCCAAATGGGGGAAACAACTCAAATGTCCATCAGCTGATGATATGGGTAAACACATATAGCATACCATACAGTGGAGTAGTCGTCATAATAAGGAATTAAATACTAATATATTAGCACAGGGAACTCTGTTCAATGTTATGTGAAAGCCTGGTTAGGAGGGAAGTTTGGAATTGATACATGTATATGTATGCATGTCTGAGTCCCTTTGCTGTCTGCCTGAAACTCTCATAACATTGTTAATCACCTGTACTCCAATAAAAAATAAAAAGTTAAAAATACTAATACATGTTGCAAATGGATGAACCTTGAAAACATTATGCTGAGTGAAAAAAACCCAGCACTTACTGTATGATTCTATTTATATGAAATATCCAGAACAGGAAAATTTGTAGAGACAGACAAAGTGGATTAGCAGTTGCCAGAAGCTGAGGGAGGAGGGAATGGGGAGGAATGCTAATGGGGATGGTTTCCTTTTGGGATGATGAAAATGTTCTGGAAGCAAATAATGGTGATGTTTACACCACATTGTGAATGTACTGCATGCCACAGAATTAATTAAAATGATACACTTTATGTTATATATATTTTACTACAATTAAAAACAAGAGCTCCAGGTACTGCATAGCCTGAGTTGCAGGGTCTACTGTTTCCCAGGTGGGAAGCAAACCCAGTGCATGGTGTGTGTACACCAGGATCCCACAGCTGGACTGGTTCTCCTGAGGGGCTGCTTCTGGGGGCACTAAGTGGGAGTTGGGCCCCACAGCTTGGCCTCTTTCCTGTTGCTGGAAGCCTCTCTAATGGGGAAATGAGTCCTGTGTCCTGGAGAGCCAAAGCCAGGCCTGGCTTCTACAGAATGGCAGGATAGCTGGGCGGGGGAATATGTGCCTAGCAGGAAAATTGCGGGGCGTCTTGTCTTAAATATAATATTAAATTGGCACCTTTAATTAGTACACTTAGAAAAGGTCACTAGCAATTACCTGGGACACAAAGAAGGCGTGAGCAGGCAAGAGCCCGTGAGGAAGCCGAAAAGGACCATTTTGAGCAGCACATAATTGAGGGGAAAATGGATAAAAGTCCAGAAAATTACAGAGTGGGTGACAGTAGCTGATGGCCCCATCCCTGTCCTGCCCAGTGCCCCCCTTCTTGGGAGAGCCTGACCATCAGGCCTGGGAGAGCCATTCGGGATTCTGGGCCAAGTTGTGTGACCTTGGGTGGGGGGGCCAGTGTGGCCTTTCTGGAATCCCATGGGCTGTCTTGGAGCTTGGCCCCATATTCTCCACCTTGACTGGGCCCTGAAGGAGGCTGACAAGTGAAATTTTCAGTCCAGGGGCTACCATGGACTTGCTGATGTACTGTAGACAAGCAGGGCCCCCATGGGCCTCAGTTTCCTCATGCTGAATCTCCCCAAGGCCCTGGGAAGTAGCTCAATATTCCTCAAACTTTTCCACTAAAGGACCCCCGAGGGTATCAGAAAGGAACCAGATATCCCCGGAAGTCAGCAGAGGCTGGAAATTCTTTTACAGTTTTAAATTATACGTTTAAAAATGAATTAAATATTATACTCATATTATATTCCCATTTGTCTTAGTATAAAATAGTTGCTTGTCACTGAGTGACACAGATGCTTTGGGGAGATGTGCTTGGTATTTCTATGACTTCACTTATCTCCTCCCTCCTCCCCTAGGAAGGAGCACTGTACTGAGAGTTTGAAACTTGGGCTTAAGCCCTGACTCTGTTGCTCACTGTTGTACTTTGGGCAAATTGCTAAATGCTTTCAGTTTCTCCACCTTTAAAATGGGAAGGGAATTCCCCCAAAAGATCGCTCATTTTCTTGCTCCATGATTTCACTCCTCCTTCTGCTTCTTACCTCCTCTCATCACCTTGGATGCTGCCATGTCCTACTCTGATGTGTGATCTTGGAAAGGCTATTTTGCCTTTCTGAGCCTCAACTTCCTAATCTGTATAATGGATGGGAAAATGACTACCAAACAGAGTTGTTGAGAGGATTTAGTGAAAGAACCCATGTGAATGGGCTCGCATTTCATAAGAGCCCAATGATTGCCCAGTATCTTCTTTTTCTGAGTCACTTAGGGCCTGATAGAGTCATGTCCATGGAAGTCCTGAATCTTGAGTTCATATATCAAGTGCTGAGATTTGTAAGATTGTGGAAACAAATGTGTGCACTGGGCCAGAATGCCTGGACTTGGAAGTCCTGCTCTGCCATTTGCTAATTGTGTGGCCATGGTAAATTACTTAATTACTCTATTACCTTGTTCGTTAAGTGAGGAGAATAACAGGAAAGATTGAATTAGATATTACACAGAAATCCTTAGCCGAGTATCTGGAATGTGGTTAGTGCTCCAGAATACTGGTTCTCATTGTCATGTTAGAAATTCTTTCAAAAGTTGACATAGAAAAGCTCATCAGCATTCTTTTCTAAATAAAATCCAAGTTTTGAATCCTTTCTTCCTTAGCTAGATCATCAGAGTTATTCAGTAAATATGAGAGTCAGTATATGGGGCAAAAAGTGTGTCCATCCCATTTTATAGGATAAACTGAGGCTTTGAAAGAAGTGATTTGCTGAAGGCCATGGTTCTAACCTAACTACTTTGAGAATCAAATGAAAACTGCAGACCCTCCCTGCAGAGAATGACAGACTGTACATTCAGAACATTTTGCACAGTTCTTGGGGGTTAAGGACCCTTGAAGCTACAGTCACCACCTAATCCAATGCTTGGGACCTCCTGCTTTTAGCACATCTCCTGGGAAATGCCTCAGTTCAGTTTAGTTCAGTCACTCAGTCATGTCCAACTCTTTGCAACACCATAGACTTCAGCATGCCAGGCTTCCCTGTCCATCACCAACTCCTGGAGCTTGCTCAAACTCATGTCTGTTGAGTCAGTGATGCCATCCAACCATCTCATCCTCTATAATCCCCTTCTCCTCCTGCCTTCAATCTTTCCCAGCATCAGGGTCTTTTTCAATGAATCTGTTCTTAAGTATTGGAGTTTCAGCTTCAGCATCAGTTCTTCCAATGAATGTTCAGGGTTGATTTCCTTTAGGATTGACTGGTTTGACCTCCTCGCAGTCCAAGGGACTCTCAAGAGTCTTCTCAAAAGCATCAATTCTTTGGTGCTCAGCTTTCTTTATAATTCAACTCTCACATCCATACATGACTACTGGGAAAACCATAGCTTTGACTAGATGGACCTTTGCTGGCAAATGTCTCTGCTTTTTAATACGCTGTCTAGGTTTGTCATAGTTCTCTTCCAAAGAGCAAGTGTCTTTTAATTTTATGGCTGTAGTCTCTGTCTGTAGTGGTTTTGTAGCCCAAAAAAATAAAGTCTATCATTGTTTCCATTGTTTCCCCATCTATTTGCCATGAAGTGATGTGACTGGATGCCATGATCTTAGTTTTCTGAATGTTGAGTTTTAAGCCTACATTTTCAGTCTCCTCTTTCACTTTTATCAAAAGGTTCTTTAGTTCTTCTTTGCTTTCTGCCATAAGGGTGGTGTCATCTGCATATCTGAGGTTATTGCTATTTCTCCCAGCAATCTTGATTCCAGCTTGTGCGTCATCCTAGAAATAATGAATGCCTCAGTCCTAGACAAACTTGGGTGGTTGGTCACCCTACCTGAAGGCTACCTGAATGGGGCTGCTGTGAACCCCAGGGGAAAGTGACCTACTCTAAGACTTCTTAGGCAGGGTTAGGTCAGGCATTCTGATGCCCAGGATGGCCTCTGGCCAAGGCTTTGTTTCTTGGTGAAGACAACACCTCAGTCCTCTAATTGTGGACAGGAGCTAGACTTTGTCACCTGATTTTAGACTGGAGTCCCCTGATGCTGCTGCGTATCTTCCTAACCTCTGTGTACTCTGGGTGCACCACACAGCCAGCACCTAATCACTGCTGAATGAATGCCATGTCTGTAAAATTTTCTGAATTAGAAAATATTGCTTCCATTTGTAAAAGACAGAAATCCAACTCTACTTAGAAAAAAAAAAAAAAAGGAGGGGGTGATTTATTAGCTCACACAGCTGAGCAGTCCAGGGGATAGAGCTAATATCACATATAGTTGACTGCAGACCCTCAAACTATTAGGAATCTCTCTCCATGCACCATTTGGCTCTGTTTCCCTCCTTGTCGGCCTCATCCTCAGGCACGCTCTTCCTGTGGTGCCAAAGACGGCTGCCAGCAGGACCAACCCCAGTGAAAAAAAGCACCTCTCTCCTACTTGTTTCCATAGAAGTCCCAGGGTTGGCTTTGATTGGCTGGTTTGGGTCACATGCTCATCCCTGGACCAATCACTGTGATCAAGGAGATGCTGTGCTCTGATTGGCTAGGGCTAAGTAGTGTGTCCATCTTGGAACATAAGAATTGAAGGGTTGTGGACTTGTGCTCATCTGAGCCACATGGAGAGCCTTTCTCTAAGTTAAAAGAAAAGGGGATAGGTAGAAGTCACAGGACAAGGTGAATGATAGTGCCCTGTTAAACACTGACAAGCGACCATGGCAGAGGCGGGGAGCCTGGGATGGAGCCAAAGATGCAGAGGGGTCCTGAGGCAGTCAGTGACCTGCTGGCGGTCTGTTGGGCGACTGTTCCCACAGGAACTCAGCTACCTCAGTAAGGTGCTCAAGAATGGAACTAATCTCCTGTTTTTGTCCTCTACTGTCCCCTGTGGGTACTTCAGGTTCCTCTGTGACCCAGTTGCTGGCCCGAGACATGGACAATGACCCCCTGGTGTTTGGCGTGTCTGGGGAGGAGGCCTCCCGCTTCTTTGCTGTGGAGCCTGACACAGGTGTGGTGTGGCTCCGCCAGCCGCTGGACAGAGAGGTATGACCCGCCTCGACCTCTGCCCCCGTCCTTCCCTAGGGAGGCAGGGGCACACGCTAGAGGAAGATGGTTCATCGTCTTCTTACCCTGAAGCAGAATCTTTCTGCCTGAATAGTGTCCCTCTTCCAGGGACATTGCTGATGTCTGCATTTGGCTTTAGAATGGGGTGATTGGGGGTGTCTCCAAGTAGGGGGCAACATTGGATAGGCAAGAGGGATAATACTGGAAGGGTTGGCAGAAACCAACACAATTCTGTAAAGCAATTAAAAATTAAATTAATTATAAAAAAAGAATACTGGCTGGGGCAAACACTCCCTTCTCCAGGGGCTCTTCTCAACCCAGGGATCAAACCCAGGTCTCCCACATTCCACGCCACCCCCGCCCCGCAACAAATGTTCCTCAAAAGGATCTTTTCCAGAGACACAGGAACTGATGAGAGTAGCCCTTAGCAAATTAAAGTAAGGGTTTAGCAAACCCACTCCTGCTTTCTCCTCACATTGAAGTGGCCACACTTTGCTCGAGATCACACAGCAGATTAGAGACAGAGCCCAAATTAGAATCCAAGATTCTTGACTTTTAATCTATTTCTCCTTTATGGGAAAGATCCATATTCCGAACCTACTTCTGCAATCCAAAAGACAATGCTTATTTTGTAGGGAAGCCTTTAGCGATCCAGTCCCAGACCAGCTCTTAGGGCAAAGCTGGAGGGTCTCCACCCCCATGTAGGGCTCTGGACTCAAGGCCTCAGCTCACTCCTCTAATTCTGTTCTCCTCCCTCCCTACATTTTCTTTCAGACCAAGTCAGAGTTCACAGTGGAGTTCTCTGTCAGCGACCACCAGGGGGTGAGTGTCCTGTGAAGCCCCTGCTGCCTGGGGAGGAAGGGTCCCTGGGCCTTCAGGTGGAAAGAGGCCAGAGGCTGAGGCTGACATTAACTCCCCACGCTTGTCTTGCCAGGTGATTACAAGGAAGGTGAACATCCAGGTCGGGGACGTGAATGACAACGCGCCCACCTTTCATAATCAGCCCTACAGTGTCCGCATCCCTGAGGTAGGTGCCCCCGGGGTCACACTCAAGGGACATTTGGGGTCTGCTGCTCTGGGGCCACCTGGGAGTAGACTGATGCTGGGGGAAGGGCAGCTCCAGCTCCTTCTCTCCTGCCCACACGCCAGCCCGGGCACCTACTCTGGGCACATTGGTGACCAAGCCAGTACCTCTGAGGGGCCTTGTCTGCTGGTTGCAGAGAGCAGGTTGGTGGGCACCTCATGCCTGAGAGAGGGCCCTGTCCAGAGTCAGGGACAGGACGGAGGTTGGGAGAGGCAAGTTGTACCTCATTTTTTCCATTCACAGCGGGTGGGCCTTGGACGGGTGGGTTTGCATACTTAAAACCCCAGGCCTCCCAGCTTTGGCCATAACAGTCCCCCCAGGATGCAGGGCACATACAGTGACTGGAAGGGACTTTCTTTCTTGAACCCTACACTTGCCCTGCTAGCTCGCCGGCCATTGGCTCCTCTGGGTTGTCTGTGTACTTTGAGTGTGTTTGCATGAGTGCATGAGTGTAAAACCAAGCCATTGCTGGTAATTGAGAAGTACAAATTATTGCATTACGAACAGTTCGATTATAAGCTGGCTGCTGGCCCCAGGGTTCTCATCGCTTGCTGTCCCTCTCCCTGGGGGCTGATGGCAGGCTTCTGGGCTGGCAGTTAGTGTTTCAGAGACCTTGAAGGTGGCAGATAAAGAGCTTCTAAATGGGTGTTCCTCAGGCCTGCCCTCGGGGCTCTGGATTGGACGGCAGCAGTAAAGGGTGAGGATGGGAGTGATGGGAGATGGCATCCACTAGGGAGAGGCAGGCTGCCACTGTGGCACTGGAGTTCTCGCTCCTTTATGTCATTGGGTAAGGAAACTGAAAGAGCTCTAGAAAATACCTATTTAGTTTATAGATGAGAAAAGTGAGGGTCAGCATGGGAGAGTGACTTGTCTAAGGTCACACAGCTTTGACTTCCAGCTTCCTGACTCCCAGGGCAGCCTCAGATGCCTCAAGGATGAAGAGACCTGATATCATGCCCCCAAGTTCCTGTTGCCGGCCCTCCTTACTTAGCCGTGAGCCAAGGGCCACAGCTTGTGCCAGAGAGAAGACCAATGTGTGGGTGGGGTACACCAGAGGTGCTCATGCCCCTCCCTGATGGAGTGGGACACAGGGAGAGAGACCCTGCAATCCCAAGCACAGGGGCACAGTGCCCTGAGCTGTGGTCGGCATGCCCAGGACTGCAGCTTGGCTCTGGGCCCCTGCTCATTTGGAAGTCTCTCTAATTTAATTAAGGGTCTCTACGTGCCAACCTGCACTCCGGGCCCAGGCTTAGTAACCAAGGGCATGGCTCGGAGTTAATGAGCCTTGGACCCATTGCTCAGCTGTCATCCTGGCAGGCATGGCTGCCCTCTGCCTTCCTTCACAGGGGCAGCAGACAGCAGCAATGGCAAGGGGATGAGGGGTTGCATCCCTGCTCTCAGCCCCTGGGCGGGGGCCAGCCTCTCCTATTTCCCTTGCCAGAAGAAAATGTGACCTCCAACACTGCCCTGTTGGAATCCCCCGGGATTCTCCAAAGGCCTCTGCCTCCAAGGAGAGAGCCTCTTCAGTCATTCATTTATTTAACAAATATTTATTGAGTGTCTGCTGTGAGCTCGGCGCTGTGCCAGGCTCTCACTGCACAGAGACCTGGGAGGCCAGAGGAATATATAATGACGGGAGCCAGAACCAGATGCCAGAGACCCCAGGCTTAGCCCCTGCTCTGCCCCCAGATTTCTGGGTCCATTAGGGTGTGTCATTTAACCTCTCTGGGCCATAGTCCTCCTTCTTTAATAAAAGCAGAGGACGGGTGAGATAAAATGGCCTGCCTCCTGCCCATCTGATGAGGAGAGGGTGGGCCAAGAGGGACTAGCTCAAAGAACACACAGTCCTTGGAGGCAGGCCCATGTGGTTTACTCACCTGCATGTAAACCTCCCTGGGTCACTTCAGTGGCCTGATATTCGATGCCCTGGTCAGGGCAACTCCATGTAGCCAGTGGGGATGTGGTGTCAGCTGGATAGAGTCCTGGCCACTCCTGACCTAAGGTGGTTTGGCACTGACCAGCTCTGCCCAGGGGTGGTCATCTGAGCTAGAGCTTAGCTGCTGGACTCAGGTCCCAGCTGGAGTACTAGTTAAGAGTCTACTGGTCCTGGCCCAGACTTCAGCCAGCGATCTGCTTACGTGGAGGTCACCCTGGAAATTCCAGGCCTTCGCCCTTGAGAAGCATGATTCAGTGGCAGAGGCCCTGTGGGAGTGAACAGGGTTAGAACACAAACTAGAGGAATAGGGAGGGAACACAGACCTCACAAGACATCAGTCCTCAGGGGTTACCAGAGCAATAAGAGAAGTCTCGATAGGCTTCCTGGAAGAGGTAGGGTTTCCAGGAGAAGCTCACCAAGGTGAGCAGCAGAGCTCCCGTGTTATATGGTGGGAAGAGGTGGCCTGGAGGTCAAGACACCTGGGTTCTAGCACTAACAACTAAGACTTTAGATCTGTTGCTGCCCCTCTGCTGGCTTCAACTCCAACAGCTGTTAAGCTGAGGCAGTTGGCCAGGCCCCTTCCAGGACTGACATTCCATGTTCTGAGTAGGAATCCCAAAATGAGTGGCTCCTTTTTATCCTCCAGTACTTCATTATTCCTTGAAGGGCTGGCAAAGACCTCCAGTGGCTCCCTCCATCCACTTAGCTCCCCAGCCACCTGCATGTCATCCCTAACCTTCCTGACCTCCACTCCCCCGAGCCCTAGGGGCCTTGATAATATTTGGGTCTGTTGCGCCCAGAACCCTGGAATAGGCGTGAGGAAAAAATTACAGGGAGGTAAATTCTAGGTCTACATAAGGAAGAATTTGCTGATTGAAACCTTCACAGTCTCCTCCCCAGCCCTACTGAGGGATGTACTGAGCTCCCCATCCCTGAAGTTATGCTAACAGAAGCAGAAGCCCATGGTTCAGAAGCCAACTTGTGCTGACTATTGGAGAGGTGATGAATCAGAGGCTCCCAAACATACCCCATCAGAATTTCCTGGGGAACTAGTTAGGTTGCATATTCTTGGGCCCCTGCAAATCTGAATCAGTGGTTTGGGGAGAGCTGGCCCAGGAAGCTGCATTTTTAACTCCATGGTGACAGCACGTCCTGGGGGATAACATCTGTGGCCGTCCCCACCAGAGGGTTTCTCTGAGGCGCTGCGGCAGCCCATCTTTGAGAACTCTCAGCCTGCCCACAGCTGCCTAGAGACATCAAACCCATGGGGAATCATATCCTCAGGCCTAGCACCTGAGCAGGTGGGAGGCAGGTCAAGACCAGGCACTGCCCCTTTCCTGGGGAAGTTCACCCACCCTGGTGCCCTCCCAGACCTGCCCCCTCTCCCTCTGAAAGCTCCCGCCTAAGCTGGGCAGGTGTGTTTGGGTTTGTTTGTTCTCAGTTCTCCTCCTGCCCACCCTTCTCCCCTCACTAAGCTGTTCTACATGTAATTATCCATTTTATCAGGGTGAAAGGCCCTGCAATTCACTTGTCGAAGCCCTAACGAGGCAGCGTGGATGCTTTCAAGTCCGTAAAGAAAAGGGAAATCCTGCTAGAATTGGCAACTTAATTCACCAAGCCAGCCTCGACAGACCTCATTAAGTCCCTGTGTATTCATTTCAGGCTAATGGCTGTCATGCTGACTGCTGTTTGATTTGCTGTAATAGACTTTTATGGCGTTCCAATTTGCTCAAACGTGTTTGCCTGTGTCTCTGCCCAGCAGCGCTGCTCCAGCACCTCCGTTAGGGGTGCGTGCCCACCTCGCTGACCTTCAGCACTGCCCCGTGCTCTCCTTCTGCCCCCGACCCTCAGCCTTTCAGCTGTGCCCCAGGGAGGTGACCCTAGGGCCTAGGTGTTTGGGTCAGAGGACAGATGGAGCCAGGAGGCTCCTTGGGCTCAGGAGGGCCTCTGGGGTGTCAGGGCTGGCCATGGCATTGACGCTCCGAGTTCAGCATCCTTAGCTGGGCCCTTAGCCATCTGGTATTCCTCCACATGAATCCTCCTGTCAGCCAAGGGGCTAAGCCAGTGCCTCTGAGCATGGGTCTGCATGTCACTTTTCTTTGTAAAACACATGTTACACAGTGCTAACTAGTTCTGGAGTGTTTTCTTTCTTCTTGCAGCCTAGCTCTATTCTGCCTGTCGTTCAAAGCCCAAATCTGATCCACACTGCTTTGATTTCCTCAAATTGTTTGAAATGAACACAAACATTTGTTGAACAGCTATGGAGCGGAGCCCAGGGATTTTCAGTTGGCTTGGCAATTCAGGGTAGAAAAAACAGACTCTACTCTTTGCCAGCTGTATAACTTTGGAAAGAACTTAATCTTTCTGGACCTCAGTTTTTTATCTATAAGATGGGCGACAACATTTCCCTTGTGGGTTATTGTGAGAGCTATAATAATGCCAGTAGGAAAAGCCCTTAGTCCACTTTGTGGCTCATAATATATTTGGCAAAATACTAATAATTGAGACCAGGGTCTTTGTGCTCAGGGAAGGTAATTTTACAGGGAGAAAAGTAAGTAACTGTCTAACTACCTCTAAATGTATTAAATGCTATGGCAGCTTAGAATGTGCTAAGTGGGATGGAAGGAGTAGACCTGTGGAGTGAACTGTGGAAGGAGTGAACTGGTCTATATATGGGGGCTATTCATATGGGACCTTAGAGGATGAGTAGGAGTTTGTTATGCAGAGAAGCAGATTATGTTGTGTCTGAATAGCATATACTTTATGAGATCCTTTAGTTTTTTTTCCATATGTTAGAATTTCCTGAAGTTAGAGGTAAACTCTAACTCCTGACCAGAGATCCTGTTGAGGTGGGACAGTGACTGTATAGGTATGTGTGTCTCTTGCAAGTGCCCCCTGTTACCTTGTAGAAACAAATTGGGCTGGAAGTGGGCCTTCTGGCTCCCTACCCAGGTTTCTGTGATGGACAGGTCCTGTGTAGATCTTTGTCACCCTTGGCTTCAGGTCACAAGATGGGGATGAGGTTGGAGGTGGGGAAGAATGGGGCTGAGATGAGTCAAAAGGGACCTGAGAGACTGAGAGTTCTTTTCAGATTCTCAAAGATGGCTCGGGACATGATCAGAGCCAGAACCCAGGGTTCCTGGCCCCGGGTCCAACTAGGCCACACCATCTCTCCATATCACTTAATAAGGATAGATGAAAGTCACTCCTTGTATGTCCTTAGGGATGGGAAAACAGGGAGAAGAGTATTCTTGGTAATCATTTGTCAGTGAAGCAAAATAAAGAATTCATTTCTAAGATGATAATAAGAAGTTGGCGTTTTGTTATTGAGAGCTTCGCGTGTGCCCAATGCCATACTTCTGGTATGGGAGCTGACTGAGCCCTCACTTCATGGGGTAGCCACTCTTGTCCCCATTCTACAGATGAGGATATGGAAGTAGAGAGGTTATATAAGTTGCCCAAAGCTAGGCAAGTATGGGGCCAGGATTCAGGGACAGGTCTAGTTATGTGACCTTCAGCAGGTAACTTCAATTCTACCTACAAAATAGATAAAATTATGCATGCCTTGCAAAATTATTGTGAGATTGAAATATAAGGGACCATGTATGAGAATTGCTTAGCATAGAGCCAATTGTAAATGCCCAATAAATGGTCATAGTTATAGTCATTGTATGTCCATCTCTCCTGCCAGACAGAGGAGGGACAGAGCTCAAGTACCTGTGTGTCCTCAGTACCCAGCCCAAGATCTGGCCCCTGGATGTGAACTTCACAAATGGGCAGAGCCCTGCTGCTTCCTCTGCCTCTTGGGTGGTTAGAAGGACAGCAGGAGCATTTATGCCCAGAACTCACTGCTGGCGTTCACTGATGCCCGCTGTTGCCTGCCAATTCTTGAATCTCAGCTGTGCCATCCCATGTGCCCTGGGCATGTGGGGAGCCCAGAGTGGCCCAGAGCATGCGGAGGTGGACTTGCCAAACTTATTAGCCCCACTGGGCCCTCTGGCAGTGCCCCCAGCTGCCCTCCTCAAGGTATGCCCATCAGACAATGAATTATTTATAAACTGCGTCCTCAGGCTGCAGACAGAAGTGGAGATGAGAGGGACTCCCACTGGCTTGTGCCTGCCATTCCCCCGAAGGTATCAGCTCTGCTCACAAGAGTGTCGTCTCCCATGCCAGGAGAGGCAGCCCCTTGACAGGCCATATTAATTTATGCCCTGGGACCACAGTGCTCGGCGGCCCCCTCTACATCTATAACTACCCGCCTATTGATCTGGGAGAGGGAGACCAGTTGGTCATCTCAGGGGCCCTGGATCCTGCTGGCCAGAGTTAGAGCAGGCAGTGGCCCTGGGCCATGCCTCCGTGCCCCTCATTGAGCACCCCGAGGTGCCTGTGTCTTTTCTTGTCTCCTCCTGTCAGCACAGTGACCAGTACCTAGAACTCCCCCCTTCTCCCAGTGGGTGTCACAGCCTGCAGCAGCAAGGACAGCAGGCTTTGGGCTTGTTGCAGTGAAGTTATGCACATAGCAAAGCAACAGTGCTGCCTGTGGCAACAGTCTTGAGGTGTTGTGCCTGCGGTGGTGGTGGTGTGTGAGTGTGTGTGCACTTAAGTAATGTCTTCTCTGTGTCCTGGTGTTTTCACTGTCTTTCATTTGTCCTTATGACAGCTCTGTAAGTTAGAGGACAATTTTTATTCCCGTTTTCAGGATGAGAGAAATCGAGGCCAGTACAAGGTCACTGCCTTCCCTAAGTCCCTGGTGTCAGATATTCTTGCAACTAGAGCCATAGTCTTAACTGTCTCTCATCTTTCAGCACTTTTGCATGGGTCTTTTTGCAACTCTGCCATTACCTGCTGTGGCTTGCCAAAAGTTGCCTTGATATAGGCAGGACGCAGGGAGGTGAGCTGGGGACTCTGGGCTCTGAGCACAGGCTTCCCGCTATCCAAGGCTGGGGGCTGGCCCATGAGCCCCATGCACAGGCTGTGGGGTTCCAGTGGAGAAGCTTCACTCAGAGCCCTCTGCCAGTGGTCTGCAGTGAGGACCATCCCAATGGTCAGGATCCAGCCTTGGTCATAGTGATGCACCTTCTGCATGACCTGCTGGGTTAGCCCCCCAAGGCAACCTCCAAGATTTCCAACCCCACATGTACATGCAACATTATTTGTGAGAAGTAAGAGACTGACACACGTGGGTAAATGCCAGCCTGCTCCACCTGCCTGCAGGGATGATTCAACAACTTTCTACCGTCTCTTCCTTGAGTCTTAGGTGCCCAGGAGGGAATAAATGGAGTCCCACAGAATCTAGGCCCGAGAGCTCAACCCAGCCACATAGTTTGAAGCTCCTTACTCCCTCATCCCCACTGTGGAGTGAAACCCAGGACCCCCCCCAATCCCCTGAGACCCCTGTGACACCTCCTTCCCTGCCTGGGGTGCATGGCCAGGGCTGTGGACATTCGCCACCATCATCAGCATGAGGAAAGAGGACAGTGCAGGAGCAGGAGGTGGAAGGAGTCCAGATGTAATTAAAATTATTATTTTGTTTGAATGGTAATAATGTTCTTAATTATGTCAGTTTCCTCACTGATTCTCACTGGGAGTCTTTGGGGGCCCATATAATTCTATTGCAAAGACTGCAGGACCCTCTGCCATGCATATGAAGCAGGGGACTGTGTGTGGAACCCAGCTTGTGTGCGTTAGGGATTCTCTGGCGCGTGCTGGGTTACCTTTTTTTGTGTCCCCCACCTTTTAAATAAAGAACCTCTAAATGGAAGGAGATGATAGCTGCCTGCTGGAGACGTTCCCGCTGCATTGTTGGGCTGTCAGCCTCGTGCGCCAGAGTCCATCTGGCATCTCCCTTTCTCCTTAGTGTTCTCCTCTTCCCCCAGTGGGGCCTGTTGGAGGAAGGGCACAGAACTCCTGCCTGCACCCCTTTCCCTCTAGGCAGTGGGGTTTCCTTAGACCTTGAGTAGGAGGACAGGCTTAGGAAACAGAGGGTTGAAGAAGGTCCCTCGTGCAGCCAAGGGCAGCCGTGGCTTCACTGCATGATGAGAACCTGAGCCCGATCTGTGATGTGGGGTCCCTGGTCCCTACTGCAGCGCTGTGAGGGAGCCAGGCACACAGGGCCTCTAACTCCACAGTGGGAGGCCAGGAGCAAAGGGCTTAGCCTCCCAGAGCCTCCATTTCTTCATCTATAAAATAGGGGTACACGGGGGTTGTTGTGAAAGTTCAGTGAGAGCATGTGTGTGAAGCAGCACCCATGGAGAATAGCTGATCGGCTTTCCTGTTATTCTGAGAAGTTCCCGAAGAACTTCAGGAAAGTTGCTTTAAGTCCAAGTTGCAGCTGGACAGGTAGGCTCTGTTGCTATGGACTGAATGGTTGGTATTGGGGTGTCAGTGGTCAAGAACTCACAGTCCAGTAGGAAATAGGAAACATGGGAAACATGAAACAAAAACATGACAAGGGAAAAATGGAAACAGAGTCACCTAGAAATAACTAGTAATAGAGAGCATTTCAAACAGGCTCCTGGAAACCAGCACCAGAGGGGCTCTCAAGCTGACTTCCTCCCACCACATGTTCTGTAGTGATCAGAAGCCAGGGAGGGTCAAGGAGGAGCCCAAGATCACCTGGTAAATCAGTGGCAAGCCGCTGAAGACCTCAGATGACTGGGCAAGATACTCAGAGATGCACTTTCCAGAACCTGTGATGAGAGTGAGGGTGTGCCTGGGTGGGAGGCGCAGCGCTGTTTTCCCAGGTGGATGTCCAGAGCTGGGCTAGGGGCACAAGGGGAGGTGCCTTCTGGTCTCCCACAGACCCCCCACACCCCAGGGGCAGTGGTCTCAGGCTGCCTTCTTGATGCAAAGCCCTCATGAGGGTGTGGACCAGACACCAGCTTGCGCTTCTGCCTTACCTCTTCTCAGGGGCTCTGGGATTTTGTCTCAGCCCCTCTGCTTCCCCTAACAAGTTTGAATATTGTCAGAATGGCTTGGCGACAGGCCTGTCACACCCCACCCATAATATTGAGGCCCCCACTCAGTAAGCTTGTTTTGATGCATTCACAGGCTGCTTGACCCACCTTGTTTTCTACCAGAAAATGAGAGAAAGAGGAGAGGTCTCAGGTGATGGAACTATTATAATTTCTATGATTCCTTAGCATCCTTTAGTTACTTTGCAACTTTGTGGCACTGGCTGGAAGCTAGGAGGGGTTGAACTCTGCCTCTTTATAATAACCTTAAGTGGAAGCCTCCTGTCCATCTATTAAAAAGCCAGCTCTTCTCTCCAGATGCAATGACGCGGCTGAGAGATTTCACCTGTGTGTAATCACTAGGTTCAGTGCAGTCGTCCCCCATTCACTGCCTTCGCCATCCATCGGCCATCCCACCTCCCTGGCAAGGGAAATTGCCAAGCCATGAAAAACTGAATGCTTGGTCACGTCCTTGTCCAGGAGGGTCACACCTCCGGGTCCCCTTTCCTAGCTCTGCCCTCGAGAGAGGGAAAGGGCTTGGAAGCCTCTCCCTCTAACCCCTCCCCTCGTGGTATCTTCCAGTGTGAGCTCAGCTGTGCCTCCACCATTCCCAGCACAAACATTTCTACAAGCATTGTAGAAATCCATCCCATTTGTGTGAGGCTGTGATCTCCCAGCTTTCCTGTTCTTTCTGTCCCAGAGCCTCCCTACAGTCTGTTCACTTTCCTGCCGCCCTGCCTGTGTTCGCGTTGTGCCTTCCCCTGAGCTGCTCTCTCACAAACCCCCTGTGCCTTCTTCCTTCCTACCATTTAGCCAAACCCTTCCTTTCTCGGAACAGAGTGGGGAGGGCAGGGAAGGTCCTCTGTGTCCACATTTACAGATAACTAAGCAAGTAATAGAGGAGTTGGAAAACTTGCCCAGGTTATTGCCTTTGGACGTGACCCACTGCAGTCAGACCCAGGCTCTTCACTTGGTCTTCTCCACTGGACTTGAAGGCACAGGCCTCTCATAGTCCCTGCCTTTCCAGTTGCTCCTATTGATCTATTCCATCAATCCTGGCTTCTAAACCTCCTCCTTGGTGAACCCTCTGTGTCCTTACCTTTGCCTGGCCTTTCCTTCTTGGGATGGCACCAGGCCTCCCCTCAGGCAAGAGAAGTCAACCAGTCCCAAGTCTGGGTACTGAGCCTTCCTCAGGCTGGCTCAGCCAGTAAACAGCCCCTCCAGCTTGTCACCTGTCCATACAGCTCGGCAAGTTCCAGTGGAGTGAGCTCTAGCCCAGAGAGGTCAGGGGCCCCACCACCTGTGGCTGGGTGAGTGTCTTCCTCCTTCCAGGGCTCAGTTTACCCCTCTGTCAGATAGGACTGTTAGTCTTGTCCACTCCACAGTGTGGGTAAAACTACAGGACAGATAGGAAGGCCCTGAACTTAAAGCCTTATTCAGGTGGGATGGATTAACCCCTGGCGTGTTTTCTCCAATGGCCCTGCAGGCTTCGTGGGTTTTCTTTTCCTTCCTTCCTTCTTTCCTTCCTCCACTCCCTCCCTGCTCCCCCTTCCTTCCATTTTATGAGTCTGTGTATTACTTAAGTGTATATATAGAGAACTGAGCATCCTTAAGTGTTCATAAGTTTGTGAATTAGTTGCAAAGTGAATACATTTGTGTTACCACATCTGGATCAAGAAACAGAACCTCTCCAGTGTCTAGAAGCCCCCTTGTGACCTTTCTAGTCCTTCCTCCTCCCTCCAGAAAGTAAACACTATCCTGGCATCTAACCTCATGGGTTACTTCTGCCCATTTTCATTTTATTATATACATTCTATTGCATGTGTGCGTAATCAGTCACTTCAGTCCTGTCTGACACTTTGAGATGCCATGGACTGTAGCCCACCAGGCTCCTCTGTCCATGGGATTCTCCACGCAAGAACCTTGTGTGGGTTGCCATGCCCTCCTCCAGGGTATCTTCTTGACCCAGGGATCCAACCCCCATCTCCCTGCATCCCCTGCATTGCAGGTGGATTCTTTACCCCTGAGCCATGGGGGAAGGTTTTTTTAATCACCTAAGATTCAGGGTACAGGCAGCCAGCTTCTTTTCAGAGGTCACTTCCCGCAATGAATAGAACCACAGTGGTTAGGTTAGCGGTTTGAGTATTGATCTCCCAACTTACATCTGTGAATCTCAAGGAAATTTCCTGTCTCTGGTTAACGAGTGTGGTGCTGATACAGGGTCGCCACCATGCAAGTGACACGAGACGAGGGCTGGGCAGGGCTCAGCCTTCAGCCTGCGCATAGCAAGGTTGGACGGACTATCCCCGTGGGCAGCCCCTCCCTGGCTGTGGGTCATCCCTGTAGCTTGATATGGAACTGTCTGGGAGCTGAGACAGGAGGCTGCACGGGGAACTAAATAGAATGGCTGAAACTTGGGTTGAGAGGAAGGGGAAGGGAAAAAAGGAGGTGGGCCTCTTCCTTCTTGTGCTCTCCTTCGATCCTCATAGAAATTGTCCCCTTGGTAAGAAAGATGTGATTTTCCTCATATTATAGCTGGAGAAATGGGCCCAGAGAGGTTAAGTAACTTGCCCAGGGCTACTCAGCTTGCCCTAGATGGCTTCCACAGTACTGCCCCCGCAGAGTGAGTCCAAATGCATTTTTCCCTCAGTGTATCTGCTTGGGGTTTGGGGTTTATTCTAAGTCTGTCTGCTTCTGAGAGGCCAGCCTTGGGTCTGGAGAAAGTAGCAGGGAGGAGGTGTTTGCTTAGGAGAGGGCTTCTTGAAGTGACCTTTATTGCGTCTCGGCTCCTTCAGTCTTCTACAAAGCTGCAGCTCCTATCAGCAAACCAATCTCAGGCCTGCATGAGAAAACACAAAAATCTTTAAAGGTTTCTTAGCAGCCTGAAGTGATTGTTGTTGTTATTTTCCCCTTTTCTGTTCAGGGCTGGGGCAGGGCCAGGACAGTGGGAGAAGAATAACAAGTTCTTCCAAAGCATTGTCTTTGTCCTCACCTCTCCACATCATCAGGTTCCCCAAACTCAGGGGCCACCAGACCTTTAAAAAAAACAACAAAAAATCCACCCAACACAGCCCAAACGATAGAGACAGAGGGACATGAAGCTACTGGGGCGGAAAGCCCTAAATGGTGTGGAAGTAATGCCTAAAGTGTGCTGGCGATTACAGACATTTCCACGGAGCCACGCTCGGGCTACATGGGTCGGTAGCAGCAGCCGTGGGGAAATAAATAAGTGAACAAGCCTGGGAGATCCCGGTAACTGTTGCTGTGCAGAAAGGAGGTCGTTGATGAGGGGCGGAAGGAAGGTAGACGGGCTCATTCATTCATTCTTCCATCCATCTGTTCATTCGGTGGTACCAAGCTCCTCTGATGTGCAAGGGATGTCACTAAAACCTTTCCTTGGTGTTCTGAGGACAGCAACCGGAATCCTTCCAGGCTAGCAAGACCTGGCCCCTGCCCCTTCTTCAGCTCCCCTTGACCTGTGCTTTCTTATGCCTCTACCCTCTTTCTGGTGCCTGAGGGCTTGTGCCTCAGGATCTTTGCACGACTGTTCCCTCCCCCTCTTTTCATGAAAACCGTTCCTGGTGTGCTCTGTTCCCAAAGCCAGATGCTGAAGGCAGCTCGGTTCTCGCGAACCCCCCTGCAAGGGCTTTGTAGAATGGTTGAGCCTGGCCTCACCAGAGTTTGTAGGCAGCACTGGGAAATGAGGATGCCTTACTCAGGAATGCTGGAGGAAAGGGTGTCATCTAGTGGGGATGGGGTATGGCAGGCAGACAATAACCCCAAAGGTGTCCACTTCCTAATCATAGGAAAGTGGGACTGTGCTACCTTGTGTGACAAGAGGGACTTTGCAGCTGTGATTAAGTTACGGGCCTTCCTGGGGAGGTAACTGGCTGATCTGTGTGACTCCATTGTAATCACAAGGGTCCTTATAAGAGGGAAGTAGGAGAATCAGAGGGGGTGTGAATGGAAGCAGTGGTCAGAGAGAAAGATTTGAAGGTTCTATACTTCTGGTCTGAGCACAGAAAAAGGGGCTACCAACCAAGGAATGAGCATGGCTTCTAGAAGCTGGAAAAGGCAGGGACACAGATTCTCCTCTGGAGCCCTCAGAAGGGGTGCAAGCCTCGTAACTGCTTAATTTTAGTCCAATAAGACCCATGTTGGACTTCTAACCACAGCAACTGTAAGATGATAAATTTACATTGTTTTAAGTCATTGAGTTTGTGGGACTTCGTTTCAGTACATATAGGAGATGGTATAGGTGCTTTGAAGGCAGAGCAGGACATACATTCTACAGTGCATTCCTCCGGCACCCCCAAACTCTACTTCAGTTGCTCCTTTGGGGCCCTAAGGCAGAGGGATTTATGCACACAGGGGAGTGTTGTCTGGACATAGGTATGAGATGGTGGTTGTTGGAGGTGATCCATGAGGGCCAGCCATGGGGCAGGGGCACCCAGAGGTGGGGAGGCCACTGTATGGGAAGAAGCCTTGTAGAAACCAGGAGGGGTGACATGGGAGAGCTTAGAAGCCCATTCAGTGGGTGTAGAGAGAGGGAGAGCTTGCAAATGATGGGGTGGAGGGTTGTGTTGAAAGGTGCCACATTGCAGAACTGGCCCCAGCCTGCTGGGAACCCAGGAAGACCCCTCCACTGCCTGGAGGAGAGTTTAGCAGGTGCCTGAGTGCTGGAGGCGCTCCTCGGAAGGTCGACCTCTTGACACCAACAAGCTCAGAGACGGAGAGGGGTCTCTGACCACTGCCAGAGTAGTGATGGGGTGTGTTAGTTAGCAGAAGTGGTGTTAGTCGCATGCACTTGACCCCACCCTCATTCATTTGATCACTCATTCATTGAGTATCTCCTGGATTCATGCTGGATGCCAAGTCCATGCTGGGTTCTGGGGACACAAGAGGAGTGAGATATGGCCCCTGGCCTCCAGGAGGCCCTAGCTGAACCCTGCTCACCCACGGTGGCATCTTTAAAGCAGGCAGGGAAGCCAGTGCTTGAGGACTCAGGCAGCTACCACCGAAAGCTTGGCCCCTTCTGGATTGCTGATGAGTGAAATAGGACGGTTCACCCATCCCAGCTTTAGTGCTATAGAAATCCTCAGCCTTGCCACCCACCCTCCCACCCCATCCTAACTCCCAAGTCCCTTGTGACATGTGACATGAGTGGAGATCGAGCATCACTCCCTCCCTCCAGGCAGCAGGATTGGACACGGGAGTTCTAAATGAGCTTGGCAGCTTTGTTCTCTCCGCTCTGTCCTGCCCCTCCGCCACCCTACCCTGCAGCAGCCTGAGTCACCTGCAGGGTGTTCTCAGTCTGGGCTAGGAGGGAGAGAGCAGGGTGCAGCTTGGGGCTGAGACCAAGAGAGGCCTGCTCTGTGTCTGGACTCCTCATCTGCTTCCTTATGTCTGAGGTGGGTGCAGACCCCACAGGAAGAGAAAAGGCCCTCTGGATTCAGGGACATTACTGAGGGAGGGACATGGTACCAGACACTTAGAGGACTTGATGGGGGCTCAGTAACCATGCCTTCCTCCCACCTCCTGTTCCAGCTCCTGACAATACCACTTGTCTGAAATGTGGGTCCTCCTGGTCCCAAGTTCCAAGGTGTGTGAACTGATTAAAGATGGAATCCGTACCTTATAATTCCTTGACCTGTAAGGGCCAGGGGTCCTGGCATGAGGAAGGCACTGAACAACAGTCCTAACGATAATGGAGACTGTACATGCATTTACCTGGTACTTTTCATTGCCCATCTCTGGTGTAGGTATTGGGATTACCCCCATATTTAAGGCTCAGAAAGGTTGTCAGTTGCTGAGCTGGGATGGGAACCCAGCGGGTGCCCCTCCGGGGCCCCTACCATGCTTGTGCTGCCTCTGTTGACAGTGGGTCAGGGGCAGGGCCACGGAGGTGTTCACAGCTGGGCTGTATATCCCATGTGCATGCCCGGATTCTCAGGGGACCCAGCAGGTGGCAGACCGTTGTGAGAGGGCTGCTCCTAGGCTTGACTTCTGACTGGTGGCTCCTGGCAGCCCTCAAGGTCTCCCTTTGCCTTCCTCTCTCTAGCACAGTACCTAGTGCCATAATCAGCATGAGATGGCAAAAGGGTGGGGATACCAGACCCTGCTCCCAGTCCTAGAGAGCCTGGCTGGGTAGCGCGTTCCTGGAGAAACGCCTCCCCACCCCTGCGCTAGGATATGCACGCGTGCACACCCATCAGGCATGACGTCTGCCCTGCCTCCTTCTGTCCCGTGTGTCTCCCTCACGGGTCAGTGCCCCAGAGTGGTAAATCACCAGCAAATTGGCCAGCAGGAGGCCAGGAGGACACAGGGAGGGGACACGGCCATCAAGGCCGTTAGCACTGAGCTGGCCAGGCAGATGAAAGCTGATCGGGAGAGGGTGGGCTAGCCTTCTTCTCTGGGCGCTGTTCTGGAGCCCTCCAAGGTGTGGAACATGTGTGCTCACTGGGAATTCACTGAGCGTGCAGGACTCATGGTGTAGACCCTGGGTTATGCCTCCCCGACGAGAACAGTTTCAGGTGGGGACGCTCACTGCGTACATAGGGGCGTAGAGATAAGCACATTCCTGCCTAGATTCTTTGGACTGGAGGAGACTTCACCCCTGCCCCTCACCCCCACCCCTCCCCCCTCACCTTCCATGGCCGCAGTGTATCTTAAAAAAAACAGCAGACTGAGATTCTTCTTCATGTCCCTGGGCTTCTTTCATCTCCTTAGGCCTCAGTTTACACACCTATGCAGTGGAGTTAACATTTAGCCTTAGCTCTAGCTAGCTTCCTAACTAGTCCCCCTTGTTGTTAAGACACACGAGCCAATGGGTATGACACGACATGAAGGCTAGACCCCAGGTCCCCAGGTTATGGCCCAGCTGAATTAGGCCGTCATGTCATGGCACTCAGCGGGGCCTGGGTGGCGTCCCTGCCCCAAAAGGAGAAAGGAGGATGAGCGCTGTGACAGCACAGACCCTTCTGGGCGCGTCGCTCCCGGCCGCCCCCCTGGAAAGGGGCCTCAGGGCTCTGTCCCAGGCCCGAGAGTTGCTCAGGCCCAGTGGTTGGCGAGCAGAAGCAGGGCATATGTTGTCGGTAAGCTGGGGCCCTGGACCTCAGTCGTCCCTGGGTGGCTGGTGCCTTGGGACGGGTCCCTTCCCGTAGTCTCACCTGGGGGGACATTAGGCGGGCAGGGCCGTCCCTTCTGCACGGCTGGCCTTGCAGCCGGCCTGTGGCAGACACGGCTTTTTTGTTTTTGGTTAAAAAGCCTCATCGGAGCGTTATGATATTGGAATGTGAAGGGTAATTGAGCTGAAAGCTATTCTCTTCCTGTGACCAGTACGATAGAAGCGATTGAGGCTCGCAGGCCTGTGTACCAGCCTGGGAACGCTGATGAAATCAGGCCTGAGCAGAGATGGGAAGGTGATAGATGAAGTGGATCCAGGCCCCCCAAACCCTTGTCCCCCACCCTAGGGGCACAGGCCTGCCCTGAAATGTGCTCGCCTGAGACTCTGAGCTGCCAGGCCGGGCCTCCATCCACCTGGAGCAGATAGGCGAGGTCCCCGATATGTTGGGGCTAGGAGGAGGGGCCTGGGCACTGGACTGAAACAAGCAGAAGGCTGGTACTACATCCTCTGCCCCCTTCTCCGTGCTTTGTCTTCTCCTGCCCCTACTCTGTAGAGGGTCTCTTTCTCTGCTTTCTGCATCTCTCCTCACCCAGATGCTCCTCTCTCTCTCTCTCCGCCCGCTCCTCTCTCTCTGCCTCTCCCTCTATATTCTACCCTATCTCTGCCAGTGTTTGGACAGCCCCAGTGTTTTCTAAGCCATTTTACTGCACAGTTGAATCACCTGAGGATCTTGTTAAAATGCAGATTCTGATTCAGTAGGTCTGGGATGGGGCCTGAGACTCTGTTTCTACAAAGCTCCCATGGGATGCCCATGCCACTGGTTCACAACCTCACTTTGAGGAGGAAAGTTATAGGAAGCAGCCAAGGCCAAGCAGGAGTGACCCAGATTTTCAGTATAGGGTCCAGATGTAAGGAGACACCCAGAAGGGCCATAGGCTATTCCCGAGTAAGGCTGCCCCCTGTGGTTGTGCAGGTGGCACACCAGAGCCAGCAGGAGAGGGCTGGTAAAGTCCAGCCCAGCGCTGCTCATGAAGGGCGTACTTCAGAGCTGGTGGCATTTTCTGGAGAAAGGAGCACGTTTTTCTTGGCTCCGTAGGTCAGTTTGCTCACCAAGCTCTGTACTTGCAGGGAAGGGTTCACTCTGATGGGTCATCTTTTCCTGATTTTGCACACAGGCACCGTACCGGCTCACCCCCAAACTCTAGGCGGTCACTCTGTGCCTGCTTCTGCATCCCCACATTCCTCCTCCCTCACAGCCCAGTCTCAGGGTTTCTCCTGCAGAGTATGGAAGTCCAGGGAGAAGAGAACTAGAGTGTGTCACACATGTACCTTCAGACCCAGAGTCTCCCTTCAGTCACTCCAGCCCCACCTGGGTGTGAAGAGTGGGCATGGGGCTTCCTGAGCCCCAGAAGCCCAAGGAACAGGCCCTCTTCTGCCTCCTGCCTCCTCCCTTTCCAGAGAGTTCAGCTAGAGGGGTTAGGCTGAGCCAGCCCCTCTCTCCTAGCTGGGGATGGAACAGAGCCTGCTGCAGGGAGGGGTTATCCCTGAGGAAAGAAACTGAGCACCCCCAGCAAACCAAGACTACAGTCCCCACCCCAGCATGTACACACACACACAGCCTACAGTCCCCACCCCAGCACGTACACACACACACACACACACACACACACACAGCCTACAGTCCCCATCCCAGCACGTACACACACACACACACACACGCCCCAAACTCAGTCTTTCCGCCTGGCCCATTATTAATTGCCACGAAGACTGAGCTGAATGGGTCCCATTAATATGTGCTCCGGCAGCTCCAAGGAGCCGGGGCTTGTGCTGGCACGCTGTAGCTTATCTCTCTCAGCCAGGCTTTCCCTGCACAGGGCTCCACTGGCATCTAACGAGCCCTCCTCGGGGACTTCTGGGCCCATGTGCCAGGCCCAGCAAGGGCAGAGTGGCCCAGCCCTCCTTGGCTTTGCCCTGCTAGGTCCCAACTGAGTACAGCCTTTCCTCTTACCCTGCTGATGCCTACAGCCTGGGTGGAGCCGAGGACAGTCTCCACAAGCTGTCATGCCCACTTCCCACCCGACACTGGGCCTGAAGATCCCCACCCCAACCCCACCCCCGCACCCCTTTCTGCTTCAGACCTGACTTCCCTCATCCTTCAGTGCTGCTATGGCAAGGACGGCGATGGATCGCCTTGGCACTCTTCTTGCCTGGTTGGTGTGCTGGGTGGGCAGGTGTGCAAGGCAGAGTCTCTCTTGCAGGTGGGTCGCCTCCCCTCTCCTTCTTTCCTTAGCACCTACCTTTCTGACAGCCTCTCTTCTAACAACCCTCCTGACTACATTCACAGCCCCTGTGACCATTACAAGAAGGGGGAGTCTGGATGCTTATTTTTTCCACCTCTGTGTCCCACCAGTGAATAGAGTAATACACAGGGTTAATGCTTACTGGACAGCTAGTGCTTATCAAACATGTCCTGTGTGCCAGAAACTGTGCTCAGCATTTTCTCAGCATTATTTCATTCTTAGACCACCTTGGAGAAAGGTGTGTTCACTCTTTCCATTATGCAGATGAAGAAGCAGAGGCCCAGAGGTGTTAAGTGACTGTTCAAAGTCACATAGCTTGCAGACAAGCTTCCAGTAAGCAGATGCCACAATATGCAAGAAAGGCCTCTATTTGGACATTTTCCTGTGGCGTGGAGCTCCCAGCTCCTCTGGGGTCATACAGGACAAGTTCAGGCATCTCTAAACTGCAAGAAAATGCTTTGTATGTTGAGAATATGCTAGCCTGCCACTTGTGCTGCATCAATCCAGATTTGCTGGCCAGTATAAATGGCAACCCACTCCAGTGTTCTTGCCTGGAGAATCCCAGGGACAGGGTAGCCCAGTGGGCTGCCGTCTATGGGGTCTCACAGAGTCGGACACGACTGAAGTGACTTAGCAGCAGCAGCATTAGGGTCAGTGTGTGATAGTGTAGCCACAGGAGGCTGCCATGCGGTTGAACCCACCACCCTGACCCCATTAGCACCAGCATGTAAGGACCAAGGGGCACCTCAGAGTAATCCTTTCTTCCCAGGACTTCCTCCAGCTGTGGACCCTAGGGCTTCATCTCCTCTAGCTTTTCAGTTCAGTTCAGTCGCTCAGTCATGTCCGACTCTTTGCAACCCCATGAGCTGCAGTATGCCAGGCCTCCCTGTCCAACACCAACTCTCGGCGCCCACCCAAACTCACGTCCATTGAGTCGGTGATACCATCCAACCATCTCATTCTCTGTCATCCCCTTCTCCTCCTGCCCTCAATCTTTCCCAGCATCAGGGTCTTTTCAAATTAGCTCTTTGTATCAGGTGGCCAAAGTATTGGAGTTTCAGCTTCAACATCAGACCTTCCAATGAATACCTGGGACTGATCTCCTTTAGGATGGACTGGTTGGAACTCCTTGCAGTCCAGGGTACTCTCAAGAGTCTTCTCCAACACCACAGTTCAAAAGCATCAATTCTTTGGCACTCAGCTTTCTTCACCATCCAACTCTCACATCCATACATGACCACTGGAAAAACCATAGCCTTGACTAGATGGACCTTTGTTGGCAAAGTAACATCTCTGCTTTTTAGTATGCTATCTAGGTTGGTCATAACTTTCCTTCCAAGGAATAAGTGTCTTTTAATTTTGTAGCTGCAATCACCATCTGCACTGATTTTGGAGTCCAAAAAAATAAAGTCTCTCACTGTTTCCATTGTTTCCCCATCTATTTGCCATGAAGTGATGGGACCAGATGCCATGATCTTAGTTTTCTGAATGTTGAGCTTTAAGCCAACTTTTTCACTCTCCTCTTTGACTTTCATCAAGAGGCTCTTTGGTTCCTCTTCACTTTCTGCCATTAGAGTGGTGTCGTCTGCATATCTGAGGTTATTGTTATTTTTCCCAGCAATCTTGATTCCAGCTTGTGCTTCTTCCAGCCCAGTGTTTCTCATGATGTACTCTGCATATAAGTTAAATAAGCAGGGTGACAATATACAGTCTTGACGTACTCCTTTTTGGCCAGGGCAAATATTCAGTACTCCCAAGCCCTGGAGGTAATAAGTCCAGTGTCTCCATTCAGGATTCTGAACCCTCTTAGTTGGGGGTTCTCAGACTCCACTGGCACTACATACCTCCTGAAATATTCTGTTTTTTCCATTCTAAGATGCCCATTTGCCCCTCATTTTAAAATACATAAAACTGAGAGTCATCTCCAGTCTTTACCTGCACAAATGGTGACCACACTCACCTCACCAGTGTGTGACTACTCTTTGCTCCTCAGCCCTGCTCCCTAGGAAATAGCTCAGGGCCCCATCCTTAGGAATGTGGGCATGGCTCACTCTTCCCATCCCTAGGGGCAAAGCCAGGTTGACTTGGGTTGGAGTCCTGAGGAAAAGGGAGCCTCTAAAGGCCATCGCTGCCTGATCCTTCCAGCCATAGTCAACACCCACATTTGGCACTTACTGTGCAGACAGGAAGTGCTGACATTTTTAAGATCCCATACTTGGTCCACTTCAACATTAGTGTGGTACCTCAGCCCTGGCCCCTTTGGACCAATATATTCCTCATCTCTTGGCCTCCAAGTGTGCAGGTCAGAACCAAAGAGGGGAATAGCAGCTTTCATTTTTACACTGAGCTCCCAAGTTCATTTTTCTAAGAAGTTGAAGAGTTTTAACTGAAATTAATATTTTTCCCTCCTGTTCAGAAAACAGTTAGTCCTCCCTCAGGGAAACTGATAGCCAGCCCCTCCTGGAAAGAGGGAGTCCCTCCCAAGTCCCCTGATATCCACAGCAAAAGACAGAAGCAGCTGCCTGGGAGCTGGGTTTGAGACCCCTTCAGGGGCTCAGGTGGCTTGAGGCATCAGGACCTTGTGCAGAGAAACCAGTCGGGCCCCCACCCTCCCCCACCACAGCTCTTCCCAGAAGTCCTCAGGCAGGAAGGCTCTAATTGATGAACTTGTTCCTGGTAGCTGTCACATGTCTTCAGTTCATTACAGCCCCATCTGCCTCTCACTGAGGCTGCTCTGCCAGCCTCCCGGCTGTGGCTGGGAGAGAGAGTGCACACAAGAGCAGCTGGGCTCTGAGGCCCCGTGATTATCTTGGAGAGTCCAATCAGGGTAATGGCAGGTCCTTCTTCAGGGGAACTGAGTGTCTGGACAGGGTGGTAGAGTAGGTGGAACTCAAGGAGGCAAGTTAACCCTTAGCCTTCTGAATCTGGAGGCTGGGACCACCGCCAGCACCTTCTTCCACCCTCCATGGAACCCTCCCTGAAGTCCACCTGGACCACTCTGGACTAGACTGAAATTCAGCTGGGTCTTTTGAATCCCCACCCTTGAGCTTTCCTGATGCTAAGCTCTGGAGATCTCAGATTAACAGCATTAAATGACCACTAGGAAGTATTTTTAATTGTCGGTATGTGCACAGCACTGGAGTTAGCACTGCTGGGCATAAGAGTGCCCTGCTGTTCCAGCGTCTCCTGGCTGAGCTCCACCTCCCTGTACAGCACGGGTCTCTGGTACTGCCTGACTTAGCCGGCACTTGGGGAGTGACCCAGCATGACGGGCTTCAGGACCGCAAGCCCCTCTCATCCTAGTCCTGTTTTTGCCACTCACATGGGACTTGGGGTGTCATTTCCTACTGGACTTTGGCTTCCTTGCTGACACTGTAAGGATGTGACAACCTCTCTGCCCACCTCACAGAATTAGCCCTGCCAGGTTGTATTTAGCCTTCAGTGTTATGGGTAATAAATTCCACAAATATTTATTGGCTCCAGGGAGATGAAAAACCACATAAGCCCCTCAGCACTGGCCTCTGGGAACTTCTAGTCTAATGAGGGAGATACACATAATTGTGAGCCGAGGTTGGCTAAACAGGACACCTGCAAACACTCGCTGGAGGTGGAGGCTGGAAGGCACTTGATGGTGGGGAGGCAGCCTTGCTCCCTGCTGAATGGGCTGAGATGGAGGGAAGGGCAACCTGGGGGTGCACGGCGGTATGGGAGAGCGTCAGCATGAGGAAAGGTGTGGAGACGGAAAAAGGCCAGGGGTGCTTGGGGAACTGTGAGAAGAAATGCTGGAATAGGCCTCATGGACATAAGATAAAAACTTATGTTGATTACAGCCTCAATATAAAGAACCCTGGGTACCCCAGTAAGTTGTCTGGATTTTCTCCTCTTAGACAGTGAAGTGAGGTGGAGCCCAGGGAAGGATGCAGTCATAGCTGAGCTTTTGGGAAGGGGCTCTCGTGGCTGCAGGAAGGATGGATGGGGGTGGCAGAGCGAACTGTGCAAGTATTCTTTCTCTGCCCCCCTAGCCCCCCCATTACCACCACAGGCTGTCTAAATCTATAACTCCCTGATCTAGAAAAGGCATCTTGTCCCACTTCTCGTTTCCCTGCATTATTTTTTCCTGAGGTTTCAGAAAGCATCTCCTTTGAGGCTCCCACTGGCCCCCACCCCCCATTCCCAGCCAGGCTCTGAATTTTAACCATTCTATTTTCTTTACCGATTTTATGATAAACAGTCCATGTTTTCTGATGCCTTTCCTAAGTGTGTCAGGCTGTCCCTCGAGGCGCTGCTGCATCCCTTCACTCCGAGATGCCCAATCTCATCCCCACCCGAATGTGTGATTGTCCCCACTTCCCACTGGTTCCTTCTAAGTGGCCAGCACACCTCCGGCCCACCCCAGATCCATAAAATTTGGGGGCGAGTGTCCATCATCTCAGGCTGAATCTGGGTCACACTGGCTCATAAACTAGCCTGTGGAACGGCTCCCCTCAACTCAACCAGGGGATATCTGTCCTGATTTTTCACATTTTTCCTGCCACTTCCACATCTGGAAGAACTGGCTGCTGCGACCAGTACCATCAGTAGTACCATCAGTCACCCAGCACAACTCCCCATCGTTCTGGGGTCTCCCAGTCCCACTCACCAGCTGCTCCACCCCCTTTCAGTCTTTTGTTGCTGATATAGATGTAAGTTTATTTAAACCTCTTTGAGCTGGGTACTTTCTTGAATCGTTTCCTATTCCTGGTGTTCAGGAGTCTTGCCAACCTGACAAGCATGCCCATCTCCATTTCTCCCAGTATTGCCACCACCACCATCCACATCAAAACCAACAGTTAAACTCACAGGATGGTCAGACCAGGTTACCTGAAACGCTAGACTCCAGTGGTCTTTTAAGGGTCATTCCTCTGCCCTGACTTCCAGGTCCATTGGCTCTGTTCTGAGGGTGAAGACTGCCACACACACTGGACACCAAGGGTAAGACAGGTATAGATGCTGGCAGAGGCTACTTTGCTTGGGACCAAAGACTGAGGCTTGAAGATCTATAGGATTCACTTTTACTTTAAGCTCCAGGAGCCTGGAGGCTGCCCACAAGCTTAGACAGGCAGAGGGAAGAGGTCCTTTTAGCTGAGAAAACCAATAGTTCCTAGCCTGATGCCTGAAGAGCCCTCATTGTCCCCTCCCTGCCCGGGTGGCCAGGACAGGGCTCCTGGGGGCCAGGCTCACTCTGCTGCCGGCGTGCGTCCTCTGAGGCTCTTCAGGGAAGCATGGCTGACTGCGCTCTCCATGCCCAATCTCTTCCATCCAGACTGCTCATTGCACTTTTTATGGCTTGGAGATGGTGGTTTATGGAGCAGGAGAAAGACAGCAGTAGAGCTGAAGGAAGGGCAGACCGGCTGGGGGCGGGGTGGATGGTACTTATAACCTCTGGTTAAGCCCAAAGACATTGTGTGAATTATGGCCCGTGTCTTCCTTCATCCCCTCTTTGCATTCCTGATCAGATCGTCACTTTCTGCTGGGAGACGGATGAGTGCTGATCCTCCGCACACTGGGCCCAGGCCCCTCCTGACTCCTGGATCTTATTCCAGGGGGCAAGGAGTCTTCACAGCCACAGACACCAAGCATCTGCTCATTTTTCAAGTTGATCCTGACTCACAAACGTCTTGGGGTTCAGGGCATCATAGAAGGCTTTGTGCCACTTCCTGGTGTTGCTCCACATCCTGGTAGCCCTGGAAAAGTACCATGCATTGAGACCATTCACTGGTCTTAAGGAATAGGAAGAAAGCTTCATCGATGGGAAGACATCCATCATAATGGACTGTGACTGCGTGGAGCTGTGCAGGGTATTTGACCTGTGTCTGCCCAGTAGCAGGGTTTTGTGTGATGCCCATGCCCAGTGGCATTTGCCCTGAGGCTGGCAAGCTAGAGGGGATGGACCCCTGATGTGACCCTCCCCCATCCCCATCCAGGGCAGGGACTTGGTTAGTCAGACCAGGGCATGGCTGGGGCCCACCTTTGCCCTGATGCACTGGAAACGTGAAGATTTATGCCAATCAACTGGCATCACATCTCCATTCTGTTGTCATCCAGAAGTGCTGAGCAGGCAGCTCTCTGCTTGTAGCATGAGTTTGGACACCAAGGAAAGTGCCCATAACTGACACAGACATCATCAGCCCAGAACAGGGGAATTGCCAAGGAAAGGCCACAGTCTCTCAACGGAAGTACTCAGTCTGCATGTTGAGGGATTAGCTGCCGTGGGCCCCACCCTGGCTGGGTGTCAGGGGGTAAGCTGGAGGGCAAGCTCCTTCAGCCTTGGTGTTTTCCCTGCCCTCAGGCAGCCCCCATTCTCATCAAAGGATGGAGAACCTAAAACAAAAGGAATTCACAGGGACAGGGAGACTGGGGGGAAGTATTATTCTGTGGGGTGCAGGCTGGGGGTTGCTGGTGGGGAGACAGAGAGTGGAGAGACCTTGAGGGCCTGTGGGGACAGAAGGGCTTCTGTGGAAGAAGGACTTGAGGCCCCTGGACACAGAGTGACCAAATGGGCATATTCTAGGAAGAGGGCAGGGGAGCAGAGGTGGGGAGAGTGTGGTGTGACTGAGGCTGGTGAGGAGGGGGCTGGCCTGGCTGAATCACACAAGGCATTCAGGGAAGAGGAAGGAGTGGGCTGGAGCCAGGGGGAAGGAAGAGACTCCCAGGGGTCTGAAAGGCATGGGGAGCATTTGCTTTCCATACAGTGGAAATAGTCTCTAAAGATTTTGGAGTGATGGCGTGACTGGATAAGAGTGGGAGGAAGACTGTCCTTAAATAGGAAATGAGTGGTTACAGTGGGTCTAGAGACTCACCCTGTGGGCAGGTAGAGCTGCAGACAGTGGGTGATGGAAATCCACCACCAATCTAGACCCCTCCTGTTCCATCCAGACCCAGAAGGGGTCAGTGGGGTCAGCTGGGTCATGAGGTGTGACAGGAGATAAGGTAAGAATGTCCCTACAAGGCAAAGAGGCTGGGGCGATGCTAAGGACCTGTCACAGCAGCGCTCAGTGGTGTGACTGGAGGGTGGGGAGACCGTCAAACTCAAAGAGTGAGCATCTCAGCCATGCTCCTCATCGCACAGGAGGCCCCTGGTGTCTTGGAAGGAGGACAGTCTGACCTATAATTAGGACATGGGTCGGGATGATTTGGATGTTCATTTGCAAGGCTACTCTTGAAGGTTCCGTGTTCCTCTGACACCTACATGTGACAGAACCATCGCAGGAGAGTGTGACCCAAGCAACAGTGCCTGCCCTCCAGCCCCATCATCCCAGCTTCCGCGGGTTCACAGCTGAGGGCCTGGGCGTGGAAGCAAGAGGCGTGTGGCTACCCTTTGTGGCCGGCAACACTGACTCCCCAGGCAGAAGAGTGGCTCAAATCTCTAATTGAAAAATGTGGGGACATAATAGGATTTCTTCAGAATCATCGGTTGTTTCAGAGCCAAATCATACCGAGAAAGTCATTAGTAGTAATAAACACAGCCGAAAGGATCTGTCAGGGACCTGACAGAGGACGCAGGGGAGGGGAGGGGAGTCATCCCATTTGCATTTTCGTTGGCTAACAGAATGTCACCAATATCCCCCTTTTCTCCCCCCAAAAGAAGTCAAGATTCACAAAAGCACATTAATCTGAAGGATTTTTCTCTGGTGTTGTGATGCCAAGGACAATGTATTCGATAATAGCTTTGTCTCTTCCAAGTGGCTCTTTATGTTTCCTTAAAAACTCAGTGTTATCAAGGTAATTTCCACATCTCATCCCTTCTTCCTTTGCATGCCCCAGGAACCTGATGGTGAATGAATTCAGTGGTTGTGCGTCTCCTGGCTTGCCTCTCCTTCCTGCCCATCCTGTCAGTCTGGCTTTCAGTCTTCTGCCAGCCCACCTGCCAAAAGATCCAGGGTCTCAGCTATTGATCCAGTTTCATCCCAGGACTCACATCGACAGTAACAGTGACCATGTCCTTACTGTGGGCCAGCACGGTGTCGATTGATTTCAAAAATCACTTCATTTCCTCTTCCTGACTCTTTTGAGATCATGGTGTTATTATCTTATTTCACAAATGAAGAGACCAAGACCAAGAGGTCAACTACTCAGGTTTGCTCGATAGGTGGAGAGCAGAGCTGAAATTCAAACATGTGGTTTCCCCTCCTCCCTCTCAGAAAAATACAGCTGACCCTAGAACAGTGAGGATTAGGAATGCCAGCCCTCCCTGCAGTCAGAAATCTGAGTGTAACTTTGAGTCGGCCTTCCATATCCACATATGCTCATGGATTCATCCAACCTCGGACCATGTAGTTTTGTAGTATTTATTATTGGAAAATTAAGAAGGAAATGGCAACCCACTCCAGAATTCTTGCCTAGAGAGTTCCATGGACAGAGGAACCTGGGGGGCTACAGGTCCATGGAGTCACAGAGTCAGACACAACTGAGCACTCACTGTTGAAAAAAATCCTCATGTAAGTGCACCCAAGCAGGTCAAACTTACGTTGTTCAAGGGTCAGCTGTAGGTGCCCAATAAGCAGGTTGGTTAATTTCCCCCACAGCTCTCTGGGGTGTGATCCAGCAGTCAGCCTTATCTATATCACTGCATCCTTCTTACAGACAGGAGTAACTGAGGCTGGCAGGCAGGGGAAGAGAGAAGCAAGCCTGTCTCCCTCTGGCCGCACTGCTTCATGAGTTCTGCAGTGGTCCGATCGCTCGTGAAGGAGCAACTGAGAAAGTGGTTAAAATGCACGAAGGGTTACCCTGAAGCCGTGAACTTCCCACAACTTCAGCATGTGCTAATAGCCTGCCCCTTGTCCTCTCACAATGAGGGAACCTGATGGTCTGATGCCTAGTCATCCTGGCGCCTTACAGAATTCTGGGGCTTATGTGGCCTACCCTCACTTGACATTTGGGAAAACTGAGGTCTAGGAAAGAGAAGAGACTCGTTCTCCGGCACATGATTGGCGGAGCCAGTGGCCCCACCCCAAACCATTTCTCTTCCCATTCCCTTGTCATGTCCAACGTATTTTTTTCCTGTTCCTCAGATTAATCTGATTTAGCAAAACAGAAAAGAGGAAAGTGTATCAGGACTGTCTGATGCTGAGGTGAATACATTCTGGCAAATGACAGGCAGCTACAAGTACTGTCTTCACAGTGGATACGGTGAGCGATGAACTCCCAGGGGTTAGCAATCCATCATAACTGTGTGTATTTTCTCTTCTTCAGATGGCACACTCGGGTTGTGAAAGTGTGCCAGGTGCTTCTGCCTGCCCCCTTCTAAAAAGTTGTCACCAAAGCCTTGCGAGGTTGCCAGGCAGAAGTTCTTATCCCTACAGTACAGACGAGGTTTGAGGCTGGAGGCGGCAATTTGCTGAGTTCACACAGTAAAGGAAAAGGATCAGACTGGGAGACAAAGTAGGAGGGGCAAACCAGGGCCCTGAGCTCTCCTCCCGTGTTGTCCTCACTTGATTTCCATCCTAGGAGAGTGATTCTGCCTGTCTTCTGGGCCTCTGGAGAGTTTCCAGTGCACCCCGCCAAGTCCAGGCATGAGCCCCAGAAGAGTGGGGGGCTCTCCTCACTGTGTCCCCCAATTGTCTTTCCAGCTGGTGACCATGCCCTCCAGAGGGGAGCTGCCTGGACCTGTCCACCCCACACCCTCTCGTCCCCTCCCCTGAGTACCCCAGCTGGGAGCCAAGAGGTGGATGGTGCTCCCCAAGCCGGGACTGACTTCCCTCATGCCTTTCCCTCCTGCAGCCTGATGCTTCACGGCTCCTGGCTTCTTTGAGCAGGGCATCAACTCCTCAGAATAAAAATTAGAAGCACCGCTCAGTGCTTGGAACCAGGGAAGACTGCTCTCCTTGGCTGTCCCCCTTCCTTTGCCTTTCTCTTTCTCCAATGTCTGTCGTTCCCTGCTTGTGGCTTTGTTTGTTAGACACATGTCAAGCCTGATGAACTAAATGATGCAGAGCTGGAGATATAAAGCTCCTTTTATTTCTCATTTCAAAACCCAATTTGTTCCTTCTGTCTCCTGAGGGCTGCTCAGCAAACCCAGCCTCCCTCCTTCAAGAACTTGCATGTTCAGGCCCCCTCCACCAGGCTGACTGTCTCCTTCCCTTCTTTCCCCTCTTCTCTTGCCTACCTCTCATGTCTGTGTCTCTCCCATTTTCTGTCTCTTTCCCCCATTTATCCCCAGCTCTGACTCTTTGATCTCTGTCTATCCCTCTGTCTTCTTCTCTTTTTCTTTCTCTTTTTCTTCTTCTGCTGCTCGCCCCACCCACCCCCCACCCATCTTCCCTGTTTTCTCTCACTGGAGACAGGCTGTCTGTGTTTGCCTTCTTTCTGTTAAACGGCAGAAGAACCGGAATGCTTGCCAGGGGCGCAGCTGGCGGGAAGCAAGTTGGCTTCAATCCTTTCTTTGCTGCCTGATCCTAGCTGGGGAGTCAGGACGTTTCTTTTAACTGGAACCCCTATGGTTCTAGGGGGCCCGCCCCTCCTCCAAAGCCGACTAGGACTTTCTATTCCTTAGGGCTGCTATTCCTTAGTACCCACCCTCTCGGATATTAAATGATCAGGTGGGGTGATCTTCCTGTCTCCCTACCTCCAAAGTCATGGGTGCAGGGGGTTGAGCCTCCTTCACCAACCAGCAGTTCACAGCCCTCCTGGGTCTGCACAAGGGTCCTATTAACCAGCCCTTAATCAGCCCAGAGCCTGGAGGAGAAAGCAGCTCCTTCCCTACATCTCGCTTGACAAGTCCAGCATGACGGGTTATTCAGTGCTTGCACTGAGCTACCAGGACCCTGCAGGCGGTGACTGTGTGGACCATGTACTTGACTCTGGTCACAGAATGTCCTGCCCTACCCAGCCTCCCAGGCTTATAGCTACAGACCCCCAGGGATTGACAGAGGAGTGGGGACTGCTCTGATCCCCCTGTACAACCACACACATGCTTTGCAATGACTTGATATGGTCTCTTCTACCCTAAGAGGATCCCTTGTGTATTTCCTCAAGAAATCAGGGAGCAGGGATGAGTTCAGTTCACCCTTCCCTGCCCACTTGAACAGAGAAAGGACCTGAGATGGGCTGGAGAAGACCCTTTCAGAGAGGCATGCCTCCTCCTACCTTCTCCAAGTTGTGCTGACTGGGGCCCCCGCTCTGTGCTCATCTCAAGTTTGCAGGTATCTTCGAATGGCTTGGGCCTCACTGAGGCTGGGGTTTGCAGGGTCCAACCAGAAGGGCCTGCTCAGGATGGCACAGCAGATGAGGCTGCTTCTGGGCCTGCAACAGGATATCCTTTGGCCAGGTACACACCTGGGGTGGCTGGCCTCCCTCATGTACCCAACTGTTTCCACATCAGACTGGCTCCTGGAGCCTCAATTTCCTCCCAAGGATGCCCAGCCCAACCTGGTCCCCCTGTTGATAAGCAGGAGGATAAGGTTAGGGGCCCCCTCCTCAGCCAAGTCCAACCAGAGCTCTGCTCCTTCTGCACCCAATTCTCATGCAGCTGATGGTCCCCTTGGAAATAGACAGTCATCAGGCTCTTATGGATCTTTCAAACCCCCTTTTCTCCCTAATAATCCCTCCTCTGGGGTGGTATTGATTCCTAGCTGCTGGCAGCTTCTTGGTATGCCGAGGCCCAGTTTGGGGTGGATATATCGCTGTGCTGTCATTTTCACACAGCAATTACCTGCTTTGATTCCTGGCCTCCTGGACCCTCACGCAGCCACCGGGGCCACCTGCTTATTGACAACACACTCAAGGCCAGACCTGCCCATCAGGGAGTCTGTGGACCTGTGAGCCATGGGAAATCGGCAGGAGAAGAAACTTTGGGAAGGCAGGCCTGGGGCCCACTCTGGGCTGGAGGGCAGGTAGGAGGTAGGGCCCCAGAGCTACAGCTCCTGGAAAGAAACCTCTGCATCCTAGACATGGAGGAAGCTGTACCCCTGGGAGTGTGCAGGGGGCGTGGCCCAGCGTTTCAGGCGACTCCTGTATGCCTGTGAGCAGAGTGCTTCCAGCGAGAGTTGCTACACCCAGCTTCCTCCCTGAGCTTTCCCAGTCCTGGTTACTTGGGGGCTTTGGAGTCCAAATCCAGCTCAGCCAAATCAGGACTTCGGAAATGTGTTCTTGTAAAGGATCTCTTGGTAAATATTTCAGGCTTTGCAGACCACATGGCCTCAGCTTTGTTGTAGCACAAAAGCAGCCACAGATAACATATAAATGAACATGGATGTGGATGTGGAAATGTGAATGTCATGTAATTTACATACGAACTATTATTGGGTTTTTTTTTTAGTTTTTTCCCAAGTACATAATTTTTTCATTTTTAAAAAGTTTTATTGGAGTATAGTTGATTTACAGGACTGTGTCTCTTTCTGCTATACAGCAGAGTGAATCAGTTATACAAGAATATCCACTCATGTTTCCATGTAGGTCATTGCAGAGTATTGAGTAGAGTTCCCTGTGCTATACAGTAGGTCCTTATTAGTTATCTATTTTATATATAGTGGTGAGTATATGTCAATCCCAATCTCCCAGTTTATCCCTTCTCCCTTTCCCCCTTGGTAATCATATATCTGTGACTCTATTTCTGTTTTGTAAGTAAGTTCATTTGTACTTTTTAAAAAGATTCCACATATAAGTAATATCATATGGTATTAATCTGACTTACTTCACTTAGTATGATAATCTCTAGGCCCATTCATGTTGCTACATATGGCGTTATTTTCTTCTTTTTTATATATTCCATTATCTATACCACTTAAAATGCAAAAAAACATTCCTAGTTGGTGAGCTGTACAAAAATAGGCAGTAAGCTAGATTTGGCCCATAGGCTATAGTTTGCTAACTTCTGATTTGGATCTACAAAGGACTGTAAGGATTTTTCACTCACCACTCCTCTCCCTGTTTTCCAGATGAGGAAACCAAGGCTCTGAGAGGATGGATCTTGGCCACATGAAGGAGGAGAACTCCCTTGAGGGATCTCTCAGTGTATGAAGACCCTCTTGGGAGTTTCTGTATGGTTTTCTTGGGGATAGAGAGGTGGGCTCAGTGATTCACAGGGAGGATTCTGGGCAACATGGTCTGGAGTTGGACCTCAGTTCCATCAACTCCATGTGGCCTTGGGCAAGTTACAAAATTTCTCCAGAGCCTCAGTTTCTCCTTATGCAAAATGGGGAGGGGTGGGAGAGAGGAGGCAATAGTCACAGGGGTCTTCCAGCTCTGAGATAATTCATTCATGACTTTGATTTACCAGCCTTGTTGCTCTGTCTTTGAGATCAGAAGGTCCCAGCTCCTATAGTAGGACTTAGCCTGGCCTCTCTGCCTGCACAGCAGATGTCAGCTCCCTGTCCCCAAGTCTTATCCCTGAAGTAGCCTTGCTCTGGGCTTTGCAGGGAGGCTGAGTTCAACAGGTACCCACCTGGGCAGGAGGCCGAGGAGATAAGGCCAGCCAAGGCCTGGCCACGGACACCTGGCGTGAAATTGAAAAGCAGCAGACTCTTGCCTCCACAGCTCAGTGCCTGAGTGAGAGAGGACTGGGATGGTGTACGAACTGAACGTTCTCAGCCTGCCCGCCAGGCTGGGCTCCAAGCTGCCGCACATCAGCTCCTCACCCCTCCTCCATGCAGGAGTGCAGGAAGAGCAGATTCTCATACATCCAGCTTCTCTGAGGATGCCAGTGGCTCTGAGATAGCCGTTATCTAGGGAGGCTTGGAGGGGTCTGTGTGGGGTTTTTAGTGGGCTTTGTGAACCCTTGGTTTTGGAGGGGAAGGGGCAATCTTGGCAAAGGGGTTTGGGGGAGTGGGTGGGCTCCGCCTTGTGGAATTATGCCCATCCAGAACCTCTCAGAACCACCTGATGTGGACTATAGGAATACCCCTCCACAGTCTCATTCAACAGGCTGGGGCACCAAGGCCCAGAGGGCTAAGCACAGAGTGCTCGGGGAATCAGGTGGGGGCCCAGGCCCCTGGGTTGGGGCTTTCACCTCTTCGGTTTAGAACTTGCTCCAGGCCTCCTCCCCCATGGAACTCTGTCATCCAGAGAGACCTGGAAGAAACATAGCTAAGGCAGATGTGAGGATGGGCAGTGGACAAGCTCCTCATCCTCCCCGCTCACTGTCAGAGCGCCCTCAGGGTGGCACTGACATTGGCGATGACCTCTCCAGGGTCCAGCCCTAGGGGACAGGCTTACTGCATCCTGTCCATGCCAGGTGATTACATGTCAGGTGATTTCCTGTGGAAACACCCAGTTCCTCATAGATAATTCTGGTTATAACAGTTGTGAGCAAAGAATGGGAAGACCACCATCTTTTTTCTAATCAGTAACCTGAATTATGCCAAATCCTTGTACTTCTCTGGACTGCTCTAGTAGGGAAAAAGGTTCTCTCATCTCATTTGACAGATGGGAAAATAGGAGCCCAGAGGGGTACTCTGATTACCCTCACGCCCTATAGGAGTTTAGGGGCCAAGGTAAAACTGAATCCCCCGGCATCATGTTCTAAGCCACCACCCTGTACCCGCATGGTGGGGTAGGCGGGGGCAGGCAGGAAGAGGCTAGAACTTCTGGGAGCCGCTACTTCCAAGTGACTCAGTCCTTCTGAAGTTGCTGAGTACAGAGGGCAGAAGGAAAACTAGTGTGTGATATTTGGGCTTCTTAGAGGGCTGAGAAGGTGGGAAAAGAGAGAAAAAAAGGTGAACTGGAGGTGAGAGCTGCTGCTGCTGCTAAGTCGCTTCAGTCGTGTCCAACTCTTGTGCGACCCCATAGGCAGCAGCCCACCAGGCTCCCCCATCCCTGGAGTTCTCCAGGCAAGAACACTGGAGTGGGTTTTCATTTCCCTCTCCAGTGCATGACAGTGAAACGTGAAAGTGAAGTCGCTCAGTCTTGTGTGACTCTTAGCGACCCCATGGACTGCAGCCCACCAGGCTCCTCCGCCCATGGGATTTTCCAGGCAAGAGCACTGGAGCGGGTGCCGTCGCCTTCTCTGGAGGTGAGAGCAGGCTCTCTTTTGTCCCTGCAATCCTGTTCTACTGTAAAGGGCCAGCTGCATCCTTGTGCAGGAGGTGAGGAGACCAGTCTCTGCTTTTAATCAAAGTTACATTAGATGAAGCCTTTATTATTCACCTGGCTTCATTATAGCTAGTTTTACTCTAAGGTTAAAAGTTAATTTTCCTGGATTTTTACTGAACTGCGATCTGCATGGCTGCTGTAGACCCAGGGAGAGTGAATGAGTGTAGAGGAAAAAAGGAAGGTGGGGGAAAAATCAAGTCGAATAAACTTACCTCATCCAGCAGACCAAGCGAACAGAGGAAAGCAACTTTAATAACAGGGGAAGGATCCAGAGGTGGTGGCAGGCTGGTGAAATCAGGCCTAATCAGCCCTAGAAGAAGGGGTTCCAATCACCCCCACTCCACCAAGGGAAGGGCGGAGCAGACAGGCTGGGAGATGAGCAGGCTGGGGGCTGGCCAGTGGGCAGTCGGGGTGCTGCCGCAGAGCCTGCCCCACGCCCTGGCGGCGGGGGTTAACTGGCTAGTGACCAGATGGGGGAGAGGAGCCACGCACCCACCCCAGGCCCCAGGGCACAGACGCACTGTCCTAGGGGGTGCTGCCCTGACCCTGAACCCCTCTCCCGCCCTCCAGGGTGTAAAGTTGGGGTCACCAGTGCCGCGGATGAACCCCCAGGCAGAGAATGTCGGGCATGGCTGCCTGGGGGAGAAAGACGGTGCTGCTTTTTCTTACACCTACATGGGGAGTCATATCATTTTCAGCTGACTTCTCAGCCAGCCTATCAAGTGGTGTTCCAATTTCTTCATAGTCTGGGAGTCATTCTGTGGCTAGACTGAAGCATTAAGTGGTGGTCCACAGCTGGCGTCTGGTATCCACTCATGAATGCTGCAGGGTGTAGCCTGAGGTCAGCCTGGGGTCTGGGTCAAGGCTGCTCCCTCTCACTATGGCAGTGGAAGAGAAGGAGCCACAACCACCCTGTAAGTGACTGTCACAGGAGGCGCTCATGGCTACTCAACAGAGCCTTCAGCCCAAAAGCACTGGATGTGATAGTTTGGGACAGCATTTCTCACTCAGGCTTTCCCGGCAATTGATGGTTTAACCTCTCTAGTTCTGGCCAGAAGGAGGGCTGAGGGCTGCAGAATGAGGCGGCCCAGAAGAGGCATGGGTGCTCCCATGCTGTATTCTCATATCCCAAGGGGAAACAGCTACCGGGAGGTTGGGGGAAGTGACTGGGAGGGGATGACGAGGCACCTGCCCTGGACTGAGAGGTCAGGCCTGGGGAGGTACCCGCTAGGCTGTTCTCATCTACTGGTGTTCTGATAGAAGCACCTCTAGGTGGTTCACATCTTCCACTCTCAGCGAGCACTCATTGCACCTTCCAGGTGGGGGCTGAAGGAGGACAGTTTCTGTTTGTGCCTCAGAGGAACCTGGCTCTTAATCTCTTTACACTTTAGCCCACGAACCATCTTCATTTTCGTTCATTCATTTGTTCAGGAAATAGTTCTTGAGGGCCTATTCTGTGTCAGGCCCTGTTCTCAGAGCCGAGGGTTCAGCTGAACAAAAGTGACAAAATCACTGTTGTTGGCATCTTCATCTAGTGGGGAAGACAGACAAAAAGCACGTAAATCTGCATCTGTTGGTGATAAGGGCCCTAAAGAAAATAAAGCAGGCCAGGGCCTCGAACAGGATTCATGGCCAGGGAAGGCCTCTCCAAGGATGCCAGGGTGAGACCTTGAGGGAGTGAAGCGCACGCTCCCTTGGGGATGGCACCTCTCCAGGCAGAGGGCAAAGTGATTGCAGAGCCCGCCTCCCAGCCCACAGTGAGGGCAGTTCCAGGAGGGCATCTGGGGGGTACAGACACAGAGAGAAGCAGTGGGGCCCAACCCTGGGTGAGGTCAGAGCAGAGGGGTATGGAGTCCTGTGGAACAAAGGTGTCTGAGCTGGCCTTTATGAGGTTCCCCTCTGACCTGCTGGCCTCAGACTCAGGGCAGGGAAATCCCAGTTCTTCAACTTGTACCCCCACTTGGTGTCTTATCTCAAAGCCACCCTCTCTTTCTCTCCATCATTGCCCATGGCATTCTCACAAATCTCTTCTCCATGTTTATTTCAGCCAGCTGTACCTTGGTCCAAAGTGTCTCTACCTTTAGAGCTTGGGGAGACACACATGAAAGAAAGGGAGGAGTTTGTTCATACTGAAAATATCTCAAATGGCTGCTGTGTACCAGGCAGAGGGGTACGGTGGTACTGGGGGTACTGTGGTGAGCGGCTTAGTCTTGGGATTTTAATTCTATGCAGGCAGTTTGAATGTAGTGCAATAAATGCTCTAATGGTGGCAGTGCAGGCAGGGAGCTCTGGGAGCCCAGAGGATGGGCACCAAACCTAGGTTCAGGAGTTAGGGAAGGCTTCCTGGAGGAGGTGATAACCAAATTGAGACTGAAAGTGCATAAGAGTTTGCCAGTGTGTCTGCTGCACCTCCAACACTGCTTGATATATATTAGATGCTCAGTAATTATTTGTCAGATGAATGAGTAAGAATATTCCAGGCAAGAGAACAGCTTGAGCAAAGGCCAGCAGGTACCAGATCCAGGTGGTGGTGGTGGAGCTGGGAGCCGGAACTCAGGTTTAGCATCTGCCCTTCTGTCTCTGATGCCTTCAGATTTCCTAGACAGCGTGCCCCACGAGGGTACTCATCAGTGTTGCTTCACTACCCCACAGAGTCTGCATTATCAGAGGCATTCAGTTTATATTTGTTGAATGCATGAAAGGGAGAAATTTTGGAGCTGGTGTTTCCTAACCATCTCTCTCAATAGAAGAATGGGAAGAGTGCCCAGAGAGGTGTGCCCAAGACAGCATTCATTCCACAAATATTTATCCAGTACCAGCTGCATGCTGGGCCCTGGAGGCACAGTGGTGAGTGGAACCAGACATGGCCCCTTCCCTCCAAGGGCTTACCCTCTAGTGGGGGGACAGATGGTAATTGATGGGTCACAGAATTACCCAGTGAGATCAGAGCCCCTGAGAAAAAGCCCAAGAGGCTCTTAGCAAATAGAGACAAAGATCTGACCTAAGCTGAGGGGGTCAGAGAATGTTCTGGAGGAAATGGGACTTGGTTGAGATAGAAGGGCTAAGTGGGCATTTGTTGGGGGTGAGAATGAGTAAAGATAGTGGATGGACAGCATGGGCTAAGGCTCAGAGGTGGAACAGCGCCTAATTCATTTGAGGAAGTGGAAGAGGGCCAAAGTGGCTAGAACGTGGAGGAGGAGGAGGTGAGCAGAGGGAAGCAGAGCTGGACAGGGCCAGGCTGTCCAGGGCCGTGGAGGGATTCTCTGATATATCTCTTAAGGTCAGCAGGAGGCCACTGGGGAGTTATTGGAGCACAGGAGATGGGGTTGTGGCAACACACTCCGGTGTGTGTTTCTAGGGGAGTACACATTGCAGGGGCCCAGTTGGGTGGCCACGGCCATGTGCCAGTGGTGAGCTGGCTGTAAGCAGTGAGCAGTGAGGGAGAGCAGAGAGAGAAATTGCAAAGAGGACTCTGGTTTCTGGCTTAGCACCTGGACGCAAAGCGGGTGTATAGCCATCACAGAGTAAGGGATGCAGTTTCCAGGGGAGATTGAGAGCCTGCTCTTGAATGAGTGGCATCTAAAAGCGTCTTGATGACATCATGCGTAGCTGTCAATTGGTCAGTGGCCTGTTCAGAACCCAGAGGGGCCTCCACGGAGGTTGGGGGTCCCTTGACTGCTGCAGCCAGAGTTAAGGAGCAGCTCTGCTTGTCTGACTCCTGCTGGTACAGAAGCCAGAAGAAAGCCCCAGTGGGGTGGGGTCAGTCGGAGGCTGGCCACCTGCTCCAGCCTGCCTGGAGCCTGTCATCTGCACTGTGATGGAGTGCATTTCTCGGCATCACAGTAGATTTGGGCTCAGCAGTTGGCTCTAAGTGCTTTTGCCCCTGACGTTTGGGGACGAGCACTGTGGGCTCCAGGAGGGCTGGGATGGGGGAGGGAGCCCAGGGGATGGGAGCCACAGCCTGCTGGGGCCTGCTGCTTGTCTGAATAAATACATGTTTACCCGACAGCCACACATATACCTCACATCACATCCTGTCACCCTGGTGGGGTGGGGGTTAGGGTGTTACAGGGCAGGAAGGGGGAGAGTATGTATGTTTGTAAGTGAGGTTATGGCCTGTGGGTTTGTGCTCTGAAGCCCAGTGGCCTCAGAGGACAGGAATATTTCAAAGTCCAGGTAGGATGGACAGAGTCTGAAAATGTCTCCCTTGTTTTTCTTCCTTCATTTAGCTAAGATCTTGGCCAAAAGCACCAACTATTCTCCAAGTGGGGATACTGGGAAACAGGGGAATCAGAATCCGGAACAAGTATTGAGGTAGGCTGGGAAGAGTCAACATAGAGCCCCTGATTTGGGGAACCAGAGGGAAATTTAATTAATATTTATGTGCAACTTCTTTGTAGATTTCTAAGGGTGTGATGATGCCAAGTCTGACCCAGAAGCACACTCTGTATTCACTCACAGAGACACAAGGAAGAAGGAAGTAGTACAATCCCCAAGTAGTACTTAGTGGTTGTCATTCCATCCTTTAGGGGAACAAGGGAACTACTTTTATGAAATAAAGGCTTCATTTAGGATCCATATTGAGCTGCCTCTTGTTAGCTTGCAAGGCCTAAAGAGGCCACAAGCGTTGCCACATCTACTGGATGTAGCCTAAGCTCAGACAAAGTCCTGTGAGAGTTCTCCTTGAGAAACCAGCTCTAAATTGGCTTGAAAGAAGTGACAGCCTGCCCGCAATCACCATAATTGATAGCTTGTGAGGCAGAGACAGTAAATAATTGTTCCACAAGTTTCAAGAGCAAGCGTAATTAGTACCGTTAACAATCTTCGGTGATTAATTGGTTCGTTCAGTACCAGTGTGAATGGGGGAGAACATGAGTGGAAGAGGGGGCTGGAGGCTCCCCAAACCCCCAGCCATGGCCTGTTGCTAGTCAGCCGGGATCTAGCCTCTGAAACAACTTCTAATAGTGAAGTGGCATTAACCTCTGAGAACTAGGATTCCAGGGGCCAGGGCAGAGGGCAGGTCATAGAGCAAGAGCTCACTGAATTTGGCCACATTGGTGAAGACTCAAGGGAACAAAGAATTGGATTTGACTTGCGTGCTATTTCATGATAGCCAAAGGTCAGAAAGCTGTTGTTTATGGAAATAAAACAGATGGATTGATTCATTTAAGAGGGGAGGAAGCAACTGATTCATGGAGCTCTAGGCTCCCTGAGTTAGAGGGACCCCAGGAAGCCATGTAACCAGTCTCTTGGCCACTGAGCTGAACTGCTCTTGGGCAACCCTGTCAAAGGAGACTGGATTATATTTTTAAATTCTCCAGGGAAAGATGTTCTAAAACAGGGATAACACACAGCTTTCAAGTCATGTGTCAACTTCAATCCATTGATAGATGTTGCTTTAGAGCACTGGGCTGGGAATTCTGCAGCCAAAACTGAGGAAGAGCTCTGTGATCATTTGGCACTGTCTGCCCCGAGTCCAGAGAGGAGGAGAGGCAGCCTGAGTGCCAGCTGCTGGCAGATCTTTAAAACCTGCCTGAGTCTCCCAGGCTGATCTGACACTTTGCTCCAGTGTGGTTTCCTGGGGCCTCAATTACTGCCATTTAGGAGCAAAAATGGTCTTCATCTCAACTTCAGGGGATGAGAGGCTGTGGGAGACAAAGTGAGTGATAGCTATAGACCCAACTTGTTGAAGGCCTCTTTCTTATTCCTAGAAGACCTGGGAGAGTACAACATGAAGCCCTGAGCGGAGGGCTCTCCAGGTCTGGTCCAACCTGTCGGGTTCATCCAGGCTGTACTTTGCCTTTGTCTGGATGCCAACCCTTACCAGGCGGATGACAGCTTCTCCCTTGAAAGAGCTGGTGTCCTGGGAGCTTTGCAGTAGGGCAGAGCTGAGTCCCAAGCTTGACCCCTCCTTGCTCAAACTGTCTAAACCTGTTTCCTGCCCTTTACAATGGGATGCAGCCTCCAGGACCATGGTGAGCACTGAAGAGGAGAAAGTGGATAAAACTCCTAGCACAGTGCTGGTCAATGAATACCTGAACTCTCTCCCTGAAACATTAAGACCAATCGGATTGGGGGAACCTCTACAGAACAAATGGTGGCTATAGCTGCACCCCTTAAACCCTCGTTAAGCCAGGCTCCCCCTCCAGGGTCCTCTTGCTAAAGTGTTTCTTCCCCATCCTCAGGGCCAGAGAGCACACACTGGGTGTGCTGGATTTGGGGGCCAACCCCACTGTCCTGACATGTGGGTCCTGAGCCTGGGGAAGGGCTCTGGGGAGAGAATGTGGAATTCTCTAGGGATCGAGGGTGGGGGGGAGGGAGGAGAAGCAGATGAAGCAAAGTCTAGAAGAGGCTTCCTCTTCCTTTCCACAGGCTGCCTCCCCCACCAAAAAGCAAAGGCACATTCGCAGCAGCAAACATACATGCATATTTGCAAGCTACAGTACAAACGAGCGGCAAACCTAATGATTCGTGATTATTATTTGAAGGGTCCCACTGTTACAGATTTATTTGTCATTTCTTGTAATAACACCGATGGTAATGAATTCATTTGTATTAATGTGAGTGTCACACGGACTTCCGTTGAAATTCCGCATTAATTAATGTACCATTAAAACAAAGTGTCGCCCAATTAATATCAAACGGAGGTAAGGCTGCCAGGGTCCTCTTCATCCAGGTTTCATTTGTAATTCATGGTATTAGCACCCTGCTTAATGAAAGTCATTTGCAATTCCTACCCATGGTCTCTCCTACTTCCTAGGGGAAGGCCAGTAGGCCCTCAGAGCTGCCTTCACTGGGCACCCCGGGGCCAGGAGGAGGAGGGCTGGGGGAGAGTCTGTTTCTTGGTAGAAATTGGCCTCCACCATTCTTAACTCCAGGAGGGGCATGGGGAGACTCTGGGAACTTGCTGACCCAATTGGTCAGTGACTTGAACCACCCAGGACATGTGTGGTAGCACCTTCTCTGGGTTCTGTTAGGAAAGGGGAGGCTGGTTTGCTTCTTGTTGAGTCTGGTCTTAACAGATGAGACCATGCTGTCCTAGGAACACCTTCGAGCAGGGTGCATCTGGGACTCTGGGTCTCTATCTTGTCTTGGGGTCAGTCTGGTGGTCTTTGTGAGCCAAGACTCTTGCCTGTCCCTGAGGCCAGTGGTGGTGGTCCTCAGTCAACCAGGCACAGTAGACCACAGAGTTGGGCTTCTTGCCCTGTTTTTCCCACAATCCCCTTGAAGGGACCCTCTCCCCAGAGCCTTAGGGACAGATGCTTCACGCCACCCCAGCCTTAAAGCCTCAGGACCCCTCTCATGGGAAAGTTCTCAAGGACTACAGAGCAGGGCACCTTCTTCCTCTCCAGGTGTGTTGCTTGGATGAGTGGATCTCCCTGAGTCACCCCCACCAAAGCAGAAAAACGGGAGACTGCCATTACCCGGTTATAAAGAGATTCGTCACATTGATGGGAGCTGTTGCTGCCACTGTTACTATGAGCCAGGCACTGGGCTGAGTTTTTCATAATCGTTATTTCATCCAGGACTCACAAATCCAGGAGGTAGGTATTTTTATCTCCATTTTCTAGATGAAGAAACTGAGGCTCCAAGAATCTTAGTACTTTCCCAACATCATGCAGAAGTGGAAGAGGTGGCAGGGTAGACATCTGGGTTGGTCGCAGTGTCTTAGTAGCTTCTTGTCCTTTCGGGACCATTTGAGAGCTAGTGAGAGAGAGCCCCAAGGTGCCCTTTGTTCTTCCCAGAATGAATGTTCTTCCTCAGCTTGTTGCCCACACTCAGGGTCTGTGCTCTGCAATCCTAGTGCAGGGCAGACACCTACCGCCAGTGCTGTGGCAGTTTAACCTGTGTTCTGTGCACGTGAGAGTGTTATATACCTCAGTAGAGGGCAGCACACTGAAAAAAGAGGAAAGGGAGAGGGACATGCCTTGACTAATTTTGGCTCAGCGCATGCTGCCTTTATATCTTCTGAAGATAGCCTCAAGTGAAGAGGCTGGCTTTGTAGCAGGAGAGCCTTGGATTAGATTTCAGGAAGGACTTACAGTCATACCCTTGTAGAATGGGAAGAGAATGTGGAGAGAATGGGCTTCAACTCCCTCACTTGACGAATGAGGACTTGAAGGCCAGAGAGGCTTGTAACTTGCCCAGGGTCCCACAAAACCACATTGATTTTAGGTCTTCTGTCCCCCAGCCCAGTGCTCCTTGTACTTGAAGGATAAGAGTGATGGATGTCCACACTCATTATCAGAGAAATGCAAATCAAAACCATAATGAGGTACCTTCTCACACCAGTCAGAATGGCTGCCATCAAAAAGTCTACAAACAATAAATGCTGGAGAGGGTGTGGAGAAAAGGGAACCCTCTTACACTGCTGGTGGGAATGCAAACTAGTGCAGCCTCTATGGAGAACAGTGTGGAGGTTCCTTAAAAAACTGGAAATAGAACTGCCATATGACCCAGCAATCCCACTGCTGGGCATACACATCAAGGAAACCAGAATTGAATGGGACACATGTACCCCAATGTTCACTGCAGCGCTGTTTACAATAGCCAGGAGATGGAAATAACCCAGATGTCCATCATCAGATGAATGGATAAGGAAGTTGTGTTACATATACACAATGGAATATTACTCAGCTATAAAAAGGAACGCATTTGAGTCAGTTCTAATGAGGTGGATGAAACTGGAGCCTATTATACAGAGTGAAGTGAGTCAGAAAGAGAAACAACAATACAGTATATTAATGCATATATATGGAATTTAGAAAGACAGTAACAATGACCCTATATGCAAGACAGCAGAAGAGACACAGATGTAAAGTACAGACTTTTGGACTATGTGAGAGAAGGTGAGTGTGGGATGATTTGAGAGAATAGCATTGAAACATGTATATTACCATATGTAAAATCAGTGACCAGTGCAAGTTCGATGCATGAAGCAGGTACTCAAAATTGGTGCTCTGGGGCAACCCAGAGGGATGGGGTGGGGAGGGAGGTGGGAGGGGATTCAGGATGGGGGGGACACATGTACACCCGTGACTGATTCACGTGATGTATGGCAAAAAACCACAATCTTGTAAAGTAATTAGCTTCCAATTAAAATAAATTAATTTAAAAAAAGAGTGATGGATGTTGAGGGAGTCACCCCCACCCTTGCCCAGACAAGGGAGCGGGAGATCAGGGAGGAAGCACAGTGGTGGGTGTCTGCCACCACCACCGACCATCTGTGTGACCTCGGTCACTCCCCTCCACTCTGCATCTCAGCTTTCTCATCTACAGAGCAGGGTGACTGGTTGGGGCAGTGCTTTTCACCCTAGGCTGTATGTGGGAGTTCCTCTGGGAACTTAAAAGACACAGAGGCTGGGGTGGGCTGCAGCATTGATACAGTTTAAAAGCTCCCCAGGTTTTCTAATACACAGCCAGGGGAGTAAACTGCTGCATGAGGTGCTTTCTAAAGTCCTTTGCAGCCATGATATTCCCAGTCTCTCTCCACTTAACAAAGCCTAAACTTTTTCCCAAGGTCCCATGACCCAGTAAGTTCCTGTAGCTGCACTCTCCCCACCTGGGTCCTGCGCCCTGGGCCCCCAAGCCCCCTCTCTCCAGCCCTCACCATCCTCAGCTCCCCTGCAGCCAGGTATGCAGCCTCCCTCAGCCTGTCAGCCTTTAAGCCCCCAGGCACCAAGTGACAGGTTCCACTTATCACATCACACCGCCTGAAGGGCCAGCAGCAGTGGCCATGGGGAGGAGATCAGAGAGGCAAAACCCTCACCAGGCCTAGACCACACCTGCTGCCTGCCAGAGCCTCTGCTGCCTCCTTCACCCAGCCCTTCAAAGTGCACCCCCAATAGGAAGGTGGAGCCCAAGGGGTGGGGGTGGAGAGATGAGCAGAAGTTGCATTGCTTGAGCTGTCTTCTTATTCAGAATCCATTTATTAGCCTCGGCTTCCATAGATGTAGGGCCCGCCCCAAGGAGATTTGCATATTCATTTTGTTTAACATGATTCATCATCATGCAGGGAAGGAATTTGGGGCTGGAAGATGGAACCCCATTTGTGAGCCATGGAGCTGTGCACGGAGAGCTCAGGGCAGCATTGGCGGCCTCACACACCCAGAGTGGGCTTGGTTAGTACAGAGGTGGGGGTGTGTGCCATAGGGAGGACCCCCACCCTGCCTTTCATCCTGGACTATTATCTCTGCTGAGAGCAGAGCAAGGACCTCAGCCTTTAGAGGCATCCCTTGCCCTTTCAGACCTCCCCCCCAAAAGTGACATTCACAGAGCACTTCACAGCTTATTGACTCTTACATCTGCCTAATGAGATAATAACATTATGATACACCCTAAGACTGGTGGAGCATCCGTTATACACTAAGCATGTACTGTGTGTCATCTCCCATAAGCCTCACAATAATCCCAGGGGGCAGGTTTTCTTATTATGCCCATCTATAAGGAAACTGAGGCTCAGAGAGGTTGCCTGACTTCTGTAAAGTCACACAGCAAATAAAGGGTACAGCTGTGAGTCATGGAGCATATTACCTTTTGCTCTTGCTCCTCAAAGCCTCCTTTTTCATATCGTTCTTCCCTGTAAATAACCACTTGTAATTGCTTGTAACCATTTCCTTGTTGGAAAGATAAGGAATGTACATATGGGCAGTGTAGTCTTGTACTGTGTTGCTCCATATACGTTTTTGGGATTGATGATGAAAGAACCCAACAGCTCCTGGGAACTGACTCCTTCCCTTCCAGCATCTTCCTGGTGGCACCTGGCACCTGTAAAGTCCTGAGCCTGGAACCTCTGCATGGCTTAAGTCATTCTGCGGCAATCTGTTTAAACATCCTTAGTAGGCCCTGGCATTTAACATGAATGAGAGGAACCCAGTTTCTCAAGGTTATCTTGGCCATCCCCCTGCCTTCTGGACCTAATACATTTGCTTACTCATCACTGAGAATAGTATAGCACAGTGCTGAAAAGCTTGCGCTCTGGGGCAGCCTACCTGAGTGCAAGTCCCAGAGTACCTGCTTAGTATACATGGCCTTGGACATCTGGAAAATGGGGATAGTAATGATGTCTGTTCCACAAGTTGCCAAGAGGATTATACAAGATAGTGCATGGGAAGTGCTTACAACAGGGCCTCACCGTAAGAAGTCCTCAGTAGGTTTGGGTTATTACTCTAGACCCCTAGAAGGCATTTCTTGTTTTTAAAAAATCCCAGGAGACTCCATTCTCTATCGGTTGCCACTTTCCAGAATCTACCAAGTCTCACGACCAGCCACCTTATACCTCTGGTATAGCCTGTTTCTGTCCTGGACTCAGCCTGCTGCAGCCCTAGGCTTGGGGACAGTGTCCTAGAACCCAGATGACCCTGGTTCTGGGACTCCAGGGTAGCTTTCTAGAGAGGTCTCATCGTAGCTTTTCCTAATATTTTGTCTTAGAATTTTCTCCTTACACAGAAAGTTATAAAGATTTTGTTTTGATCTTTGACTTTTCAAAGTGAATCCTTGTATTGCCTTCACAGCTCTATGTGGAAGGGCAGGGCAGGGACTGTTATACCCATTTCCTGGATGGGAAAAACTGAGGCATTTGATGTTTGCCTGGATACCCTGTAGCAACAGATAAGGAAGTCACACAGGTTATTATTGCAAAACTTGAATGTGACCCAGTTTCAGGACAGTTGTTTCTGATTTCTTCTTTCTCAATCAGGCCAATGTGCCTGGGAGGGGGCGGGTAATCATCATTGAATTGATCCTTTCCTGCCTCCAGAAGCCAGTTTCCAAGTTCCTGTTGGGGGAGGGAGCAGGGAAAGCTCCCCGGAGTCCATTGGGCAACACTCTCAAATTGGGGAAGGGTGAGACGGTAAAAATGAACAGCCAAGGTCTGGATTCCTGCCTCCACTCTAATTCTTGTTACTTCTGCCATGCCATAGAGACGGAGGTGGGATCATAGCCCTGAGGGGGAGGGGGGGTTGAACTGCTGGTGTTTAAAGCAGCATGTCACGGAGACTGGAGCCAGCATGGGCACAGGGGCTGCCTCGCTGCCACAGCCCTTCTTGTCCCCTTCTCCCTGCATGGGGCCTGCAGCCAGCTGCTGGGTTGCGCTGCCAGCCATGCACTGTCCATGAGGGATCACGCCTCGTGCTGCAGCATGCCCCCTCCCTCAGCTCCTGCAGGTCTGCAGCTGAGAGGGGGGAGAGAGTGGCTGTAGGAGGGCATGTGCAGGGGCAGTTCTGGAGTATGGGTGCTGCATGGAAGTGGCACACAGGATGGAGTGGATCTTGAAACTCTTCTGTTACTCATTCTGCAGGAAGGTCCCTGGGCTGGGAAGCTCAGTGGCGGGGAGTGTGGGGGCGGTGCAGGGGGGAATGAGAAAAACTACCTGGATCTCCTTAATCTCTGAATAAAGAGATAGCTGGGGCCATTTCACACTTGGGTATCCTACCTGGCTTTGAAAACCAAATTTCTGAGAAGAAAAGAAGATCTCAGACGTTCCTCTGATGAGCTTCTTCCAGTCAGGCATGTCCAGCATCTCTATAAAGCAGGGCCTAGGAGTGTGGGCAGAAAAGAGTGTCTCAATCCCAGCCTGGGCTTGTGTACCTAGGAAGCCCAGGCAGCCAGGCCACTCTGGGGAAGCGAGAGAGCATTGGTTCCCTGTGCTGGTTGGTGATGTCTGCTCCCTAAGAGAACTGTTAGCAGGAATGTGTGTGGAGATGTGGAGAGGGCACAAGCGCCTCGAGCAGGGTGGGCCAGCATTCTGGGGGCTGCTATGCACACTAGTCTGACGGAAGCAGAGGGTCTCAGGAGGACAAAAATGGAAGATGAGTTTGGAAAGGGAAGCTTTGACCAGACTATGGTGACATTCAAGTGCAGCAGAAACTTGCCTTGGACAGGAAAGAGGAGCCAGTGATGGTGTTTGAGGAGGAAAATGAGGTGAAGGGTCAGTGCTTCAGGGCAGTAACTCTCCAAGATTAGTTACAGAGCAGAGCTGAAAGAGGGCAGGCCACTGCAGAGGTTCGGCCATGGGGAGGTTTTCTCAATTTTTATATTAATGTTATCAGTCATATATGCATGAGTTTAAAAGTCAAATAGTAAAGCTAGGCTTATAATAAAAATAGCAGTGCCCTACCTCATCCTTTCCCATTCCTGATTCCCACTCTGAGATAACCCCATTCAATTTCTGATGGCTACTGATAGTTACCTTCTTATTTACAAATTGCATGCTTATACATTTTTTTAGTTTTAGGCATTATCTATCGACTTTCAGCTGTGAAGGATGAGAATTGAACTTTTACACCACCCTTTGCCTCATCTCTGCTGCACACACATACACGCACCACTCTTAATGTGCCCCACCCATCCTTCCAACATAATTATATCCCTCCTTTTAGCTCACACAGCATTTAGTGTATGCAGCATTATAATTATGTAAATATTATTCACAGCTGAGCCACATAGTGTACAGTACTGTCATTATATTTCCAGTGTAATTATATTCCTTCTTTTGCTTTCTGTAGAATAAATAATTACCTCTTTTTGTTTGTTTGCTTAGTGTTCTATAAACCTATCATTTGTTCACCCCTAATTATTCTGACATAATTGAATACCACCTCTCCATGTATTAAAAGTATATTGATTTTTAAATTCAGTTTAGGTTTTTCTTGGCAACAATCTCTCTGGAGCATTCATCCTCTTGCTCCAATCTGGACTGGGTATGCTCTGGCTTGCTTGCTATTCTGGAGGCTGAATGGCTAAAGAGGCCTGATGGAGGATATACATAAGGGAGGAAAGGAAGTCACTCAAAGTCTATTTTTGTTTCTCTGCTGCATTACACCTCCTGTTACATGGGTTCCCTAATATCTTCTATCTCAGTTTCTGCCTTCACTTTAGTAGAATACAACCTTCATTAATTTCATGAACAAGAATTCATGGAAAATTTTTTAATTTTGTTTAGAAAAATGTGTTTATTTTGCATGCATATGTGTTGATAGTTTGGCTGGGTATAGAACTCTAAAATAAAAGTAGTTTTCCATATATTGTGAAGTTATTTTCCCTTTGTGTTCTGGCTATTAAGAACTTTGGTGTCATTTTGATTCTAGACCCTTTGATTGTTGCCTTTTGTTTTCTCTTTGAAAGTCTCTAGGATTTTTTTTTAATATTCAGTGTTTTGAAATTTCATCATTTCGTGCTTCAGTGTGGAACTTTCTTCTGAACAGATAGTGTCTCTTTCCATTTGGAAGCATGTCTTTCAGTTCTGGGAGTTTTCTTATTTCACTTCTTGGATAATTTCTTCCCCTTTATTTGCTCTGTTTTCTCTCTGGAATTCCTGCTAGTTGGGGGTTAAATTTTCTAAGCTACTCTAATTTTCTTACTTTCCTCCCCTGTTTCAATCTCTTTAAGTTTTGTCCTAGTTTTGGAGAAATTTCTTTATCTTCCACCTCTTCTGTTGAGCTTTTACTATCTACTAGCTCTTTCTTGTTCTTGAAAGATTATTTGTTTCAAAGACACTGTCTTGTGTTATCTCTTTCAGTTCAGTTCATTTCAGTCACTCAGTTGTGTCCAACTCATTGTAACCCCATGGACTGCAGCATGCCAGGCTTCTCTATCCATCACCAACTACCAGAGCTTGCTCAAACTTATTCTTTGAGTTGGTGATGCCATCTAACCATCTTGTCATCTGTCATCTCCTTCTCCTGCCTTCAATCTTTCCCAGCATCAGAGTCTTTTCCAGTGAGTCAGTTCTTCACATCAGGTGGCCAGAGTATTGGAGCTTCAGCGTCAGTCTTCCAATGAATATTCAGGACTGATTTCCTTTAGGATTGACTTGTCTCTTTAAGCATGTTAAAGATATGTATTGTTGTTACTCCTTTTTTACTATTTTTCCTCTCTGTCTTTCACATGAAGCTCTTCTCAAATGTTTAGTGACCTTTAGATGTCTGTTCATATTTAAGAGTGAGTTCACATTTACCTGCCTGGAAGCTCACTAGGCCTATTAGGACAGGGTAGGAAGGAGAGTGGGCTTCCCTGGGAGCTCAGCTGGTAAAGAATCTGCCTGCAATGAAGAGACCCCGGTTTGTCTCTTGGGTCAGGAAGATCCCCTGGAGAAAGGATAGGCTACCCACTCCAGTATTCTTGGGCTTCCCTGGTGGCTCAGATGGTAAAGAATCTACCTGCAATGTGGGAGACCTGGGTTCGATCACTGGGTTGGGAAGATCCCCTAGAGAAAGGGAATGGCTACCCACTCCAGTATTCTTTCCTGGGAAATCCCATAGACAGAGAGGAACCTGGCAGGTTACAGTCAATGGGATCGCCAAGAATCAGACATGACTGAGTGAGTAATCACAGCACAAGAAGGAGGGTGCGGCTTATTAACCAGTGGACTTAATAATTAGGTGAGGACTTGGATTGGTGTGTGGTGGGGAGGGTGGAAGTTTAACATGTTAATATTCTTACTCTTGGGCCAGTTTTCCCTATCTCCTGCCTGGCTGTCAGCCTTCACAAGGCCGAATGATTATAAGAGGGCTGATTGGAGATGGGAATGAGGGGAGATGCAGCTTTTCACCTAACCTCCCAGTTTTCAGTGCCTCTTCAAGCTCCCAGCCTGAGTCCAAGGCCTGACTATCTTAGCCCCTCCAGAAACCAGACCTCCTATCTTCTGCAAGAGTTTGGGAAGGCATCTGAGAGTCTTACCACTCTTCTTAAAGACTTGCAGCCAGTCTTCCTGTTTTGAGCATCACCTTGTGTCTCCACTTCCTGAACTTTCCCGAGATTCTGAGATGCTAGCCAAAGTTTCAGCTTTCCCTTCTCTCCTAAGGCAGTTTCCGGTTGCATCTGTTTCCAGGATTTTGTTGACACCTCTCATCCATTGTCACCTCCTTTCCTGTTCTTTTTGCCCTTATGAATGTAGGCATTTTAAACTTCCATATTGTCATTTTGGTGAGGAGTTGGGACAAAAACAGAAATCAGTGGGTATGTTCAATCTGCCATGTTTAACAGCAAGTCCTGATTTTGTTAAAACATTTACTGAATGCCTTCTACGTGCAAGTGACAGTGCTAGGACTTCAGAGGCAGCTAAGGTAAATCACAGAGAGAAAGGGGAGGATTTGAGGAATGTTGAAGGGAGACTTGACAGGGCCTGGTGGCTGATGGGGAGTGGGAGGCCAGAGAGAGGGGCACATCCAGCAGTTGAAGACACTGGCAGAATTTGGGGATTCATGTTAGGTTCATCCATTGGGGATGGAAGTTAGGTAAGCACTTTGATGCAGGTCTTCCCAGGGATCAGAATAGACAGTATGGAGCCAGAGGCTGAGAAAGGAGCAGGCTCTTGGAGATAGGAGAGCGCTGAGCTTGCTCCATGGAAAATGGAACAGCTGAGTCCAGCTCAGTCCAGAGAAAGTGCTTGAGCCATATTAGGGTATATGGGACTTGGGGCCCAGCCCTTTGAGGCTCATTCTGCCCACAGAGCTGGCACCTCCACCAGGCAGTAAGCCTGGCTCTCAGGGCAGATCTGATACCTTTTAGAGTCCAGTGCACATCATCTGAGAGAGAACAGAACTGGCCGACAGAAGAGATGGTGTAACATGATCTCTTCCAGACTCCTCTGCAGAGAGAGGTGCTGGAGCACGTGCACACATGTGTGGGTATGGGTACATGTGTGGGTGTTTGCACACACCATGTGCCCTCTCCTGACAGAATGAGGGCACCTGAAACACCCACGGAGGCCCCATGGGCACCTGCCTCTCTTGGTTCTCCTCCTTGCACCAGTTCTCCCCTTAGACCTTGCTCTCATCTGGTGCCCACACATGACTTCTTGCTTATTTGAGAAAGAAATACAGCCCATATCTCCTATAAGAAGACTTCATTTCTTCTCCCCTATAAGCTGGAATGCCAAAAGCCTCCCAAACTTCATACCGTCCCCAAGCTCCCCAATCGGCCCCAGCTCCAGAGTCATAAGTGAAAAAGCACCACCTTGGCACCAGTGGGAACCAAGACATGGGCACCTCTACTTTTCCTGGCACCACCTACCCCTGCCACCCCCAACAGAAATATCTTTACTTATAACTTTAATTATTCTAGTCACAGGGGGAGCCCATTTCCTTATCCCCAATGAAAGTGTGCAAATTTTGAGACCCTTCTTCCTCCTGAAATTCTTTCTAGGCTAAAACTCTCTACCAGCCCTCTCTTTCCTAACCCAGACAATTTGAATCTACCATTTTTGGGCGGTATCATCCCCAGCCCTTCTGTAGAGGAAATGAAACAGTTCTGCTTGAGCAGGGGCCCCTACCTTCATCTCCAGGGTCCCCAAAGTCTGGGGACACAGAGGTGACCTGATTTTAAATCCTGCTCATCACTTAAAGCTGTGTGACTTTGGGCCAGTACCTTCATTTCTCTGAGGTTCCATTTCCCCATCTGGGAAGAGGAGGTAGTGAGATAAAATTTGTAAAAATGCTGACAGATGAAGGATTGAGTCCCTGCCCTGCCCTACCCCTCCTCAGGGACCAGCAGCCCAGCCTCCGAGCCACAAGCTCAGTCCAGGAGGGTCTGTTCACTGCTTGGATCCACCAAGGCACTGGCACCTAGTCAGAACTCCATCTGTCAAGAATTTATTACTAATGCATTTTATAACAGGCTTTATAATAAGATATTAAAGACTGTGGCAGCATCCAGCAAGCATTTCATAAATATTAATAACGCCTTTAGAGATGGCACCTACGGTGGAAACGGTCGGGCTTGTTTCAAGGTTTGGTCCAGGACCGAGAATAAATCTCACGGGTGGGGAAGGGGGTTGCACCATGAAGATGAGAGGGTATGGAGGGCTTTTTTCTCTCTCTGATCTTTCTCGTGCTGCTCTAAATTTTTTACTTCTTGTCCTTTGTTCACAACTTTCCCTCTAGAATGTCTCTTTTGCTCCTTTAAGTTTTCCTCTCCTTTCTTCCCAACTTTCTTCCCTCTGTCTGCTCTCACAAACTCCCGCCTCATCCCCAATCCCCTGTGGCCCCCCAGTTCTGCCCCTTTCACATCCCCCTTGGTCTTCCTTTCACCTTCCCCCTTCTCTCCCTTCCCCTTTATTTATACTCTCTCCATCTCTGATTCTTCCGCCCTCTGTGCTGCCTGTCTGGCCCTCTTCCTCCCTCGCTGCCCCTGCGTCCCTCACCCATTCCAATGAGCACCCCCGGCCACCTCTGTAGAAACCCAAAGTAACGTGGCTCACGCTGCATGTGAGAAGTGAGCTATTTATCATTATTATTAACGAACAAGACCCCTGGAACAGTAGAACTTTGCCAGAGTCTATTCCCTTGTCACCCCAGGAGTAGCAAAAAGATTTATTTGTCTCTGAATTGAGCAGGGTGGCCCGTTTACAGCAGGTCCATAAGGAGTGATGAGGAGCTTAAATGCGGAGTGGAAAGAGTCCGGGGCCTGCCCGGTCTGTGATCTACATGGAGTAGGCCTCTTGCTGAGAGAGATGGTCTGGTAGGGCAGGAGATTTGCTGGGGACTATGCCTTACCACACTCCCTGGCCCCCAGGAGGCATGGGCAGTGCACTTGAGGAGATGTCCCAGAAGCTGTGAAGAAGAGGACGGGCTGAACAAGGGGTGCCGTGGAGGAAGGGGCTCTGGAAGCCAAGCTGAAACAGAGAAGTGGGCTAAGAGGCCTTTCTCAGGAACAGGAGTAATCATGTTCTGTGCAACCTTTCCTTTGGAGACCAGCTGCTCCTTTGTGGTACAGAGGTGGACCCGGAGCCACTTTCCACAGTGAATATGTGGGGAGAAGTTACCCAAGAATGGGGCTTCTCCACCTCCAGCCAAAATGGGCCATTTGACCCTACTTTTTCATGGCTGTGGCCCATCTGGCAGATGGTTCTGTAGATGCCAAACTCTAAGGCCAGATGCTATAGAGGCACCGTCCCACTGGTCCCCTGACTCTAGGCGGGCAGAAGCTGGCTCTCTGGGGCATTTCTTCTCCAGGGCTGTCCTGGCTGATTGTGTCAGCTCCATGGTCAAGCCCTCCCAGACCCCCCATGTCACATGCTCGCTGATCTTCACAATGACCTGAGTAGATTTGCGTGTTAAAAGGAGTGTCTGGGGACACTTGAAAAGAAGACAGAGCCAACATTCATTCATCCAGGCCTCTCTCCTATCCCCATGTTACCTCTTGTGCCTTCAGCAGTCATGAGCTTTGCTTTCTGTGGCCCAGCTATGAGCATGAAAAGGCCAGATCCCAGCAGGTAAAGGGCAGGGTGAACCTGGGGCGAGGTATGCAGTGAGGAGGCCTTGCCTATGGCTGGATGCATCCTGAGCAGACCAGGTTGACAAGGAGCTGAGACCCATGCAGGCTGGAATGAGCAAGTGGTACACACAGAAAGAACAGCATGGACTGTGCCTCAGGACCACAACCAGGGACAGGAGGGGAGGGCCAGACAGGTTCTGTGAAGGCAGGGGCAGGGGAGGCCCTCAGAGCCCTTGTCTCTGCTTTTCTGCTCCACCAGTGCCCCATTCTCACTACAGATGGGCTTTCTCTGAAACTCTGTTTCTGTGGCTTCTCTGTGACTTTCAGCCTGTCATGGTACCCCCTCTACCCTAACCAGGTAGCAGGAATCTATTTTTCAAGCCCCCATGGAAAGTTGCTTTAATTTATAAGGATCCATCTGATTGGCCTGTTTGAGTCAGGTGTTTACCCCTGGACCAATTGCATGTGGCCCTGGGTCTGAAGTCACTTGGTACAGACACGGCTGTCTAGATCCATCCCTTTGGTAAATAGAGCGTCTCTGCTTGGAAGGAGGATGGGCTAGGACGCAGTGGGTAGTGTCTCTGGGTAGGGTAAGTAAAGCACTTGAGTAAAGACACCTAATTTCCAGTCATAGCTCTGCCATTAAACACGTGTGAGACAGAAAGCTTGGAAGTGCACTCTCTCACTTTTCCCATCTAAAAATTGGGGAGACTAGGCTGGATAATCTCCAAGGTGCCTTCCAGCTTCAAGCCATCTTCTTCATGAGTGGTGGCCTCCATGCTCAGGAGCTCCTTAGCCTCCAGGAACCCCTCCCATCCTCCCTCAGATCCCACCCCTCATCTCACATTCTCCAAACCCACTCTGGAGGGTCTTCAGAGGTTCTCCCATCCTGTCTGCAACAGCCGTAAACCAGTCAACAGAGATGTTCTCTTCCTGAATTCTGGCCTACCCGTTTGTCTATATTCTGATGAAGAGATCAGCTGTTTACCCTGTTTCTAATCTCCCCACGTCACTTTAAATAGGCTTATCTCACGCCGCCTGTGATGGTATTTTATGACCGCCATAATAATGACAGTGACCGTTTTTGAGTATCGCTCAATATTGCCATGGACCTGGCTCAGTGAGAGGTTTTTTTCCCTACACCTTAGCTCATCTAAAAGTTTCTCACTACCCCAGCACATATAGGTAGTGTTAACAGCCCCACTTTTACATTTTCCTTTGCGTAGGGAAACTGAGACCAAAATAGTGAATTTAACAGCACATGTCCAAGCTCTCCAACCAACAAATGAAAAGGTTGGGACTCAAACTTAGGGGGTCTGACTCAGATCCCATGCTCCGAGCACCAGGTGCTAACTGCTTACGGTGTACTTGAAAATCCAGATGCGCCTGGCCCCATGGAGGAAATCTGCTTGCATTGAGTGTCATCCTGTGAATGTATCTGATGTTTCTGTGAACCAGTAGCTGGGTGCTCCAGGTATCCCCCCAGTGTATGTGCTGATGAGAGTCCCCTTCTCCCCATTTCCCTGATAGAGCATGGTGCCCAGGATTGGAAATGCAGGAGGTCAGCATTCTTTCCTTTCCAATGGCCTGTCCCTTCTAAGGATATGAACGGCTCCTTGTCAGGCCTATTTAAAACCTTTTTTAACTTATGCAGAAGTTAAATGGGTTTTCACTGCAGGGCATGAAACATAATCCAAGAAGGTCAGACACAGGACCATTCCTTCCTTTCCCCCTTTTCCTGTCTTCTTGGAGTTTGCTCTTAAATCCTCTGATCAGATGCTCAGAGAGCCTTCGCCCCAGACTATGCAGTGTGGATGAGTGAAATGTCCTTTCCTCCCGGAGGCAGGGGGCTGCAGAGCTGACCTTCTCGCGGGAGCCATCTCTCTCCTCTGGGCACTGGCTCCGTGTGGGGTGTGCTCTGAAGTGCTGTCCAGCTGCCTTACTGGGGGCTGGCCGCCCTGAAATCAGAACATGTCTGTCCCTCTCATGGCAAGAACGACAGGCTGTAATGGCATGCTTTGCTCTGGAGCTTGGGGCTGACACTGGCACTCCTGCGATGTGCGTGTTGGATGTAGAGAGAGGGAGAAGGGAAGAGAGAGAGAGAGAGCTGTAGGTTAGCTGAGAACCTCATAAAGATCTCCTCCAGACCAGTCTCCTGTGGTTGGCATGTTGGGATGGAGGCTGGCGTTGCTGAGCCCAGCACCTGGGGAGTTCAGTTTCTAGGGCTTTGAATGTGTGGCTTGGGGTAGGTCCTTTGCAGAGTACCTGTATCTGTCAGGGTTCCCCAGGAAACAGTTCATCTTGGATAGTTCCAGTAAAGGCATTTCAATGACGAGACAACTTCTAGAGGGGGTGCAGGGCTAGCGCGACACTGAGGGATGTTGAGGATCCAAGGACTAGCAACACAGGGAAGTTCTTTCTACTCTTAAGACTGGAGGGGCAAGGGGAGGAGCTGGAGCCACTGAAACCTGGGGCTGGAGAGGAGGGGCTGCTGGGCTGGAGCTGGAGGGACTGGGAAAGTAATACCTCAAACCCTTTCTCCTCTTGCCCCCCCCCAAACTCTGGGCTCCTACCAGCCCCTCCCACTGACAGCTTGGGAATGCAGTGCACTGAGGCCACCCTGGACTGGGGAGGCGGGCAGAGGGCGGGTCATGGCAGAGAAGGTACTCGGTAGGTCTGGGGAATGCAGACAGAGAATGTCCAGTGCAGTATCATTAGTAGTCACGGTGCTTCTTTATGCCTCCCTGCCCTACCCTTGAAGATGTTCTTGTCTGCCACCCTCTAGAAGGCATTCAGACAATAAAATCACAACTGCCATCTTCTAAGCACTTAATATATGCTGGGAAGTTTATACTTAGGAGCTCGTGTTCTCTTCGCATTAACTGTGTGAAATATTATTAACTTTGATGCACAGAAAGGGTACTAAGGATCAGAGAGATGAAGTAACTAGACCAAAGACACACAGACTTGGGTTCCAACAGAAGTCTGCCCATCCCTGAACTCTAGCACTTGACCCCTCTGCCCCCTTGTACACTTGAACACTTTCCCTCTTTTGGAGAGGAAGAGAGCATCTGTTTTCCAAGCCACTGAGCTGAGTAGGGCAGACCTCGCAAAGACAAAGCAGATTCAGGAACTCAGAAGTGTAAGGGAGTGTGCTGGTTTGGAAAAGTACAAATAGCTCTACCTGCCAGGAAATAGTAAACTGATAAGAAAAGATATTGCACATGATCTTAGCCAAAAAGGTCAGGATGTGATACCTGCCAGGAAATAAAGCAAGGAGGAGACAAGACCAGGCCATGAGACTTGTGTCCTATGCAGAGGGGCATGGAGCATCAAGGATGGGATGGAGGAGAGGGGTCTTACCTGTCTACCCCTGTCTTCAGCATGGATTGGAAAAGGATAGGATGTAAGCCTGTCCATTCAGGTGGACACTTGCCTGGTGATGAGGGAAGGGCAGGACACTCAGAGAGAAACAATGGCAAGTCGGTGGCTTTGTCCTCTAGAGGCCTTTTCCAGCCCAATTAGAGGTCTTACAGAGAACACACTTGCTTGGGGAAGGGCTTCCAGTGTGCCTAGACTGGTCTTCAAAGAGAGAAGCTTCTCAAGGTAGTGACCCAGGTCATGGGCAGCAGCACAGAGATGGGCAGCTGTGTGATGCCTTCCTTAGAAGGAGCCCTGCAGGTGTCAGAAGGTACTCAGCATAAAAAGATCACACAGGAATGTTGCCTCTGCCCTCAGGGAACTTTCAGGCCAATCCCACACTCCAGGTTAGAGGGTACCGCCCATGCTGGCAGGTGACCTCAGCACTGTGTGGAAGACTTAGGGGGAAAAAACTGCCATCAAGGTTTATGGAATAAAGCTAAGAGATAGGCTTAGAATGAACGATACCTGAATTTAGGGTCTTCTTTGCCACTGCCTAGCTGTGTGACTTGGGTGAGTTACTTTACCTGTCTGAGCCTTGGCTTCCTTTTTGAAAGAGGGATTATAGCAAGCACCTAGAAAACTACTTGTTCCTGAGCTGATGGGTGCAGCTCACAGCACAGATGTGGCATAGCACAGTCAGTGAGCGGGAGCATGGATTGTTTCTTCCTGCCTCTGGGCAGAGCCTCCTTAGGTGGCCTATCTTCTGATGTGTCCAGAGCTCACTAAGTCAGGAGTAAGTTTACTCATGCAGAATTTTGCAGATGTGGCTTACCTGCCAGGCATTGTGGTGGGCACGACCGTGATGAGAGCTGACATTTGGGCAGAGGATGCAAGCAGAGACTTAGAATACAATGTGCTAAGATTCAGTCATAGAGAGTCGTCCATGTCTTCATAAAGGATGCTCACTGGACACCTGCCTTGTGGTAGGCACCTGCTGGCCCAGGCAGACAGAGCACATGTGCAATGAGAGGCAGGCAGTGACTAGGGAATTACAGAGGAACTGTGGGTGATGAAACATCCCAGGGTGCTAGGGGACCCTGAATATGATAGTGGCAGGGCTTGGGAGCATGGTAGGGGCTGACCCGCCTTAAGGGTCTGGAAGACTTCCATGAGGAAGTTACATTTAACCAGAAGCCCCAAGTCAGAAAGGGGCAGGGCTCTATCTAGATACACAGTGTGTAGCAGAGGGAATCATGGAAGGCTCCCAAGAGATGGTGACGTTTGAGCAGGCTTTGTGGGCCTCTCTGGTTACCGGCTGCCATGGCCCAGGGATGTTACATGGATGCCCATCCCTAGGCAAGCCAGGAAATCTCTGTGGGCCAGCCCCGCCCCAGACTCTATGCCACCTCCCCATATCACACATTTCCCAGCTCCCTGTCCTTGGAACCTCCCAACACACAGACTCCTGGCTGCCCTCCAGAGCAGCCTGTGCCTGAGGCTTGGGCAGCCAAGGGGCATCTAACAGAGAAAGCAGAACTGCCAAGAAGCAGGGGTTTGGGGACCAAAAGGCCCTCATCCGGAACTTCAGGATAAGCAGATCATCTTTGGAACTGGTGCTGTTACAGCCACCAGGAGGCCATCAAAAAATGGAGAAAAAAAATAGAGATAGCATTTTAAATTCCTGTGAACCCTTTTAGAATAAAAATGACAAAGCCGCAGGTCTGGTTGGCTGGAGGGACGTGGTTAATGGGCTTTGGGGGAATAGTCACTGATGGAGGCAGCTGCTCTGAGCTCCAGCTCACCCTTTTATTTGCTTTGTTTCTTCCCCAGAACACACCGGTGGGGACACCCATTTTCATTGTGAATGCCACGGACCCTGACCTGGGTGCAGGCGGCAGCGTCCTCTACTCCTTCCAGCCCCCCTCCCAGTTCTTTGCCATCGACAGTGCACGTGGCATCGTCACAGTGATCCGGGAGCTGGACTACGAGACCACGCAGGCCTACCAGCTCACTGTCAACGCCACGGTGAGTCCCTGTGCCGGGGGCCCAGGCAGCCAGATGTCATCCTCCTCCTACCCTCGGAGAGGGCACAGGATGTCAGCCTCCTTCCCTGCTAGGCAAGGCTTATAATGGTGATGCTGATGAGCATAATCATGATAACAACAGCTGATGTTCCTGAGGGTTCATGCCATGTCCCTGGTGCTGTGGGGAGCACTTGAATGGATTGTCTCCTTTAAACCTCACAACAATGCTATGGCATAAATATTAAGCTACCCATTTTACAGGTGAGGAAACCGAGGCTCAGGAATAATTCAGTGACTCGCTCACAGACTCCAGCACCTGCACTGGTAACCCCACGCATCATTCCTAGTGCAGGATGTCATCTCGCTCTGAGACACAAGAACAGAGGTGTCAGCCCAGCTGTATCCTGACACCACCCAGCATGAACGAGTCAGAGAGTCTGGGCATCCTGGCCGCTGCGCTAGAGCAGTGATACTTACACAGAAGGGAACACCCATCTGTGCCAAGTACTGTGCTTGGGTCCTGGGAATTCCAAGATAAATTAGTCAGGAGAGGGAAGGTCAAGAGGGATAATTATCCTATTTTATAGCTGACACTATTGAGACACAAACCGATGAGTGATGGGCAGCAAGAACCCAAGCCTGGGTTGTCCAGTGCCCCATGGTCAGGAGTCTCCAAACCTCCAAAACGTCATAGCTGCTTGGCCTCTGTCACCAGCCATTGTGGAGGGGCTAGAGGACAGGCAGGCCACAGCCTCAGTAGGGTTCTTTCCTTGCACGCCCTTCTTGCCTGCTCTGGCCTCCAGGCACAGCTGGAGCCTCTAGCTGGCAGCAGGGCGAGAGCTGGCCTGTTGGCCCTTAGACTTCTGTTTACAAAGCTTAGGCCAACTGTTAAACAAATCACAGGAGTCCCTCTTGAGCCTCTGGGACTCATCAGCCTGGCCCACAGTGCCCACCACCTGGCCCCGGGTCACTGCGGGGGGCCGCCAGTGGCTTGTGGGCGCTACTTGGCAGATCACAGAGCTCAGATCCCAGGGAAAGACACACTGCACTGGGGCCAGGGGCCAGTTTGAAATAGGAGGTTCCCCCAGGATTGGACAAGGTCCAGAGAGGCCCCCCAAACCAGGAAATGCAAACTTTTTCTTTCCTACCTGGTCCAGGGACCCTGGGGAGGCCACCTAGATGATACTCATGTTCCTGCCTTCTCCCCTGGTAAAGTGTTGGTTGCCTGGGAGGACATGTGTGCTGCTATTTGTGAGACTGACTTCTGGGATCAAGGGGACTTGTAAGACCGGAATCCACTTTGGGGGCACATCTGTATCCTTCTGCACACCCTTGCACACTCACTTAAGGTGGTGCCCCTTCTACCACTCTCCATTTGCTTACAATGGGGCCCAGAAATGCACAGATGCTTGCTGTCTTTTTCACTGTGAACTTGTCCCTGTGAGATATTTTCCATCTATAGTGAAAATGACTTCAGGCTGGGCCAGTGGCAAAGAGAGCAGAGCTGGGCATAGGCACAAATCTGGGTGGCCGGGCCTGTCAAGAGGCCTGGGCTCAAGCCGGGAAGGTGAATGTGGTTAAATTGCCATTAATCTTTCAGTGATCAGGCCTTGAAGCAGTGGAACAGGAGGGGCCACTAGATCTAACTAACTAGATCTAACTCCCTTAGGTCTTGGTGGCTCCCCCACCTGATGCACAAGTCCCTCTCAGGGCTGGCACTGTGCCCTTGGCTGCTGGCCATCTCCCCAAGGAGATTCTCCCATGTGGCATCTCAGGGAGCATGTGGGTCCCCAGCCTCTGCTAGGTGGGTGGTGGGTGGGAAAACATGTGAGTCCCCTGGGAACAACTTGCTGAGACCTGTAGGCACCAGAGTGAGAGCTGGAAGCCTGGCCAGGTGCCTGCCTGCCAGATGTGCCCACTGCCATCCCCTTTCCTCAGCCATGGGGTCCAGGGTGGGCTGTATGGGGGCATCTGTGGCAGGGACAGGGCTACAGCCACAGGTGTGGGACAGGAAGGGCAGATGCCAGACTGGACAAAGCCAGCTGCCCTGTTAAGAACAAATCATAACCACTGGCATCTCCAGCCCCAGAGGTCAAGGGCCTTCCTGACAGGCCTCCCACTCTGGCCCTGTCTGCCTGATGCCCATGCTGGTCCCTAGGTGAGAGCTCTCACCACTCTCTAGGGTGGTCCCCGAGCTTGGGCTGTGGGCCCCATCATCTCGGAGGCTGGGAGGCTGTCTCCACTGTGGTCTGGAGGGACACAGCTCCTCCTGCGATTCTCCCCTTCCTTGCTACAGCCATGACCCATCCTCAAAGCCTCTCCTCCATCTCCCTGGCTGCCCCCGAGGACTCTTTAAGACAACCGGCTCTTCCTTCTCCTTGAAGGCTCAGCATCTGTCTCTATGGAGGGCAGGAGCAGGCACTGGGCTTGTAATGTGCGGACTGCCTTGCGTCGTTCACATCATCCCAGACAGACCAAGGGAGGTCTAACCCAAGGCCAGTCACTTCTCCAGTCCCAGAGCAGAGAATTTACAAGGCCTAGAGTGCATAGAGGTGATTCCCGTGAGTCCCTTCATCTCACAGGAGGAAGTCAAGACTCCAAAAGAGGAGATAACTTATTTGACGTGACTTAGCAAATCAGCAACTGGGCTGAGGTTAGGGCCTCAGATCAAGACAGATCAAGTCAAAACGACACGAGTTGAGTCCTGGCTACATATTTATCAGCTGTGTGACTCACGGCAAGTTACTTAACCTCTCTGAGTCTGCTGAACTGGAATAACGGGCACCCCACAAAAGGGAACGAAGTGCCTAGTACAGTGCCTGGTGGATAATCTATTCAGCATGTCGTTTCTCTTCTTGGCTATTGTTATTCAGTAGCAGCAACTATCTCACATTTAGGGTAGTAGAAGCTGGGTTTTTCTTTTCTTTCTTGGTGAGCTTTTATAGGACCACATTTCCAACTATGAGGCTTTAAACATTGCCTGCTTGGCCACATGGCCTCTCAAGATTCCTTCCCAGGGTCCCCCAGATGTCACAGGCCCTGGAGCTCCCCCTACTGGTTCTACCAGCCAAGTTGCTTGACCAGTCAACCCAGAGTGCAGGGCAGGGAGGCAGGGCCCAGACTAGCCCTGTCTGTGGTCAAAGAGCTTTTCTTCTGAGGAACTCTCCCATCCTGGTCAATTAATTCCTTTGCTGTCCCTGGAAGAGAGGGTGCAGGAAGGAGGTATGGAGGGAGCAGTGGCCCCCAGGCTGAATCCAGAGAAGGCGCTAAGGCAGCACCATTCCTTTCTCCCAAGCAAGTTACCGCGCCCACCAGAGGTCACACTGGTCAAGCCTGGGGGTGGGGGGCAAGGGGCAGAGATGTGGCTCTGCCTCAGCCCTGCTTTGGACACTGGATACGCCACCTTCCACTGGGCCTTGGGGGCCCTGTTTGTGTTTTCCTGCACAGGTCAGAGACCACTGAGGGTTCTTAGAGTTCCTGAGCTCTGTGTGCTAATGTCCTTCCCTGTGGAAGTGTAGGAGTACACGTGTACATGTTTGCACACCTGTTGGGTGTTATGCTTGTGTGTCCATGTGTGTCCTTGTCCATATCACTTAACCTAAGCTGATGTATTCTTTGTCCTCCTAAGGATCAAGATAAGACCAGGCCTCTGTCTACCCTGGCCAACTTGGCCATCATCATCACAGACATCCAGGACATGGACCCCATCTTCATCAACCTGCCTTACAGCACCAACATCTATGAGCATTCTCCTCCGGTAAGACCCTCCCCCGCCCTTGTGAGACTTCCCTCTGCACTCTTGGTGGGCACAGAGGCCCTGTTTGGTGGGATGGGCTCCTTGGTGTTTCTGACTCCCACCTGCCTGGCACTGATGGGTGTCCCCGCGCAGTGAAGACCCAACCCCCTCTTGTACCCCACCTCCTTGCTCTCTCACTTCATCCCCAGAGCTCTCCAAGGGACAGAGAGCAGAGAATGGCTAGTGCAAATGAAAGGCAGCAGTTCAGAAAGCTTCATGTGGGATGATGGGGAAGGGGGATGCCCGTGGAAATCCAGCCTGAGCTGGAGAGTGAATTTGGACTCAGCCAGGCTCACCAAAACATCCGTGGGGCTCAGCCACAGCCCCACGGGTCAGCTGGTCAATCTGCCTCTCTTGGCCAGCCAACACTGCCCAAGATGGCGGCCACTTACTATATGCCCCACAGACCCGCTCAGGCTTGGCTCCTCCCTGAGAGCTCACAGCTCCTGCTGCCCCTTCTAACTGCCCAGACTTTGGGTTTCTCAAGGCCATGTGTTCAAGAGAGGTACCGATTGGCCATGGTCTGATTTTGCGCCATGTCACAAGGTCACAGGTTGCCAGCCAGCCTGTAGATTGACTGCCCATGGGCCCTGTGTCCACTGTGGCCCTGTGGACTGTGAGACAAAGCATACTGCTGCCCCTCGGCAGGGGCTCTGGGTGGGAGGCTGTGCTCAGTTGTGGGCCAAGCAGGCAGTGCCCTGCATCCTGTTTCTGGTAGCCATCTGTGCTTATGTGTGGACTAGAATAGAGTATCTGCTCTGGGCTGATGAATTAGAAAAGGCAGCTCCTCTGGGCAGACGCAACCCCTGAATGTACAAGCGAGCAGCTCTATGGAAAGAAAACTGCACCTCTCCTTCTATAGGAACTCAATATGCTTAGGGGAAGGAAACAGCTTTGAGAGCACAGCGGGGTGGCCACCTGATCACATGGCTATTCAGGACCCCCCCTGCCCCCCGCAGGTCTGCACAGCTCCCAGGTTTGGCTGCAAGTGAGAGGCAGGTTTCCCTGACCAGACTGCAGGCTGTGCTCCTGGACCACCACAGACTAGGAAGCCTACCCCCAGTTTGATTCTGTGGTCTCTCCTGACTATTGGCCTCTCCCAAGCACCACGCTGTAGGCTCCAGGTGTGAGAGGGTAGCCACTTCCTTCTTGGGGCCACTTGTGGGCTAGAGGGTCTGATGAGCAAGGTCGCCTCCTGTTGCAGCCAGTGTCAGAAGCTGCTTTGAGAGTAGAAGGGAACATCTAAATGTCCCCACTCCAACCCTTTCTTTCTGAGTGGTCCATGGACAGCAGGAGTTTAGACTTCTGAGACTGAACTCTGCCTCCCCTAAAACCTCTTTGCCAATAAGCCCACATATTCTCAGCCCTGACCTTTTAGATGAGGTGGGCCCTTCCATCTGTCCTCAGCTTCTGGCCATCCCTTCTTAGCGCTCAGTGCTCCTGCATGGTGCACTCACCCTTGGCTTCTCTCCTGGCCTGCGAGGATTACGCAGCGAGAATGGGGTCTGCTGTGGGCATAGCACACCATCAGGGCTCAGGAGGTAATTGTGGAATGAATGAATGGGTGAATAAATGAATGAACAGATGCTCACTAGTCAGGCCAGCTCTCCTACTATCCTATCATCCTCATCACACCTTGTGACTGCTCTACTCACCAGTCCAAAGTCCACCCATCTGTTGGTTCCCAGCTCACTGACGACCCTTCTTAGAATTCTTTTCCTGGCTTCATCCTCACTGGCCCACCAAGCAGAGCCATCTCTCTCTCCTCATCTCTGCTGCAGCTCCCTGTCCTTAGGCTGCATGGTTCCCCTCTGAATTGTAGCCACACCTGTAACATTCACAGATGTGTAAGTGGGTTACTTTGGGGCTCCTGGTCATCAGGGTGGTTGAGTCTTTGGGTCTCAAACCAAAGCCTCCCAGGGCTTTGTGCCCAGGGTTGAATGCAGGAAATAAAGGCAGAGCCAACTTGTAGGTTGAAGTGAGGACACGATGGTGGCCCGGCAGCTGGAGGATCTCAGAACAGGTCCCTGTACTACCATGCGCTTGCTTGGCCAGATCACACAACATCCAGACCTCTTCCTCCTTGTCTTAATAGTGCCTTCTTGGCCTGGTGGTTTTATGAACTAGAGCACCTAATAATGCTAGCGTCAGCAGATATTAGAATGTGGTGGGTTTGTGTTTGGATTAGGAGGTCCCAGCGTCAGCCTCATCTCAGAGTCTCAGTGGTCAGCAAGAAGGGTGTTGGGGTGAGTGTCCTCTGAGACCCTTCAGTTTGTCTCATCTTTCCCTGCATCCCTGTATTGTAGCAGAGTAATACTAAATCAAACTATTACAAAATAGGTGTTTTTTTCAGATCTTCAGGTTTCTGAGTCCACCTGGCCATTCATTCTATTTTTCATTTGTTTACTCATCCTCTACACATTTATGAAGTCCCTGCGATGTGCAGGGTCCTGTGCTAAGCCAGCCCCTCTCCTTCCCAGATGATTCCACAAGCCCCTGCTCGGATGACTCCTCAGGACAGGCTAACAGGTCCTTGCTCCCCTTGGCCTCAATCCTCCTTATGCTCAGTTTCTTGGCATCTGATATGGTTCTTTCTCAGGATGAGGGACCTTGATATCTCTTTGCCTTGCCACGGTCATCCCTTTGGTTCCATGAGGCCACTAAAGTCCACGTCTGGGGGGCTCCCAAAGGGCAGGTCTACTGCTGCTGCTGCGTCACTTCAGTCGTGTGCGACTCTGTGCAACCCCATAGACGGCAGCCCACCAGGCTCCCCCGTCCCTGGGGTTCTCCAGGCAAGAACACTGGAGTGGGTTGCCATTTCCTTCTCCAATGCATGAAAGTGAAAAGTGAAAGTGAAGTCGCTCAGTCGTGTCCAACTCTTAGCCACCCCATGGACTGCAGCCCACCAGGCTCCTCCGTCCATGGGATTTTCCAGGCAAGAGTACTGGAGTGGGGTGCTAGTGCCTTCTCCAAAGAGCAGGTCTGAATCCCACCTTTTGTGTGGTGACCAGGCTCAGGCAAGCCAGACAAGGAAGTAAGTTGTGGGGTTTGGTCTCTCCCAGCACCCACAGAATCACCTCCATATCCACACACCTCTGCTCTTCCTCCCTGCCTCCAGATTTGAAAGTTTACCTCGCCTCTTGCACAGTTTCCCATACACCCCTAAGCCTGATTTTTCCAGGCTTCTAATCAGTTTCCGTGCCTTGATCCAGGCCTTCCATGTCCCTTTACAGTGTGGAAGCCTGATTTAACACAGCACTTCCCAGGCTGGGCCAGGGCTGAGGAGCACCAAGGCCCTATTAGTCCCCCGGGGCCTCTGCTGGCCCGGGGGGCCTGCGTCCAGACCCTCGCCCACTCCCCTTCACTCCCCCTCTTTATCTGCGGCTCCCAGCATGTATGCCTCCCCCTATCAGTGTATCGGGCCAGCATGCCTCATCTAAAGTGTATATATTACCTAATAAAATCCTTCTTATTTGGGATTATTGCATCAAATTTTAATTTCCTCACTCGAGCAGCAGCATGTCGGCCTGCCCGTCAGTGAAGGACCGATAGAAGGTGAAAAGAGCGGATAAACGGCACAAATTACTGCCAGCCGATGCCTATCAGCCCTTTGACTGGAATTGACTGGAATTAAGGACTGAGAAATAGGATTTTCTGCCTCAGAATCTGCTGTGGCAGCTCTTGTCGGAAGTCCCCTTCAGCCCCCTCCAGTCTCCTCCCCACCAAGGGAGCCCCCCACTTCCAAAGCAAACTGCCTTTCAAGTCCTTAATCCTGTCATGGAAAGGGGGAGGGGCTGGGCCAGCAAAGAAAGAGGTGGGCAGCCCCCACCACCAAGACTCCAGCTTCAGCCACTCTCCTGGCCAGCTTCTTTGGAATGAGGCAGCCACAGAAGGGAGGGCTGTGTTCCTTCTAGAGGAATCCTAGCTCCTCTCGACTCTGTCCTGACTGGTACCCAAGTCTCAGAGGCTGGGGCTGCCTGGCAACCCACCCCCACTCACCAGAGCTTGGGACTTTAAGCAAATCCCTGAACCCTTGAGCCACAATCTCTCCACGTATACCCTCACTATGAGGACAAAACGGAGGACCCATGCGGGGGCCCAGCACAGTGCTCGGCGCACAGTAGGTCCTCAACTAATGCTAGGCCTCCTTGTGAGATCCTAGCTGCTCTGTCTATAGAATGGCCAGAAAACTCCTTCCCTCCAGCGTAGGGTTAATTAACCTGGGTCCTGGGAAGTCTGCATTTGCTGAAATTGTTTGGTGCATCACATTGGGTGCATTGTCTGGGAAGAGGTGCCTTAGCTTTCATCGGAGGCGCATGGAGGTTCCAGGCTCCAGAAAACAGTGACAGTCACTTTTACGGCTTTGTCTGTGCGCCCATTGCTGTTCCAAGCACTCCCTGTATCACTTGCTGAGGTATAGGGACTGTTTTATACCCATTTCATACATTGGGAAAACCAGGCAGTGCAAGGTTAAGTAACTCGATCAAAGGGTTCACACCCTGGCAGTCTAACCAGAGTCAGACCCCTAACACCCTTGCTGTACTGATCTTCCCACAACACGGAGTTGGGACCTCCAGGCCTGTATACCTTTAGCCTCTCTGGGAAGGCAGGGCCTCCTCTTTGCAGTGGGGGTTCTTATGAAGGGAAGAAGCCCCAGTAGCCAGGTGGGCCCATCCCTAGCCTTTGGGGCCATCTGTTCTCCTGGTCATACTCTGGTGCTCCTTGAACTGGGGTCCCTCTCTGGAGAGCCAACCTGCCAGAGCACCCCCCTGTAGAGGAGGGCACTTCTCCATCTCCTCATCTTAGGAAGTAAGTTTCAGGATATTGAAAATATAATCACAGAAACTCTGAAACAAGAGCTGTGGGCTCCCAGGAGCCCCCATGCCTCCCTGTTAATTCCTTCTCATAACATTTCCCGTCTTTGTGGCTGCACTTGTATTAAAAGCTCAGGGTTTTATTAAAAATGGATTTATTTATCCAAAAAGAGATGAAACCCAAACTTGTCAGGAGCCTTTCAGAGCTCATGTCATAGATGCTCAGGCGAGGCTTTTCCGGCCTCCCTGCTCTCTGGTCCTGGTTCGCTGCTGGACCGCCTACCCAGGGGGGACTCCAGGCCACCCAGCTCAGGGCTGCCCATGGGGAGATGCTCTCAAGGCCCTGAAAACTGAGGGCTCCCTGGCTGCCAGCTCCCCTGTCTGCACAGGCCGGCACTGGCCCCCTTCCAGTGCTACTGAGGCTCAGTGTCCTGACCCCAGTCAGCCACACCAGGCCCTGGTTGTTTACTATTTGCTTGTTTGTTATTATGTGATTTTTGGCTGCGTAGAGTGGCGTGCAGGGTCTTAGTTCCCTGACCAGGAATTGAACCCACACCCCCCTGCAGCGAATTCATGAAGTCTTAACAGCTGGACCACCAGGGAAGACCAAGATTTATTGTTTAATGACTGTCTGAAATGGTGCTTAGATAGGCACTGGGCCCAGCTGACCTGGCAGTCCAAGCCCTGCCCTCAGCAGGCCCGGGACAGCCAGAGAACCCTCGTGCTGGAGCGCCCAGCATGGGTGTGAAGCCGTGGGCTGTGGTCAGATGGGCTGTGAAGCACTTCCTGGCAGCTAGAGCCTCAGACCAGAGTCCCATGTTTTCAGAACCTCCTCCTGGGGACATATTCAGGAGGCTTAAGAGGTGACACCATATCCTGTTTAAGAGGTGACGCCAGGAAAAGCATACCCCCGAAAGGATCCCCCTGGAGTGAGGGGGGAGCGCTTTGTGTAGACCCTTCAGATGTAATGCAGTGCTTCCCATATGACCTTCCATGGACTGCTAGGTCCAGGGCTATCAAGATGTTACATGAAAAGAGCCTGTCTTCAGCTCAGAAAGCCTAGAAGAGCAAAGGTTGATGGATCTCTTTATCACTTTGCTACTTTTGGGAGCCTTTACCACATTTAAGCAGGTTGTGCGTCTCCAAGGGAGGGATGGGGGGTATATGTTTCCCCACATTTGACAGGAACTAATGCTTATATTAATACTTGTGACACAGAGCCAAAACCTTCATAAATTACAGTTATCATTATTTTATTTATCATATAACCTGTTACAGAGGCAGCGTTGTCTGGTGGGCAAGAGCATTTTGGAGCTAAAGTACCTGAACTTGAACCCTGGATTCACCATTCACTCCTTGCAGTGGGACCTTGTAAAGGCCACTTACCTCATGGCCCTCAGTTTCCTCATCTGTAGAATGGAGCTGTCTCCGGGGTAGTTGTGAGGGTGAAATGAGCTAAGGCATAAAAGTGCTTGTAGCAGCGCCAGGCACAGAGCCAGTGCTGGAGGACCCCTGCTGCCGTGGGTGCCTCACACTCTCACACAGCTCAGGTCCTCAGAACCCCTTTCAGGAGGTACACCCTTAATGGCATCTTTCTCTGACTTTGTAACAGTCTGTTCCCCGCTCTAGACAGAGCTCTTGTGGAGGGATGGGATTGAGGGGAAAGGTATGATTTCTCTGCAGTAGACGTTTCCTCTGTAACATTCTCACTTTCCTTCAGCCAGACCTGGGGGTGTTCCAGATTGCTGCATATCTGGGTTCAGGAGAGGCTGGAGCAATAGCTGTGTGTGGTTAGCACTGCCCGGGAGGGAGAGGTGGCGGACGCCCCTCCTGTGTCCTGGCAGCTAGACCAGGAGGAGTCGGGGAGGCACCGTGCCCCCCAGGGCACTCCGTCCGGGGCAGAGTCCTGCATGTCAGGAACCAGTCTCTCTCCCCAAGAAAAGGTGCTCAGATGGGGGTAGAGGGCGCAGCCTGCAGGCTTCAGTCTCTAGCTGACAAATGGCCAATGCTTGAGAGGCACCACGGCTATTAGCGACCTTCATGAGATGTGCAAACGCCAGAGCTGACGTCTCCCTCAGCGCTGGGTACAGGGCTGTCCTACTTTCCCTCCATCAGCTGTGGGACCTGCAGCCTGGACCAGAAGCTGGGCAGACAGGGCTGGTATGAGAGCGCCCGCAGAGCGGACTGAAGGTTTCCCCAGGCAAGGGGCGACTCAGCAAGTGGTGGTGGTGAAGTTAGATCGTATGTTCATTTACTAAGTGAATCAACCAACCAGTTGGTATTTGTGTGGGCTAAGTCTCTTCAGTCGTGTCCAATTCTTTGCAACCCCACAGCTACAGCCCACCAGGCTCCTCTGTCCAAGGGATTCTCCAGGCAAGAATACTGGAATGGGTTTCCACGCCCTTCTTAAGGGGATTTTCCCAACCCAGGGATTGAACCCAGGTCTCCCGCATTGCAGGTGGATACTTTACTGTCTGAGCCACCAGGGAAGCCCAAGAATACTGGAGTGGGTAGCCTGTCTCTTCTCCAGGGGTTCCTTCTGATCCAGGAATTGAACTGGGGTCTCCTGCATTGCAGGCGGATTCTTTACCAGCTGAGCTACCGGGGAAGCCCCACTCCTCATGACCCATCCTAAATGCCGCCACTTGTACAGCTCTTTCCTCCTGGTGGACTTCTGTATTTTGGGGTACAATTTTGCCTCCAAGAAACCCCATATCTGCATAGGAGTGTCTGTCCATACGTCCTTGACCCCTTACCGCAGACTGCGTGCTCCTCAAAATCAGGGGCTATTCCAGCCCTGGGCCCGTCTCCCCAGGTGCTGCAGGGAGAATGAACGGGGTGGGGGACAGAACCACGGGAGGTAGGGGCTGCCGGTCGCAGTGCTGGGTGGGGCACGGTTCAGAGGGCCGTGGTGGCCAGCACAGTCGTCACGGTCATCCCTAGGGACACCCACTTTGGATTTGTGATGCTTTCATTCACAGAATAATTCATCCTTGATGTTCTTCTTTACTCAGTGAAAACAACGTCCCAGGATTTTGTGTTATTCATTTTAAGATGGGGCAAACTGAGACCAGAGAAGTGCAGCAAACCTCTGAGGTCACACAGCAACTTGATGTGTTCCAGATGGAGACCAGGTCTCTTGTCCTCCTGCTGGCTGCTCCTCCATCAGTTCTTCCCTGGGTGGTTCATCCAAGTGAAGGGAGATGGGGAGGGGAAGAGGGAGTGAGAGCATCAGAAAGGTTGGGCCTCTCCCGTGGACACTGAGGTGTTTGCCTGGGGCCTCAGTGTATATCCCAAGAATGATAGGGGCAGCTAAGGTCTCTGTACTCGGCCTCTACTTCCTAGACTGACCTGAGGTCCCCAGGGGGAGGGAAGCTGTGGGTATCAGGACAGCTACACGAGGAGCAGCACCCTGGGGCCTGGCCTACCAAACTCAAGTCCTTTCTCTTTTCCACCCAGGGCACGACAGTGCGAATTATTACTGCCATTGACCAGGATAAAGGACGTCCCCGGGGAATTGGCTACACTATCGTCTCAGGTAAGGCCTGGGGTGCCCTAGTGCCCCACCCCTACTCAAGAAGAGCCACTCTAGGAGTGTCAGGTTCTGTAGGTGTGTGGGACGGTGGCATGAGGGGACCTGTCCCCAGGGACAACCCCGGCCAAAGGATTCAGGAGGGAACTGCCTAGATGAAAGAGGAAGAAGCAGGGGAGGAGCAGAGGAGCTCGAGACAGAGTCTCGGGTGTGGGGGGCCACTTGGGTGATGGTGGGGACAGGAGTGCACATCGCTTTCTGGGGTCTCCGGTGTCTGCGCACTTTGGAGCTCTGAGCCCAGATCATTGGTGACTCTTGTCTAACCTGCTTCAATACGCTGGGTTTTTCTTTGTTTTTCTTTACTTACTTGATGAAAAGATGGCAGTTTTTACATCATTTGAGAACTAATCTAGCTGTAACTTTGGCTGATTTCATGCTCTCTTCACATTTCTGACCATTAGACAGTCACATTTATCTGGAATGTTGCCAAGAGGCATGTAAGCCCTGCTTTCCCACCTAGGTTCTCAGATGAGCAGAGCAGTGATTGAGTGCAGAGAGAGTTCTGGTTGGTGGGACCCCTGACTCCACGTCCCTGCTCAGAGACTAACAAAGCAGCAGCTCCTTGGCCGTCTTGGGTCTGGATGGCTTTGGAGCAGAGGAGCTGGTGAGAGGTGCAGGGGAAGCTGCTCACTCACACACAGACTCTGGATCGATCTGTCTCTGTTCTCCCACCCCACCCTGGCCTCCCTGCCCAGCCTGCTGGTGAGTGAAAGGTGAGCCTGGTGCATCTGCGAGGGAGTGGGGAGCTGTTTGAAGGCCAGAAGGATGGCAGGCCACTAGGCTAGTGTCCACCCCATTGCCCCTTCCTACCACACTGCCAAGAGAGTAGACATGGCATTTAGGGGCATTTTCTCCCTAAAGCTCAAGACACCAATGTGTAGTGATCAAGAACATGGATGGAGTCTCTTGAGCATACTATCTAGGGGAGGATCTCCACACTTCAGTCTCTCATACTTCAGTCTCTCATAATATGGGAGCAGTAAGAATATCTACCTCAGGTGATTCAAAAATCAGAAGGCTCATTTTATGTAAAGACCTTAATAAATGTATGTAAGGTATTGATACTTTTTAAGTGTTAACTGTTATTAATGTGCATGCATGCATGCTTAGTTGCTCAGTTGTGTCTGACTCTCTGTGACCCAGAGAGGGCTACAAATGGGCTGTAGCCCTCCAGGCTCCTCTGTCCAAGGGATTCTTTAGGCAAGAATGCTGGTGTGGGTAGCCATTCCCTTCTCCAGGGGATCTTCCTGACCCAGGGATCAAACCCAGGTCTCCTGCCTTGCAGGCAGATTCTTTACCATCTGAGCCACCAGGGTCATCCAATAATACCTTCAGGGTGCTGAGGGTTAGGTGGTAGGAGGGAGACCAGTCACATCCTTGGGAATGCAGGAAATCAGGGGTATTGTGGACTCTCTGTGACCTGCACCTTCTAGCACAACTGTCACTGTGCTTCTAAGCCCATGGGACCCTAAGAGCCAGGGCGAATGTCAGACCAGCTCGTGTGGTGAGTAGCAGCAGCAGCAGTGTGGGTGTGGGCCTGTGCTTCCCCCACCCCTGTTCCTCCCCATTTCTCATGCCCAGCACAGGGCTCCACAAGAGTGAAGTCCAATTTGTACTTGTAGAGTGGGTGAATGGATGGATGGATAAATGAATTAATGTAAGTTACTCTAGGGTAATGGGTTTTCAAATTCCATTTTGCCTAAGAATCACCTGGGAGCTCCTACCAAAAATGCAGAGTTCTTGGCATCCATGAAGGTTCTCATTCTATAGGACTAGGGTGCGGCCCAGGAAAGGTCCTTTCTCCTTGAGCCCCAGAAGCAGCTGGTCCTCAGGCCACGATATGGGAAAGGAGGTCCTAGGAAGGAAGCCATTCTATAGGAAGGCAGAGTCCTCTTGGGAATTAGTGGGCTCTCTCCTGGTGGGCCCAGAAGGGAGATCCATGCTGGTGCTGGTCTCCTTCATGAGTTTGTCAAATTGGGAAGCAAAACAAGTGCCTCCCAGTAACAAAGGGCTTGCGCTGGAGATCTGAGCAAACACCAGTGAGCCCCAAGGCTGACAGAGCAAGAAGGGGGCACCTGGCTGGGTAGGGGATTGTCTCCTCATCTCATTATCTCTGGGCTGGTTCTAGACATACTCCCAGACAGGAGTGGGGAGCAGAAAGTCAGGACCTGGCCTGAGGTCATGGACAGCTAGAAATTCCTCTCTGATACCAGATGGCCATCCTCCAAGGCATTGGTCTATTTCCAGTCTACATTGGGTGCCAAGCCACCAGCCCCAGACCCTCAGGCCCTCTACAACAGAGATAGTCCCAGCCACCCCTTTCCCCTGGAGCAGGAGGCTGGAGGGCAGAGCTGCTGAGGCTCTGGTATCTGGATGGGGCTCTGGAGCTTAGAGTCTGGGGACAATTACCTGTAGCAGCATCGCGTGAAATGGCAACATCCTGCGAAATGTCTAGGGACACACTTTTTTGGGCCAAGTTTCTAAGTGCAAAAAACAGGATAAGAAGGGAAACTCAGGATATGAAAGTAGAGGTAGAGGATGCATGCGAACGTGGGTGCAGGAGGCAGAAATTTCTGGAAAACCTCAAGCACTTAGCATAGCTTTATAGGATTCCCAGAACAGATGTGCCTTGAGGGCTCTTAGAAAGGATGACAAATGGGTTTTCTCTTACCTGCCAGCTTTGATTGATTGGTAATGGCTGCCTCAAGGGGACCAGGAAGCCAAACAGGTTCAGCGTGGTCTTCAACTAGTAGAGTCTGCTGTGGGTGTGGGAACGGAGGAGACTGCACTGGGGCAGCTGTCTGCCATCCTTGCTGGGACAGCACTTGGACCACGTTCGCAGGGTGGTCATGACGGTCCTCACTGTAACGGGTATTTGTCACCAGCAACCCCACCCGATCCTTTTCAGACAGTTTGGGGAAAGGGCAGTCCTCTTTCTTCCCTTCCTATCATGAGCACCTGGTTTCCCTCCCTGCCCTTCAGCCCAGGCCTGGGCTGGCATGGACCCCTGCAGGCCAGCCCCAGTCCAAGTCTAGGCAGGCAGACAGGCAGCAGGGCGCACTGCCCAGGGGAGCAGTGGACAGAGCCTAAGATTTGACCTCTTCCTACTCCCCTCGGCTGGTCAGTGTAGACACTACTGTAAAGAGCATTGTCTACTGAAGGTTTGGCCTCTCATGCCTTCCTCTCCAGTGGTGTTAAGGCCTCTGTGGCTTGGCCAGTGCCTGTTAGGCTCGAAACAGAAGAAGGGATGCCCTGCCAGTGTCCCTTCATGCTGACTGCCCCACACTGACCCCGAGTGCCTGGTGGGAGCCTGCTCCAGCTCAGGTACCCTGGAATTATTTTCATTTGAAAGAAAGGACTGAGGGCCTCAGGGGCTCCCAGAGTCAGGTGTGAGTCCTGAGGGTACTGTGGGCTACCCAGTCTCTGGGCAGCTTAGGAGCCTGGGCAGGTGGTCTGTCTCAGACACAGGCCTGAGCCACAGTGACACATGGTACACGGTTAACCTGCCCAGTTCCCTGAGGCCCCATCCCCTCCAGGCTGTTTATCAGCCCTGCAGCTGGGGGGATTTATGTCCGCATACCAGTGCTTTCCCCATTACTAATGACCCCTCTGTTTTGCCAAGAACAAAGAGGCCTTCAGAGGTAAGTTATGGCTCCATTGCCATCAATTTGTTCTCAGCCTCTTGTGGCCAAACTACGACTGGAGAATGACAAGGCTGTTTCCCAGAGAGGACCTGGCATGGGCCCCATGCTCCCTCAGGCTGTGCCTGCCCTGCTACTCTCCAAGGGCATCACTTCCTCCAGGGTCTGACCTCCAGAGCTCTGCGGGCTCCTGTCTCCAGTGGTCAGCCTCACCTGTGGTCTGAGCAGACACCCTCCCCTGCCAGATGGACATAGTCCTGCTTCAAGGCTCGGATGCACCCCTGCCCAGCAGAACACTGGACTTGTAGTCCAGAATTGTCAGTTTGAGGCCCAGCAATGCCACCTGCAGTGGGGTGTTCAGGCAAGGCGTTTGGCCCTCTTAACCCCATATCCTCATCTGTGGAACAGAGATGACAACTCGCATGGCAGATAAGACGATGCCAGAGAGACCTTAAAGGACCATGAAATATTAAACATTATTAATTGTTGAAGAAAGTTCAGGACCGGGGTTTTGGGGACTCTTACTCATTTCCTCCTTCATTCATGTAAAGATAGAGAGGTAAGTGGTTGAGCGTGCAGGCTTTAGGGCCATGTTCAGGGTGGTGACCACTAGCTGAGCTGGTCAGTACGGTTGCCTTGAAATGTACAGAGCTCTTGAAATGCAGCTGGTCTGATTTGAGATGTGCTGTAAACACACAGGGTTTTGAAGACATAATATGAAAAATAGATTGTAGAATATCTCAATAATGCCTTACATAGATGACATGTTGAAATGGTATATTCAATATACTGGGTTAAAGATAACATATTACTAAAAGTAATTTTACCTATTTTTTCTTTTAATGTGGCTACTAGAGAATATCAAATAGCAGGTGTGGCTTGCATTCTGTTTCTATGGGCAGCTCTATTCCAGGGGTAGGTGGCCTTAGCTTGCCTTCCACTACATGTGTAACCTTCTGGGCATCGGTTTTCCACTCTGTGATGTGGAGGTAGTTATAACCCAGGTCTCACAGGGATGCTATGGCGTGTATACACTTAGCGGAGCACCTTAATGTGTAATCGGTGCTCAACACACAGGGACATTAATATCCACCTACAGTGGACGGAGGGTCTTCTCTGTCCTAAAGTCCTGAGAGCTGGTAAGGCCTGAGTCGCCGTCTCAGCCGCAGGAACCTGCAGGCGGTCTGGGGGAACGCTGCAGTGCCCTGGTGGACCGCTGTGGAGACAGGCATGGGCTGCGCTGATCACTGTTGATGTGGGGCAGTGGCTCCCAGGGGGGTCGGCTAGACTGTTCTTTCTACTCTTGTATATATTCAAAAATATCCCTCATAAGAAGTGAGCAAGAATCCGTGGGAGGGGATACCTCCCAGCCATCACCGGGAGGGGAGGCTCACCAAGGAGAGATCTTCTAAGCCAGCCCTGACAGATGAGCAGCTAGGAAGGGTGGAGGGAGGGTCTGATGCAGGCAGAGGAGCAGCGCGTATCAAGATCCCAGAGCAGAGAGAGTGTACCCAGTCGCGGAGCTGCAGTCATGAGCATGGCTGAGCACAGTGCGTGAGGGAGGCCACAGAGGGGAGACGAGGCCAATGCACAGGGTGTGAAATGCCCTGCCCAGGAGAACACCAGGCCCTGGTCCTCAGGGCAGGGGGGCACCAGTTCAGCAGGGAAGGGACATGATCAGGGGCGTGTTGTGCAAAGCTCTCAGTGGGTTGGGGGAGGGCAGGTGGGAGCAAGCAGGTCAGCAGTGAGGCTGCCCTAGTGTGCCCAAGTGATGGACATCACAGAGACAGAGCCAAGGACGGTGAAGAGGCCATGCTGACAGGAGGAGACTGGCGGGGCCATTGTTGCGACACCAGGAGGAGCCCAGGACTGGACCACGGCCCGAGATGCCTTTAGAGTCCCTTCAGGCGGAGAAGTTATTTAATTTCCACCAGTATTTGTTCCAGAGAGGCATCCTCTCTTCCCAGTTAAGTGACCTGTAGGGAGTCACTAAAACTCTTGAAGCATCAGTTCCCCCATCTTTAATCTGAAGCTGATGGTGTCTTTCTTATGGAGTTGTGACACTGAATGAGACCATTACATAAAGCAAGTGACGTTTGGTGCCTGTCCCCACAGGTCAGCACACCGCCGGCCGCGCATTTCCCTCCTGCCTGCCACCGGTCAGGATGCGGTGGGGACAAGCACACACCGTGCTGTCAGGAGCCCATCTGACTAGCTGTGGCCACTCATATGTGTCACAAGCAGGCCACCTGGGTGGTCAGGGGACTTAGACTGAAGGCTCCTCTCAGTCAGTCCCAGGGGCTCTAAGGCCTGGCATTCTGTCCTGCTAGCGTTTTCCCACAAGTTCCCAGACTCTTCATCTCTCCTTAAGCACTCGTCACAGGAAGCCCATCCAGGAGAGGCTGTGAAGCAGTGGTCCTCAAGGTGGGGCTTTGGACCAGCAGCAGCAGCATCACCTGGGGGACCTGTTAGACATGTGAGTTCTCAGGCCACCCCAGAACTGCAGAGTCAGACTCGGGGATGGGGCCCAGGAGACTATTTATGAGGTCCTCCAAGTGAGTCCAACACTGTCTGAATCCTTTCCTCCACTTTAGAGGCATTTTGATTTTCCAGAAGTACTGGACTGCTGGATTCTGTCATTTGACTCTCTTCTTCCCATCAGTCAGTTTAGTCAGTTCAGTCACTCAGTCATGTCCGACTCTGCGACCCCATGAATCGCAGCATGCCAGGCCTCCCTGTCCATCACCAACTCCCAAAGTTTACCCAAACTCATATCCATTGAGTCGATGATGCCATCCAGCCTTCTCATCTTGTGTCGTCCCCTTCTCCTCCTGCCCTCAATCTTTCCCAGCATCAGGGTCTTTTCCAATGAGTTAGCTCTTCGCATCAGGTGGCCAAAGTATTGGAATTTCAGCTTCAACTTCAGTCCTTCCAATGAACACCCAGGACTGATCTCCTTTAGGATGGACTGATTGGATCTTCTTGCAGTCCAAGGGGTTCTCAAGAGTCTTCTCCAACACCACAGTTTAAAAGCATCACTTCTTCAGCACTCATCTTTCTTTATAGTCCAACTCTTACATCCGTACATGACTACTGGAAAAACGATAGCCTTGACTAGATAGACCTTTGTTGACAAAGTAATGTCTCTGCTTTTTAATATGCTGGCTAGGTCCGTCATAACTTTGCTTCCAAGGAGTAAGCGTCTTTTAATTTCATGGCTGCGTTCACCATCTGCAGTGATTTTGGAGCCCCCAAAAATAAAGTCTAACATTGTTTCCACTGTTTCCCCAACTATTTCCCATGAAGTGATGGGACCAGATGCCATGATCTTAGTTTTCTGAATGTTGAGAACTGCCGCTAAACAGACCCTTCTCCAGCACCCAAAGGGCCCCTGCCACCCTGGGGTATGATGATGTGGTGAAGGAACCCAAGCTAGTGCTTCCCACTCCAACCTGCATTATAGCCCCCGTCTCAGCCCAGACTCCACTTTCAGGCTGAAGAAGCCTACCCTCTCCCATCATCTGCTTTCTTATCTGAGCGCTGCTTCTCTGGGTCTCCCGAAGTTCTGCCATATACCCCATTCGTTAGGTGCCTGCTGTGTGTGAGCCCCTGGCCATTTAATCCCTCACAATAGTGTATGAAGGAGACAGTATTACTGCACTTTGTTGGCATGCACGGCAAGGTTCAGGGACTTTTGTATATTGACCAAGGGTCACAGCCACAAAGTGGAAGACTAGGGATTTGATCCCAGGTCTCTTGGGCTCCAGAATACAGCCAGAATTTGCATGACAGCAGCTGTTCTCAAAGTGATGTCTCCAGATGTCTCCACCTAGGTATTGTTAGAAATGAAAAATTTTATACCCTACCCTAAACCTGAATCAGAAATTCTTGAGAGTGGGGCCTGCATGATACTGTTCTGATGGCTGAGGACCACCCTTTGAGAAGCTCTGGTCTTGAAGAGCAGGTGTCATCAACAGATCAGTATTGCCCCCAAGGGGGCAAAATTTTGTTCTGAGAGGTAAAAAAAAAATACCTTACTCCTTATATGTATAAAGCACAGATATATATAGATATAGATATAGATATAGATATGCTATATTTGTGATATTAAAATTTCATGCAGGTTAGGGAAGCAGTTAGAAAAAATGTCTTAAATGGCTAGGGAGGTTGGAGGGGCGTGTGATAATGAAAATAAAGGGTTGAGAAACAATGGCCTCAAATGAAGAATAGGTATGCAGTATCAAGGTCGAAACCCCTCAGTCCCAGCTTACAAGGCAGGGGCCTTACCACTGGGTCATGCTGGGGGACCTGCCCAGGTATGTTAGTGAAAGACAAAGTCTTCACTCACCGCTTGCTGAATTTTACTTTTAATGTTACCCAATGAGGAAGTTCCTTAAAAACACATTGAACACTGAAATGAAAGCTGTGTGTGTGTGTGTGTGTGTGTGTGTGTGTGTGTGTGCGCGTGTGTAGAGAGAGAGAGAATAAGCAGTCATATTTGCACAAACCCGCATATGCCAGTACATACACCTCCACATATGCCAATAAATAATTCGGGCCCCTGGCCATGGCCTGGTAGGGGACAGCTATCATAGGAGACCATCATTTGAATCACTTCAAAGACCTTGTGATTAAGCTGCTTGGCATTTTTCTCCCCCCAAGAAGTAAAAACTTAGGAAAAGCAGATCTGCGTTGCAAATCGGAATTGCACACCAAAGCCCCTGGTGTGGAGTACATACTGGGTGCCTGAAAGCCCCAGAAACCTCAGGGCACCTGGCCAGGCACAATGGGGCACAACTGGAGCCAAGAGGGAGCCAGGGAGGAGTCAGGGCTGATCAGAGACAAGTGATGGGGTCAGTTGGAGGAGGGCGTACAAGGCAAAAGATGTGAGTTCCTGAACATTTCTGGGGGTGAGAGGGTCATCAGAAAATTTATCTCATGGAAGTTCTGGACAGTCAGAATGGGAAGCACTGGAATGAGGATGGTCTCCTAATAGGCTGCTACACCAGACTAGGGGAGGACTAGGGTTTGTTGTGGAGATGTAAAGGAGGAGATTCATCAAGGCAATGAAGGAAGAATGGATGGTGCAGGGAAAGAGGGAGACAAAGAAGCATCTAAGCTCTAAGTCTCGGTATCTAGGGCCCCTGTAGTGGCCTAGGCAAAAGGGGGCGTATTCATAAGGAGAGGTGATCTGCTTACACCTGTGACTGCCATGTTAGACCCATGTCAGCACATATTCCAGAGCAGCCACTTCCCAAGTCAAGGCAGAAATCACTAATTGATCCTAGCACACTTTCCCACTGAGCCTGAGTGGGCCTCCAAGCCATCAGCCACTAGTAGTTGACAGGCATTCTCTAGAGAGCTGGAATGAATATGCCATCCAAGGTTTATCCAGTTTGCATCCTGTGGCTCTCTTCTCTCAACAATATTTAAGGGGCAGTGCCTCTGACTTTTAAATTTTTTAATTAAAAAATATTATTCACAGTGCTCTGCCACCACCGTACCAAACCAACAACAGGAGGTCACACTAACACTTAATCCCTCTGGTAAACCACGGGAGAGCCCTCACTGCATTCTCCCTGTTCGTCCTCCCTCCTCTCTTTGGGATTACACTTCTTCACTTCTGCTCCCTACACTCTCCTGTGCCCTGGCTTTGTGCCTTTCCTGAGGCCCTGCACGCTCTTTGTCGGTAGCTGTGCCTTGCCTCTGGCATCCTTCCCATGAACTGAATTGGCCAGTGGGCTTTGAAGAGGTTTCACTGCCCTGGTCTGAGACTCTCCCTTTCTGCCTCTCCTCTTTCCTTTACCTTCCTCATAGGCAGAAGTCTCTGACCCTTGCTCAAGACACTATAGAGCCTCCTATGGGACCTGTGGGAGCTTACCCGGAATCTCCCACTCAGGTCCAAGCAGCACCTGGGTTCCACCTCCACAGCTGGGCAGGGATGGCACTTGCTCAGCTCAAGAAGCAGTTCTCTCCAGGCCTAGGGTCTGGCAGACCAGTCATGGCTGAAGGCTACTTTCAGGGGCTAGGGCTCATTCTAGTCCATGCCTAGAGACTGCTTTGGAGAGAAGTTCTAGTCTGTTTTCCCTATGTCAACAGGCATTTGTCTTATTAAAAAAATTGACTCGTTTCTAGTTTTTCCTCATCTGTAAGTAACTGTTTTTTATTGCACTGAGATCCTTGGAGGATTGTGAAATTAGCCAGCATTTATTTTGCAGTCTCTTTCTTTCTTATCTTGGCACACTTCAAGCACACAGAACTGATTTAGACATCGTCTTTGGCTCAGAGTCAGCACTGGTCCTTGTATGGCTCTCTTTAGTTTCATTGTTAGTTTTTAATACTTTTGGGGACACTTGTGAACCCACCAACCAACCCAAGAGCCAGACCGTCACTCATCCCCCACATCTCCCTGTGTTCCCCATCCAGTCCATCCCGACTCCCCGTCCCACAGCCATCTCTTTGCACCTGCGTTGTTTTTTTTTTTTTTTTTATTTCTTTGGTTTCAAAAAATGTTTTGTCACATGTGCATATTGCAGTTGTGTTTGAACCTTATTTTAAAAGTATGTTACACGTAGTCTCCTGGGACTTGTGTTTTCTCTTCAATGTTATATACAAGATCTGTCTGGTTTTTTTTTTTTTGGTGTCATTATTTGTTCATTTCTATTGCTTTGTATTACTTCATCATGTGAAGATATCACAGGTAGTCCTTTTTCTTGTTGAATGATGTATGCACTGATTTTTGCTATTGCAAACCATTCTGCTCTAACATCTTGCGTGTCTCTCTCTCTAAACATGTAAGAGAGGGTTCGCTCTGGGCTATATACACTGTCTGTCACCCTCACCCTCACCCTTACCCCAGAACGCGCAAGTCAGAGCCATTTTACAGATAAGGAAACTAGACCCACAGAGCTCATGAAACACTGAGGGTCACACAGCACAGAAGTTGAGGGCACAGGATTCAAACCCAGCTTTTCTTGCTTCCAAAACCCACATCCTTTTTTACCGTCTTTTACTATTCTGCCTAGGAAACCAAATGATTCATGTCAACCCCCTGGTCTGTGTACCGAACTAGAACCCCAGGATTCATGCACTCAGTTAACCAGCCAATATTAATTGAGTTCCTACTGTGTGCCAGGCTCCATACCAGACCCTGGGGACCAATTGTGAAGGGAAAATTGCTGTCACTGAGCCCACAGAGCTCACATTCTAGTGGGGAAGACATAACTAAATATCAGCAAAGACAGTGTTTCCTGGCCATATTAAGCATTGAGCAGGAAATACTAGTGTGAGAAGGTAACTGGGTTGAAGGGCCACTCAGGAAGAGGGGGTCAGGAAGGCTGGACTGGGGGGATGTCAGCCGCCTGACTCAGCCTCCCCAGGGTGTGGGGTTGGCAGGAGATCTCATCCCTCCCTCCTCAAAAAAGGTCTCAAATATCTTTTGGGAGATACAATGAGCCCCTCTCAGCAGCTCACATTCCCTGCCCCCTTTTTCATCTCACTCCCTGGATGACTGCTCAGCTTTCAAGACAGCCCCCAGCCGGGGCTAATCTGAAATAAAAGTTTTTATTTATCTAGCTTGATACCTGGTGCAAGGTTAAATCATACAAGAGAAAAAGTAATAAGAGAAAGATTAAGTGTAAGGCGCCGTCTTAGGCATGCCCCTTTGCAATATGGTTACAAAGATATTAAGCTCGAAGTCACCCACAGCCTCACACAGCTGTACCCTCCCCTTTCTAGGCTCAGTGATGGAGTGGGTTCCAAAGGAGGGAGACACCCTGGGGTGCCCTGCAGAGAGGGTGAGCAAAGCAGATGGGGTTCTACTGGCTCAGCCTATCAGCCATCTCCTGCCCCTACACGGCTCTGATTCATGATTTCCCAGGGGAACAAAAATGTTGACATCTGTACCTACGTTCCTGTCAGCATCTCCATGTCATCAGTATTTATTGTGTGCCTGCTATGGGCCAGGCACCCTGGAGAGAGAGAGGGAGAAATCTTAGGCACAGGCCCTTCTCATGGCCAGCCTGGCTCAGGTCGCAGCTGACCTTGAGCAAGTTACTTCTGTCTGTGCCTCAGTCTCCTCATCTGTACAATGGGAATATTAATAGGGTTTATTAAAACATTATCCTCTGGTTGATGACAAATGCATACACAAAAAGATACTAGGATTCCTCAGCACATAGGTGGTAATGGAGACTCTAGAAAAGTAAATGTCACTGGCTCTTGCTCCTCCTCTCTGCCTGCAGAAATCAAAGACTATAGCCCTTAGTAAATCCCCAAGCATTGCAGGGCCCCTGTGGGCAGGGAGGAAGGCATGTGCTACCCACCTGACCTGTTCTTTTGCCCCTGATCCCTTGCGGGTGTCCCTTGCACAAAGCCAAGTCAGTAAGTCACCTGGGTTGCTGCTGTCAGCACCCTCCCCAGCCACTGAAATGGCCCAGCGTCCCCCGGGCACCCCATGACCCTGGAGCAAAAATGGATCATGGGTGGACACGGGCTGCTCATCACCCCCCTGCAGCTGTACTTGGGCTTGGGCCCCTCAGCATCCCTGCTGGGCCCCTTTATGCTCCATCTCCTCCCCCACCATTTAAATAGCTTCTCCCACTCCATCCTTCAGCTGTTCTCTGGATGGAGCCCAGACAGGACCACAAGGACACCATGCCACCCTCCCCATCCCCATCTCTCCTACAGAACCCATGTTTTCAAGCAAATTTAAAATGTGGAAGGAAAGGAAGGGATCTCTCTTTTAGCCCATGTGTCAGCAGCTGCAGGCCCACCAACAGAGTGACCAGACAGGTCCAGTGTCAGCCTCAGGGGAACCTGACTGCACAGGTAATCTGTCACAGAAGCCTAAAGCATGGCATGTATGACGGATGCTCCGGGAGGTCAGGAAAGTGCTGGCTCTTGAGAAGGGCAGTCCTCGAGGGATGATTTGGAGAGACCACAAGGAAGGCGATGTCACCAGTCACCAGGCAGGATGTAAGCACACATTCAGGGGACCTCCCCATCAGCCCCAACACCCTCTTACAGCGTCGGATTCACACTGGGAGAGCTTTCAATGCCAGAGTAAAGGGTCACAATAACATAGGAATAGTAACGAACACTTTTGTGGATGCTTAGAACTAGATCTAAATGCTTCCCCTGCATCAACTCTTTAAAGTCTCCTACTAACCCCATGAGGTAGGTACTGTTATTGTCAGCCCATTTTGCAGATAAAGAAACTGAGGCCCAGCTGCCCAGAGTCACGTGGCTGTTGGAGGGAAGAGCATGGTAGCTCCAGAACCCGCACTTCTCCAGTGCCTCTGGCCTCCCCTCCCCCTGCCCTGAACACCTGCCGGTACTGCCGGAGGCTGGGAGTCACTGGATCTCCCCATAGGCTGGCTGTCTTCCTGTGCCCCCACAGCCCTCCCTCTGCCTCTCTGTCAAGAGCTCCTCGTGAGTCAATTAACTGGCTGCCCCATTCAAATATTTGACCAATATTCTAGAAACAGAGATTTCAGGGCAGATATTTTCACACATTGATTGAAGTGAACAAACATTCTGACACAGAAGGGATTTATTGTTCACATTTTCCTTCTGCTGGGCCGTGCTCCATTCCAGCGCCTTCAGAAGGCCTTTCTTTTGCGGGGGCCAGTAGGGTGGAATCAAGCTGCCTCTGTTTTCCAGCTCACTGCCCCTCCCACACCCTCCTGCTGCCAGTGCAGGTAGAAGCACCATTCCGAAGGACCATATCAGTGAAAGGCTTCTGAATCAGTGAAAGCAGAGGCTGAAGGGCACTTCACAACAATGTCCAGCATAGCAAGGGTTGTTTTAAAGGAGCCAGTGACTGATTTTTCTTCTTAATGACTGTGTGTGTGTGTGTGTGTGTGTGTGTGTGTGTATGCTTAGTCATGTCCAGCTCTTTGTTGGGCCCCATGGACTATAGCCCACCAGGCTCCTCTGTCCATGGGATTCTCCAGGCAAGAATACTGGAGCGCATTGCCGTTTCCTCCTCCAGGGATCAAACTTACGTCTCTTTTGTCTTCTGCACTAGCAGGTGGGTTCTTTACCACTGCCACCACATGGGAAGCGCCTTAATGACAGCGGGGTCTTAAGTGTCTGAGAGAGATTCAGCTGGGACTTAAGGAACACTTTGGAAAGGAGGGGTTGAGGTCCTGGGATGCTGTGGGTCCTTTCTAAATTTGTGGGGACAGGAGAGTCATCTCTTCACAACTCAGCAGATGCTTAGTGAGGAGATCCTCGTGAGCCAGCCTCCCTTCTTGGTGGTCTTGGGGAGACAGGGTCTAGAATGGAAATTGGAAACGGAAAACAATTCTGTGAGAAGCTTAAGGACTTGCTGGGCAGTAAACATGTGAAAAGTTGCTTGTCCACCCATACAGCGTTTGCTGAGGGACTCATGCTGCCAGTAAGTCCTCCAGGAGATCAGAGGAGGCTGAGTGTGTTGCGGGTTGGGGGGATGGGGTGAGGGCAGCAGCTTCACCCCAGCTGATTCCCCAGAGAGATGATTTTAAGTGCCGCATGAGTAGGGCGTGAAATAACACCGAATCACACAGTGAGACGGCTATTCCCTTCTCAATTCTCTTTTAGATTTTCTATTTCTGTCAGCCCTGTCCAGGAGAAAGTCCAGTTGGGTACTCACATCTTGAACACTTCTTCACCATTTGGCTCATCTCTCTATTTAACAAACAGAAAGCAGGCTAGAGCCTTCAGATGCCAAGCTGATGTAACTAAACTCTCACCACATAGGCTCATTTTATCTATTTTATAATCACTATTTATGGCCAATGAACTGGTTCTCCATTGATGATATTCTTAAATAGACTCTATTAGAATGATTTTTTAAAGAAGAAACTGAGTCAAATGAAAGAAAAGTGGCAAATAATAATAATAGGAGTGACATACAGATATGGAAAAAGTTGGATATCCAGATGACTGGATTGGGCAGTCCTAACACTGGAGTAACTTGATCTGAGCCTTTCCTTATCTGCACTCTGGGAGGGATGATGGACCTGCTGCAGGTTCTGATAGTTGTAATCCATGCATGTAAAGTGCTCCAGTGTCCAACACCGGGCAAGAACTCTGGAAATACCAGCCCTCTATTGGATAGGATCCTGTGAATGACATCACCTTAGAGATGGGGGAGAAGGTATTACTGGACCTGAAGGATGAGTGAGTTAGGTAGGTAGGAGGGCATCCCAAGCAGGAGAGACCAACTGGAGCAAACTCTTTGAGGAAGGACTCTTCATGAGATGTCTGAGGGGCAACAGACCAGGCCACTAGGCTGCAGAAAAGGAAGGTGATTTGAAGGGTCAAACTAAGGAGTGTTTGGTTGTGCCTTTCAGGGCACCTGTGGCCCCAAGAATTTGAGAACACTCGGAAGCTCAGGGAAAGGTGCCTTGGTGAGGCTGTGGGGTTCCTATAGGAATCCGGGGCAGACCTTCCTCACAGTCAGACCTCCCGGGATGAAGAACTGGGACAGAGCTTGCACCCTCTCTCTTTTCTTACAGCATCTGAGTTTGCCTCCTATGGCTTCAGCAACAAAGTATCAGAAACTCAGAGGCTTAAAACAACAGAAATGTTCTCTCTTATGATTCTGGCAGGCCAGAGTCTGTGGTGATTTAGCTCCATGGGGCTAAAGTCACAATGTCAGCCAGGCTGGTTCCATCCGGATGTTCCAGGGGGAATCCATCCCTTGCCTCCTCCAGGGACTGGTGGTTGCCAGCATTCATTGGATTATGCCCAGATCGCTCCAGTCTTTTTACCATGGTCACATTGCCCTCTTGTCTACAGTCAGATCTCCCTGTGCTTCAGTCTTTCAGGACTCTTGTGATTATTTGTAGGGTCCAGCCAATAATCTCCCCATATCAGGATGCTTAACTGAGTCACATTTGTAACTTCCCTTCTGCTATACAAGGTAACATTCAGAGGTTCCAAGAGTTAGGACCTGGATATGTGATGGCCTTTATTTAGCCTAGCACAGCATCTTCGCCCCTGTCAAAAATTTACCCCACTCATACCTCTCTTCCGCACTGGCTCCCTCATGGTCTCCCAGGATGAATCCATGCATCTACCTAGTCCATGATGGCCATATCGACCTCTGTCATCACAGCCACCCTTGAAATGTCCTTTCAGCTTCTGTCTCAGCTGTCTGTCATCTCCATATTCTAGTTTTCCAGTTCCAGACTTCCTAGAAGGGGTCAGATTGGCCGGCTCATCATCACAGCAATGTCCAAAGCCATAGGGAGCTGGCAGCCTGAGATGGTGTCACCCCGAGCAGCTGGTATGGAAGAGGGCAGCAGGGCCATGAGGGGGACCAGCCCCAAATTTATCTAGTACATTTAAAAAGATAGGCAGATAGCCCAGTGGGACAGAATAGAACCAGACCCACATATAAATATGGGAACTTGATATATGATAAAGGTGGCACCACAAATCAATGGGGGGAAAGATGAGTTGTATAGTAGCTGATGTTGGGAAAACTAGCTTGCTCTATGGAGAAAAATAAAACAAGATTCCTACCATACGCCAAGGTAGACTCCAGATGGATTAAAGACTTCAAGGTGAAAGGTGAAATATAAAGCTCATAAAAGGAAATGTGAGGGTATATCTTTGTGACCTTGTAGTTGAAAAGGACTTCTTACCACCCAAAGAGCATATGCCATAAGTGAAAAACTGATCATCAAATGATTTCTAATTCCATTGAAATATATAGACAAAGTTAACAATAGATGACATATGTGAAAAAGATTTTTGCAGCAATTAAAAAATCAGCACAGGACTAATATTTAGAATATATAAGAAATTTCTACAAATCAATAGGAAAAGTTGGGAAATTCAATAGAAAAAAGACAAAATACTTTCACAGAATGGGATGCCCCAGAGATTACTGAATGTATGTAGAGGTACCAACAGTGACTGGAAATCAGAGAAATGCAAATGACAATTACAATGACCAACTTCTCCATACCCCTTGCCTGTTTTGTAGTATCGACAAGTTATGGATGGATTTTAAAAATGAGTATTTTTGCAGTTGATTTGATGATAGTAAGCACTGTCTTTGAATTGCACTTAAGTGAAACATTTTGCCCCCCAAATTCCATTCTTCTTACTAGTAGACCAGTATTATAAAAATGTGCTCAATTATTATTATATATCAAATTTCATAAAAAAAATGGTGGAGATTTTTTTTCTCTCTTATTCAGTAAGTACTAACATTATGTCCTCAATTTTCCCTCTTGACCTGCAAAGTCTAAAATACTTACTTTGGCCTTTTATAACCCCTACACTGAAGCTCTGTATTAGTTAGAAGCCAGATACTATTGGGTTAAATCACATGAAATCACCACTTTTGTAGGTCAAAAATGGTTGAATGTGAGCAGTTTCATAGGATTCAACTTAATAGATGTACAGGCAGTGAAATAGATAAATCTTTAAAACCTAGTGTTGAGTGATAAAAGAAACAGAATAGAATAGCATAATACCATGTCTGTAGCTGAAAAACACATCAGCGACAGTAGATATTTAACAATAATACATACATGTACAGAGACATTTAGCAGCGCACAGGACTGGTACTTCTTTGGGAAAAGAGGAGTAGGATGGGAGGTAAAAGGGGAAACCCCACCTAACTAATAATAACATTGACTAACATTGATTTGGTAATCACCATGTGCCTAGCACTGCTTTACACAGCCCATGCATTAACTCATTTACTCCTCATAGCACCCCGATGGGGAAGATACTATCACTGTTGCCACTTTGCCAATGAGGAAGTTAAGTAACTTGCCCAAGGCCACTCAGCTTGTAAACATCAGAGCCAGGATTTGGACCCAAGCAGTTTGGACTGCAGTTTTGGAAATCAAATCTGGAGTCCAGTAAGATGGGTATTGTTCGAAGGGATGTAGATGGACCCCACAGATCTGAAGAGGCAAACACCCCATTTACCTAAACCCGACACCACTCCTTGTCCAGGATGACACCCACCTCTGTTTCTTTCTCATCTTGCTTCTCTGGAACTCAAAGCACCTGCCTCAGCCACTGGCCATCCAACAGGCACACAGTTAGGAGGTATGGACCATGTTCCTAACTTGACTCACCCTGGAGTGCTGGGTTGTGCCACCCACAGGACAAAATGACCAGCTGGCTGCCCCCTGAGAAGTGCTTTGTTTGCTGAGGTGACAACTTAGGGCTTTGGGTCTGTTAGCTCTGAGTTCAGATCCTGACTCCAAGTTCATCTGGCTGTGGCACCTCAACAATCACTTTTGTAAATTGACATTCAAACCCCTACCTCAAAGAGAAGGCAGGGCCTATTTAGCACAGTGACTGAGATGAATAGTAAGTGTTGAGTGAATTGCTATCCTTCCTAAGCTCATTGACATCACCTAGGGGAAGTGACTGCTTTTCACTGTACCTTCTTGAAAGTAGGAAACTTGGGAAGAGCAGAGAGGAGCCTGCTGCCATTATTTATCCATCTTTCTATACCCCTCCCCTCCTTTAAACCTTATTTTCCCACTCACCAGCGCTGGAAGCCTTCCCTGACCACCCAACTTCCCTATCTGCTGAGTTGATGGGGAAGGTTGGTTATTCCCTTTCCTTTTCTGATGGGAGGTCGTGCTCAGCCAGCTCAGCTTCTGTGTTCTCTCTCACCTGCTGTTCCCTACCCTGTGCCAGAACCATGTCCTCTCTGGCCTATGGCTGCCTTGTTGGCTCAGGGTCCATAAGCAGCTGCCTTCTTATCTTTGTTCTCTTCCTCCCCATCATGGTGATCATGGTGACTATGGGATCCTCTGGAATCCACAAGTCCATCAGGTCCCTGGGACTTGAGCCTCTGAACTCTGGAGGCCTCCTTGGGCCCCATCCACACTTCCCTGGGAACCCGTAAAGCAGCCATTCTTTCCTAAGGGGCTCATGTGTGCCTGCGCAGCTGCCAGGGGCCTTCACCTAAGTTATCCACCCTCTGTGTGACACGGCAAGGGAGGGCTGGCCTTCCTATTTCACCCCATGAGAACTTGGAAGTCAGCTGGATGAGGTCAGCCTGGGATTGCCCAGGTCCTGTGTGGCCTGGCCAGCAGTTGCTACCAAGCCACCTTCATCTCACATCCAGAACCTTTTTGTCACACCCCAACCACCTCCACCCAGAGGTGACCCTCTAATGTCTATGTTTCTACCATGAAATCCATCTACCTCATCATTTTTTCGTGGAACTGAAGGCTATCCCAACTGCCTTTTCTCTGTGGCCCTTGTGACTCAAAACAGCTAACTGGGGCTTGGCTGGCATGCGGGCTGGCCCTGGGAAGCCTCTCTGTGATTAGCACTGATGTTCCTCGGCTCCAAGAATGGTGCCTTCTGCTTGGCTCCACTTGGGAGTCTAGAGAGTTCGCATTGCAGTGTGGGCTCAGCAGGGAGAAGGGACTGGCCTGAGGGAAGAGCAGAAGACTGAAAGCCACTGTGACCACACTCCTCCTGCACTGTAACTAGGATGTCAGTAGACTCCCTCCCAAGGGTGTCATGCCAGACCATCTACAGACATTGCATGTTATGCTGACAACAAACTGTATCAGTGTCCCCATTTCACAGGGGAGGAAACAAACCCCAAGAGGTTATGTAACTGATAGGGTCATTCTAGACCAAGAAATGGCCTGTCTACATGAGTCTGAAGTCCATGTGCTTTTCATAGGCCACTCTATCCCATTGGATCTTCCTGACAACCTTGTCCAGACTTTGTCTATGCTATTCCCATTTCGTGGATGGGTAAACTGAGGCTGAGAGCTCAATAAACTCAAGGTAGACACTGAGCTGGCTCCTGGTCCAGTCCTTATTCTATTGTACATAGAAGTTTCCTATCCATATCAGGAAACCTCCAATTCTGGGAAGTAGGAGTGTAGGAAGGAGAGGACAGGGAACAGTATTGCCCTGAATTGGCATAGAAACAGCTGGGAGGGATGGCTGGATTGTTGGAAATTAAGAAGGGTCAAGCTGCAGAAAGTGTTAGAAGCAGGGAAACGTGGTGTGTTGGGCAGGAGGGAGCTGTGTAAGGTCTAGGAGAAATGAAATGCAGACTTGATATCTTACAGTGCTTGTTCAGCCCGCACCATGGCCTGCCCCTCAGCCCAGGCCACCCCCTCCCTCCCCCACCCCTGACACTGCCCAAGGCTCTCTCCCTCACAGGTTGAGGACATTCGGGCCCGCTGAGGTCAGGTCTTTGTTTGAAGGACGGATAATTAATCCCACGAAGTAATCCCAGCACACTCTGGCAGATTTATGGAGATCGCCTCTGTCCCAGGAACTCTGCCTTATCATCTTTCATTTCCCAGGCAAAGCGAGTGACTTGTTATATCACAGGCCTCACGCCAATAGGAATTTCATTTAGGGGTGTTCTCCAGGTGGAGGGAGATTGATAAGGCAGGCCGGGGCAAGAGCTTGTGGCGGTGCTGGGGTCAGGGAGGGAGGGTGCAGGATAGGCACCTTTGTGCCTTCACCTGTCCCCTTGCCAATCTCTAACTTTCTCCCAGTGCCAGGGGCCTGGCTTTAGAGGGCTCACCTGTCACACGCCCCAGGGACCCATATGCATACAGTCCAACCCTCCCAAGTCACAGATGAGAAAACCGAGGCCACAGCAGCGAGGAAGGGACCTGATTCCCAGGCTCACTCTTTCAGCTACTCTGACCTAGGCTCTTCCTCCTCGTTATGTCTGCCCCCTCCCAAGTTCCCTCCTGCTCTGCCCTGACGCTGCCTCAGGTACAGGGAGCTGTCAAGGTCCATCTGTGGGAGGACGCCTCAAAACCCCACAACAGTCCTTGGAGCCTGCCTCTGTAGGAGGCTCTTATGGTAAGGTAGGGAGCAGAGTTTGGCAGACCCGGCAGCTCATCCCCTGCACAGAGCTGGGTCAGCTGAACAGGGAAAGAGGGCCTGGTCCTGGAGGGCAGGGTAGCCTCCTCTGGTCTGTTGGCTCTGCCTTTAGTTCCTGGGCAGTGCGGAAGTCCTTGTCCCTTTTTGTAACACAAAGAATTGGGGCTAGTTTGATGATTATTCATTAATGTTTATTATTATATGAATATCTAATACCTCTCCTATCAACTGCGGACACAGCCATGAACAAGAGAGAAAATGCTGTTGTCCTCATGGATCTTATGGTCTGGTGAGAAATTCAGAATATAAACTATTGAACAGATGAATGAATAAGATAATTTTAGAGAGTGACAGGGACTTATAAGAAAATAAAACAGGGTGTGAGGTATGATGGAGAACGAGCTTCAGCCACTTCGCTGGGGGTGGTGACCTCTTTGATATGATGACATTTGAGAGGAGACTGAACAAAGATAGAGGAGATAGCCACGTGGAGGTTTGGGGGAAAAAGAGTTCTAGGCAGAGGCAACAGTGTGGAGAGGCCCTGAGATAGCAAACAGCTGGGTATATTTAAGAAAGAGAAAACTGGAAAAAGACGTTTGATGAGATTCAAGTGGGGTGGGGAGTAGAGAACTGGGAGTAGGAAGTGAGGTGAGAAAGCTGATCAGAGACTGATCATTTAGGGGCTTTCACACGAGGGTGAGGACTCGGGGTTATTCCATTTGCACTGGGAAGACATTGCAGTGGAGTTACTTGATCTGCATCAGGCTTTTGAAAGATCTTCTGGGTGGAGAGTGAGCTGGCAAGAGGGCTAGAGAAGCAGGGCAACCAGCTGGAAGGCCTCTGGGATATCCAGGTGAAAGATAACCTGGAAGGTTCATCATGCGAACCATCTCAGTTGTATCTATCTGTCTGTCCAGCCGCTCACAGCTTTCCCCATACTACCCCAGCTTCTTTGGCAGCCTTTCTCTTTCAGGAGAGCCTGTTCATTTTCCTGAGCACCCCTGGGCTTCGCCTGCTGTTCCCTGCCCCAGCTCCTCCCTCCTGCATCTCCCCATGCCTCTCAAGACAAAGCTGTCTCATGGGCCAGCCTCAGAGCCACTCTGCGCACATTCCCCACTGCATTCACATTCCTTCACCCGACTCTCAGAGCAGGTAGGCAGGCTGCAGGCACCCTGGAAGGGAAGGAAGAGTCTGGTCACCACCCAGACGACGGGGGACAGTGTGGCAAGCATGCAGGACTGCCCTTGCCAACTTGGCAGTCCCTTGTCAACAGGAACTGAGCCTGGTGGGGCTGGCTCCTTCCTGAGGCTCACACCCGGTTCTCGATAATTAAAGCCATAAGTCATCTTCGGACAGGGGAGCTGCAGGCTGGGGCTGCCACAGCTGGCAACGCTTGGGGCTTAGTGCTGGGAGGGAGAGTGGGCACATCTGGGCAGAAGTTGGAGGAGGTGGAAGATCAAAGACTGCCCTCAGTCTGGCCTGGACGAAAAGGTGTTTGGGGTCTGAGGAATCACTCAGTGCCATCGGCGGTGCCAGGAGCTTCCTCCACAAACAAAGGGTTCCTTCCTCTTTTCCATGGGCACTGAGAGTCTCAGGCTTGTGAAACATCCCCAAAGATGCCATCTGTCTCCAGCTGGATCCTTTGCTTCCCCTCCCCTGCAGAAGCATACATTCACAGAGCTTGGAGTGGGGGCACCATAGAGTGCCTGTCCCTTCAGCTCTGTTGGGAGCATCTCAGAGAAACAGCCCTCCTGCCAAGGGAGTAGGGGTCTATAGCCCAGGCCAGCTCCTGTAATTGAGAAGGATCCCAGGCCACGTGTCCTGAGAGTGGTCCAGTGGGAAGTACCCTGAATTCCAACCTTCCTCTTTCAAAAAAGTGGTCAGAGGTCTCGCAAAGATTTTGGTGACCGACCATCCTCCCTGAACAAAAGGCAAGGGCATCTCTCTTTTTCCTGTTTCTTGCTTGCTCAGCAGAAGTTCCTGCCTGTCTGAGCCAAGGGGATGGAAATGTCTCGGGACACCCCTCCCTGTCTGGCTGGGCTCACTCAGCAAGCATTCTGAACGCCCACTTGGTGTGGGGCACTGGGCCAGGGCCCGGGGACATGATGAGACATCTGGGGCTGATGCTCAAGCTGGAAAGATGAGGGCATTCTGGAAGCCAGGCTGCCAGGATGAAATGTCACCCACCCCCACCCACCACATGTGCGTGCGCACACGCGCGCACACACACACACACATACATTAGGCCAGGACCCCTGGGGAGAGGGGCAGGACCAGGGTCACGGGCAAATGTGAAATATTAAATATTTAGGAAAGTACAGAAACTGACATAAAATACCCCCAGTGTATTTATGGCCTAGATAACTTTTGGTGACATTTGACCATATTTACTCCTGATCGTTTTGCTCTTCATTTTGTTCTTGTTTCAGAAGTGGAACTTGACAGATATTGTTATAAGAACCCTTTCTTTCATTTTTGGTGATCCCAGAAGCTTGGTCTCTGAGGACTGAGTAGGGAAGGTTAAGGCATCTAACCCTAATGTCAGCCTCAAAAATGGCCCCCAGCTTGCCTGTAGTCTGTCTTAGGTGATATTAAGGACTCATCAGCTTTGTTCTGTGTGGTAATGCATGTCAGGCCACATTTATGAAATCCATATCAGTGGTGTGTACAGTATTTAAGGATGAACTGGACTTTGCTCTGATAACTCCATTGGTGTCAGAGGTGGAGTGAGTTCAAAAGAAGGAAGATTGGCAAAATACTGATGCTTACTGAGTCTGGATGATGGGTGTGCAGGGCTTCGTTGGGTTCTTCTCTCTGCATTGTTTGTCTTTGAAATTTTCCTTAGTAGAAAGTTTCTTTTTTTCCCAATATGATCCCAAAGTTGGCAGGACACCCACCCCTTGTCTAGAATCCATGTCCAAATGTGTCCTGGACATGTGCCCAGACATGAGCCAGACTTGAGGTTGACCCATCTGGTGCCAGCTCTAACTCTTACTTTGCTGTGTGATGCTGGCCCAGTTCCTCACCATCCCTGGCCCTCAGTTCCCCCAGGAGAGAAGGTAAAGTTCGAACATGATTGGCTCTAACCATCTTCAATTTTCCGTCTCGGACGCTGGGCACATCTACCTTGCGTGCTCAGGGTCCCCACTGGAGGGCAGTGGGTTTCCACACCATTCCTCAAAACAGCCTTTGCAGAAAGGGTTCTGTGGCCAGATAAGTTGGAAAGACATCTCATCACAACATCATCCTTGTCCTGGAAAATCACAAGCCATATTAGCACATTAAAGGCTCTGACAAGTCCTGTAGCAGAGATGCCTGTTCAGCATTTCCCAAATTTATTTGACTGTAGAACTTTAAAAAGTTGGCCTTTCCTGTACCCTAGGCATCAGAGTTACTGGGGACAACCTCTGGGAAACCCCAGCCTTTCAGTTTTCATGGGGGCTCCTTCCATGAAGGATGAATTTGCCATTTTTTTTCATGATGATTCTGACTTACTTTCAGTAGAACATAAGATTTGTTTTTCACATTGCCGAGTGGATTTTGTCCCTAACTAAATCTTTAGTTTTTTCTCTCCAATCATTCCCTGATCAGAAACATCTGCTTTGATGTCACACACTGAGTCACTGACCAGATGCTGGAAAACCATCTGGCATCAGGAAACTGGGCCCGGCACCATTTAGAGCGTTCCTGATGGGGCTTTCTAGAAGCAATGTTTCTAGGGAGGTGTAGGACAGAGAACTCAGTCTTTGCTATCAAATACTATAGGTGCAAATTTTAGCTCAACCACTTACCAGTCATGTGACTTGGGACCAATTTTTTTTTTTACCTCTCACCTCAATTTGGTAATGGGTGAGGACAAAGCTGCAAAGAATGTGTTGAGTGCTGAGTTTCCTTCCTTCTTCAAAAAAATTTGTAACAACTAATGTTTACTGGCACTTATTATTTGCTCAACTAAATAGATGCATTTCCTGCTTTCATGTTCCCATCATCTACATGAGACAAGTATTGTTGTTTGTCGCTCAGCTTGTCCAACTCTTCTATAACCTCATAGACTGTAGCCTGCCAGGCTTCTCTGTCCATGGGATTCCCCGGGCAAGAATATTGGAGTGGGTTGCCATTTCCTTCTCCAGGGGATCTTCCAAACTCAGTGCATTGGCAGGTGGATTCTTTACAACTGAGCCACCAGGGAAGCCAGAGACAAGTATTACCTCTCCTCTTTAACAGCCAAGGAGACCAAAGCCCAGAGGAGGTAGGTAACATGCCCACAGACACATAGCTTATGAGGAGTTATGCTAAGATTTTATCTCTGGTCCTAGATGCTATAACATATGCCCTCTTCACAAAAGATCTGATCCAGCATCTGAAGCAATGCTGATATTATTAACCTCTTACCTTACCCACCTGGTTAGCATTTATTGGTTCTCAGGTAACCCAGATGGTATGATGACAGGCCCTGTGCATCCTTGGCTGAATGCTCATAGACAGCCATGGAATCCTAATACTGAAAGAGTCCATGGTGACTTCCAGGCTCCCTGATTCTCCAGGCCGCCAGATCCATCCTCAGGGCCCCCTTGGGGGGAAGGGGTACTGACTGTGCTGAACTCCAGCACAGCCTCTCTCATCTGCTCCAGCCAGAGCAGCTAGCCCTGGTTTTGGTTGCTTTATACACTGGGATTTAGTGCAAAATTTTCTCTGTTAAAAGGATTTTCTACTAAAACAAGGAAATTTGAAAACCACTGTCATAGAAAGGAGAAGGAAATGGTGACCCACTCCTGTATTCTTGCCTGGAAAATTCCATGAACAGAGGAGCCTAATGGGCTACAGTCCACGGGGTCACAAAGATTCGGACACAACGGAGTGACTAACACACCATAGAAAAGCCCCCTCTTTTTTAAACAGGGGAGGACTCTGAAGCCCAGAGAGATAAACTAACTTGCCCAGGCTCTCCAGCTGTCCTCCTGAGCCCCAGAGAGATCTCTGTCCTCTCTTCAGGACTCAGCGGGGATCGGATTGAGGGGGACTTCTCAGCCCTCAGGGAGCCCCTCAAGGTCAGTAGTCTGGGCCAGTTCTGCCAGCTGGTGGCCAGCTTCTATGAAGATAACTGTGTCTGAGGCTGGCTCCCTGAACCTCGTCCGACCACATCTATTTCTAGGCCGCAGAGCCCTGACGGAGCACAATTTGATTCATAAATTACCCTGCTCAAGGTGTGTGTGTGATGGGCTCTCCTTCCCAGATTTGAAAGTCATTCACTCCGAAACGTGCAGTACTTGGGGTGGAAGCGGGGGCAGCTGTGGGATCAGCACTCAAGGAGGGAAAGCAGCAGGAGAGCCAGGGTTGGGGGGCTGGGAATCAGGGAGCCTTGCTCCATGTTCTCCATCTCACTAATCCTCCCCCCAACCCCAGGAGGCACTTTCCAGTATCATCACCCCTTTTTGGCAGACGAGGAAACAAGCTCACAGAGGTGGCGTCACTTGCCTGCCCAAAGTCCCATGGCTGGAAGTATCAGAGCTTAGATTCGAACTCAGGGCTTTCTGATGCCAAAGTTTTTTAGTCTGTCACGATGATGACAAGACAAGGAACTGAACCCGCAGCATTTAGAGGAAGAGGTTAGAGTCTGGGAAATAGGATCAAAAGGGAAGTTCAGGAGTGCCGAGCCTCCTCTTCCCACCAAGCTCAGTGTGCACCGACAGCTGGCGTTGCCCCCCACCCTGCCCTTCTTCACCACAGTCTTTCCCATCTAATGTCTTCTTCCAGTTCTAGGCACTGCTTACTTCCACCTGCCCCAGGCACTGGGTTCACTATCCTTCACACATACCCTATGTAGGCTCAGCACTCTACAGTTCGTAAAGCATTTTCTGGTCCCTTATTCCACTGGACCTCCAAATAGCCAAGTGAGGAGGAGAGGTATTCTTACCCCCAATGGGGAAACTGAGGCTCAGAGAGGCCCACAAGCCCATAAGTGTGCATCCAGTCAGGTCCTTTATGAGTTCTTCAGTCAGCTTTGTCATACATAAACTTTGTCCTTCCCCTGAGGGTGACCAGTCTTCCCCCTTAGATGGTGGGCTCCCCGGGGACATCACCCATCACCCCGTCACCCTGTGCCTCGGACAGAGAGGCCTTGTAGTGTGGTACACTGGCCCAGTCCCCTCGGCCTGCCTTTCCCTTGTCTCAGTGCTGGATCCATGCAGAGGTGCTGGAGGAGGGGGTGCCGGCTTCGTCAGGATGACAGACAGCACACACCCCACTCCGTGCCTCCTTCTCCTTGGGCATCTGATCACTGTCCTCTTTGTTTTCTTAAGTGTCTCCCCTCCTCCTTCCCCCCTCATACTCCCTCTCTGGGACAAGGCCTTTCAGATCATCAAATATCAAACGCTTCTTATGCGAGGGCTGAGATGGCTTTATCGGAGCCCGTAAATCTCCCAGAGCCCTGACGCTCTCTGGAGTGCCAGGCCTCAGGTGAATTATGTGGGCTGGTCCAGCAGCAGTCAGAACACAGCCGAAGGACCCAGCGCAGCTCAGTGCCCACCCTTGGCCCAAGGAGGGGCTTCAACTAAGGGTGGGCTCAGGTGTTCCAGGGCTACTTGCCCCAGATCCTAGAGGTAACACCTCCAGGCAAGTGAGCAGATGAGTCCTTGAGGGACTCTCAGCTGCCTTTTCCCTTCTCTTCACCTTGTTCATCTCCTGGCCAGTCTCTGGCCCCCAGAGCCTAGGGAGTGTGAGCTCCACCTCGGAGAAACTATGACAGTTAGGAGGGCCGTCTGAGATCCAAAAGACCCAAGTTCTAATGCCAACATGGTCTTTAAGAAATCAGGTGTCCTTGGACATATCATTTCCCTAGCTGAGCCTCAGTTAACTCATCTGAAAGCAGTGCTGGCCTTGTGGGGTGTCTTGAGAATCCAGTAAAGTCAGAAGTGCTCTGCCAGTGGGCAGAAGCAGGCATCTTCCTTTTCTCTTGGGGGTAGCCTGGTGTACGAGGCTCCAGAGTCAGACAGACTTGAATCCTGGTTCTGCCACTTACCAGTGGTGTGACTTCAGGAAATCACGTAATTTCTCTGTGCCTGGATTTTCTCACCTATAAAATGGGAATAATGATGATGATGATGCCACCACAACCTGGCAGATGGAATTTCTATGACGAGTAATTGACCAGTACATGGGAAGTGCTCAGAATAAATGGCCCTGGTTATTGCTCCTTCTCTCACTGCCATCACCCAGTGCACGCATCACCAACAGGCCTTTCTGCCTCCAGGGCCTCCCCAGAGGCCAGCATCTGAGGCTCCTGCCTCCTGACATCACCCACTCCTGACACCGTTTTGTGTGAGCTCAGCTCCTCCCACTGGCACCCACCTTGAGAAGTGGTTGCCCCTCCAGCCCTTTGCTCAGAATGCCCTCTCCCTCTCCACACTGACCCGAACTCAGCCCTTCAAGGCCTGGCAGAGGAGCCCCCCTGTACCAGGCCCCATGAGCTTTCTCATCTAGATCGAGTGCCACTTGGGCACAGAAACCTTATCTTTTGCTGCTCAGCCCCTCCAGTGTCTTGCAAACTCCTCCTTAAGTAAAGCCCTTATTTCATTTGGCCGAGGTAGCAATAACCATGGTGGGAAAGGCCCCTGTCCTCAGGGAGATTAAATTCGGCAAATTATCATCAGTCATGGTGGCAACCCAGGCAGAGGAAGGGTTACTCATTAAAGTGAATCAATTTCCAAATCAGCCCATGTTGAGCACCAACTTAAGACACACATCATCAGACATTGGGGTATTTGGGTGGCAAATGTGCATTAACATAAAATTTATCATTTTTAAGTGGCATTACATATATTCACAATGTTGTACAACCATCACCACTATCTAGTTCCAGAACTTCAGGGAGTTTCTTTAAAGGTACTTGTATTAATTCTTTTTACAAGTATAATTCACATAAATCAACAAGGAAAAGCTGGCATGGCTCTAGAGTGATGGTTCTCAAGCAGGAGCAATTTTAGCCCCCTCAACCCCCATCCTGGGGAATGTTTGGCAATGGTCTGAAGATTTATTGGTTGTCACCACAGGGAGAAGGGGTGCTACTGGTTTCTAGTGGCTAAAGGGTAAGGGTACTTCTAATCACCCCACAATGCACAGAGCAGTCTCCCACAGTAGAGAATTATCCAGCCCAATGTCGTGGGTGCTAAGGTTGAGAAACGCTGTTCTCACATCACTACTCAGAGATCATTTTTGTTAACATTTTGTCAATATTTCATTCCTTTCTCTCTCTCTCCTCTCTCTCTCTCTCTATATATATATAAACAACCTCAAAAATGTGTACTGTGAACTATGTTATTTTGTGCCTCCTTTGCAGGGGTGAAATGTCTTAAACATATATCTTTTTAAGTAACAAACTTCTCTTCTGCAACATTATTTAGTAGCTGACCAAATTTCGTATCCTAATGTAATTAATCCCTGTTGTTAGACATCTAGGTTGTTGCTTGCTTTCTTTAGTAAGCAACTATGGTGAAAGTCCTGGGAGCTGCACCAGTGGGCACATCCCTCGTTATTCCCTCTGGAGAAGTTTACCTGGTCGCAGAGTAGAGGTTTTTCAGGAATTGAAGGTTCTGATGGCAGCCCTGGGCTCCTGGTGACATCTTGCCAATCCCCATTAAAGTGTCCTCAGAGGACCGGGGTTGCCTGTCCCTGTAGACAGGGAGCCGGGTACTGCCATCCGTGAGAGGGGGCTGGTGTGACCCTTTGCAACCCTGACATAATAGGCTTTACTGTCCTTGGCTGATCAGGTTAATGTTTCATAATTTGGAGCCAGTTATGAACAGATTAGTCAGAGTCCAGTTTGTGGTCTTATTAGGAGAGGTGACCATTTGTTGGCGTAGTTGAGCTTGATGAAAACCGTCGTTCTGTGAAATGCCGACAAGACAAGCAGACTGCAATTCCCACCTGCTTGTGGGGCTCGGAGGTCGTCTTTCCCCAACTGGCCAGTAATAACTGTAATTAACAAGACACACTCAGCTCAAATATGTCACTGTGGGTGCATCGGGAGAGTGTGATCGCCCCAGTTGGAAATGCTAATTGGTTGCCCCCTCCCCATGACCCTACTGCAGTTATGATCTCTGTGAGAGTGACATTGTAAGTCACCCCTATACCATTCTGTCCTGTAGCCTTTTACATCAGCCTCAGAATGGCGCCCCAAAACTGCTGCTGTAGCCCACGCATCATTCAAAAGCCTTTGTTGAGCACCTATATATGTCACTTGGGCACTTGGAGAAACTGGTCCCTGCCCTCCTGGGGCTTATATGCCAGTGTGGGAGACAGACAATAACCAAACACATAAACAGATAAAAAGAGAAGTTCAGAAAGTAGAAGTGCTTTGAAAGAAACAAAACAGGATAATGGAGAAGAAGGGGATGAGGGCGAGAGTAGGATGGTGGGGTGACTAGAGAGTGCTTCGAGGCCCCCTCAAAGGTGAGCCTGTGAACTGAGACTGGATTGCAGACAAGGCACCTGCAAGGATCTGCAGGATGAGCATTCCAGGCAGCTTCAGGGAAAGCTTTGGAGAAGGGGGTAGGCCTCATCTACCGTCATGGTCCTTGGGGCAGGGGCATGCAGCAAGCCACGTCTCCTGTGATTGAAAGCTGAGGTAACCCACACCGCTGGTTGCCATATGTTGGACACAGAGCTGTTGAATGCAGCCCAGCCCAGATGCCACCTGGGACTCGACTCGGCCCCTTTTGTCAGCAGGCAGCTAAGTAACAATTTTTAATTCATAAGATATCTTGCCCAAAGCCCATATCTCAGACTGACTCCCAGTTTTCATTATGCAGTGATACAGTTCTGTACCAGTCAGAATTATGCGGCTCCACTCGACAGTGTCGGGCCTGCCGGCCAGCTTGTCCCACTGGCCCAGGTGACATAGGGAGCACACAGGCAGCTGTTTAATAGGCTATCCTTGGCGGGGACCAGGAGGTAAGGGAAATCCAGGGGCCTCTGGGTGGGACATGAACTCTTTAGCTTAGTGAGATCTGAGGTTAATTCCTTGTTCCACCCCTCACTGTGATCTAGGATCAGTTATTCTCTATGCTTTAATTTTTCATTGGGAAAAGGGAGATAATGGTACCTATGTCATGGGAATTTTGTGAACATTAAAAAATGTATATATATATATATATATATATATATATATATATATATATATACATACACATACCATATACTTTGCACAGTGCCAGGCACAGTCTATGTTGGCTTTTATGGAGAGAGCCTCTCCTGGCACATTCTGCATAAGATGGGCCATGGCTGGGACTAACTTGGACTATTCAGAAAACAGTCATAGTAAGGAAATAAGGAACAGGAACCAAGACAGGCACCACAATAGGTCCTGTACATACATGGTCACGCCTGATCCTTACATAACCCTGTGAGGTGGGAGCTGTTATGCACACTTTATAGATGAGGGATTTGGCTCAAAGGAATTCAGTTTGCAGGGGGTCTCACAGCTAGTAACTGGCAGATCTGTTGTTGGCACCTAGACCTCTTTTGCATTCTGTGAGTTAACACACAGTAGGCAGTCTTCACTCAGGTGTTGACATAACAGACTCCAGGCAGAGACCACAGCTGAAAGAGGGGCCACCAGGGTGTAGGGGGTGCACATCCCAGTTCTGCTCACTTCCCTGGGGAGGGCCAGGTGACAGAGTCAGAGGCCAGATGAGGGATCAGGCTCCCACTGGTCCCCTCATCCATTTAGGGACTAGTATTTGAGTGGACTGATAGAAGACTGCTGGGCCCAAAAGACCAGCTAGATCATGACTGCCTCATATACATGGCTTTGTTCTTTTTCTTTTTTTCCTAATTCATGGCCCAGCATAGGCCAGACCCAGAGCCTACCCCACCTAGTGTGTGCTCACTGACCCTTCTTAAACCTCGCAGAGAGGACAAGAAACTTCAGGCCATCCAACAGATAGATAATGAGCACCATTCTGGGTACCATGGACAGTAGCATGAAACCCTACCCTTCACCCTCAAGGCCACACTGAGTTTCTGGATGTGAGGACCAGGGAGGCCCCACAGCACAGGGCTGTTCTGAGAGTGCCAGTCCAGCTCTGGGGCTCAGCGGAGTGAGAGAGGGCACAGCCTTCAGGACTGGCTTCCTGAAGTCGGTGACATTGATAGTGGATCTTAAGAACAGACAGGACCAAGGTGGGAGCTGTTGATTTTCCTTATAACTCAGAGGGCAGCAAGAGTGGTTGCTGTCAGCCCAGCGGAGCAGACAAAGCAATTGAAAGTCATCAGCCTGTGTTCCCACACGCACCATCACCCACTCACTAAACTGCTTCTCGCCCAGACCTAGCTCCGCCATGGGTCAAGATGCTGCCAGCGAGATAACAAGGGGACAAGATGTGAGAGTGATGAGATTTGGCAGGGGCCAGGAGGAGGGGTGCCTGGGGAAAGGGAGAGCTTGCCAGCCTTAAAGGAGCAAGGAGGTAGAAGGGTGAGCTCCCAACAGCCCAAAGAGAGCTGCCCCCCTCCTCTCCAAGCCTGACCCTGTACCCCCACTTGTACTCCCTCAATCCAGTTTCCCTCTCCTTCTGCCTTTGACCATCTAGGAAACAGAAGCCCTTTGCTTAACTCTGCTGCGCCCTCTAGCCGTCAGTACACCTCTGGCCTTGTTCTTCACACCAAGCTCCAGGCAGCAGCCTCTTGTACTCCCAGTCCCCAAGTCTGCCCCACTCAGCCACAGTATCTCACAGTGTGACCTCTGGGTGCATCTGGGGATCCAAACAGGAGACCTTCGCTGGATCTTTCCTCTCCTGAGCCTGTCTCTCAGACTGTTGGACCCTGATAACCATCTCTTTCTCAGAACTTCCCTTCTTCTGCCTCTGGGCATCTGGCTCTATGCTGCTTTCTCAGTTGCCTCCCTGACCACTGCATTTCTTATCTCCAGTTTCCTGAGCGTTCTCACTGGAGCCATAGGTCTCCCGAAAGGCAGGCTTGCCAGTGCCTTATGTATGCTATCACTGGTGTGCTAGCAACCCCAGTGTTCACACTCCAGCCCCCAGATAGCCCTCCCTTCCAGCTCCTGGAGCAGCAGTCCCCAACCTTTTGGGCACCAGGGACTGGTTTCATGGAAGACAGCTTCTCCAGGGACCAGGGTGGTGGTTTCACGATGGTTCAAGTGCATCACATTTATGACACACTTTACTTCTATTATGATTACATCAGCTCCACCTCAGGTCATCAGGCATTAGATCCTGGGGGTTGGGAACCCCTGTCCTGGAGGCCATCACCAAATGGACATTCTGCTGCTATGTAAAACTCTGACATTTTATGAGGAATTTATCTAGAACTTTCCAGAATGTATAGAGTTGTTTTTTTTTTTTAACTAGAACTCCCTCTTGAGGAAAAAAAGCACCTTCTTTTCCTCCTTATTCTGTGAAGGAGGACGATATCTTACTTGTCTCATCCTGTTCCTTGTGCCTTAGCCCAGGGCCAGATGCAGAATGGGTGCAGGGTGAATGCCTGCAAGGAGAAAAAAGAGAGCCATGAATCTCAGTCCAGGCCGGCCACTCACCAGCCATGTGACCTTGGACAAGTTATTTAACGTCTCTGAGCCTGCTTCCTCATGTGTATGTGGGATATCTTCTTCTAAAGTTATTGTGAAGACTGAGTCATATAATTGTGCAGACAGCTTAGCTCAGTGCCTGGCACAGGGAAGGGTTCAATAAATTGTAGTCACTATTGTTTTTAATAAATAGGGGACAGAGGGCTGTGACTCCCCTTCAGCAGCCCTCTGTGCCTTTGTGAACTTGATTCACATCTTCTCAACCCTTCTCTTACAAATCAGAAGAGGTCTTGATGCCTGAAGCTCCTGGACGGAGGTGGTTGTCCCAGGAGAACCAGCAGGGCCAGCAATGACCTGCTTCTTCTCTTGTGTGAATGCTTTAAGACACCTGTTCCTGAAGCCTTAGGATTCTCAAGGTGCAGCCCCACTCCCTACAAGTTCCTTCCCCTACCAGGTGTATCCCTGCACAGCTAGGACAGCATCTGTCGACCCAGGGGAACCAGCTGCCCTTCTGCTCAGCAGTGGGGGCTGAACAGGTGAAAGGCATCCCCCGTGAGCCACCCCTCCAGCCCCCTGGTCCCAATGGGACTTGGATGAAAAATGTCTGGGAGACTAGAGCACTGACAGGGTAGTGTCAGTTTCCAGAATAACAAAGAAACTCATGTGTATGGTTGCCAAGCCCACAGCCCCCCCAAGGAGGAAGGATTGTGGGAGAAGGGCAGTAAGGGAGGGAAGCAAGGAGGTGAGGACCCACCTCAAGGCTGCAACCCTGAATGTAATATGCTCTGGACCTGAGGGTTTTGTTCTCAGACTTAGCCTCAAGGCTACCACCTTGTATTAACACATCTGAGCCCTGACTTGTGAGACTCTGCTGGCAAGGAATGTGTTGGCTTCAGTGCTACCGCTGGGCACAAACTCTGGGCAAAGTCTCCTGGGTGGGGTGGGGGAAGGAGATGGTCCACGGTGGTATCTTGGTACAGGACAGGTGGCCAACATTTATTGAGAGCTTCCTATGTGTCAGACACTGTATTAACTCATTTAATCCTCACAGCAACACTCTGGAGTAGGTACTATTACCCTGTTACCTCCATTTTACAGACTAGGAAACTGAGGGCCAGATATGTTAAATAACTTGATCAAGGTCACCCAGTTAGCACATAGCAGAACATGATGGGATCCCAGACAGTTTGCCTCCACAGGGTACAGCTGTGTCTCTGCTCCATCAAACTTTCATTCAGGGACCTTAGCTTCACAAGTCCTAATAATACACTTAGTAGTATGATTGCATCCTGATTGTGAATGTTTTGTGTGAGACTGAAGGTATGAACCTTGCCTGCTTTTCTCTGCTGATTCTCTAGCATTTCACACACAGTAGGTGCTTGATATGAACTTGGATGAATGAGTGATCTGATTGATCCATCAGTCTTTGGATGAGACCTGCCCTGCTTGGGGTACGGGACTCACCTCCTGTTCCAGCCCAAGCCCAGCATCCCAGTGAGTGCTGATGTTACCATGGTGACAGGAGGGCCATCAGAGGCAATGACTCACTTATGTGGTCCTGTCAGCTCCCAGGGTATAACCCTTTCTGAGTGCTGGTGCTGGCAGTTAGTCACTCATCCTTTGTAGGAAACAGATAGGTGAATCCTACACAGATAGATGTGTGAAAATAATGTGTGCGTGTGTTGGGGAAGGATCCTTGAGTTTAGATTTGTACCAGTTGAGGGATGTTTGCCTGCAGGTTGGTTGGAGAAAGTGCCTAGGCTGGAGAAGGGGTTATTTTATGTGCTGGGGACAGACTCTGAGTTGGGAATGGGCAGCATGGCAATGAGTAGGACAAAGTTGCTGAGTGGGGGACCCCACTAAATGAGCCGGGAGAGATAACCAAACTGAAAACCAGAGCACATCATTCAACAAGGGGCTTCTGGTTTGTAAATGATTTATAGGAAAAATCTTGCAAAGATAAAAGTTGAATCACATTTAAACATTGATAGCTTCCTTTATTGAGGAGAATAAATTTAAATGAAAATCTGGAATGATGGGATGCTGGACAGAGGACCTGGGGAGGCAGGGTCCATACCTCTGTGTGTGGTGGGGAAGTGGGTGTGGGAGGCAGGAGCCTGGAGGTCTTGCCTCAGGGCAGCCCTCCAGCTCAGCATTTAGGGGCTCTGAGGACCCAGCCCCTGAAGCACACTGCGCTGTCCACACTCCAGCCACCTCAGCACTGATCACCCTGTCATGGGAATGCCTGGTTGAGGGCTATACATTCCCCATTGGAAGATGTCCCGGGTACATTGGAGGAGCTCCGTAATTGTTTGCTGAGTGGATTAGCTAATGATGAGCAGATGAAAGCACACATCCTCTTGTTTCCCCAACAGCAGAATTCCTAGCTTAAAAGACTCCTTTGTATCCATGCATTTATATGCCTCCTTGCAACCCTGTCCTTCCCGCTCCATGAAGGCAGTCATACAAAAGCCCTCAGGAGGGTACCCAGGCAGCAGGACAAAGCCTTAGGCAAGGTGAAGGCTAGGGGGATGTCCCCTCCCTGGCCTGGCCCAGGTCAGAGTCTCCAAGGCCCACAGTCTGCGAGGGATGAGACCCAAATGGGCTCCGCCGGTCGGCAGCCTCTCCCCTGCCTTGGGCAGCCTCTGCAGCAGCCTAGGAGGATGGGGTGCGAGTGGGCCACTGCCTTGCTGACCGGCATGGGCCAGCTGAGAACAGCCCCTGCCTCAGTCTAAAGTTAGAGAAGGGTGTTGTCTCCCCTCTTCTTCCCCCCTAGTTAATTGAAAAAAAGATCTGAGGTCCTACTGTGTATGGATCCCTTAGAGCTGGGGAAGGGACCAAGTGGGGGAGATACAGCAGCCTCCATGGGCCGTCCTGGTGTCCACCTTGTGTGCTGGGGGCTTGGATGTTAGTTCCCACCTATGGAATCAGTGTCCACCCACCCCTTCCCCAGTCCTGCCTGTCTTCCCAGTTCCAGCTCAAACAACATTTATTAAGTACTTATTTTGTGCCAGGAACTGTCCCAAGTCTGCACACATGTATTTTTTTTTCACATTCATTTAGTTCTCACAACCCTATGAGATAGATCCATTATTACCCTAATTTTACAAATGACCAGGATAGAGTGGTTAGATAAGTGACCTAAGGTCACACAGCTAGCCAGCGGTGTGGTGTAGGGAATTACTGTCACCTCCTCCATGAAGCTTTCCTCCTTTAAGGTTTCCCCTGTGTGAACAGCCTCTTCCTGCAGCAGGAACATCATTCAACAAGAGGCTACTGGTTTGTGCAAGATTTATAGGAAGGAGATACTGATTCTTGTGGATGTCAAAGCTCTCTGACGAAGCTATAAGCGCTTCAGCATCAGAATTGCTGGCGGAGTGACCTCTGTGTCCCCCACAGTGCTAAGCACTGGCCCTGGCCGTGGGATGGCCCGTCCAAGGGACTGCTGAATATATGAATGAATGGCAGTGAGTATTTGAATGAACCAACACACTGGTTAATGAGGAAGAGAAAATAGTGGAATTGGGAGTTTCTAGGGAGCTCACAGAGCAGGTAGGGGCTCAGGTGAGCTGAAGGCAGCTATCCTTCAGAAACTTGCTTACATCTGTGCACCCAGCACTGGCTGGGTACCTTGAAGAACAGTCTTGAAAGTCTCCCACCTTCAGGGGGCTTTTAGGCTGGGTGGAAAGAGCCCAGTTACACACAGGAAGCAACTGGGGAACAATCAGAGCAGTGGCCGCAGCCTGTTGGGAGAGAGATCAGGACCATCTTCCTGGAGGAGGGGGAGGAGGGGCTGACATTGGGTGGGAGGACAGAAGGTAAGGCCGAGAGATAAGGCAGATAATGAAAGACAGGAGGCAGGACTGGATTCGAGGACCCTGCAGAAAGCACTGTGAGAGCTGGGGTGCCTGTAGAGGAGCATAAAAGAAAGTTGGTGGGAAAGAATAGGGTAAGGGTACACTGAGCCAGTGCCATTTGTGTGTGATTTTTGCCAGTACTTTAAAGGTGCATTTGAAAGTTTAATAAATACTTAAAATTGAATTTTGTTTTTAGCTTATATTTATCATAAAAGGAAACTTTATATCACTGCCTTATAGAAAATTAGAGTAAAATAGAATAGATTAGAAAGAACAAAATAGAATAGGGAATAACCATAAAAATGATCACAGGGAAACAAAACAAGGTTACTGCCTTAGTTCACAGGGGCTGCTGTAACAAATACCATAGCCTGGGTGGCTTATCAGTCATAGGAATTTATTCCTCACCATTCTGGAGGCTAGAAGTCTGAGATCAGGGTGCCAGCACAGCAGGGTGAGCACCCACCTCCTGGTTCACATGGCGCCTTCCTTCTAAATCCTTATATGGGAAGGGACAGGGGAGCTCTCCGGGGTCTCTTTTATAAGACATGAATCCTATGCAGGATGGTTTCACCCTCATGACCTAAGCCCAGAAGCACCCCCTGCTCACTGCATCTACTCGCATCATCTTTGGAGACTGGGATTTCACCATACAAAGTCTTGGGGTACACAAGTATTCAGACATAGCAGTAATGACTCATTACAGATCCTGAAGCCTCTTCTCTCTGCTAAAGAGGAAAAGAAGCAAACGTTAGCGTGTTAAAGGCATACGAACACCAAGTCAAGACTTGCTCCTTGACCCAGTCAGAGAGCCTCGAGGAACACGGAACGGGCAGAATGTTCTCATCCTGTGATGCAGTGTCGTCTGCTCCCTGGGCCTTGTGCTCTGTTGTATCCCAGGGTTCTTTTCATTGCTCCTGGAACCAGCATCCATTTTAAGTTACTGACTAGTCCTTAATGCCCAGAGAGGAACCCTGGCGCCAGCCCCCTGTCCACCTGCCCTGAGCCCCAGTCACACCCTGAATTCTTCTCTCTTGCAGGGAATACCAACAGCATCTTTGCCCTGGACTACATCAGTGGGGCACTGACCTTGAATGGCCTGCTGGACCGGGAGAACCCCCTGTATAGCCACGGCTTCATCCTGACCGTGAAGGTGAGAGCCGGACACCTCCATCCTGGGTAGAGGGGATGCCCATGCCTTGGTGCCAGCCTCCAGCGGTGCCCACAGTGGAGGCTCCAGGAGGCACATCACTGCTGTTCCCATACCCTGCACTGATGCCCGGGGCTTATGCCTAGGGCCCCTGTCAGGAAGGACCAGTGCTTGTCACACGTGGGCCTTGTCAGGAACCCTGCTGGTCACCTCAGAGCCCTTATCAATGATTGCAGAGAATTGTGACTTTCATCCCCATTTCAGGGGATGAGGAGGCACGGAGTGGGCTCGTGTCCTGTTGTCCTTCCTGTTACGTGATTTCAAGTTCTTTTACAGCCAACTCGGATTCTTAGAGTTACTCCGTTTCTGGGGTTTTCCCTGTTTCTGATCCTTATGGCTTCCCTGGGGGCTATTAGCTGGTTAGGAAAGAGCAGTGCAGAAGGGAGAGGCAAAAGCGGCTGTGGTCCCCACCCCAGAAGGTATGACAGAGCCACAGCCCCCCACCTCCTGCAGCCCCCTGCTACTCATGGTTGGTTTTAATTAAAATCAATGACTTGCTGAGGCATTCCCTGGGAAACCCATTTAGGGCGCGGATGCTACCTGGGCCACAGACAGGCATCCTCCCCAGCCCCAGACTTCGATTTAGAGAGGGGGTGATACAAGGACCGAGGGGAGAGACTCTGGGAAGGAGGCCCTTCTCTGGCATGGGGAGGATAGTGCCCCCAGCCTGGCCTGTCACTGTTCTCCTTGACTTTGAGAAGGCCTGTGGCAGCGATGGATTGATTAGCTCTGACTCTCCCACTGGCTCTGTCCTATCTACCCGATGTCCACATGTGGGCCAGTGGGGGAGGGCGAGCTAACAGGCCTTTCCCCATCCGATTCCAAGCCCCAGAGCCCTCGCAGCCTTCTCTCCTGTCTCTGTTCCCTTCCTCTGGAAGCGGGCAGCTCCAGTGTGAGAGAGATGCTCCACAGTCCCAGCGCCACCACCAACTCACTGTGGGACCCTGAGCTCAGCTTTTCCACCTTTGTATAAAATATAATGTAGAGTTTTCCCACTTGGCTGTGAATCTCAATCCTTTGGGGAGCTAGTAAACGATACCTAGTCCTGGGCCTCTGGCCCAGAGATTCTGGTTCAGAAGGGCTGGGAATGGCTATTTGGTGGCCCAGGGACTCTAGTCCAGACACTAGGGGCCCAGGTGTCTGAGTCCATCTATCCCTGAGTCCAATTCGGACCCTCACAGTTGCCCGCACAGTGTTCAGTCTGTAGCAGGTGCTGAATTAAGTCTTGACTATCTGTTAGCACAAATGTTCTCAGCCTCAGTTTCATCATTTGCCAAATGAATAATTTGGCATCATTTTCATCCCTTTACCTCCAGATGAACCCTGAAATCTGTCTTGTCCTCTTCACCCACCTCATCCCACTGCCTGAGTTTGACACCTACTCTGGCTATGTGTCCTCGTATAAGTTACTTAACTGCTCTGAGTTTCAGTTTCCCCATCAGTAACAGGAATCAGTAAAATGGAGATGCTAATGGTAGAATCTTCTTCCTTGGGTTATGGTGAGGATGAGATGGGATAATTCACATAAAGTGCAGTGCCCAGCATTGAGAAAGCCCGGATGAGTGACATCTCTTATTGTGATCATGGCTACCTTCCATCCCTGACATGTTTATTCTTCTGTCTGCAGGGCACAGAGCTGAATGATGACCGCACCCCATCCGACGCCACAGTGATCACAACCTTCAACATCCTGGTGATAGACATCAATGACAACGCCCCAGAGTTCAACAGCTCTGAGTACAGCGTGGCCATCACCGAGCTGGCCCAGGTCGGCTTTGCTCTCCCCCTCTTCATCCAGGTGGTAGACAAGGACGAGGTGAGTCCCTTAACATGTGCTGTCCAGTCCCGCACCTGGCCTGGGCTGTGTAGCCCTGGGGGGAACACCAGGGATCTCTGGGCTCTCAGGTCCCCATCTATAAAATAGAAACAAACTTTGCCTTGCCCTCCTCTGCTACGTGCTGAGGATAAATAAGGCTGCAAAAATCTTGTACAAAGTGTTTGAGCACACACCTCCAATGTATAGTTCTATTTTAGAAATTTATATCTGTGGTCATCGTACTAACCTAGTATGTGTATTAAGAAACATACATGCAGAAAATAGAAATTTTAAAAGGGAGAGGCTCTTATGTAAACGGTGACTTTGGAGCAAGTCTTATTCCTGCGTTTGGGGTGATAATGACCCCACCTTCTCCTTGCAAGTAGAGCAAGTGCCTTCCAGAGGACCCCAGGCCACAGGGGTGCCTGGACCCCCTTGCCCAGGGGCCTGGAGGCAGAGGCCAGTGTCAAGAGGGAAGGGCATGGGTCCCAAGTAAGAGAGACAACTCTAGAGGGGGCTCCAGGAGGCGGGGGCTCCAGCTCCACCCCATGTCATTCTGCTGGCTGCCTCCCCTTGCCCTACCTCCCTTGCCCGTCAGCAGTCACAACCTTAATAGGACTCCTATTTATTACTGCTGCTCTCCCGGCCCACTCTGCTCAGGAATTCCATTAGGTTTTCCCGCCAGAGGTGCTTCTCTGCAATTACTCCTCACGCCAGGCTCTCTCACTGGCCTTACTCCAGGCCTGGGGCCCCTCTCCTGCCAGCTTCTCTCAGCTGTACCCAATCCCCCCAAGGACTCAGGTTCACAAGGGCAAGCCAGTGCCTGTGTGTGTGTGTGTGTGTGTGTGTGTGTGTGTGTGTGTGTGCACTTGTACATGCACCGTCACATTTCTATACGTGTGTACACATATGATGTGCCTTCTTCTCCTGCTGAGTCTTTTGGACTCTACCTCTTTGAGATAACTGAAGTATGTACTGAGCACCTATTGCTTACAAGGAGCTCTATTTGATCACTTAAGGAAATCCAGGAAGTGGGATCTTTGGTCCCTGCCCCATGCGGCCAAATGTGTTTATGCAAATATAATATGTCATTTTAAAACATATGCAAAATGTAGAAAGTTTAAAAGATGGAGATAAACAGGTATAAAAACAGATTCTGACATGCTCTCATGCCCCATGGATCACCTCGTATTCCCCAGGAGAGCAGACCCCCTTTAGAGACTGCTGTGTGAATGAGAACCTCAGGAGAAATTCCCATCTTTGGTTTCAGGCTGATAATAATGCCCAAGGGAAGAGAGACACCAGAAATAGTGTGGTCCAGGGTCCAGTGACTATAGGCAGTGAGGCTCCAGAGCTCAGCTGAGGAAGAGGGAGGCAGGGACTGGGAGGGTCAGAAAAGACTCTGTGGTAAGATGGGGGCTAGGGCTAAGCCTTGGGGTAAAAACCAGATGATGAAAGAGTGCTCAGGAGGACTGGGGGACCAGGCCGTGGCCCCAAGAGAGGACTGGAGAGAGAAACCTATAAGTAGATCAAGGGAACAAGCAGTAAGTAGATCAACCTATAAGTAGATCAACAAGCAGTTGATCAGGGATTGTGGAGTAGCCTGCTGGGAAGGTGGGCTGGGACACAGACCTTGGGGAGCCTTGAGTGCCAAGCCGAGAAATCAGCTGGGGCCTGTGTGCAGGGCCAAACCTGCATTTATTAGCTCCGTGACCTTGGATGACTCATTGACCCTTTCTAAGCCTCACTTTGCTCATCTGTGTAATAAAAAATAGGCAATATATCAGTTTCTATCGCAGGAACAAATTAGCCAGGCAAGAGCAGTTTATTTCTCCCTCTGACTACTTGTCCAGCCAGGGTAGACAGGGAGGGCCCCTCAGTGTGGTCACTTGGGCGTACACTCTGCAGGATTGTGGTTGTGGCAGGAGACAGCCACGGTGTTAAGCACCAGCTCTTCCCTGCTTCATCTGGGAAATGTGACTACTGCTCAAGGCCCATCAGCCAGCACTAGGTATGTGCCTCCTCCTCACTGCCTCAGGCTTGGGGTGTAGGTAAGCAGCCGCAAAGGACAGCAACAAGATGTGTGGAGAGGAGGAGATCAGCTGATAGTGTATAGGACTTGGCATGTGCCAGCCACACCCAGATGTTCACCATATGGGTGCAGGGGGCACCACCCCGCAGGGCATGCTCACCGCGACTTGTGGGATTTCAAGGCCACCCCGTGCTCTTGGGTTTTACCTCAGGCTCCCTTCCTGGGAAGCCTGTCGAAAGCACCTGCAGGAATGCTGATGGCAGGGGCCCCGATCCACTGGGGTTTGGCCAGCGTCTGACAGTAGAGGACTGGCCTCCTTCCCACAGGGTCACACTTCTCCAGGGCACAGCAAGCTGCAGAGAGGGAGGAGGAGAGGCAGCCCAGACCATGCCACCCTAAGGTCACCCGGGCCCTCCTCCGGTTTCCCAGTAGAGCTGCACCCAGACCACCCCAGATGTGGTCCTGGGCTGGTTCCTAAATAAGGACGAGAGAAAAATTGCTGTCTCAGCTGCCCTGATCTTCTGTAGCTCACATTTCTCCAAACCTCTGGGGGGTAGGGGGTCAGATCTGCCCAGGTGAATGCCCACAGAGCCTGGTCTTGGGTGCTGACGGTCAGGCCCCAGGTTCCCAGGGTGGAGTATGCAGCCACAGGGCCAACAGGAACACAAACAGGCCACTGGCACACACAGCATGGCCCAGGCATCCCAAGTCTGGGGAAAATCAGAGGACCTCAAAGAGGAGGCAAGAGCTGTTGTGAGAGATTTGTCATTCCTCTGACTTCTCTTTCTGAGGGGAGACTCCATCTGTTGGGATTTGTGTCTGGGTTGAAAGTGAGTCTGGATTTGCTAGGTATGGCAGGAGAATGTTTACCGAGCAGACTTGGAGAAGGAAGCATGAGGAGAGCTCATGTCCCTTTGTCATAGATTCTCTAGGACGTGATTCTCCCTTGCACTCACCATGCTTGTGATTTTGCAGTTACTGGTGTGGTGATCTCAATAGTATCTGTCTCCCCCGTTAGACTGAATGACCCATGGGTAGGAGCTGATCTGTTTGCTCACCTGTGTAACCACCCAGTGCCTCATACACTGCCTGGCACTTGGGAGGCACTACAAAAATATATTTAGATTGAGTTGAAAGCATGATTGAATGATAAAAGAAGCAATGAGGTAGCCCAGGGCTTTATCCAAACTGGATCATCAGTCAGTACCCATATGCTGAAGCCCAAATTCGACTGAGTTTGTGTAGGAAGGTGACCTCAGAGGTCCACTGTGGGGCAGCAGAGGGTGCTGACAGAAGACTGAAAGGGAAGGAGGAAGCAGTTTAATCTCTCAGTCAGGCCTTTGTGGCAGCCATTCCTAATAAGGATGCTAACCTAATTCACAAAGACTAGATAATGCCTACCATCCCCTCCAGATTCTGCTCAGCCTCTTGCTGAACCTCGGGCTCTGCCAGTCTCTTCAAATGCACCTAAAGGTGCTTGAAAGAGACCCTTTCTCTGTCCCAAGGACTCCATCTCCATTGTCAAGTCTCACTGAGTAATTTCCTCCTCTTTGCCCAGCTATAGAAAACACATAAAAGCCAGAGGAGAAAGGGATGGGGTGGGCTGAAACCAACAACCACCCATTTGCACCTTGTGACAGTTGAGATGCAAATAGATGGTTGTGATGCAAATCACACAGAAAAGTCTCCAGGCACCGGCCCCAGGAGTCAGCCGTGGTATAGGAGCTCATCTCCGAGTTTCAAATTAAAGGCTGTGGCAGCCTCATTCCGCCAGCTGGGCGTTCTCTTGTCTCCTTCTTGCTGTTCTCTTGGAAGCCACAGGAAATAACTACACACTTACCTACTTGGATTCCTACCACATTGTTACCCACTCCCTTGCCCTCAACATGATCTCTGCTGTTTCTCCACTTTGGTCAACTTTTCCTCGCTTAATCGTGCCTGCAGCCCTCCCCAAGTCCTACCTACAGCTGAGCTAGACACAGGCTGTCATGTTTTCCCATCTGCATTGATCAGGAAGGTTGGAAGTTTCTTTTCACTTGTCCTAAATAGCCATTCTTCTATCTGCATTCTGACCCTGAAGGGTTGGGGACTGAAGGCAGGAAGTGTGGAAGCCCATCCATGCAGCTGGCTGCCTTACAAATTCCACCAAAGGGGTTTTAAGAAAATATTGTTTCTGCACTATGCACAACCCTATCCAGTTAACTGGGCTAAAAATGGAGAATTCTTCTTGCATGCTCATCAGTAGAAATACTGTCTGTTTTACATCCTGCCTTTCCTCTCGGGAGTTGGGGGCATATGATCCACTTTACTTCTGACCCACAGCTTCTTCGAACAGAATTGCTACTGTGCTTAAGAATATGTTTGCAGGAGAGAGGGGTTGGGGTGTAGGGTGGGGTGCCAATATCCTGCCCAGAGAGGTCTCTACTGCCCGGTTCTCGAAATTACAGTCATTAAAGAATGGCCTTCAGACCTCATTAATTTGTTGGCCACCCTATGCCCCTGGCATTTCCAAGGGAATATATTGAAATGTACACAGATGGGAGATGATGCATTCATTCAGTCAACCAACGTTATTATACACCTACTGTGTGCTCATCACTGGGGAAATGGTGCTGGAGATGTGGCCCCTGGCCTCCAAGAGCTTCTGTTTCATTCCAGTGGGGAAGCTAAAGGAGTAGACGCCAACATCACTATAGGCGGGAATGAGGGTCAGGAAGGCAGGAAACAAATTGAGTGATGGGTGGTGGGTAGAGGGACTACTTTAGATCCAGGAGCCTTAGAAGGCTTCCCCAAAAGGTGCCCTTGGGGCTGCAGTTCAGTGATGTGGAGGGGGCAGCCATACAGAGTTGCGGAGGGTGCTCCCCTGCAAGGGCAGAGGTCCCCCACAAGGAATCCAACCTGATTTCCAAGGAGCAGAGGAGAAGCTAGCTGGTGGGATGGTCCAGGGAGCTTGAGTGAACAGTAGGAAGTGAGGCTGGTACCATCACCAGGGGCCAGGCAGGCCTGCCTGCCTCATGAAGGTGTTCTTCCATGACTGTGAGCATGGACGGGAACCAGCTGACATGCTCTGAGCCATCTTTGTTAAGGAGCTCCCTGATGGCTGTGTTGAAAATGGGGGGCTGACATAGGCCACAGGTGGAAGCAGAGAAACACGTCACAGAAAACGCCCCCACCTCCATTGACCGCTGTTCCAACTGGCAGGTGCATCCTAGTGTCTGACTTGAGGCTCTCCTGCCCTTTAGCCAGTTTCCTCTTAAGTGTTTGAAAGAAGCCAGAGAACCCTTATAATGCAACCTAAAAAATCGAGAAGAAATGCCTTCAGAACACTTCTCAGAAGGACACTGAGTGGCCGTCTTCAGTCTTTGTGGCAGAGGCTCTCCCATGTTCAAGCTGACCCAGGGTTTTGAACTCTAGCCATAGCCCTCTGCTACCAGACCTGCCTGGACTGCCCAGGGAAGATGGTGGTAGAGATCAGGGAAGTCAGGTCCCACGCCTCCTCACAGAGGTTATTCCAGGCAAGCCTTGTCCTCTCTCTGGGCCTCAGTGACCACCTCTGGGAAACCATGGGTTGGACCGACGAGCCTTAAGACTGTAAACCCTGACATTCTTTTTGTCCAAGAGGACCCCTGTGGGAAGAGGGAGGGTGCCGCCTGAAGCTTCTCTAACTACCCCACCACTTCCCTACATTGGCCCATCCTCCCTCCCCTGTTCTTGCCCCAGTCACCTCTGCTCCCCACTTTGGGTGCATAGGCCTGGTACCTTTGTGGGCCCCATCCCCCGCCCCCAGCCTCTTCCCCCCACCAACATGCTTCTTCATTTGATACTATCTGGGGTATCCCTTTATGGGTTAGGAAGAAAGAGCCAATCAGAGTGGTTAAAAAATAAGGGCTTTGAAGCCAGACTACCTGGGTTCAAATCCTAAAGGTGCCACTTTTATTCTGTGTAACCTTTGGAGACTTGTTTACCCTCATGGATTTACTTTTATTATCTGCAAAATGGAAGCAGTAATAATACCTACCTCACAGAACTATTATGAGGATTAAATGGGTTTATATGTGTATTTAGAAGTGCCTGGCCCGTGAAAAACACTCTTTAAATCCTAAAAATTCTTACTCCCAGCCCTGGAAGATATGTGTATTATTGCGTCATTTCTAGGGCAAAGGAAGTTGAGGTTCAGAGAAGTTAAGGGGCTTCCCTAAGGCTGTACAGCCAATGGGTCTCAGAGCTTGGCCTTAAACATCCCTGTGCTTCTTGCTTGTGCTGCAGGGCTCCCCGTTTATGGCCAGGGCTCCCCATTCTCAGAGATCTGGTCCCACCAGAGCAGGTGGGTCCCCTACCTCCAACCTGGCTGGTAGGAAGGTGAGGGGGAGGTGAGACAGTGGGGGTGGCTGCACTGCAGAGGTGAACAGGGACACATCTGGCAGGAGCTAATTCCTGTTTCATGCAGGAGATGACACAGTTCATTTGTTTGAGGGGCACAGGAGAAAAAAACCAGCATTACCCACCTCCCCAAGGAGAAAACATCACCAAACAAACAAGTAAAAGAAAGCAAATGATGAGGAGAAAAGACCATATTCCAGAATACTGGGTTTATTTGTAGGGATGGAGGGCGGGGGGAGGGCAGGCAGTGAGAAGGAGAGATTGCTCTCGTTCTCCTGTCCGTCTTGGCTTTATTTTTATCTATCACCCTCATTTTCCATTCCACATGTGTCCCAGGCCTGTCAGGGAGCCCAGTCCATAACCTTGTATTTACTTAAGTTCATTTCCTCACTCGCTCCTGTTAGTCGGTCTGTCCTGCCTGCGACCCCACTGGCCCTTCTCCCCATCCGGCCCTGCGGGGTTGCAGTGCTGGCCCCTCCAGTCCCTCCCAGACCTCCTTTCAGTCCAGGGGTTCTTAATCCAGGACTGGGAGCCCACTGACTCTCCAAGGCATCCTTGACCCTGAATGGAGAAAAATCTGCATCTTTATTTTTGCTAACCTCTACCTGAACTTCTGAGATCTCTTTGATTATGAAATAGAAACAAATCACAGCAGCCTTAGGAGTACCTATGACTCTGAGCCCAAGAGAAATCTCAGATATTTTCATATCACATTACAGGTGTCACAGGGATCTCAAAATATCATTATACTCATCACTACTTTGAAATTATAGCGTATATTAGACCCACTGCCAAATCTTATTGTTTCATGCATTAAGAAGCACGTAACTGTACTATAATACCCTTTTCAAGTACTTTGATAACTGTTTCAAGATAATTAATTGACATTGTGGTCCTTTGTCTTTTATTTTATGCAATAAAATGTTATTCTCTTGAAGGGGGTCCGTGGGCTTTACCAGACTGTCAGAGGGTCCATGGCACAAAAAAGATGGAAGACCCCTCCTTAATTCCTGTCCTCAGTAACTGCCACCCTTCAGCCCAGCTTCCTCCTCAGGTATTGGCTGTAAGGCCAACCTTCCACTGGCTCTCAGAGTTGCCATCCTGAACTGAATATCCATTTAGGGTGAGGTCGGTAAGAACAGAGAGGCCATTTTCTCCATGTCACACATTCAGTTGAGGATCCATTTTCTAGCTGTGTGGCTTCCAGGCCACTGTTCACCCATGCCCCCATAAATCCACCCACCAGCAACTACTTTGCAGTAGAGGCATAGGAAATATACATCCCTGGCACCCCAGGAGTGATCCCAGCTGTCCTGAGCTCTCCCTACCTGCCAGTATGACCCAAGGCATGGACCTCTGCTTCCCTATTTTCCAAAGCAATTTGAGCTAGAAACCAAACTCTAGAATCACTGGAGAGAGATGGCGGGTTGGGGAGACAGGGTGGTGCGGAGGGGTGGGAGGGGAGGGAGGGGCAGACTGCCAGCGTCCGTGGAGGCAGATGTAGGCTTTTGCTCCCTGTGGATGTGTGAGTATCCAGTCATCCAGGCCCTTCTTTCCCCTCCATTAGGGAGATAACTGGGATCTGGGAAATCACCCACCTCCCACCGAATCCCCCAGGGGATATAAAGGCAGTAGATGGAGTGCCTCCAACATTCTGGATACCTCACCCAGCTCATGACTTCATCACTGAAGTAAAGCAGACAGGAGGGAGGAGTTGGGTGATCTGGCCCAGGCAACAACCAAGACAAGACACACGGAGAAGAGGAGGTCAGCCTAGCCCCTCTTCCCCCAGCCAGGTGGCCATCCTGGCTGCTCCTCTTTCTTAGAGGCTTTCTGCTGGTTCTGTTGCAAAGCAGGGGTTAAGCATCCCCACAGAGCACAGTCAACATGGCTAGGACCTGGGTCCAAGGGTCTGTCTGCACAGCCTCTGCCATGTCATGGCTTCAGTGCACATTCCTAGGGTTTCTCTCTCAAGATTTAGGCTCTCCAGGAAAACATCTGTTGACTTCAAAGCAAAGCCACTCTGAAAGGGAAGCCAGGGGGAGCAGGGCGGCCCCGTTAGTGCTTTTTCCCATTAATTTCTCCCCAGTTGTCTTGGCTGAAATTCTTATTATGACAACGATGATTATCAGGATTTTTCTGTGCGTGGCTGCATCCTGTGGTGTGATTCCTCCCAGCAAGTGGCTCTAGCCTCTCCCAGGACCAGAGGGTGTCCTCAGCGTAATTCAGACACCTCCTAATTTAGTCTCACCGTAAATCTAATTAGCATGCTATTTATACCAGGCCCCTTAGCCTTGGCAGGGGGTGTGAAGCAGTGCCAGCACCCATACTTCACTCCTCCCCACCCCAGTACCTGTGGCTCTGAAGTCCCCGCCAGCCACTGGAGGTCATCATCTGTGTTGGATCTAGGGGACTGCTCCCCTATTGCTCAGCTTCCTTCCCCACACCAACACCTCCCCTTGGAAAGTATTGTTTTATCCTCCGGGTTGTGCTGCCTAAAAGCAGCAGCTGGCCTCCCAAAGACCCCCACCCAGATAAGAAGCAGAACTAACAACCTTCATCCTCTCTCCATCGCTACTTGGCTGGGTCATGCCCACTCTGGTGCCCCTTCACCATGGGCCCTGGTGAGCCCAGCCTCACTCCAAATCTTGGTTTCTAACTCCCACCCTCCCCCACCTGCCCCATTCGCCACCCCCATCACGGCCCCAATAGCAATTGGTGGTTGTCTTGTTCATCCCCAACTTAAAGGGTAGGGGTAAGCACAGTGTGGCTGGGTACTATGGCTGGTGTCCTTCCCCATCACCGTGATCATGGGCAGGGAAACCTCCTTGTCAGCAGGCATAGGGAGTACAGGGCCCCACAGGGCAGCTGCAGTGAGGCTGGCCACCATGGAGAGCGGGGAGCCTCCTCCCCTTGGTGCAGGAGCAGGGTGGGAGAGGGTAGGAGGCCTTCAGTGCCAAGCAGGGCTTTGTGGCTGCATCGTCACTGTCCATGAAGGCCTGGGGAGAACATTTCCTCCTTCCTCTCTAGGCCTTAGTTTCCCCAGTGAATTTGGGGAATCCCCCAAATTCCCCAGTGAATTTGAAAAAGGAATTGGAAGTGAAAGAAGTCTTTGAGATGAGTGTTTCCCAATGCTCATGTCCCAGGTTGGAAAGAAGTTCTGGCACAGAGCGGAGCATGTTTCCTCTCTTTTGTCCCGATGAGGTCCCAGAGCCTGGTGTCAGCAGGCAGATGTTACCTCTTCTCTTCTTACATGAGCTCAGTGGGCCCAGAGAGGAACCTTCCACATGAGGTCACAGAGCAGGGCCAGCACACACAGCGGCTAGTGAAGCTTGCTGTGGAGTGGGCACCCAGGCCAAGAGCAGGGGAGGGATGCCCTAGAGCAGCTCCCGCATTGAGTGGAAGGCAGGAACTTGTCATTTGTTCATTTATTCAGCAAGTATTTGTTGAACACCTACTGCGTCCTACGTGCTTTTCTAGACACTGTTCATAAGTGAGCACACAGCCCAAGTCCAGCCCACAGGCAGCAGAAGACGAAAGAAGCAAATCAATATAGATTATTGTATGTCAAGTGGAGAAAAAGACAGCAGAGTGAGGGGCCTAAGGGCGTGCTGGGGAGGAGAAGGGGTCAGAGGAAGTCTCTGCAATAAGACGATATTTGTGGAGAGACCTCAGTGAAGTGGGGGTGAGCTTTGTGGATATTTGGAGGAAGAGCATTCCCAGCAGAGGGAGCAGCTGGTGTGGCGGCTGTGAAGCAGGCGTGTGGCTGCAGGTTGAGGAGACCTGTGGGTCGTGAGGAGGCGGACAGGCCTGGCTGTTGTCAGGGCTCAGCAGGAAGGCAGTGAGCAGGGAATGAGAAACTTGATCTGACTAAAGTTTGTCAAGAGGACAGACTCCAAAAACAACCCAAATGCCCAGCAACTGACAAGTAGATAAACAAATGTGGTATACAGTGAGATATTGCAGAGCTGTTGTAGTGATGAAGTTCTGATCCACAATGTAACTCAGAACCTAGAAAATACGATGCTAGGTGAAAGAAGCCAGACACAAGAAGTCACCTAGTGGGTGACCCCATTTCCATGAAGTGTCTAGAACAGGCAAATCCATGGGGACAGAAGGCACACTAGTGGTCACGGGGGCTGAGGGAAAGGAAATGAAGAGGGATTGCTTACAGTACAGTTTTCCTTTCGGGCGATGAAAATATTTTAGAACTAGATACAGGTGGTAGTTGTACAGTATCGCAAATATACTCAAAACCGCTGAACTGCACACATTAAAATGGCTAAAGTGATGGACTGTATTTCAATTTAAAAACTGTAAGAATGTGCTGGCTGCCTGGGTTCATAGACAAAGCAGAGCAGGGCCATTCCTAGGAGGGAAGGGCAGTAAGATGTGTGCAAGGGTAGGGAGTGTTCAGCTCCAGGGTCTGTTTTGAAGGGAGAGGATTTGCTGGGGTGGAGGGCAGGGGCATGGGGGTCACTGGATTATAAACAAAGCTGAGCACTGAAGAATTGATGCTTTTAAACAGTGGTGTTGGAGAAGACTCTTGAGACTCCCTTGGACTGCAAGGAGATCCAACCAATCCATCCTAAAGGAAATCAGTCCTGAATATTCATTGGAAGGGCTGATGTTGAAGCTGAAACTCCAATACTTTGGCCACCTGATGCAAAAAACTGACTCATTGGAAAAAGACCCTGATGCTGGGAAAGATTGAAGGCCGGAGGAGAAGAGGACAACAGAGGATGAGATGGTTGGATGGCATCACCAACTCAATGATCATGAGTTTGAGTAAGCTCCAGGAGTTGGTGAGGGACAGAGAGGCCTGGCTTGCTGCAGTCCATGGGATCACAAAGAGTCAGACACAACTGAGCCTCTGAACTGAACCAAGAATGACTGCAGGAGCTCTTTGAGCAGTTTGGAACCTGGAGTCTTACTTCCTGAGATGGTGAAGCAGTAGCTTTGATAAGGAGAAGGTGAAAGCTGTAGGTTAGCCTTCAACACATTAGGTTTGACCTGCTTGTTAGACATTCAAATGGAAGTGCCAGGAAGCCAAGTAGGAAACAGGAGCATTGCCGGAGTCTGAATGTAGTTTTGAAGTCATGGGTCCAACTGGGCTTACCTAGGAGAGGGATACAGGTAGACTAGAGAGCAGGGCTGGGGGCCAAGCAGCCGGAGGGCACCTCAGAGTTAGGGGAGATGAGGATGAACCGACAGAGACACTGAGAAGGAACCACCCCTGAGGGAGGAGGAGGACCAAGAGGGAGCACGGAAGGACAGGCGAATGATTGAGGCAGTGGAGGAGAGAGGGTGGAGGCAGCTGCCTGAGCATCTACCAGTAGTCCCCAATTAGCATACGTATCTGTGTTTACTTTTCTGTTTTCAGCATAAGGACTCTTAATTAGCCTCATTAGGGAATGCCCAGATCCACTAACATTTACTGAGCAAGTCCACTAGGCTTTGTTCTTTTTTTTTTTTTTTTCTTTTTAATCGGCTTAACCATCTTCTCCAGTCCACCTTCAAAGATCTATCTCCCCAGTACACTGGGATGGCCCGCCCCTTAGAGGGACGCAGGGCTTCCTCCCCTAGCTCCCCAGTCTGGACAGATATGCTAACTCATCCTACAGGAACAGGAGTGTGCTTAAATACACAGGCTACTGAGGTGAAGTGAGAGTCGGATGGATCTCCAAGATGTTCTGCTGAGCAAAAGCAGCCAGCCTCAAAGGCTGCTTCCGAGTGATTCTATGACATTCTCACAAGACAAAGCTCTAGTGACAGAGAACTGATCAATGGTTCCTAAGGGTTTCAGGGTAGGAGAGGATTACTGGAAAGAAAGAGCACAAGGGAGTTTGGGGTTGGGGTGAACGTCCCTAGCCTGGTTGTGATGGGGGAATGCCAAGCTATACATTCTAAAGTTTATAGAATTCTATGTCCCCAGATGTCAATTCCACTGCATGTTCATTATAAAATTTATAAAAATTTATATGATTGAAGACTTCTCCACCCTCATCCTCCCAAAGAAGATGATGTGAAAAGCACCAATGTAAATAACACTACTGGTGGACTTTTACACTCAGCACCATCCTTCCCTCCACTGTCATTTAATTCAACACATGTAATACCACCCTCCTGTAAAGTGAGAAAGGTAGGCTGGAGGGCCCTGAGTGCCACAGTGAGTCTGAACCTAATTCAGTAGGCAGTTGGGAGCCATCGACGTTTCTTGAGTGCAAGTGATACCCTCAGAGCTGGTTCCTCTTTAGGTTGGTTAATCTGGACAGAAGGAGAAAGAGGACAGAGACTGAGAGTGATCCAGATAGCACTGATGGATGAGGGCTAGATGTGGGGTCTGTGCGAAAGGTGAGGGCTGGAGTGAGGCTCAGCTTCAGAATCCCAGAGATGGAAATGGCAGAAGCTCAGAGGGCCAGCCAGGGCCGAGGCTAGATGGAAGGAAAGATGGCAGCTGCCACCATCTGCCACCACTCTGCTGGGCATGGCCAGGCTCCTGCGTTCATCTTCCCCTGAACTTAGTCCTTTATCTGAATTCCCTCCATCACCCTCACCTGCTCTCTCTCTGAGTCTCTGTGTTAGAGACTCAGTTTTCAGATTTTTCCCTCACACCCATGTATTCACAGATGTTCCATGCAGCTCATTCACTCATGCCTGTATTGCTTTGCCTGTTTAACCACAGTTACTATGTGTCCAATACCCGTGTGCCTGGAAAGGCGTGGCATGGTTCGTATAGACAGTGCTCTTTGCAAACCTGAGCTGTGCCTGGGTTTGACTTCAGGATGCTCCGGGGCAGTTGGGTTATACTGTTATCAGGCATGGTCACCCATCTGCCTAGAGCCCAGTGCCCTGTTCCAGCCCAAGACCCTTTCCATAGGGCATTTATGGTGCCTGTGTTCTGAGGGAAGGGGCCCCAAGCCTGGGCAGTCCACCTGGGCAGAGGGCTAGGAGCAGGAAGGTGAATTCACCCACTCGCTTCCAGCTCCCAAGACACCCAGGGTCATGGCCTCTAAACAGTCTTGAGTTCTGCCCGCCCCACCCCAAGCCTCTTGAGGCAATGGGATCCCTCTCAGCCCCCTCCCTGCCACCCAGAGGCATGCTGAAGGTGGACTGACTATTGGAGAGGCAGAGGAATACAAAGTGGTGTGATTAGCAGCAGGCAGAGTCCCCCTCCTGATTTCCATAAGGCGTTTAGATTTCTTTGCCTTGCCACATTTCTCTCTCTGTGGGAACAGGGAAATAGTTTTAGCATGGTAAATCGACAGAGCCAGGCAGCTGCTCAGTGCAAGGCCACTGCCAGCTCTACACCCCGCCCCTCCCTGCTCTGAAGCCAAGGACAGCCACCCTCCGCCAGTACCAGCGAGGCTCAACCTTCTCCTGCTGCCACCCCACCCAGGAGGCCACATGACCTGCTGCGGAAGGTGCCCCGAGCGGGAGCGGGGCGATTCTGGCCTTGGGGCAGACTGGGATGCACACCCTCTTATCTTGCATTTTGGCCTGTTCTCCCTGCATCTCTGAGTACACCTACCCTTTAGCGCACAGCCCCAACCGCAGCCAAAACTCTGGTGCAGAGTTCACTGGTGGGGTGAGAAAGGGAATGAGAGCCAGGCATGTGCGTGAGGTCCAAGCTGGCCGAGTCTGATCAGAAGAGCAGACCTTATCATTAGAAAAGTGGCCACCATGCTGGCAGGCCAGGCCGCGAGGACTCTTCAGGCCCCCCACCGGGGCAGGTGCCTTCAGACGGGGTCCCGTGCAGGAGGGAGGAGAGGGGAAAGGACGGGGGGGGTGGCTGGATTCCTTGGGGTCTTGTGGAGTGGAGCGTATCCTTCTGGAATTAAGAGCTCAGGTCTCATGAATCTCACTTCGTCCCTCTGCCCTTTGCATTCAAGGTACCAATCCAGTACCTCCAGCCTGGGCAGCAGTCCCCTGCATGAGTGGGCCTGGAAAGGTCCCTTCCACATAAAGCTTGCCCTTCAGCCACACCCACAGGCACTGTTAAGGGGAGCCCAGTCCTCCTGACCAGTACCCGCTGAAGCCGCTTTGTTTCAGTAAGTGCCCACTGGGCTGATTGCTCAGGCCCCTCTAGGTCCAGGGCAGCCTAAATAAAGATTTGGATCCCACCAGAAATGACTGTTTGCCTGTGACCTAGAAATGAGGCCAGAGTGGCTGGTTGCATCCCTGGGGGTGGTACAGTTAGCTTTGCTGAATCCAGTGGACACCAGGGCTGAGCAAGGGCTGCTAGTCAGCGGCGCACTCATCCTCACTGGTAAGGACCAGCTCCTGGTGTGAGCTGCATGGGGGCTTGAGCCTCTAAAGTGAGCCCAGACTTTGTGGCACACCTGTGGGACTCAAGGGTGGTGTGGTTAGGACTAGATGCTTAGACGCCTTGTTTTCCACACCCAATGGCTGCCACACCTGGGCAGTGGTGCCAGCTTGCCCCTGCTGGGCTCTCAGACTCTCCTTACAGAGTGGGAGACCTATTATCCTAATTTTCCTGAGATTGCCAAGGTTATGGCAGTTTAAACCAGCATCCTGGGAATAATGTTAGTCCAAGACCGACTGGGACAGCTGGTCAATGATGGACAGTGCCCATCATCGCTGGTACAGGCTTGAGAGGGGACCCACCCCAAGGCTCTGAACCAGACAAGCCTGGAACACAGAAGAGAAACAACAGAGCTGAGCTACCACTATGTGACATGGGCTTTGCTGGGTCACTGGAGTTGAGACGCAGTGCCCAGGGACAGGAGGGGTGGGGACAGGGGCAAAGAAAGAGGCCATCAGGTGTGGCTGGGTTTCGGAAGTATGAGATCCCCATAGTGCACTAGGGTAATGGGCTGCAAATTAGGAAAACAGAATTTGAAAGTGTCTGTCCCTCATCTACTTTAATGCAAGGACCCAGTGCACACTGTATATAATTCATCTCCCAGAAGTGCTGGGATCTGGGACAGACCAGATCCCCCTGGAGAGAGGAAGAGAGGTGTATGTGCAGGTGAGGAGCACCTGCCTGCCTCACCCCCTCTTCTGTAGACAAATAATACACACGTCTGCTAGCAGTGGAACTGACAGCTCTCTAGTGTTCTTTCTCCAAAGTGCCAGCTGCCAATCGGATTGAATTAGATTTCACAGGGGTTTTTGCAATACATGGAATTCACCAGCAAATTACTCTTAAAGAGGGAAAATCAATCATTTGGAGCAGAGATAAGCTGAAGGCAAGGCAGCCTCGGATTGATCCCGTCTGTGCAGGCGTGTGTGGAATTCAACAGATAACCTGGGGAGAAGAGGGTGGGATCTGCTGGAGAGAGGAGCAGAGGAGGAGGAGGAGGGAAGGAAGAAGAGCTGGAGGTAGAAGGTAAACTGGAGAGGGAGAAAATGAAAAGGAGAAGGGGAGGGGGAGGGGAGGAAAGCAGGAAGAAGAGGGATGGAAAAAGAAGAAACAATGGAGAGGGAGGAACGGGGAGAGAAAGTAGGAATGGGGAGAGAAAGTAGGAATGGACAGAGGGAGCATGAGAGGAGCGAAAAGCAATTTGAAAGAGCTCAGAAGGTGAATTATCATAACAGGACCTTGGAGAATCACCCAGTCCATGCTTCCCATTTTGCAGATCAGAAAACTTAGGTCCAGAGAGACAAAAGGGCCTGCCCCAGAGAGGAACAGCAGATCCAGACAAAACCTCAGATCCCTGGGTTTCCTGACCTCGGGCTCACGATCCTCAAGGGTCCAAACCACACAGAAATTTGGGAAAGGGGTATAGGTGGACTAAGAGCCTGAAACAAGGTCTGTCCTTCACTCTGCTACATCCTGGGAACCCTCTCAGGCCAAGGCCAACTGGTCAACTAGGGACAGTACTCAGCATCTCTGATTCAGGCCTAAGTGGTGACCTACTCCCAAGGAAGAAAAGCCGAGGTTCTGAGCCAGGCAAGCCTGGAATGCAGAAGAGAAAAACACAGCAGAGCTGAGTTCCCACCATGTGACGTGTGTGGGCTTTGCTGGGCCCCTGAGTGGGAGGGACACAAGGAAACAGAAGGTGGCCGTTCACCCAGAAATTACCAAGGAGGTGCCAGCATCAGTTCTCCTAGACTCTGAAGCTTGGAGGGTCCCTGGGGATTGAGGCAGAGTTAGGAGGTGGAGGCCGTGACAGCACAGGGCTTCTCTCCGTTATCCCCTGGACTCTGACTTCACAGCGGGCTCCCTGTGCGGTGGGCCTGGGATAGCTGCCCCCAGTGGGCAAGTAGGGCCAGAGAAACGTGGCGTCCCCCTTAAACATGGAGACTAGATGGAGAAGCAGCCAATTTTGAGGTGAAGGGGTGGGGAGAGGCCAGCCCCCTGCCAAGTTTATTCTGGCATGTCTGATTGGAGTTAATTAAGTGAAAGGATGGACAAAGGAGTGATAAAGAATACATCTTCTGTGGACTTTGATTTTCTGTCGCTCAATAGCATGGATTAGACAACAGGGCTCAGTGGAGGAGGGAGAGAGACCTAGGGCCCCTTGCTTACATCCAAGCCTTTGTCCTTCTCTGCCTGCTACCTTCATTCCTGGCCAAACCAAGGCCTAGAAATCAGCCCCACCCCAGGAGTACCCAGCTTCCCTTCTAGAACAATAATAACTACTCTCCTTTGTTGAGCATTTACTCCATCCCAAGCACTTTACTAAGATTTTGCAGCTCACCCACAAGAGCCCTGTCAGGTAGGCTTCATTCTTCCCACTTTGCAGATGAGAAAGTTGAGGCTCAAGGAGGTAAAATTGTGCAAAAAAAATCACACAGCTGGAAAGGGTATTACCTGTGTCTGGACTCAGGTCTAACTCCAAAGCCACCACTGAAGTTTAGGGCCTCACACCCTGGAATCACTGGTCAGAGGGCTCTTCCCTGGCTGGCCCAAGTTTTGGACAGGGCTTCTGTGAGGGTGACGCTGACTCTGTGGGCCCATCTCCACGCTCCAGATCTCTAGCCCCATTCCCACGTCAGGGTGTCCCACCAGCTCACAGAGCTCTCTCTGTTCCTTTGGAGTGGTCCCTGGTCCTTCTTCATCGCGACTCACAGCACTACAAAGTCACTAGTCCCCCCTGCATGCATGTGACCCTACTCCTTCCTCTTCTTCTGGAAAGAGTTAAAAGTCCCCTCCAGGGCACGTTGTGGCTTATAGGATGGATGAGGACCCCCTAGCATTTGGGTACAAAGGAAAAACCCACACAAGGCTGCTGCCGTCAGGGAGACTCCTTTCTTAGGCAAGAAAACATAATCCACAAGTCACCCACTAAAACCTGGTGAGGCAGAGAGACAACACTGCTGCTTAATCCTGTGGGTGATGCTTTATTCTCCTCACTCCGCAGATGAAGAAACTGAGGCTCCAGTAGCAGAAGGTCACACAGCTAGGAAGCAACAGAGCCTGTTTTCCCAACTCTGAACCCTTCTCCCCACTACGTTACACCACTGGATCACCAACCCGGCTACAACCCTGATCAACAGCAGAGGGAGATGGGCATCTCCAAGGGGCAAACTGGTGCCGCCATCAGCGGGGAAGTGCCTCAGGATGGGGTGAACCCAGCAAGAGTCAGAGGGAGGAAGGAGCCTGGGGCTAGGTCAGGCCTTCCTCCTTTGGGGCACAGGGTCATCTGCGGAGGGAAGTACCAGGGATGGCTGTGGGAAGCCATATCCAGAAAGAAGTCAGGTGCAGGTTCTGAGAGCACCCAGGATCCCCCCAAGCGGGCACAGTGCCCTGACAGGGCAGAATCTGCTCCCCAGGAAGAGGGAAGGGCTCTGCATATGGCAGCTGTCAGCCAGTGTGAATCCCACCCTGGCCTCTGCCAGGGTTATTATAAACTCAGTGAGCTAATGGTTGCAATAAACTCTTAATACATAGTTGAAAACAACATTGGGTCCATCACGGAGCCAGTGTTAGCTGTGGGAGCTGCAAAGAGGTGAGGCAAATGCGTCCTTGCTGGGCAGTGTCTGCTCTGACCGCTCTCAGGGCCAGCCCTCCACTTCCAGGAGGCAGGAGGAGGGTCGAGGTGGTTAGGCAGGGGGAGGCAGCCCCTTCTGGCAGCAGCTGATAACTTGGGCCAGGGGCTGGCGTGCTGCCCTCCACAGGGGGTGGCAAGACTTCAGTCACCAGGAGCAAAGCAAATCATAGCTTGCTGCACAGCGTTGGGGGAGTGAGGAGTGATTTCATGCGTCCTTCTCCCTCCAATAAATAAATACAGCCGAACTGTAGCAGCCCCACGGGCAGCCAGGCGGCTCCCCAGCCTGGTGCGGGGAGGGCAGGCGCTGCAGCTCGGCTCTGGGACCCGTGGCTGCCAGCTATCGGCCTTCTCATCGCCTCTCCCAGCTGGAAAAGAATTTAATCCACCGGGCTCCTCTCCACACACACTGGGACTCCTTTTGATGTTTCTCTTTATCTTCCCTCCCAACAAAATTGCCCCTCGACAGCTCCAAGAGGGCCTCTTGCCTCTCTCCACCTCCCTCCTTCCCCTGCCCCACCAAGTAGCCTGGCAGCAAGCAAGGAACCAGGGCGTGGAGGAGACCCAGCCAGGACTGGGAGGAGCGGGCGTACCCTCTGCCATCTAACTTCCCTCCCTTCCACCTTCTCCCTGATCTTGGGAGAGGCACGCTTTGCCCCTTGGGCCTCGTTCCTGGCATTTAGTGAATATAGAAAGAGTCCTCCAGTGCCATCTGATGCCAGTTCTCTGCACCCAGGAGGACAGTGTTCTGGAGAGGGAGCGACGTGCAGGAGACCAGGAGATCAGGGTGGTGAGGGGCTTAGACTCTATAAGTCAGTACTGACCCAGGCTGTGCATCTTGGACAAGTTATCCTCTCTGGCCTCAGTTTCCCTCTCTGAAAAAGGGGTGGACTGATGCTGGTGTCAGTCAGATGTAAAGATTCTGGTTAAGGTATGGGAAGGACATGGTTGGTGCTTGGTATATGGAAGCAGCTGTTCTTGAAGGCTCTGGGCCAAGGGCTGCAATTCATAGGGGATTTGCACCCACTTAGCAAACTGGATAAGAATCCCCTGCACACATCCCAAGGGGCTGAGAGTCACAAGCCAAGTCCCTCTTGGCAGATTCTGGAAGGGGCAGGCTAAGCATTTGAGAGAATTTAGCCAGAGGGGTCCTGGGGTCTCAGGACAGCCATATGAGGAATCCTGACAGCTGCAGGATCAAGCCTAGAGCACTTCCAGCCCCTGGTGGCAGATCAAGAGAAGGGGAGAGGTCTCATTCCTTGTGACCCAGAGAGCTCACCTGAGGGGCCAGGAAGCCTTGGGGGGTGGGGACAGGAAATGCAGCGCCCTTGCCTGTTCAGGTGCTCGCTCTGAATCTGCACTGAGCTCAGCACCACTCCCCAGGCGTCCCCCAGTCCCTCTGTCTGTGTGCCCTGGTCTCAGCCCCACCCCGTCCTCTCTCCAGGGTCTATCCACCACATCTCGCTGGTCGGTTTTCTCACTGTTTTGACTTGCTCTGCATCCCGCCCCCAGCCTTGCTCTGTCCAGTTGATTCTCAAACATCAGCGTGCATCAGAACCCCTGGAGAGCCTGCAAAAATAGTGCTGGGCCCCACCCACAGAATTTCTGAGTGTGACCCTGGTTTGTGCATTTCTGACAAGTTTCTAGGTAATGCCACTGGTTCCCACGGCATACCCGGAGAACTGCTGCTCTGAGTAGTTCTCATCCTTGGAGTAACCTGAGAGCAGTACAAGATCCTGATGTCTCATCTCCTTCACCCCAAGTCTGATTTCCCTGGTCTGGAGGGCAGCCTAGCCATGGGGTACTTTAAAGCTCCCCCAGCAGTTTTGATGTGTGGCTGATGGGTAACTACCACTCCACGCTGCCCTGCTCGCCCTTCTGGATCCCTGTGGGTGCTCCAGGCCACCCTCCTTGTCCTGCCTGAGGTCTTCCCTGACTGTGCAGCGTGATTCCCTAGGGACCGTAGAAAAAGGCAGCTGCCTGGACCCCACCCCTGACAGAGTCTGACTCAGTGGCCCCGGGCATCTGTGTTTCTTCTGTAACTCCACTGGCAGTTCTGACATGCAGCCAGGTAAGGAGGGCTGCGCGGGTGTGATTTGCACATGGCCGCCAAGTTCATCTTCTTTCTATAACCCTAGTGTCCCCACTGTGCATGGACGCAAAGCCAGAGCCCTCCAGATGGTACCTGTGATGGGCCTCCAGGAGAGACACAACCCCCTGATACCCCAACAGGCTCCCCAGTTTCCATACATGAACCCTTTGCAATCAGCTCACTTGTCTACCTCATTATTAAGTATTCATTCCCCTCTCCATGCCTTTGTTTAGACCAGTCATTCTCAAATGTTGGGCTCAGACCAGTAGCGGTATCAGCATCACCTGGAACTTGTGAGAAATGCAAATTCACAATCCCACCCCCACCCCCACCCCACCCCAGGGCCACCCCCGCCCCAGACCTACTGAATCAGATACTCCTGGAGGAGGGAGGATGGCCTCCAGGTGATTCTAATACACACTAAGGCCCAAGAACTCCGTGTTTAAAGCCGCTTTCTCCACCTGGAATCCATTTTCCCTTCATTCCTAAGAAAACCCCTATCAGGGCAGCCACTTCTGCTGGCGTTCTCTTAGATTCGGCCCTGGAGTGCTCAGTAATGCCATCTCAGTTTTTTTCAGTCCACTCATACTGCTGGCTGAAATTCCTGTACGTGCCCCTCAACACCCAGGAGCTGCTTTTGGGGGACGCCCACATCATGCCCCAACTCTGCTTCCCTTGGTCTGGAGGGCACCCCGGCCTGGGCACCAGGTTCTTCTTATCCTCACTCTGCTGCCCGCCTCTGTGAGTTCCATTCCTCCTGGAGGCGTTCCCAAGCTCCAGTGTTCCTTCATGTCCATCATGTGGCCCACGGGAAGAAGCTCGCACAGAGTAATGGGTGAGGAAAAGCTGCTGAAGCCCCCTGGCATCTGAGCACCTCCGATGCGGCGCGCCTGCTCTGATGTGGCTTTGTACTGCCCCAGGGATAGGCTGCGCCTTGGGCTCCCGTGCCCTGCCACGACCACAGAGGGTTGTTTTCTGGTCATTCTGGCAGAGCGTTCACTGGTGTCCAGTGAACAGGTGCTGTGTGGTTGTTGTTGGTATTGGCAGCTCTTTGTACAATTGTGGATCAAGCTTCAGAACGTGGTTTTAAGTGGAAGCACGCTACTGTGTGCGTGGAAGAGGCAAGCCAGAGATCACAGTGCTTATATGCTCGTGAATTTCCTGGGGAAAGATACTAAAGATCCGGGTGTGGTTGTCTCTGGGGAAGGCGCTCCAGTGGCCGGAACAGTGGGGAAAGGGTGTCGGTCCTGTGCTCGTTACACTTTTGAACTATGTGAAGGCTTCCCACGTCTGTTATGTTGTGGGCATTTTCTGTATTAGAAAGATTAAAACATGACAGTGCTTGGGATCGTCTCCTCCAGGGGTTCTGTCCAGGCTCCTGGGAATAGGGCAGAGGGGCATGGCCCCTCCTCTCCCAGCCTTGCACTACCCCCCACCTCCCTCAGGGAGACAGTAGCCCAGCCCCCTCCCAACTTTGTGCCATCTTCCTCTGTGTCCCCCGTCCCCAGGTGTGGGGCTGCACAGACTTCCCCACACACACACACACACACCCCTCCTTGGCACCCCCAGAGGCCGTGGCGCATCAGAATTGCAGAGGGGGCCATTCCTCTGGAGCAGGTGTGGTTCCGGGGTCCATCTCGGCCCCTCTCCCTTACCCTGACCTTGGACCTCACCATGTTCTCTCTGATTCCTTCCTCCTCTCGGTACCTTTCCGGCTCCTCCTCTGTCTCCATACCCTTTGACTGACCGACTCCCACTGATAGAACCTGGTAAGTGAGCCTGGGAAGGGCAGAAGCTGGGAGTCACGGTGGGCAGTGGGGCGGGGGGTTGCTTCACCTGCTGCGGGCACAGCTCAGAAAGCCCCACCCTCTCAGGACCAAGGTCCATGGAAGGAAGAGGTATCGCTGTCAGCTGCTCGGAGCTGTCACAGTCCGCTGGCTTTGGCTATTAGTGCCCCTTCGGGCATTTAATTGGTCCCCTCCACCTGACGGATAGATTCTATGCCAGGGAGCCTAGAAAACTCCACAGCCCAACAGGGCCAGGGGGGCATTGCCAGCACAATTTGTGGGGGCCCTGGAGGGCCCACTGCTTGCCTAGACCCCAAAACTGGCAGTGCCTTTATTTCACCAATTTGTTGTTGTAAGTAGAAAAACCTCAAGAGACCTAGGGGCAAATTACAAATGTATCTGAGCACCTAAGGGACAGCTCCAGGGACATCAGGCTTCGCTGAGGGGGTCCTTTCTATCCTTATTGGGACCATCCTTCCCTCTCTGACTGTGTAAAGGCTTCCAGGTTGCCTGGATGCCCCTTTCAACAGCAACAAGTTCTGGAAGGAAGCCCCTCAACAGGCCTAACCCTGGGCAGCCAAGAAAAGGGGCGTGCCTCCCTACCAGCCCCCAGTTGCACAGAGGGGCTGTGCTGGACACTGGGCCAGGGGAGGGTCATGCAGGCTGAGAAGGAGGAGGCCTAGCTCAGTAACCCACTGGGCTTCTCAGAGGTGGAGAGAGGCTCTTGACTATTTCCAAACCACAGGCCCCCTGCTGAGGTTTGAAGTGGCAGGGGGCTAGTCTGGGGGTTAGTTCCCCCCATGCAGGAGCCTGGATCACTTTCAGAGGAAGCCAGTCTCTGGGGAGTCAGTAAGCGCTGTCTCCCACCTTCAGTAGTGGCTCCTCCCCCTGATTTCAGGCGTGGGTAGCATGGACATATCACACGTCCTGTGTGAGGACAAGCCAGGCAGCATCTGAGGGCTCCCTGAGCTCTGGCCCTGGTTGGAGTGATCAGAAACATCTGACCTAGAGTGAGCCCTCCTCACCTGAAACCCTGGCCTCTGGCTGCTGGGCTCTGGCAGAACCAGTGAAGGGCAAGGCAGCTCTACACTATTTGGGATTCTGTGTCCTTCCAGCCACCATGGCTGGCCACAGAGAGGGGCACACAGGGGTTCACTTTGTCACTCAGCCATCTGGGTGTTTCCTATTCCACATATAAGGAAGGCAGTGTTCCCTCTGATTGACACGATCCAGAGGGGGGATGTAGGAAAAGCAGTGTCCTGCTCCAGCCCTCATGCCCTCTCTGGTCCAAGCTGACTGTGAATGCTTACTCGCTTCTTCCGCCTCCACTCCCTTCTGGCCCTCTTTCCTCTTCTTTCCGCCATCTCCCTGCTGGGTCTTGCAGATACTTCCCCCAGTTAGTGTCACTGGAACAAAAGAGGGAGTGGGAGATGGAAAATGAACCAAACCACCCGAAAGGGATGTTTGAAGCATCTGATGGGCTGATAAAGGCAAAAACAATAGGAGGAAATTTCTGGAAGGCCTGGACGTGGGCAGGAGGGCCAGGGAGCCAAGCCAGAATCATGCAGGGGAGGCCAGACCACTTTGGGGTGGGGGGTTGACAAGTCCTGCTTCGGTCCTAGCACCTCATCTGCCTCCCCTACTCCCACTGCCCTGCTCCTCCAGCCATGCACTGGGCCTTGGCTTCCTGCTCTCTGACTGGTTTCTTCTCTCTTCTGACCCAGGGCCTGAACAGCATGTTCGAGGTGTACCTGGTGGGGAACAATTCCCACCACTTCATCATCTCCCCTACCTCCGTCCAAGGGAAGGCAGATATTCGCATCCGAGTGGCAATCCCCCTGGACTATGAGACTGTGGACCGCTACGACTTTGACGTAAGTCCCCTCACCTCTCCTTGGCTGAGAGGGGGATTTCAGGGGAGGAAGAGGGCAACACCATCCCCTTAAATCTCCCCTGCTACCTCTCCCCATTCTTCCCTTGTGGGTCTGACCTAGAGAAGCCCACAGAGCTTCTCTGACCTGGGCCTCCCCTTTTCAAGGAAGATGAGGAAATGTCCAAGAGTTGAGTAGAATTTTATTAGGTACCATCATAGTCTCAGGAGCCTATCAAGAGCCTCTACTGCCCAGCCTCAGCCAGTCCAGTCCCCGTTAGCCCCCGCCTCCCCAGAAGATTCTGTGTCCACCCTGACCCTGTGAGCACTGATGGAGGGATTCCCAGGAGCACACATCTAGGACAGGCAGTGACTCAGACAGGTGCTCTGGGCTGGGATGGGTGGAAGCCCCAGGGGAACTTATGGGCACGAGGGCTCCAGGAGCATACAGGTGCTCACTGGTTCCTTGCTCTGTTCATCCAGCTCTTTGCCAATGAGAGTGTGCCTGACCATGTGGGCTATGCCAAGGTGAAGATCACCCTCATCAATGAGAATGACAACCGACCCATCTTCAGCCAGCCACTGTACAATGTCAGCTTGTACGAGAATGTCACCGTGGGGACCTCAGTGCTAACAGTCCTGGTGAGTCCTCTCTCCCTTGCAGGGCAACTGAGCTCTGGAGTAAGCCATCGGGAGGCATCCAGAGGGGTTTTGCCCGAGGAGTGTGGGCAGTTAGGGGAGGGGGTACCCCCAAGCCCTCAGAGGTTGTGGTGTTGGTGTATTAGAGTATCTGATTTCTTCATGATGAGGCTTCCTTGGCCAGGGAAGCAATGTGGAAAAGGCACCCACCTGGGAAAAGATGAAGTTGGGCCCAGGGTTAGTTTTTTGCCTTGTCCCTAAGAGATAGTGAGCTTGAGTGGGCCAGGAGCCCTGGACCTACCTTCTAATGGGGACAGGTGCCAGCTGTCTCTCAGGAGGGCAGTCCTCTTCCTCTGAGTGTGGGCACCACAGAAGAATGGGCTCCTGGACCTCCCCAGCTGTCTTTGCTGAGACCTTGACAGAGGACCCTCCCAGTGTCCATTTGTATCAGTCAGGACTCCTAGTCGCAAGGGACAGAAACCTTTAACTAGCTCAAACAAACAAACAAACAAACAAAAAGGATTGGCTCTTGTAACTCGAAAGTGTAAGTGATTTCAGGCATGGCTGTATCCAGGCGCTAGGTTGAGCAGGAATCTGACTTCAGCGCTGGCCTCTGCTTTTTTGTATTGACAGAGGCACACCAACACCCCTAGGCTCACTTCTAACCAGTTTATCAACCCCAGTGAGGGAAAAGAAGTGTTCTTTTTCAATAGCTCCAGCAAAGCTCCCAGAGCTGATTCTCACTGACCCAGCTTACTGGGCCACCATAATTCTGATATACCAGAGATGGGTCATGCTCACCCTAGTGGAGTCAGGGCATGGGTCAGCCCCATTCAAACTACATAGGCTGAGAATGGGACAGGGACTATTCTACAGCAGCCTCCGTTCTCAGAACAAACAGGGTTGCTGAGCAGATCAGTGGCAGATGTGTGCTCCGCAGGATCAGCAGCTTGCCCATGGTAGGTGCTCAATAAAACTTATAGAGTTTAACCTGCTGCTCCCCCTCCCTGGCCACTGAGGCCCCCCAGATCCTTGCCCTTCTTGCTGCATTCTCACTCCAGGCACAGACATTGCCTGTCGATCCCAGACTCCCTACTCCAAAGTGTGTTTACTCTACAGACAGATGGTATGAAACTGTTTTCAGCCCCCAGGTCCTGCCCATCTGACAGTTATTAATTTTTCAAACAGATGTTTAGCGAGGCAGGCCGTCAGACATAAACAGAAAGTCAACCGCGGCTGTTTTCTTCCCGCCTGCTTCCCCAGCCCGTGGCTCCGCCGGCTCTCACCGAGTTGCTCCTTGCAATCAGTCACCTGGTGCTTGAGGGCCCATGGGCCCTCCTGCAGCCTCTAAGGTCCCCACCAGAGAGCAAAGCCAGGGGTTCTGGCCTTCTGGTCCCAAAGAAATCCTCTTCATCCCCCCAGCCACCTTCCAATGTCAGGGTGAAGGACACCCAAGCAGCCTGTCTCACAGGGCCTGGGGGCGCATGGATATACTGTACGACAGGGCGAATGGCAAACTGTAGCCACACTGAACATGGATGTATCTCATAAACATATAATACCGCCGTGGGGGAAAGCGCTACATGAAGGAATACTCTTTGTATGATTCCCTGAGTGTAAAATAGATGCAAAGTTGATCTGTAGAAAAAGGGATCAGCATAGTGGTTGTCTTTATATGGGGCAGTTCTGATGTCGTAGGGTGTTTTGATTCTTCATCTGGGTGCTGTCACATGGGAGTGTGCCCTTTGAAACTTCACCTATGACTAAGACTACACCTATGACTTGTGTACTTTTCTGCATATTATACTTCAATAAAAAGTTTATACGAAAAGAATTCAGGTATGAGGCCCAGGCTTGGCAGGTGACTAGGGATTCCTTCCTGTCACTCTTGCTGGAGAAGAAGGGTCTTGCTTTGCAGTTCCCATCTCCCTTCCCAAGGCCCTGGCAAGGGTCGAGGCAGCCTAGGGGGCAGGGGTGGGGTGTGAGGTGTGGGGTAGCATACCTCTTGGCTGATGCCCAGCTGCAGATGCCAAGGACCATGTGTGAAGCCCAGTTCCATCCAGGGTTGGCACTGGGGAGTAGGTTCTCACACTGGGTGTCCTCAAGCACTGGAGCAGTTCCTGGGCCTGCGTGGACCCACTACCCATGACCCCTTTTCCAGTCCCTCTCTGGATGTTTAGCAGATGTGTTCAGCCTCTGTGGCTGCCTGAGGATCCCCACTCAGGACTGGCTCATCTGGGCTGCCTCTAGTTCCTGAGTGTGTCTGTTGAGCCCTTCGCACCTTCCTGTCACAGCCCAGCGTCTGTGGAACTGTGCTGCTGTGAGGGGGCCGTTTCACCCCGCGATAAGCTCTAGCAGCCGGGCTCTGGGTCTGAAGGACCTCAGGTCCCAACGTGAAACACGTGAAAGCATCCCCCTGGTGACCACCACTCACTGTCATCTCCCAATCCGCCCCCCCCCCCCCCCCCCCCCAAGGGCTTTCCCAGCCTCCCAAAAGTGGCAAATTCGGTGGCCACACCCGCCACACCCACTGCCCTGGCTTCTCCCACCCCCTCCTTTCTCCCCTCAGATCTGGTGTCAGCCTAGTCTCTCCACCTGCTTTGCTCCAGGAGGGGCTGAAGTTATAGCCACCTGCTCAGAGACTGTGAAATTCCTTCTCCTTGACCTTTTCTGGGATGTTATTAAAATGTTTCATGGGCAGCTATGTCATAAAGAAAAAAAACCTATGAAGAAAAAGAAAATGTTTTAATTTGCACTGAAGGCCAGGACAGATCCTGCTGCAAGGGGCCTCTCCGACCCCCGCTGTGGCAGGCATCCCAGCTTGGATGGCACCTCTTCTTATCTCCCTGCTCCATGAACCTCCCTCACCCCAGGTTAAAGACCCTCGTTCTAGAAAAGTGAGTTTCTACTGGTGGAGGGAAAAGGGCAGGAATGTAGCGATCACAACTTGACCTTGAGCCCCACTCTGAAGGGTGACCACAGAGGAGAGGGCTGTGTCGGGGCACATTCACAGCATATGTTTGCTTGTGAGGTGTGTGTGTGTGTGCGTGCACGCATACACACAGGCATGCCCTTGTGTCTGTGTCTTTATCTGTGTTTGCTGCTACATGCACTCAGATACGTGTATATAGCACATGTGTGTGTGATGCTGGTGGCTCCCCATCCTCTAGACTGTGTGGTTTCTTCCCCTCTCATATCCCCAGGCTGCTCTGATTCTCACCTTCCAGTCCCACCTCCTGACTTAATAATAATAGGACTTGAGTAGAAAGACTGTGGGGTTTCTTCCTAGGATTCTTCTTGGCTTCGGGCAGCCCTGTAACCTCACTGATGGGTACCTGGGTTCTAGTGGGGTGTGTGGGTGCTGCTGGACAGTAAGAGAGCAATCTAAACATGTTTAGAACAGATGTTTTTCGAATCCCTACTACTGCGTCAAGCACATGGCCCTGAGGACGCAATGGTGATGTGAGTCTTGCCCTCATGAAGTCTGTAATCTCTTGGGAAGGCCTGATGTTAGTACTAAGAAATGAATCTTTAAGTGTTACTTGCTGTGTGGAGAGATCAGGAAGTTATGAAGATCTGTAACAGGGCACCTGACCTTGACTGGACTCAAGGAAGGCTTCCCTGAGAAAGTAGCAATTGAGTAGGTATTAACAGGTGAGCAAATGGAAGGAAGCACATTGGAGAAAAAGGGAGTAGCGTGTGCAAAGGCCCTGTGGCTAGCATGCAATAAGGGGGGGGTGATGTGCAAGGAGGCGGAGCACTGCTCCTTTGAGATGGGAGTGAGGGTTGGGGGAGGTTCCGCAGTCTGTCTTCCTCCTGAGTTGTGCCTACCCCACACGCAACCACTGGGCTGCTCTTCTGATAGTGGAGAAGTCTTGTGTTCATCCATTCACATTCTCTTACCTATTCCATCCTGGTGGCCTGTGGCCGGCATTTGGGAAACAGCCGGCAGAGGTTTTTCCTGCGATGTGCAAGGAGCCAGGCTGGCCTCCTGTAGTATGGAGCTTGTGTCCCCGGACTTACTAGCTCTGTGTCCCCAGGGCAATGAGAGAAACACACTGAGGAGAGGCAGCAGCCAGAAGGGCAGGTCTCATCCCACTTTCTTCCCTACTCTGGGGATCGGGGATGCACAACAGAGATGGGCAGAGGATGGACTGTTGGACAAGACAGGATTTCTCCCTGGGCAGGAAACAAAGCAAAAAGGAAAGGTACCTAGGGGCCCTAATGGGGCAGGTGTGGGGCCCAGAGCCAGCTCAGTCTGCTTCACCCAGGGGTGGAGTGCCACACCCTCCTGTCTCCTCTTCCAGCCCATCCTTGGGAGGCTGGTACCATCTCAGGCAGGTCCTTGAATCCTGTTCTGTTGTGAACCAGTCACTCCCCTGGGATGTGGTAAAGAAAGTTGTGCCTGCCTGTATTGCCTAAGTTGCTGGGAGGCATCAGCAGAGTGGGATGGATGAAATAGTTAAGAGTTTACAGACCTAAATTGTGGTTCTTACAGTCACTGGCAAAGGCCCCATCTGGATGCCCTTCAGCCTGTGTGTAAGCTCAGCTTTTCCAAGATGAGCCCATTTCCTCCCCTGCCACCTGGGGAGGTACCTTGACAAGATCCTACCCAAGAGTGTTGTCCTGACAGTTTGGTAGGTGGTGGGTGAAGATGCTCGGCGCTGTCCTGGCCGGGAACACTCAGAAAATGTCAGCAAGTCATTCTGGCCTCCTGGCTGAGCTGATGGCACCAGACTCAGAGTAACGGCTCTGCCCTCAGAGAAGCCGTGTAACCTGGGCATGTCCCTGAGCCCCTGGGGCCCCAGTGTCCTCGCTATAAAGCAAGATGGTGGGTCTGGTGCTGCTTCCCTGAGGCTTAATTCCAGCTTACTATGCCTAAGAGGAAGGGTTGATCTTTGCTGTCTAGTTTCACTCTTGGCAACGTAGACCTGTTCCTGTCCTTCGGGGGTCTCTCACCCACCCACTGTTCTCTAGAGCTCACTTGCCTGTCCCTCCCTTGCCTCCCTCTCAGTCCCCATCTGGAAGTTTGGTGATGATTCCAAGGTGGCCACTTCCCCACTCCTGGAGCTCACCAGTTTTTCCTTGTTGTCCAGCCTGGCCTCCATCCCCAGCAGCATCAACAGAGGCAGCCCTGCTGCTGTTGGTCCCCTTCTCCTCCTCCCCTACCCACAGTGAGCACCACGGACACCAAAAGGGAAAGGTGATGTGATGTCACCACCCCAGGCGGGCCCTGGTAAAGGCCAGCTTCGGTCCTGGAAGAACTGAAATACAGCATGCCTCTTCCATCAGCTGTCAGGCTGTGGGGCCTTTTCCCTCGCTCTGTGAGCACCTGCAGGCTCAGGGCACACCCCCTCCCATGTTGCTAAATCCAAGGAATTTAACATGGGCCTCACCCCGGGTGCTCGATGACCCAGCAAGGTGGTCTGGAAAGGCCAGTCCCCTGCCTCGGCTCAAGTGTTGCTCCCTGGTCTCCCTGGCCCCTCGCAGAGGGGCTTGCTACTCTGCAAATGGGGGAGATGCCTCCCAGCTGTATCAGTACCTTCAGGAGGGGGCTTAGGAGCAAAACTTGGAAACCAGAGAGACTCAGGTTGAAATCATGCCCCCACCCTTGCCATCTCTGTGACCCTAGACTGATGCCTGGCTGTGTCCAATCTCCAGTCCCCAGAATTTGCTCTGGGGATGATAGTGGTAGTACCTGTCCCAGGATGAAGAGAGGTGCATTTAGGTCGCTTACCCCCAGAAAGCTCTGAGTAGCTGGCAGCTGTGAAGGCTAGCACTGTTGCTTGTGTGCTTATCCACCATAGAATTTGGGGCTCAGCAGAGCTTCAGAAAGAACGCTGAGGAGTCCCTGCCATAATCACTTGTCATGCTCAAACCTGGGTCCTGGGAGCTCCATCCTTGGCTCAGACTCCCCTGGACAGTGGGTCCTCTCAGCGGACACACTGACTAGTTCTTGCCTGCGGCCGACCCTGGACTCTGGCACTCAGACCCCAGCGTCAGGGAACAGAAGACAGAGGTTAAATGAGGATGCAGGAGGAGGGTTAAAACTCTTAGAGGAGCCCACAGCAGGTGCAACAGGAGGATGGGCTTCTTGTGAGTGCAGACGGGGCACTTGCTTGGGAAGCTGAAATTAGGAGGACCCCACCCTAGGTTCGATGCTCTGCTGTCACCATCTTGAAATTGTTCAGTTTTGAACAAGGGGCCTTGTGCTTTCATTTTGCATTGGGAAATCATGCAAATTTTGTAGCTGGTCCTGGCTACAGGATCTCCATAGCTCTGTGCCCAAAGGCGCGCCATGGTGGTCCATTGTTTCTGTCTGTTCCCCTGGACCATCAGCACTTGCCATGTGCCGTGCTCCAAGCAGGGGCCCACCAAGCTTGTTTCGGTTCCAAAGGCTGCTTAAGAAACCATCCCACATTTGGCCGCAAAGAGCAGTAACCGTTTTCTTACTTTCATGGATCAAGTGGGTCAGGAATGTGGACAGGGCAGCAGGGGAACCCTTCTCTGCCCCTCCAGATCTAGGGGTGACTCCTCTCTCTGTCTGGTGCCTGGGCTGCTCTGGCTGAAAAACTGGCTCAACTAGCCACTGTGTTCTGAGCTCCTGGCTGTGGTCTCTCCACATGGCCCTGGCATCTCAGACACGGTCTGTAAGGGGAGCCTCCCAGAAGGGGCCTCCAGGGAGCAAGGGTCTCAAGAGAATCAGGCAGAAGCCACGTGGCTTTCTGTGACCTGGCCTAGAGGTCACCCCACATCATTTCTGAATGTTGTTGCTTGTAGTACATTCAACATTGCTGAATGTTGTTGGTTATAGTGAGTCACCAAGGCAGGTTCACACTTAGGAGCTGTAGTCCCTCCGCAGCCGTCAGAGGGAAGAATGTCGTAGAATTTGCACAAGTCAAGGTGTCTTAGACCCCCTCGGAGCTCACTCCAAGTCAGCGCCCCTTTCCTGAAATACTGCACATGAGCATGGCGCTAGGAGAGAGCCAGTTCCTACTCCTCCTCCAGAAAGGAAGGAAGGAAGGTAGGTCGCTCAGTCATATCTGACACTTTGTGATCCCATGCCCACCGGGCTCCTCTGACCATGGGGGTTCTCCAGGCAAGAATACTGGAGTGGGTTGCCATGCCCTCCTCCAGGGGATCTTCCTGGAGTTGAACCCAGGTCTCCCACATTGCAGCTGATTCTTTACCGGCTGAGTCTCCAGGAAAGGAAAGCCCTGTGCAGACACAAGCAGAAGAGCACAAATAGGAGCCCTTCCAATCTCGTCTTCAGCCTGGAAGAGCTTGCCACCAACAGGAGAAGGGGTAGAAAAGAGAGTAACCCCTGGTATTCCCTGGCTCATAAAGTTCCAGTGCTCTAGGCCTGGATCAGCATTCAAGGCCCCCACACCCCAGCCCTGAGCCGCTTTCCAGCCCTCGGCCCCACTACATCCCTCACATCCCTTCTCTCCTGCCTGCCCAGAGTCTCTAGCCTCCCTGCATATCCCTGCATGTCCTCACACCCCTCCTGCACCTGGCTTTCCCTCCCTCCTGTACTGAGACCATCAAAAGCCTGCCAACCCTAAGAGGCAGCTCTTCTAACGGCAGCCTCCCCATAAGAAGCCATCTTCCTCTGTGATGGTCACAGGCCCACCTTCCCTGAGGTCCTCTCCCTCCTCTCCAGCTCCCCTGTGTGCCTGCACCTCACTTTCCCTGGCTGTTCTCACCATTTCTGTTGGGGCAGCATGGTTAATGTCCTCTCCGGCCCACTCCACAGAGAACTTCGTAAAGGCAGGTTCTCTCTGGTCTGGGTGCCCCCCTCCCTGGGGGGTGTGGCACAGAATAGGTTGGACACCTGTGGTCTGGAGTGTCTAGGGCAGCTTCCTCAAAGGAGGAATGGAGGCAGCAGTCTCATGAGGGAAACTGAGGCATGGAAAGGGTAGATTATACACCCATGTTCACCCAACAGGTCAAGGGCAGAGGTGTTTGTCTGAATCCGAAGCCTTGTAACTTCTGTTTCACTACTTGTGCCAGGCTCCCAAACACCGTTCTGGCAATAGGCACTGGGGGAACGCTGCTGGACGGGGAGCCCCGAGGCCTGGGCTCTAGACCCTGACTTGCCCTGTGACCCTGTGCCAGTCTCATTCCTTCTCTGGGCCTTGGCTTCCTGCTCACTCCAAGGAGGGGGTAAACTGGATGCCCTTTAATTATCCTTCCTAGATCAGGCAGGGTCCGGGGTGCAGGCCACAACCCAGGAACAAAGGCAGGGGTCCAGGGAGTGTAATGGCCACCAAATTCGAGGGTCACTTAGGCCTCCTTGTCCTAATCAGTGCATGTGATTGCAAGGTCAAGGCTGAAATGTGCCCTGCCCTTCAGCCTCCCTCTGCAGACAGGTCTGCTCTAGCTGACCTTGCTGCCTGGGCTGCTGCTGCTGCTGGCACCAGGTGCCCTGTGAGCCCGTTTCTCCCCTGCAGAAGCCTCCCCGCCGCACCCCCCCCCCCAGAGCAGGCCTCTGCTCTCTCTGGGAGAAAAGGGACATCTACTATACTCCTTCACACCCCCAGATGCATCTACCACACTCCTTCATTCAGTGATCAATGGCCTGAAATGACAACAGTGAACGAGACAGAGCAGCCTCCCTGTATGTGCAGGGGTGGGAGAGTAAGGAAATCCAGAGTGTGTCGGAGAGGCACACGTGCCATGGGGAAGGGTATAGCTGGGGGGAGTCCCAGCTGGGGCATCGTTACCTGTTGCACCAGGTGGTCAAGGAAGACAGGCCTCTCACAGAAGGAGACAGTGGATGGAGCTCTGAAGGCTGGCAGGGGCAGTCTGAGTTGAGAATTCTACAAAGAGCTGCACTAGGCTGAGGGAGCCACAGGTGAGAGTCTTGAGACCAGAGCCTGGTGTAGGTGAATACTCCGTGAGGAGGAGGGAAGACCAGAGGCGGTCAGGAGCTCACCCTAGGACAGGTGACTGTGCTGAAGGGGAGCCAGATGAATCACAGGCTGCTGTGTGGAGAGTAGGCCAGCAGGAGCGGGAGAGTCTGCCAGGGTGGAAGTGGGGTGGCCAGGTGAGAGATGACAGCTCTCACAACCCAGGTGGCAGTAGAAATGGGGAGAGGTGGAAGATTCGGGAGCCCTTCCTCTGTGTCCCTTCTCTTCCAGCCCATGCTCAGGTCTGGACAGAGGCCCCGTCTTTCTCTTCCCCAGACCCAGCAAGGCACGCCCATCTTCATCCCACCTGACTGCCATGTGCCACCTTCACAAACGCTGAAATGGACAGACAGCCCTGGGTTGCAGTCCTGCCTCAGTTTCTCACCAGCAGGTTGGCTTTGGGCAGGTTACTTACTACTGTCCTTACGTTTGGTTTCCTCCTCTATGAAACAGGGAGAGTAATTCCCATCTCAGCAATGTCGTAGGATGATGCCTATGCGCAAGTGGTTGGTACCCGCCTCTGCTGCGGGCCAGGCGTCCTGGGTTATCCGTGCCCCTCTAGAATAGTTGGCCTCTCCCTGTTTCTGATAGCAGTGTTTCAGGTCAATTCTATCATTGTATAGAATTGGTGACAGAAATTGCCAACATGAATTATCAGCAAGTCTGGGCGATAACACCACCCAAAGGTTAGACCTCATCCAAGTTCTTTAGCAAAACTCAACAGAGGTGAGCAGGTCAACACAGGAAGAAATGGAGACAGGACTTCCTGGCATCTGGGTCCCCTCAGCTGCCCTTCCCCTTCCTCCTGTCCCCCCACCTCTGAGCTCTCTCCCCATCTCCTCCTGACACCCCCTCACGGCAGGCATCTTAATTGATCTCATTGTTCTCCAGTCCCTAGAGACCTGAGACTCCAGCTGTGCTTAAACAGAACAAAATCTCTTCCAATTTCCCCACCGTTTAAAAGAAAATTGAATTCTTTATCTGCAGCCTGGGGAGGGGAAAAGAGGTTAGACACACACACACAAGCACACCTACACACAAGCACAAATAAATAGTAGTCCCCCTAGTCCGGCTCCCAAGCTGTCCTGGAAGGCCTTCATAGACACACCGTCCCCCATTCGGGGCGGGGGTGTCTAAACTGTACTGCTGGGCCCCTTTAATCTGCTCTTCGTTCATCACCAGTCAGCAGGGCCAGGCGCTGGGAGGAAGCTGAGCTGGTTGATGGTGATTGACGGGTCCAAGTTCCTCTGTCTGTCAGGCCTCAGTGCTCCTCTGGATGTGTTTATCTCTTTAATCTAAATATCAATCCGTAAAACCCGGAATGGGATGGAATGAGAGGTAGGACAGGCGCTAAGGGGAGACAGAGAGAGAACACAGCTGGCTGCCCGCTGCCACCCTGGGCCTCTGGAAGGAGCCTTGACAGGGCCTGCGGTTGGAGGCCGCTGGGGGGCTGCCTGCAACTGGATAGAGCCTGGGTCCGGAGGGAGAGCCAGGGCTCCCCCAGCTTGGCCCTTAAGTGGATTGTCCCAGACCTTGTTCAAGGTCCAGCAGTTTCCTGCCATTTAGTCACTCAACTGCTTGATTTTTGGCAAATTGATCTAAAGCCTCGTTTTCTGTCAGGCCTCTCACACCTCCCTCACTCGTGCCTCCAGAATCCTCGTCCTTAACAAGAGCAGCTCAGTCTGCCGCTGACCTTTGCCCCTTTGTCCAAAAAAAAAAAAGAAAGACACTGCCATTCATCATCACAGACCTGGTGAGCCCGTGCTGCAGGCCTAGTATATAAATTGCAAGCACTTTACATACAGCGTGTTACATACCTCTTCCTGGACCCATTGTCCAGGAGAAAGAAAGAGATGCCCAGAGAGGTTTAGTGACCTGTCCAGGGTCAGCCAGCTAGCAAATGACCAAGCCAGGATTCAAACCTGGATCTGCCCGATTCCAAAGCCCTGCAATCTGGGGTCTACCTCCCGCTTGCCACTTGTCATCATCAGGTGTCCATTCCCGTGCTGAGCTCCAGCCTGTTGTTGGAATCGGCTGTTTCCAGAGTCCAGAGAGATGAGCCCAGCCTGCCCTCCAGAAGCTGGAGCTACATCATCCCTAGGTGACCTTGTGCAGGTCCCTGGCTCCCAGGGTCTTGGTGTCCTCCTCTGTAAAATGAAGGGATTCTGCTGGATGCCCTTGAAGGCCGTCTGTCCTGACAGTATGTGGCCGCCTGCCCCTGACAGTCCCCTCCTGCATCAGGAGCTGTGACACTCGGCCCTCTGCGCCTGTCAGACTCCCTGCAGTAGGGTTGCTGCTGATCCCTCCTCTCAGGCAGTTGCTCAGAAGACACCAGAGCAAAGAAGATGGAATGGACCCCGTGAGTGAGGGGCCAGTGGGCAGCTTAAAATGCAGCCGGGGCCAGAATGAGTTCATCAGCGCAGTAAAGCAAATGTCTGACAAAGTCCATCTCTGCCTGGTGGGTCAGGAGCCCAGGGACCTGTCAACAGGAGAGGGGCCCAGGCCTGAGAGCTGACCCTGGAAGCAGGAGGCAGGAAAGGTTATGGGAGCAGGGAGGGGGGCCCACAGAGGTTTAGGGATATGTTGAGCTGGGCTTATGGTTCTGGAGTACCCTAATCTTGCTGCATCACCCTTGTTGGAGGGGATGATAGCTACAATTCCTTTCAGCTTGTTTCTGGAGTGGCTCAAAGTCCCATATGCCCAGTGGTTTGGTTAGTGTTTTTCAAACTTTTTTTTTTTAATCATGATCCATAATAAAAATTACGTTTAACTTCATAACCCAAAAGACACACTCACACACACACATACATGTGTAGGACAAAGCAATACTTCCCTACTAAGTGTGATAATACACCCTAGTTCTTTCTGTTTTATTCTGCTAGATTTCATTTTTTTAATGAGAACTTTTAAGATCTACTGTCTTAGCAACTTTCAAATATACAATCAGATATCATTAACGATAGTCACCATGCTCTACATACATCCTCAGAACTTTTTTTATAATGTTTGTACCTTTTGACCTTCTTTATTCATTTCACCCTTCTCCATCCCAGCCTTTGGCAACCAGCAATTTGTTCTCTGTAGCTATGAGCTGGGTTTGGTGGTGGCGGTTGTTTAAATTCTACTTATAAGTAACAGTATATGGTATTTGTCTTTCTCTGTCTGATTTCTTCCAGTTAGCTTCATGCCCTCAAGGAGGTTCATCCCTATTGTCAACAAGTGGCAAAATTTCCATCTTTTTCATGGCTGAATAATATTCCACTGCATGTATATATCTTCTTTATTCATTTTCTGTCAATAGACACTTAGCTTGTTTCTGTATCTTGGCTATTGTTTAAAAAAAAGTTGAAATCAGCATGGGACTTCAGATGTCTTTTCAAATTAGTGTTTTCTTTTCTTCAGGTAAATATCCAGAACTAGAATTGCTGAATCATTTGGTAGCTCTATTTTTAATTTTTTTTGAGGAATCTCCATACTGTTTCCCACAGTGGCTGGACCAGTTTATATTCCCACCAACAGTGTACAAGGGCTCTCTATCTGCCTTCTCATCAATGCTTGTTATTTGTTATCTTTGTGATAGTAGTTATTCTAATAGGTATGAAGTGATATCTCTCCGTGGTTTGACTTTCATTTCCCTGATGATGAGTGATGTTGAATACCTCTTCAAGTACCTGTTAGCCATCTGCCCATCATCATTGAAAAAACTCCTTTTTGGATCCTCTGCCCATTTTTTAATCAGATTCTTAGGGTTTTTGCTAGTGAGTTGTATGCATTCCATAGATGGAATGGGGGTTCATGGATATGAACCCCTTATTAGATATGTGATTTGCAAATATATTCTCCCATTCAGTAGGTTATCTTTTTATTTTGTTGATTTCGTTTGAAGTTTGGAAACTTTTTAACATGATGTAGTCCCACTTGTTTATTTTTTTAGTTTGTTACTTTTGCTTTAAGCATCAAATCCAAAAAAAATCATCACTAAGACTAATGTCAAGGAGCTCCCCACCTATGTTTTCTTCTACAGGTTTTATGGTTTGAGGTCTTATATTTACGTCTTTCATCCATTTTGAGTTAATTTTTTAAAAATTTTATTGGAGTCTAGTTAGTTTACAGTGTTGTATTAGTTCAGGTATGTAGCTGAGTGATTCAGTTATACATATGCGTGTATTAATTCTTTCTCAGATTCTTTTTTTTTTTGGCTGCACTGGATCCTTCGCTGCATGCGGGCTTTCTCTAGTTGCAGTGAGTGGGGGCTACTCTTTGTTGCAGCACACGGACGGGCTTCTCACTGTGGTGGCTTCTCTCGTTGTGGAGCACAGGCTCTAGGGCACATGGGCTTCAGTAGCTGCCACTCACAGGCTCTAGAGCGAGGCCTCAGTAGTTGTCAGCATGGGCTTAGTTGCTCCACAGCACGTTGAATCTTCCTGGACCAGGGATTGAACCTGTGTCCCCTGCATTAGCAGGCAGATTTTTATCCACTGTACCACCAGGGGAGTCCGGGATTTTTTTTTTCTCGTATAGATTATCTGAATATTGAATAGAGTTCCCTGTGCTATACAGTAAGTACATGTTGATTACTTACTTTATATATAGTAGTTTATGTGTGTTAATCCCAAACTCCTGATTAATCCCTTCCCACCACATTCCCCCTTTGGTAACCATAAATTTGTTTTCAATATCTGTGAGTCTGTTTCTGTTTTGTAAATAAGTTCATTTGTATCATTTTTTTAGATTCTACATGTGAGTGATAGCATATGATATTTGGCTTTCTCTGTCAGACTTCCTTAATATGAAAATCTCTAGGTCCGTCTGTGTTGCTTTGAACGGCATTTTGTTCTTCTTTATGACTATTAGCCCGTTGCACATATGCACCACCACTTCTTTGACCATTTCTCTGTCGAGAGATATTTAGATCGCCTCCACGTGTTGTGGATAGTGCTGCAGTGAACATTGAGGTGCGTGCATATCCTTTCAAACTGTGATTTTCTCTGGATATATGGAGTGGGATTGCTGGATCACATGATAGTTCTAGTTCTACTTTTAAAGAAATATCCATACTGTTCTTCATAGTGGTTGTGTCAATTTATATTCCCCCTAATGGTGTAGGAGGTTTCTCTTTTCTCCACACCCTTTCCAGGATTTATTTGTAGACGTTTTGATGATGGCCTTTCTGACTGGTGTGAGGTGATACCTCATTGTAGTTTTGATTTGCGTTTCTCTGATCATTAGTGATATTGATCATCTTTTCATGCTGTTTTGGCCATCTGTATGTCGTTTTTAGAGAAGTGTCTATTTAGATCTGCCCATTTTCCGATGGGATTTTTTTTTTTTTTTTTTTTTGGTATAGAGCCGCATATGTTTTGTTTGTATATGTTGGAGATTTATCCTTTGTCAGTTGCTTCATGTGCAAATATTTTCTCCCATTATGTGGATTATATTTTTGTTTGGCTTATGGTTTCATTTGCTGTACAGAAACTTTCAAGTTTAACTAGCACCCACTTGTTTATTTCTGTTTTTATTGTCACTCTAGGAGGTGGATCAAAGAAGATATTTCTGTGATTTATGTCAGAGTGTTCTGCTTGTGTTTTCCTCGAAGGGTTTTATAGTGTCTAATCTTATATTTAGGTCTTTGATCCATTTTGAGTTTATTTCTGTGTATGGTGTTAGGGAATGATCTTTTACATGTAGCTGGCTAGGTTTCCCAGCACCATTTGTTGAACAGATTGTCTTTTATCCATTTTGTTGTCTTGCCTCCTTTATCATAGATTAACTGACTATAGGTGCATGGGTTTATTTCTGGGCTTTCTGTCCTGTTTTATTGATCTGTCTTTCTGTCCTTGTGCCAGTACCTACTCTCTTGATTACTGTATCTTTGTAGTATAGTCTGACGTCAGGAAGCCTGATTCCTCCAGCTCTGTTTTTCTTTCCCAGGATTGCTTTGGCTATTTGAGGCCTTTTGTGTCTCCATACAACTTTTAAAAATTTTATTGTAGTTATATTTTTTAAAAATGCCGTTGATAATTTTCAGATAGCCTTGAATAGGATAGTGAAAATTGATTCTCCAAATCCATTTGGTATATCTTTCCATCTGTTTGTGTCATCTTCAATTTTTTTCATCAGTATCTTAGAATTTTTAGAGCATAGGTCTTTTGCTTCTTTAGGCAGGTTTGTTCTTAGGGATTTTATTCATTTTGATGTGATAGTAAATGAGATTGTTTCCTTAATTTCTCTGTCTGATCTTTCATTGTTAGTGTATAGGAATGTAACTAATTCCTCTGTTAATTTTGTATCCTGCAATTTTTCGAAACTCGTTGATGAGCTCTAATAGTTTTCTGGTAACATCTTCAGGATTTTCTATATATAGTATCATGTCATCTGCAGAATATGACAGTTTCACTTCTTTTCCAGTTTGGATTCCTTTTATTTCTTGTTGTTCTCTGATTGCTGTGGCTAGGACTTCCAAACCTATGTTGAATAAAAGTGACAAAGCGGACGTCCTTGTCTTTTTCCTGATCTTAGAGGAAGTGCTTTCAGCTTTTCACCTGTGAGTACGATGCTAGCTGTGGGTTTGCCATGTATAGCCTTTATTGTTGAGATAGATTCCCTCTCGGCCCACTTTCTGGAAAATTCGTATCATAAATGAGTGTTAAATTTTATCAAAAGCTTTTTCTGCATCTAATGAGGTGGTCATAAGGTTTTTATTCTTTAATTTTTTAAAGAGGTGTATTACACTGATTGATTTGCAGATATTGAAAAGGCCTAGTATCCATGGGAGAATTCCCACTTGATCATGGTGCATGATCCTTTAAAATTATTGCTGAATTCTTTTTGCTAGTGTTTTGTTGAATATTTTTGTGTCTCTGTTCATCAGTGTTATTGGCCTGTTGTTTTCTTTTTTTGGTGATATCTTTTTCTGATTTGGGGATCAGGGTGATGGTTGCGTCGTATAATTGAGTATGGGAGTGGTCCTTCCTCTGAAATTTTTTGGAAGAGTTTCAGAAGGATAGGTGTTAACTCTAACTTAGTTGTATGAATGTGCTTATCTGCAAAAGAAGGTGGGAAATGTAGTATTTCAGCCAGATAGTGTTGTACCACCTAAAAAGCCTGGTTCATTTGAAAAAGGTGTCATGGGCGTTTAAGTCTCTGCCAGATAACCTCTTGGTGGCCTCAGTTTTCTCTCCTGGAAAGTGACAATAGTTCCTTATGGATTTGTTGTGGAGGGTTGGTGAGATAATGTAAACTTTGTGCAGCGCCTGGCACCACTGCTGCTGCTGCTGCTGAGTCGCTTCATCATGTCCGACTCTGTGCGACCCCATAGACGGCAGCCCACCAGGCGCCCCTGTCCCTGGGACGCTCCAGGCAAGAACACGGGGGGTGCCATTTCCTTCTGCAGAAGGACCTTGGGAACACCCTTTTTCTCCGTGAGCCTCAGTTTCTCTGTCTGCAAAATGGACAGAAGGCTGTTGGATCCTTTGCCTGTTCTGAGACATTTTTAGAGCAGCTTGGCTAGATGTTCTGAACTCCCTGGGGAGCAAGTCTGTATAGAGGAGATGTGCTGTGCTCCTGTTGGCTCACTCCTCAGTCTTAGTTAGAGCATTCTAACTAATGGAGGTGGGGTGGGCAGAGGAGTGAGGAAACCCAAATGTCTGTAGATAGCGGCTGCTTCTCAGGCACGAATGTGCCCAGAACACCCTGCCAAGCCCACACTGATACACACAGTTTGGCTGTCTCACCACCAAGCTCTGGGCTGGACTGGTTCAGGTGCAAGAGGGGCTGGGACTGCAGCCCTCTGCTGGGCTCAGGATCACGGATGAGTTATAGTGCCTGTGTCAGATTTTGACCTTAATTTCTTCTGTCATTGTGGGGCTGTAAAATTCATTAGGGACCTGTAGGCGGAGTGATGGAGATGTCAGGCCGGCAATCGTGTGAGTATTTAATCTATCAGATGTGTGGCTTGCCATTTAGGGAGACAACAGGCGGATGTGGAATCAATACTGTTCATTAGTGAGACACATGTGCTGACCCAATCAGAGCCCACCGATGGCAGCAGGTATGGGAGCTGTGCCACCCAGCTCCAAGTCACCTTGAGTGGGAATGTGTCCTGGCACTTGAGTCCCACCCAGGTACCTCTCCCCACCTTCGCGCTAGGCCTGGAATCGCCTGTTGCATCCCATGGGAGCAGGCAAAGAGCGAAAGGAGGGTGTCAGACTCCAGGCAAGGATACAGTAGTGAGATCTAGCAGTGAGGGGAGACGTTCCCAACCACGATTTGACTGTATCCCCAGGGGGTTGATTGGACTGTCTTTTCCCCCTCCTTCCATCTCCTCTGCACATCAGGCCCCACTTGAATGAGCCTCAGCCACAGTGTCTGTCCCCTTATCTCTCTGGCACTCTCCCCCGTCTCATTCCCTACCACGTAATCCCATCTTGATAACTGGCCTTGAGTCCCTTCTGATTGTGAGCATCATGTTCACCCCCAGTCACCCTCCCACATCCCTGGGAAAGACTTTCTGCATTCTGGTTGTCTTTGTTTGAAGGGGTCTGATGTGATTTTTTTTTTTTTTTTAAAGTCACTTGGTTGAGTCTTCCTCAAGCCCAGTTCAGTTCAGTGGATCTTCACTTATCCAGGGATGAATTTAGGAGGCTGATCTGGTGGAATAAGAAAACAGATCTGACTCCCTCTCAACACTATCCTCTCCAAATCAGTTCAGTTCAGTTCAGTTCAGTTGGTCAATCATGTCCGACTCTGTGACCCCATGAATCACAGCACACCAGGCGTGCCTGTTCATCACCAACTCCCTGAGTCCACCCAGACCCATGTCCATCAAGTCAGTGATGCCATCCAGCCATCTCATCCTCTGTCATCCCCTTCTCCTCCTGCCCTCAATCTTTCCCAGCATCAGGGTCTTTTCCAATGAGTCAGCTCTTCACATCAGGTGGCCAAAGTATTGGAGTTTCAGCTTCAGCATCAGTCCTTCCAATGAACACCCAGGACTGATCTCCTTCAGGATGGACTGGTTGGATCTCCTTGCAGTCCAAGGGACTCTCAAGAGTCTTCTCCAATACCACAGCTCAAAAGCATCAATTCTTCAGCGCTTAGCTTTCTTAATAGTCCAACTCTTAAATCCATACATGACTATTGGAAAAACCATAGCCTTGACTAGACAGACCTTTGTTGGCAAAGTAATGTCTCTGCTTTTTAATATGCTGGCTAGGTTGGTCATAACTTTCCTTTCAAGGAGTAAGTGTCTTTTAATTTCATGGCTGCAATCACTATCTGCAGTGATTTTGGAGCCCTGAGAAATAAAGTCAGCCGCTGTTTCCACTGTTTCCCCATCTGTCTGCCATGAAGTGATGGGACCGGATGCCATGATCTTAGTTTTCTGAATGTTGAGCTTTAAGCCCAAGGACATTAAAAAAAAAAAAAATGAACAGCATTGTAGACGAGTTAGGAGTAGGATTTCTTTGCTCTTTGATTTGTGTGTGCAAGTGTCAGACAGATTTAAGTTTCCAGTCCCACCTCTTGGTGACCAACTGCAGGACCCTGAGCTGAGTAGCGGCTATCCCTGAGCCACTGGCCACTGTGAGTGCCAAGAGGACTGGGGGCATGCTGTCGGTCTCACCGTGTGTGCCCAGCATCCAGCCTGAGGCTTGTGTCTGAGGCCTGGCTTCCCAGGAGCTGACTCTGAGACAGGGACGCAAAGGCAGGCAGTTTACTTGGGAAGTGAACTCAGGAAGCTCAGATGGGAGTAGGACGTGAGACAAGGCCACTCAGGAGGGCCCCGTGAAGCTTGTTTCCACAGGGGGCTCCTGGAGTGCCACCGCTGGGAAATCAGTGGGAAGGTTGTGCCTGAGCTATCCAAGCGCAGGACAAGGAGGCGAGGTTATGGGTCCAAGGAGTCCTAGCCCCATTTGAGTGGGGGCAGGTTCTGGGGATTGTGGCCACCCCATCGTTCCAACTGCTCTCTTGAGAAGAAGGTCCACAGGACAGAGCCACGGTCCTTCTGAGGGCCTTGGTGCCGGCCTCCCAGGGAGAAAGGCACTTCTCACCTCCAGCAGGCAGAGCAGAGGGGCTCGACCCACGTCCCACTGGTTGTTGACCCCCACAGGCACAGATGCTTCCCCTAAAGCAGCCCCTGGTGCCTGGAAGTGGGCACAGAGGGTCATGTGTGGTACTGGAAGCTTCTACTGCAGCTGAGCACTTTCCCTAAAATGAGGGTAGAATTAGTACTTACAGAGTAGGAGTGGAAATGAAATGTGCTAATATTCGTAGATTTCTTGGAATAAATCCTAGAGCCTAATAAGGACTAAGCAAGAGTGAGCTGCTATTTCTATTTTTGCAGTCATATCAGCTGAAATTGCTTCATCTGTAAAATGGGATTGTGACCCCATCTTGCTGGTTACTTTAGGGATTAGGGCCAAATCATGTCACGTTTGTCACACGGTGCCAGGCCCAGAGCTGATGCTCAGCAGGGCAGTGGTGGCAGTTATCCCCCTGCCTCCATGGGGCCCCATACCTGTTCTCCAGACCAACATGGCATCTCCCCAGCAGGAGGCCCGGGGACCACCAGGCAGCGCCAGGCATGAGGCGCAGGCAGCCACAGCCGCCCTGACAGCCCTTGACATCCCGTAATTGCTTTCCCGTGATGACTTCTGTAAGCACAGAGCCGCTGGCCAGAGCAGTTTGCTCCCCATCAATTTTTATTTCCAGGTTTTAAAATAAAGAGAAATAAGGAAGTGGGGGAGGAGCCCAAGAACAACACCATGTCTTCAGTAACAAGCAAGCTGAGGACCCCATGCCTTAAGTGCACTTGTCAGCCCCTTCTAAGCTGTCATCCCTCCTCCCCCTGCTGCAGACTGACACAGTAATAGGCGGAGCTTGGGTCTGGCCCCTGCTGGAGCTCCGCCTCCTGCAGGGCTCAGGGCCTCCTCCTCCACTAGCCCACTGCAGGCACAGCCCAGGCAGGAGGGCCTGGCTGAGAGAGGGCTCAGCAGAAGCAGGTCTGCTGAGGACCAGAAAGAGTGCGTGGAAAGATGAGTGCTGGCTCCACATGGACAGCACATTCCTATGTGCCAGGCACTGGTCTAAGGCACCTTCTGTGGTGTACCTTCTAAAATCCCCACACCAATCCCGTGAGGCAGGTACTGTCATTAGCACCATTTTACAGATGAGAACCTGAGGATTAGAGTGGATGTGACCGTGGTTATTGATAAATAGGCCAGGAAAAGAAGTCAGAGGCCACAGAGGCTGGCCCACATCAGGCTTCAGGGATGCTACAAGCAATTTGGACTGTCTTCAGTGCCCTGGGAGCCTTTTAAGCTGGAGAATGGTGTCCCATGTGGCCAGATGCTCCGTCTGGCTCTGGTGGAGGGTGGGCTGCTAGCATCAGAGGAGAAGCAGGTGGATGGTCAGGAGGCTCTGCAGCACATAGGCTGAGAAGCCAGGGTCTTCTTCAGAGTCCCACAGCTGATGGTTGGGCAGAGGCTGGATCAGAACCCAGATCTCACCCTCCCCTTTAGGAGGGATTTTCACAACCCTGCACAGAGCCACAGGTCCTTTTGAGGGCCTTGGTGCCGGCCTCCCAAGGAGAAAGACATTTCTCACCCTCCAGCAGGCAGAGCAGAGGGGCTCTACCCACGTCCCACTGGTTGTTGACCCCCATAGGGAAGGTGGGACTGAGAGATCCTGAGGCCTTCTCTGTGCCCAGTCCTAGGACCACGAGTGCTGCAGCATATGGGCCTGCGCCAAGGAGTGGTGGCCGTCCACCCCGGGTCCCCCACCCACCGGGTCCCCACCCTTTCCTAACTGCCCTCCCACTCGGCGACTCACCTGACCACGGGCTTTGAGCCTCTGTCCCCAGCCTCCCCAGTAGCATTCTTTTGTCCTAAAGCCTCCTCACACTCAGAAAGCCAAGAGCAGGTCCCGGGGACTTTCCTAAATGTATCTTCCTTCCCATGACCCACAGCCTCCCTGGGATCTCTCTTGCACCCTCTCACTCACTCCCTAGTCCCACTGCCCACCTGGAGCACTCACCTTCTTACCCTACATGAAGTCCAGTGGGAGGCCTTTCCTTAAAGCTACTGTCATTTCTTCTCCTCCCAGGAGTGTGGCACCCCACCTCCGAGCCAAGAACCCCCAGGAAGGTACTCACAGCCGCAACTTCTAGCCAAACCTCATTTGCCCACCCCCTCACTATGCCCTCACCCGTGAGCCCTGGCTTCCTTCTTGGATCAGATAGCTTCCTTCTGAGATGGGGACAGAAAAGACACACTGAGCATTTCCCTGAAAGTGAGGGCAGATCAGATGATATTTCTTGGCCATAGTCTTTGTGTCCTAGAGAGAAGCCAAAATCCTCATCCACAGCACCATGGGAGAGAGCGTGGCAATAGGGGAGAGGACCAGGCTCCGTGGGCCTACTCAGGCCAAGTGGAGGCCACCCCAGCCTCTGGGATACTGGGTTCCTCCAGTGGAGTCCCTCCCTGCCTCACACAGCAACACCCCCTCAACCACCCCACCTCCCGCAAGCTTGCAAGAGTGCAGTTAATCTTACGTAGTTTAGAGAGTTATTCAGAGGGGCTCAGTGAATGATAAATGTAGAAAGCATTACCAGTGAAGCACCGGGGCTCCATGGAGCTGTTTAAAAATGCATTCTCCCATGTAAATTTCTGCTCCATCAATCCTTATGACATGTCAAACATTGCTATTGTTTCCTGAACAAATTGTACCGTGTGCCCTTCTCTGCAGATTTGTGCACAGGAGCAGAACTGCTCGCTGGTGCCCGCTGCCTGCCACGGCTGCCGGGACCCGGGGCTGCTGGGAGGCAGCTGGGCCCGCCTTGCTTCAGAGCAGAAGCCCGTGCAGGGCATCCGGGCAAGCATGCATGACGGGAGTGTGGACGCTGGTGGGGAGTGATTGAGTGTGTGCCTGCCAGCTGCCGGCCCCAGGGAGAGGCGCACAGGTGGCTGGGGAAGGGGTGTGGAAGGGCCACGGGGGCTGAGGCTGGGGTCAGGGGAGGGCTGGCTCGAGACTGAGGGCAGTGCAGGTGTTCGTGTGTTGGCGTATGTGAGTATGTAGCAGGATGTGGTCCACCCGCGCCAGACAGGTTTCTGTGAGAGGATGTGAGGGTGGGAGTGGGACAGGGAGGCACTGAGGGCTGCCCGAGACACAGGGAAGAAGAGCGAGAGGATGTGTGGTGAGGAGAGAGAGAGAGAGAGAGAGAGAGAGAGAGAGAGAGAGAGAGAGAGAGAGAGAGAGAGAGAGAGAGAGTGTGTGTGTGTGTGTGTGTGTGTGTGTGTGTGTGTAGAGAAGAGAGAGCGAGGTAGAGGAAAGTGAGACGGCATAGGATGGATGAGAGAAGACACACAAGCAGGACTTTCTAGCTATAAAGAAGGGCAGGGGGTGTTTAGAAACATGAGACAGAAGGGCGTCTGCCTGAGGGAGAGGGTCGGGGGTATCAGAGCTCAGAGGCTTCTGCTGAGTAGAAGCTCAGTAGTTAGAGGCAGACCTGAGGAGGCCGGAGCAGGTGGGAGTCAGGCTGGGGCATAAGGCCCAGCATCAGTGGGTGGGCATCTACAACGCCATGACAAGGGATGACAGGATGGCTTGGGGACCCATGGAAATGGTATCAGCAAGGCAGATAGCCTGCAAGGGAGGCCCCTGGCCCAGGGTAAATGAATGGTAGAGGGTGAGAGGTGGTGTCTGCTCACTGTCAAAACAGGCTGGGTCAGGAGGGAGCTTTGGGGAAGAGACAAGAGGACCTGACCGCTGTTGACATGGCAGGTCCCCAGGAGTGGGGGTGAGATGCTGTGATGAGCGTCAGAAGGCAGGGAGCTGGGCTGAGTATAGAGCCCTGCCATCCAAATTGAAGGGAGCGCTATATCCCCAGGGTGCTAGGGAAAAGCCCTGCGCGAGTCAGTAGGGTGCCCACAGCCAGCCAGGCTGCCCCGGTCTTTAGCAGATGGCAGCTTCCCCCAGTCTAGGCCCTGAGCCACCTGCACACACCAAGACAAGACGGGGGGCGGGGGTGGGAAGAGATGGGGGAGGGGACTTGCTTTGAGGGCCAAGTGTCTTGGCTGAGGAGACCACAGCCAGAAGCCCTTGTGTCCTCTGCTAAGGGCACAACCAGAATTGCTGGAGCCCACCCACTCCAGGCAGAGGCTAGAGGCAGAGCCTCTGTGACAAGAAGGGAAAGGCTGCCTGTGGGAGCCTCATCTACAGGGTGAGGACAGTGACCTGGTAGGAGCACGCTGGATCCCATGGCTGAGCTCTCAAACTGCAGGAGGACATCTCTCCCCTGGCCCCACTGATGGGGGGACAGGGTGCAGGGGAGGGGAGTGGTTGAGAGCACCTGTCTTGCAGTGACTGTATGGGATTCATGTCCTGGTTCTGTTTGACCTTGAGCAAGCTGACCGACCTTTCTGAGCCTCAGTTCCTTCCATCTGTGAGATAGAAATAATATGGGTGCTGGTCCCATGGGACTTTGAGGAAGCTAGAGTGAAGCAAAGCATATGAAATGCCGGGCACAGCTCCTGACACACAGTAAGTGCTCAAAGGGAAATGACAGGGGGTCCTTTGCCCCCCCCACCCTAGAGCCAGGGGAGAGTTGGATGTTTCTGACACAATCTGGCCCGTCTGGGGATGGCTGTTCCCCCACTGCAGGTTCACCTTGTCTTAACCTTGGGAATTTTCCCCTCAGTGTGTTTTTTTCTCCTTTTTGTCAGCAGAAGAAAATTACACTTCTGCTGGCATTGTCCATCACGGAAATAAGCACTCTTGGATGCAATTATAAAGGCCCAAATGAGGGAATTAGTTTTGCTGGTAATGCCAGTGTTGGGGAGAATCGGAGGAGACGCCTTATAAATCAAGCGCTGGGCAGCAGCCAGTCCCAGCCGCACCCTCTCCCTCTAACTGACCATAGGGACAGATGCTGACCTGCTGGTGGTCTTCCGGGGCTGCAGACGCTTCTGTTGGGGAAGGCAGAGACAGTCTGAGCCACCTCCAGGCCTCAGTGAGAGCAGTTCTCACCAGGACCTACGGGGCTTCTCGGTGTCTAGCCATGACTGTCTCGTGGCCCCGAGTACACTTTGCCAAGGATCCTCTCACAGACAAATCAATCTAAACTGGCAACCCCAGTAACCTGCTAGCCCATCTTCTGCTGTATTTCCCCAACGTTCTTGCCACTGTCTGTTATTTAGCTATTTCTCTCCTCCGTTACTGTCTGTCTCCACTTTCTGATTGTAAGTCACATTCCAGCAAGGGCATTGTCATGCTTATGACTGTGGCATAAGAGCCTGGCATGGTAGCTGGCACATTGGAAATGTCAAAGTGTTTACTGAGTACGTGACTGAGCGCAAGTCTGGTCATCATCTTGGTGGAGGTTGTTTCTTTGTGCCAGGTGCCCCCCATCTGCGCCCCCCCCAGACCCACTGTGCCCTTCTCACCTGCTCTGCACATGCCGCAGGCTGACTGCGAGGGCTGTCCACTGAGTGCTCGTCCTCACCCCACTTGCCTCTGGGGTTTGGTCAGTACAGAGCTTGGACAAGAGATCTGAGCTTGGGAGACTCACTGGAGATGCTTTATGAACCCCAGCCCTGCCTCCCGGGCCACCCAACAAGCCCCCACTCTGCTTATGGGGAACACTAGCCCCCAGAAGGAAGGCCAAGCTAGGCCTCAGTGTCTGGCAGTGAAAATCCCAGACTCTACTAAATTTGGCAAAGATTTTGAGCCATGTGCCAGGCACACCAGGGGATATAGCAATAAGGTGCAGACTTGTCTGTCAAGGGGATGGAACGGGACACACAGGCAGATTTCACGAATAGCAGACTGTTCCCAAATCGGTCCAGCTAGGGGCTCTCAGGCCAAGAACAGCGAGTAGCCAGGGAGCTCCCTAAGGGAGGGGGCACTAGAGGTGGGCTCTGAGGCGGGGCCAGAGTGTGAACAGCAGTTATGGATGACCAGGCAGTAGGACGGTTTGGGTGCATCAGGGAGACCTGGATACAGAATCACCAAGGCCAGCTGGACTGTGCAGAGCCTTGATGCCGTGGTCCCCGGGTTTTGCCGTCTTATCCCTGGGCCTCTTGTGAGCATCTTGGCAAGTGGCAAGATGTGCTAGTGTGTACCTGTGGGTGAGACTCTAGCCCAGGTGGGATAGCAGTGGGGACACAGAGGGGCCCACCTGGAACCCTGGTTCCACATTTCTTAGAGTCGCCAGGTATGGTATGAGAGCCACCATCCTGACCATCCCTTTTCCCCCTCTGACTGGCCTATGAGATCCTGGGATGACCCTTTAGGAAGACAGAGCAACGTGGCAGGAGGGACAGGGTGGTCACTGCCTGAGAAGGACATTTGTTCTCTCTGACCGTCCCCTGGTCACTCCTCAAACCCACCTTCTTAAAGGGAAGCCAGTGGTCACTGTCTGGCACCTAATCGTCTGTTGATCTTTCTGTTGCTCAGGCACGAAGCAAGGTCTGGGAAGGAGGTGGTTGTGAAAAGTACGGTAACCAGCAGTTAAGGGGCTGGGACAGAGCTCTGCCTGCACAGGACAGGTTGCAGGTGGGTAGCGGAGCAGGCAGGACCGAGCTGCTCCCTAGCCTCCACAGGATGGAGCTCCCAGGGCCTGTCCCACAAGGTGCTAAATGGTTTTCAGCACAGGGGTTTGGAAGCCAGCTCTGTTGCTTAGCAGCTGTGACATCTTGGGCAAGTTCCTTATCATCCTGTCTCCTTCCTTGTTTGTTAAAGACAGGATCTGAGGGTTATTTAAGCACCTACCATGTATGGATGTGGTCAGAATGAAACAATCTGCCGTTGGGACTTTGGCCTTTGGCACACTGAAACACGTGCCGTTGGAAACAGTCTGCCATTCCTGAAATCTGCCCGTGTGCCCTGTTCCCTCCCCTTGACAGACAAGTCTGTACCTGAATTCTGTATCCCCTGGTGTGCCTGGCACAGGGCTCAAAATCTTTTTTGAGTTAAGAGTATAGTATACCTTAACCTGTGCGGTGTGTATGTGGATGCGGGTGTAGCTACAGATGATGGAGGTCCGAGCTTTCCTGAGCTCTCCTTATGTCCAGGCCCCACAACCCCACCCTGGCACAGCGTCAACCCTCTGTGCAGTCAGGGCTGGGAATGTCTCCGGCAGGGTGGAGCCCTGACCCAACCTTGGGGAGTAGGAGGACATGTCAGGTCGCAGAGCTGCACATGGTCCAGCCTGAGATGAGGGCGGAGCTGGCAGCAAGGCCGGAGTGCAGGGCTAAGAATGAGTGTAAAGGAGGGTCTCCGGCAGGGCTGCCTGGTGGTCAAATTTGCCCCCTTACCCTGGGCACAGGGCCGCTAACTGGCCCCACTGCAGCCTGGCCCTCCCTCTGTGTCAGTCCCGGCTACCCCCACCCTGGCAGGCGCACAGAAGCAGCTTTTCGTCTTCATATTATTCTGCTTCATGCACTTGAAAAATGAAAGTTCTCCCTCTCCTCTTCACCAGGCATACATATTTCATACGGTCATTAGACGGTGGCAGTAAAGGACTCACAAATCTTCCCTGGTCAGCATCGGCGGCCTGGGCAGGCAGCAAGAGGCCCCCCGGGAAAGAGGTCACTGTGGGAACCAGGGCTGTGCTCAGCCCACTCGGGGAGGGAGTGGGGACTGGGTGGTAGAAGCCAGTGTCAGCCTAGAGACAGAAGACAGTCCCATCTTATCCCCAGGGGCTCGTCACCTAATTTCCCTGATCCTCAGGGTGAAGGGGACTGGGTGGGGGACCTCAGGGGCCCTCCCCACTCTAGCAGGCCAAGTGCCGTTCCATAGGACACACCTATGTGAAGGGCTTCTCCCCAGGGTCCTGATGTGACCTTCAGGGGCAGGAAATGCCCACTCTGCTGACCCCTCTGCACCTCTGAGCCTCTCCTCTCCTTTTCCCTCTCCTCTCTGCCCCTCCCTTTTCCTTAGAATCCTCTCTTCTCCTCGCCTTTATCCCCATCTCTCCACTGCTCCCTTCTTGCTAGAATTGGTTCACTCATTTTCCAAGCATTTGTGAAGCACCTGCTGGGTGCTGGCACCATCCAGGCTGGGAGGCGAGCCCGGCAGATGCAGCTCTGCCCCTCTTGCTTCCCAAGACCCTTTCCTTTGACAAACGAAGATGCTGAGGCCCCATGGGATTGCTCTTTGGTCACACAGTGACCTTGGCTGTTAACTCTGACCTGGAAGTAGGGTCTCTGCATTACACTGACCCCTCGCCAAGAAGTTTGATGGCATCTGGCTGTCTCCTCCCCAGACCAAGCTATAGTTATTATAGTCTGTAATACCATACATGGTGGTTGATTGTTTAGTGGTGAAACTGGAGGGGCTTGTGGGCACCTCCCCCACTTCTCTGGCCCCTGCAAGGGGAGATGGTGGGTGGGCTTATGATGAGGGGTTATGTTCTCTCTCCGGAAATAACCAGGCACCTCTCTGTCTGAGAACAGGTTTCTTCTTGGCTTAGAAGCAAGAACACTTTGAGGCGAAGGGTGTGGCAAGCCAATACTGGGTTCAAATCCTAACTCTGCCACTTTGTGAGCTGAGAAGCTTTGAATGAGCTGTTTACCCATTCTGTGCCTCAGTTTCCCCATCTGTAAACTTGGAGTAGTACTAATAATAGCACCTACGAGGCGTGCGGCAATCAGTGGGGTTACAAAGAGTCAGACTTGACTGAGCGACTGAACAGCCACAACATAGAGTCATTATGAAGATAAAATACATGACAAGTTTGAGGAGCTGGTAAAGGCAGTGGTAGAGTGTCTCAGGCACAGGGCAGGGTCTGTCCAGGAATCAGTCTTGGGTTGGAGGGTGGGTTACATAGCTTGGCATTTATGTTTCTGCTTATTTGACATGTGTCCCCTGAGAACCTGGGATGTGCTCAGAGCCTGGCCAGGGCTGTGAGAGGACAGAGGCCCACAGTCTGCTGAGCACAGTGTCGACACTAAGTGGAAATCGGGTACAGAAGGCTGTCCTACAAAAGCAGGCTGCCCACAGCCCCTGGAAATGGCTTCCTTCTGGATAACTAAGTCTTCCAGAAAACTAAGGTTTTAACCCTTTTAGTATAAACATGTTTTTTTTTTCCCATTTAAATCATTTGGAATAGAAATATACCGTTTACTTCTCTGCCTTCCTGAACTGAACATACTGAACACAAATGAGTGTTTTCTTGAAAATTCAGGTTTTCATAAAGGACACAGAAGTAACAGATTTCACAGAACCTGGGAATTGTAAAAGGAATCTCAAAAAATATTTAGTACCAAGGTATTGAGTGAGAGGGAAGTAGGGAGATACTGATAAACGGGTACAAACGTTCAGTTTTAAGATGAATAATTTTTGAGGATCTAATGTATGACGTGGTGGCTGTAGTAGAAAACAGTGTGTTGTACAATTGAAATTTGCTGAGAGAGTAGAATTTAAGTGTTCTCACCAAACGGGGAAAAAAGGAAAATCTGTAAGGTATGGGTAGTTAATTAACTCAATAGTGGGAATCCTTCCCACTGTCAGTTATACCTCTGTAATATCAGGGCTTGCCTCATGGCTCAGATTTTAAAGAATCTGCCTGCAATGCAGGAAACCTGGGTTTGATCCCTGGGTCAGGAAGATCCCCTGGAGAAGGGAATGGCTAGTACTCCAGTATTCTTGCCTGAAGAATTCCATGAACAGAGGAGCCTGGAAGGCTATATTCAATTAATGTATTCATTAAAATATATTGAAACATATTTTTAGCAATGGAAACTTTATCCAACTGTGATCTTATCAAGAAGCTGTGAGTGAAAAACAGATGACCCCAAGGTCAGCCCAAGGCCTTTCTCTCCTGGTGTCTGGGGGCAGGAAGCAGTTTGCCCAGCTCTAGGGCAGTGGCCTGGGAGGGAGCAGAGGTCACGGTGCCTGGTATGGAGTACATGTTTACTAAGTAACTACCGAATAAACACTTGAATGGTGTCACTTAGTCTGCACTGTGGATGTAACCACACCAGAGACAATGCAGAATCCCAAAATCCCAGCCACAAAAGCCAAACCTCCGTTGTAACTACCATCATCCTGAGAAGGCAGGGGATGGTGAGGGTCAGGTGGCCTAAAGAAAGGAACCCTGGACTCAGAGTAGGGAATCCCAGCTACTGCCCAACTGTACTTGAACCTCCTGATGACCTAGAGTGGTGACAAGATTACACTGGACCTCACTGTGGTCTGGGCCTCAGTTTTATAATCTGTGTAATGGGTAGAAATGTGTATCTTTTTCCTCATGTTGTGATAGTTGTGAGGATAAAATGAGTAATAATCATGGATGGCCCTTGACAATATAAAGTGTTTGATAGCCATGTAGGCTGGCAGTGGTCACCATTATTGCCATCATCCTTAGGCACAAGGCAGGTCACTCTCCCTCCAGTCTCTTTTGACTGTCAGTGACAGAAATCCAACTTGGACCAGCCTGGATAAGAGAGATCTTCTTGGGCTCACAAACCAAACTGAGGTAGGAAGGGATCAGCCCTTCTTTTCATCCTCCTTCACATCCCAGTTTAGGATGTCCCAGCTTCACTGCCCCCAGAGGACAGTTTTTATCCTCAGCAGCAATAAGAAGAATCCCAGGGAAGGATTCTGATAGGCCCCAGCTGTGGTCAAGGACCACTCCCTGAGGTCATGGGCAGAGCAGCACCTACTCAGACCACTTGTTCAAGCAGAGACAGATGCCAAAGAAGATGGGTAGGGTGAGTGGGCAGTAGACTGCTTCCAGCAGAAGAGGTTGCCAGCCAGATGACAGTCTGCCCAGTGCATACAGTACATTATTCCCAGGGTTAAGGAGGAACACTAGAAATCTCCCCTCGGGGCCTCCCCTGCTGGGTAGCACATCTGACTTGGAGATCTGGGTGACTGGAGGAGAGTCACTGAAGGGAGCACCAGATGGTTGAACCCACCCTCACTTCTGAAATATTTTGCTAACCTACAAGTTGTGACCCCACGCCGCTGGTCCAGGGTCTCTCTCCACAGGTCCAAGCCCTGTGAGCATCTGCAGAGAATGTCTGACATGAGTCCAGAAGGGTGGTTTCCCCAAGTTAGAGATCTAGGGAGAAGACCGATCCTCTGGAACTGTGCACTCCAGTGCTAAATCTCCATTGTGATGCTGAAAACCTTATTAAACCACATGTCTCTAGAAAATTCTGCCTGAGCCTAAGGAACCGTTTGGGGGAAGCATGGATTCACTGTGGACGTTTCCTGGTGACACTGGGAGCCTCAGCTGGTTCAGGCAGTAATGACTTCTTGTTCTTACCATTTCAGGCCACAGACAATGATGTGGGCACGTTTGGGGAGGTCAACTACTTCTTCAGCGATGACCCTGACCGGTGAGCCTCCCCAACCCCCCTCAGTGGCCTGCTGCCACTCACCTGACCCAGGACACTTCTTGGTGCCCAGAAAAAGAGCTGTGCCCAAGAGCTGTGTTCCTGTGGCCAAGGAACAGGACTGCGAGTCAGAACTCATGGGCATTGCTGCTGGTTTGACCCTGATTGTGATACAGTGTTGCTCACATCTCCAAAACTCTCTGGGGCCGTTTCTCTGACCCCCAAAAAATAGATTTTAGTTTGAGGAATGAAGAAGCTTTTTTTCCCCTTTACTTTCCTTTTTTATGATTTGCCTAATATCTTTATTTTACAAGGGGAACATTTAAGCCAATGGAGAAAAACAACCATTTTAACAAACTTTTTCCTCTCCTTTCCTTCTGTTGTTGAAAATGAAAGTCAAATAACAGATTTTCTTTTGCTTTAGTTTCTAAAAATCTTAGAGCGCAATTGTCCATACATTTTTTTTAACTCTTCAATACTTTGTTTTAATTTAATTTTCATTTTATATTGGGATATAGTTGATGAGCTTCCCTGGTGGTTCAGACGATAAAGAGTCTGCCTGCAATGCTGGAGACCCAGTCCCTGGGTTGGGAAGATCTCCTGGAGAAGAAAATGGCAACCCACTCCAGTATTCTTGCCTGGAGGATCCCATGGAGAGAAGAACCTGGCAGGCTACAGTCCATGGGGTCACAAAGAGTCGGATATGACTGAGCAACTAACACATAGTTGATATACAATGTGTTAGATTCAGATTACAGCAGAGTAATTCAATTATATAAATACATGTATCCATTCTTTGTCAGATTCCTTTCCCATACAGATTATCATAGAATATTGAGTAGAGTTCCTTGTGCTATGCAATAGGTCCTTGTTGATTCCACATATAGTGGTTTGTATGTGTTAATCCCAAACACCTAATTTATCCTTTCCCCGACCTTTCCCCTTTGGTTACCATGAGTATGCTTTTGAAGTCAGTGAGTCTGTTTCTGTTTCATAAATAAGTTTATTTGTATCATCTTTATATCCCATATATAAGTGATATCATATGATATTTGTGTTTCTCTGACTTACTTTACTTAGTTTGATAATCTTTAAGTCCATCAATGTTGCCGCAAATGGCATTACTGTGGAATGCAAGTAGCATTCCATTGTATATGTGTACCACATCTTCTTTATCCATTCCTCTGTCAGAGGACTTTTAGATTGCTTCTGTGTCTTGGCTATTGCAAACAGTTCTGCAGTGAACCTTGAGGTGCATGTATCTTTTGACTTATGGTTTCTCTGGATATGTAGCCAGAAGTAGGATTGCTGGATCATATGCTAGCTCAATTTTTAATTTTTTAAGGAACGTGCATTCTATTCTCCATAATAGTTGTACCAGTTTACATTCCCACCAACAAAGGTTTTATTTTCTCCACACCCCCTCCAGCATTGTTTATAGACTTTTTGATGATAGCCATTCTGATGGCTGTGAGGTGATACCTCACTGTAGTTTTTTATTTGCATTTCTCTAATAATTAGTGATGTTGAGCATCTTTTCATGTGCTGTTTGGACATCTTTATGTCCTCTTTGGAGAAAGGTCTATTTAGATTTTCTGCCCATTTTTTAATTGGGTATTATTTTTTAATTGAGCTGCATGAGCTGTTTGTAGATTTTGGTGATTGATCCCTTGTCAGTCACTTCCTTTGCAAATATTTTTGCCCCATTCTGTGGGTTGTCTTTTCGTTTTGTTTACAGTTTCTTTTACTATGCAAAAGCTCTTAAGTTTAATTAGATTCCATTTGTTTATTGTTGTTTTTATTTTCATTACTGTAAAGGTAGATCCAAAAACATTGTTGCTATGCTATACATCAAAGAGTATTCTGCCTATGTTCTCAGAGTTTTATAGTATCCAACCTTACATTTAGGTCTTTAATCCATTTTGAATTTATTTTTTTGCATGCAGTATTACAGAATGTTCTAAAATCATTTTTTTACAAGTAATGTCCAGTTTTCCAAGAACCATTGTTGAAGAGACTGTCTTTTCTCTGTTGTATATTTTTGCATACTTTGTCATAGATTAATTGACCATTGGTGCATGGATTTATTTCCAGGCTTTCTAGCCTGTTCCATTGATCTATATTTCTGATTGTGTACCAATACCATACTCTCTTGATTACTGTAGCTTTGTAGAAGAGTCTGAAGTCAAGGCATGATTCCTGCAGCTCCATTTTTCTTAGGATTGCTTTGGTTATTCAGGGTCTTTTGTGTCACCATATGATTAAAACATTTTCATTCTAGTGTTGTGGGGGAAAAAAGCATTGGTAATTTGATAGGGATTGCACTGAATTTGTAGATTGCCTTGGATAGGATAGTCAAAATTAATTCTCCAAATCCAAGAATGTGATATATCTTTCCCTCTGTGTCATCTTTGATTTTTTTCATCAACATCTTATAGTTTTTAGAGTACAGATCTTTTGCTTCTTTAGTATGTTTTCTCCTATTTTATTCATTTTGATCTGATGGTAAATGAGATCGTTTCCTTAGTTTCTCTTTCTGATCTTTTGTTGTTAGTGTATAGGAATATACTAGTATATAGATTTCTCTGTATTAATTTTATATCCTGCAACTACCAAATTCAATGATGAGCTCTAATAGTTTTCTGGTAGAATCTTTAGTATTTTCTATATATATTATCATGTCACCTGCAAAGAGGGACAGTTTTACTTCTTTTCCAACTTGGAATCCTTTTATTTCTTCTTGTTCTCTGATTGCTGTGGCTAGGACTTCCAAAACTGTTGAATGAAAGTTATGAGAGTAGACGTCCTTGTCTTTTCCGAACCTTAGAGGAAATATTTCAGCTTTTCACCAGTGAGTACAATGTTAGCTGTCGGTTTGTCATATATGGTCTTTATTATGTTGAGGTCGGTGCCCTCTCAGCCCACTTTCTGGAGAGTTTTATCATAAATGATTGTTGAATTTTATCAAAAGCTATTTCTGTATATATTGAGATGATTGTAAGATTTTTATTCTTCAATTTGTTAATGTGGTGTATCTCACTGATTGAATTGCAGATATTGAAAAGTCCTAGCATCCATGGACATAACTCCCATTAGTGTTAGATTCAGTTTGCTAGTATTTTCTTGAAGATTTTTGCATCCATGTTGTTCATCAGTGATATTGGGCTGTAATTTTCCTTTTTGTGATATCTTTTTCTGATTTAGGGATCAGGGTGATGGTGGCTTCATGGAGTAAGCTTGAGAGTTGTCCTTCCTCTGCAATTTTTCAGGAGAGAATCAGAAGGATAAGTGGTTAACTCTCCTCTAAATGCTTGATAGAATTGGCCTGTGAAGACATCTGGTCCTGGACTTTGGCTTGCTGGAAGTTTTTAAATCAGTTTCAATTTCAGTGCTTGTGATTGGTCTGTTCATATTTTCTATTTCTTCCTGGTTCAGTTTTGGGAGATAGTATCTTTCTAAGAATTTGTCCATTTCTTCTGGGTTGTCCATTTTATTGGCATATAGTTGCATGCTGTGCTCTCTTATGATCCTTTGTATTTCTGTGGTGTCAGCTGTAACTTCTTTTCATTTCTAATTTTATTGATTTGAGCTCTCTCCCTTTTTTCTTGAAGAGTCTGGCTAAAGGTTTATCAATTTTGTTTTATGTATCTTTCTAGATAACCAGATTTTAGTTTCATTGTTCTTTTCTATTATTTTCTTCGTCTCCATATTTTTTATTTCTGGTCTGATCTTTATGATTTCTTTCCTTCTCACTTTGGGTTTTGTTTGTTCTCTCCCTAGTTTCTTTAGGTAAGGTTAGGTTGTTTATTTGAGATTTGTCTTGATTCTTAAGGTGAGAGTATATTGCTACAAACTTCTCTCTTAGAACTGTTTTTGCTGCATCCCATTGGTTTCGAATCGTGTTTTTGTTGAAATTTTTAAAAATTTTCTCTTGATTTCTTTAGTGATCCATTGGTTGTTTAGTAACATATTGTTTAGTCTCCGTGTGTTTGTGTTTTTACAGGGTTTTTATTCTGTAGTTGACTACTAATCTCATAGCATTGTGGTCTAAAAAGATGCTTGATATGTTTTTAACTTTCTTAAATTTACTGAGGTTCACTTTGTGGCCCAGCATGAGATCTATCCTAGAGAATGTTCTGATGTGCACTTGAAAAGAAAATGTATTCTACTCACTTTGGATGGAATTTTCTATAAATATCAAATAAATCCATCTAGTCAATTGTGTCATTTAAGGTCTGTATTTGTTCCCTTATTGATTTTCTGTCTGGATGATCTGTCCATTGATGTAAGTGGAGTGCTCAAGTTCCCCACTATTACTGTGTTACTGTCAATTTCTTCTCTTATGGCTGCTAGCATTTGGCTTATATATTGAGGTTCTCATATGATGGGTGCATATGTATTTACAATTGTTATATCTTCTTCTTGAATTGATCCCTTGATCATTATATAGTGTCCTTCTTTGTCTCATGACAGTCTTCATTTTAAAGTCTATTTTGTCTGATATAAATATTGCTACTCCAACTGTCTTTTGATTTTCATTTACACGGAATACTTTTTCCATCCATCCACTTTCAGTCTGTCTCTGTTCCTAGATCTGAAGTGGGTCTCTTTTAGATAGCATATATGCATGCTAAGTTGCTTCAGTCATTTCCAGTTATTGTGACCCGTAGCCCACCAGGCTCCTCTGTCCATGGGATTCTCCAGGCAAGAATTCTGGAGTGGGTTGCCATTTCCTCCTCCAGGATAACATATATATGGGTCTGTTTTTAGTATCCATTCAGCCAGTCTGTGTCTTTTGGTTGGAACATTTAGTCAATTTACATTTAAGGTAATCTTTGATAATTATGTTCTTATTGCCGTTTTGTTGATTGTTTGGGATTCATTTCTGTAGGTTTTTCTGTTCCCTTCCTTATTTGTTCTCTTTTATGATTTGATGACTATCCTTAGTTTCATGTTTGAATTACTTTGTTTTGTGTGTGCATCTATTGTAGATTTTTGATTTGTGGTCACTGTGAGGTTTTGATGCAGCAATCTATATATAAGCAAGATTATTTTAAGTTTCTAGTCTCTTAATTTCAAATGCATTTCCAATATCCTGCATTTGTCCTCTTGTCTTTTCATGCTTGCTGGTTTTGATACCATATTTGTGTGTGGGTGATTTCCTGCTTTTACTGTATGTTTGTCTCTACTGGTGAGATTTCACATTTATAATTTTCTTGCCTCTAATTATGGCCTTTCCTTCTCCACCCAGAGAAGTTCCTTTAGAAGTTGTCATATAGCTGGTTTAGTGGTGCCAAATTCTTTTAGCTTTTGCTTATCTGTAAAGCTTTTGATTTATCCATTGAATATGAATGAAAGCCTTACTGGGTAGAGTATTCTTAGTTGTAGATTTGTCCCTCTCATCATTTTAACTATATCATGCCACTCCCTTCTGGCCTGTAGAGTTTCTGCTGAAAAATCAGGTGATAATCTAATGGATATTTCCTTATAATTTTTTTTCTCTTGCTACCTTTAGCATTTTTCTTTGTCTTTAATTTTTCTCAGTTTAATAACTATGTGTCTTGACATGTTCCTCCTGGGTCTTATCCTATATGAAACTCTGCGTGTCCTGAACTTGAGTGTTTCCTTTCCCATGTTAGGGACTTTTTTGGCTATGATCTCTTCAAATGTTTTCTTAGCCCTTTCTCTCTCTTCATCTGGGACCCCTAAAATCCAGGTGTTGGTGTGTTTAATGTTGTCCCTCAGGTCTCTCAAACTGTCCCTCATTCCTTTTCATTTGTTTTTCTTTATTCTGTTCTACTGCAATGATTTCCATCACTCTGTCTTACAGCTCTCTTATTGTTCTTCTGCCTCATTTATTTTGCTATTGATTCTTTCTAGTGTATTTTTCATTCCAGTTATTGTATTGTTCAACTCTGTTTGTTCTTTAGTACTTCTAGGTCTTTCTTAAGCATATCTTGTATCTTCTGGCTCTTTGCTTCCATTCTTTTCCCAAGATCTTGGGGATCATCTTTGGTATCATTATTCTGAATTCTTTTTCAGAAAGATTGCTTATGTCTACTTCACTTATTTGGTCTTCTAGAGTTTTATCTTGTTCTTTCATATGGAACATATTCCTCTGCCATCTCATTTTGTCTAACTTTCTCTGTTTGTGACCTTTTTCTTCAGGCTGCAGCATTGTAAGCTTTTCCTGCTGCTAGTGTCTGCCCCCATTATGGGTGAGGTTGGTCCAGGGGCTTGTGCAGGCTTCCTGGTGGGAATGACTGGTGCCTGCCCTCTGGTTGGTACAGTCTTGTCCCTCTGATAGGCAGGACCGTGTTAAAGACTGTGTTTAGAGGTGGCTGTGGGATGAGGATGGCTTTAAGCAGCCTGTCTGCTGATGAACCGGGCTGTGTTCCCATCCTGTTGGTTGTTTGACCTGAGGTGTCCCCGCACTAGAGCCTGCAGGCTGTTAGGTAGGTAGGGCTAGGTCTTTGTGCCAAAATGGTGACTTTCAGGAGAGTTTATGCCAATGAATATTCCCTGAGGCTTCTACCTCCAGTGTCCTTGCCTCCACTGTGAGCCAGAGCCGACCTCCACCTCCCCAGGAGATCCTCCAAGACCCGCAAGTAGGTCCGGCCCAGGCTTCTTTTCCCAGGGTCCCAGTGCACAGGAAACTTTGTGTGCACCCTCCAAGAGTGGACTCTCTATTTCCCCTAGTCCTATGGAACTCCTATACTCAAGCCCAGTGGTCTTCAAAGCCAAATGTTCTGAGGGTTCCTCCTGATGCCAGACCTCCTGGATAGGAAGTCTGATGTGGTGCTCAGGACTCTCACTCTTGTGGGAGTATAATTATTTTATGCAATACAATTATTTTCCAGTTTGTGAGTCACCTGCCCAGTAGGCATGGGATTTAACTAAATCATGAAAGTGCCCCTACTAACATTGTGTTGTGCCTTCTACACTACTTTGGATGTAAAATATCTTTTTTAATGCTGCTGCTGCTAAGTCGCTTCAGTCATGCCTGACTCTTTGCAACCCTACAGACTGTAGCCAGCCAGGCTCCTCTGTCCATGGGAATTCTCCAGGCAAGAATACTGGAATGGGTTGTCATGCCCTTCTCCAGGGGATCTTCCTGACCTGGGGATCAAACCCAGATCTCCTGCATTGTAGGCAGATTCTTTACCACTGAGCTACTAGGGAAGCCCTCTTTTTTTTTTTTTTTTAGGGTTAGTCTTTTTTTTTTTTTTTTTTTATGGTGATTGTTCAGCAGGTAGTTGTGATTTTTGGTATTTTCCTGAGAGGAGGTGAGTTCACTTCCTCTATTGCACCATCTTCAGGAATTAATTCCTCAGGAACTCAGATGGTAAAGAATCTACCTGCAATGCAGGAGACCACAGTTCAACTCCTGGGTTGGGAATCCTTTGGAGAAGGGATGGGCTACCCACTCCAGTATTCTTGGGCTTCCCTGGTGGCTCAGGTGGTAAAGAATCTGCCTGCAATGTGGGAGACCTGGGTTCAGTCCCTGGCTTGGGAAGATCTGCTGGTGAAGGGAATGATTACCCACTCCAGTATTCTGGTCTGGAGAATTCCATGGATAGAAGAGCCTGGAGGACTACAATCCATGGAATTGCAAAGAGTCGGGCATGACTGAGTGACTTTCACTGTCACTTTTCACTCTTGAAACACTACTGATCTTACACCATCAGCAACAGCAGTGGCTGTATTTAGGCTGTATTTAGTGGCTGTAGCTATTTGTCAGGCTCTTTTTCAAGGGCTTTGCCCATGTTATGTGATGCAATCCTCACAACTAAATGCTGGAGGAACTTGGTTCTAAGCATTCTTATTAACCGCACTTTACAGATGGGGAAACTGTACCCCAGAGAGGCTGTGTTACTTGCCCAGAGGCACTCAGCTGATAAGTGCCAAGGCCAGGACTCAGCATTTGGTCTTCATCACCAGGGTACACAGCCTACAGCAGGAAGTTGCTCTCAAAGTGCTGCAGCCGTTAGGTGACCTGTGCCAGCTTTGCTCTGTCACCCACCAAGGTTCTGAGCCGTCTCTTTCCCTTGTCTTCAGTTAAACTGAGCCAAGGTGTGGCCCTCTCATTTTCTACACGATCGAAAGCCAGGTTGAATTCAGAGAGCATGTCTGTTTCTGAAAAGAAAGTGTCTGATACATCTGGAAGCCCCACATAATGAGTAAGGCAGCTGCTGTCAGCTTGGATTACTGGTCCCAGTTCCGTATAAATGACCAGGAGGAGACAGAGACTGTTAGGTGTACCTAACAATTCTCAGCTACTCTCCAGATGAAAGGAAGGAACCAACAACAGGACCAGTATACAGGATGCCCCTGTCCCTCGGGACACCCAGGTTCATGTGGCCTCGTTCAGATCATCTTGGATTTTTCTCATCTTTTCCCATCTACTGGGCTTGGGACTTTCCTGGTCTCAGAACCAAGATCTTCCACGCTTGGTAGCTGGCAGCTGTGGACAAGTTCAGAGCACACAAATGTCAACTGAGAGTTCAGAGAGGTTCCTGAGGAAATGTTTAGCGGAGGAAGATGGAAGGATGGTATCACTGGACCTTACTGCTCCCTGGGACACATTAACCAACCACTTACTCAAGGCTCAGTCCCTCGAGGGGAAGACACGCTCCCAAGAGAGGACTAGTCGCCCCCCCCCTTGCTGGAGGCTTTGCTGCCTGTTTAAAGCATTTTGGTGCAAAACTATCTGGATGGTAGGATTTCTCTTTTCATTTCCCCAATATGTGTTATTTTTATTGAGGTGTAATCACATGTAACATTACATTCAGGTGCACAACCTAGTGACTCAATATATGTTACAAAATGATCACTACAATAAGTCTAGTTAACATCCCTCACCGTACATAGTTTCAATTTTTTTCTCCTGTGACAAGGAATCTACTCTCAGCAACTTTCAAATGTACAATACAGTATTATTAAGGATAGTCCCCATGTTGTATATTACATCCTCATGACATTCATTTTAGAACAAGAAGTTTGTACTTTTTGACCCCCTTTGCTTGTTATTCCCATCCACCCCCATAACATACCCTGCCCCTAGCAACCACCAATGTTTTCTGTATTTATGAACTCTGCTTTCGTTTGTTGGCTTCCCTGATAGCTCAGACAGGAAAGAATCCACCTGCCAATGCAGGAGACATGGGAGGCACGAGTTCAATCCCTGAGTTGGGAAGATTCCCTGGAGAAGGAAATGGCAACCCACTCCAGTATTCTTGCCTGGGAAATCCCATGGACAGAGGAGCCTGGCAGTTATAGTCCATGGGGTGGCAAAGAGTCAGACATGACTGAGCAACTAACTCTTTGTTTTAGATTGCACGTATAAGTGAGATCATGTGATATTTGTCTTCTCTTTTTTATTTCACTTAGCATACTGCCCCCAGGAGGCCTCTTCATGTTGTCACAGATGGCAGGATTTCCTTCCTTTTTGGCTGAATAATATTCCATTGTGTGTGTGTGTGTGTGTGTGTGTATGTGTATACACATACCACATTTTCTTTATCCATCTTTGTTTGATGGACACTTACATTGTTTCCATACCTTGACTATTGTGAATAATGCTGCAGTGAATGTGGGGTGCAGATATCTTTTCAAGTTAGTGTTTTTGTTTTTTTCAGATAAATGCCCAGAGGTGGAATTGCTGGATCATATGGTAGCTCTATTTTTAGTTTTTTAAGGAACCTCCGTACTGTTTTCTATAATGCTCCCTAATTTATGTTCCCACCAACAGTGCACAAGGGTTCCCTTTTTTCACATTCTTGCCAACACTTGTTACATCTTGGGGTTTTTTGGTGATAATCATTCTGACAGGTGTGAGGTAATATCTGACTGTGTTTTGATTTGCAGTTCCCTGATGATTAGTGGTTTGAGCATCTTTTCATGTGCCTGCTAGCCATTATATATCTCCTTTGGAAAAATAACTATTCAGAGCCTCTGCCCATTTTTAAATTAGTTTTTTTTTGGCTATTGAGTTATATGAGATATTTACATGCATATTTTGGATATGAACACTTTGTCAAATACTTGATTTGCAAAAATGTTCTAGTCTGTACATTGTCTTTTCATTTTGTTGATGACTTCTTTTGCTGTTCACAAGCATTTTAGTTTAATGTAGTCCCACTTGTTTGTTTATTATTTTGTTGCCTTTGCTATTGGTGTCAAGTCCAAAAAGTCATCATTAAGACTGGTGCCAAGAAGCTTACTGCTTAGCTTTCCTTCTAGTTTTGTGGTTTCAGATTTTTCATAGAAGTTTTTAATCTATTTTAAATTGATTTTTGTACATGGTGTAAAATAGTAGCCTGGTTTAATTCTTCCTGTGTTTTTCTATTTAATTTTTATTTTATACTGGAGTATGGTTACTTTACAATATTCTGTTAGTTTCAGGTGTACAACAAAGTGATTCCATTATACAAATATATATATATATATATATCCATTCATTTTCAGATTCTTTTTCTATATAGGTTATTACAGAATATTGAGTAGAATTCCCTGGGCTAAACAGTAGGTCCTTGTTGATTTTCTGTTTCATATATAGTAGTATATATATGTTAATTCCAAACTCCAATTTATCCCTTCCCTCACCTCCTGCCTTTCCCCTTCAGTAACCATAACTTTACTTTCTAAGTCCATGAGTCTGTTTCTGTTTTATAAGTAAATTCATTTGTAAATTTTTTAGATTCCAGGTATGTGATATCATACGATATTTGTCTTTCTCTGTCTAGGTCCATCCATGTTGCTGCAGATGGCATTATTGCTTTCTTTTTAACAGCTGAATAATATTCCATTGTACATATGTACCACATCTTCTTTATCCATCCCTCTATCAAAGGACACTTAAGTTGCTTCCATTTCTTGGCTACTACAAATAGTGCTGCAGTGAACACTGTGGTGCACGTGTATTTTTAAATTATGGTTTTCCTCCACATATATATCCAAGAGTGGAATTGCTGGATCATATGGCAGCTCTCTTGTTAGTTTTTTAAGGAAACTCCATGTGGTTCTCCATAGTGATTGTACCAATTTAGGTTCCCACCAACAGTGTAAAAAGGTTCCCTTTTCTCCACACCTTCTCCAGCATTTATTGTTTGTAGACTTTTTGAGCTTAGCCATTCTGACTGGTGTGAGGTGATACCTCATTGTAGTTTTGGTTTGCATTTCTCTGATAATTATTAGTGATAAGCATCTTTTCATGTGCCTCTTGGCCATCTGTATGTCTTCCTTGGAGAAATGTTTATTTGAGTGTTGTGGAAAAACCCAAACAAACTGTTTTAGCCAACTGGGTAGATGTTGGAGATTAATCCCTTGCCAGTTACATTGTTTGCAGATATTTTCCCCATATCCTGTGTTCTCACACTTGCTTAGTTTTGATACATTATTTGTGTGTGAATGATTTCTTGCCTTTTCCTGTATATTTGTTTTTACTGGTGAGTTTTCACATTCATGATTTTTTTTGTTTCTAGTTTAGACCTTTTCTGCCTAGAGAATTTCTTTTAGAATTTATTGTAAAATGTATCTTTTGGTGCTGAATTCGCTTACCTTTTACTTGTCTATAAAGTTTCTGATTTCTGTGTTAAATCTGAACGAGAGCCTTGCTGGGTAAAGTATTCTTGGTTGTAGGTTCCTCTCTTTCAACACTTCAGATATATTATGCCACTCTCTCCTGGCCTGTAGAATTGCTACTGAGCAATCAGCTGATAAACTCATGAGAGTTCCCTTGTATGTTATTTGGTGCTCTTTTACTGTTACTTTAAATGTTTTCTTGTCAGTTTAACTACTAATATGTCTCAGCATCTTCCTCTTTGGGTTTAAAGACTCCCAAAGAGCCCCTCTTTGGAACTCTTTGTGCTTCCTAGACTTGGGTGCCTGCTTCTATTCCCATGTTAAAGAAACGTGCAGCTACTATCTCTTCAAATATTTCTCAGGTCCTTTCGCTCTCTCTCTCTCTCTGTTCTCCTCTGGGACCCCTATTATGCAAATATTGGTGCATTTAATGTTGTCCCAGAGGTCTCTTAGACTGTCTTAATTTCTTTTAAGTCTTTTTTCTTTATTCTGTTCTGTGGCAGTGATTCTTACCGTTCTGTCTTCCATATTATCTGTATTCTGCCTCATTTATTCTGCCATTGACTCCTTCTAGTGTGTTTTTCATTTCAGATATTGTATTGTTCATCTCTTTGTTTGTTCTTTAGTTCTCCTGGGTCTTTGTTAAATATTTCCTAGGTCTTCTTGATTTGTGGCTCCATTATTTTTCTGAGAGCTAGGACTGTCATTACTCTGAGTTCTTTTTTGGGTAGATTGCCTATGTCCTGTTAACTTCGTTGTTCTTCTAGGATTTTATCTTTGACCTTCATCTGGGACACATTCCTCTGCCGTCTCATTTTGCCTAACGTTCTGTGATTGTGGTTTCTATTCTACAGACTGCAGGGTTGTAGTTCTTCTTGCTTCTGCTTTCTGCCCTCCTGTTGGATGAGGCTGTCTGAGAGGCTTGTGCAGACTCCCTGACAGGAGCACCTGGCTCCTGCCTGCTGGCAAGTGGAGCTGGATCTTGTCCTTCTGGTGGACAGAGACCTGTCAGGGTGTGTTTAGTGGGCAGCTGTGTGGGACCTGAGAAAATATTTTAGGAGATAATAGCTGCAAGCTTCTTTAACACTGCTGAAAGTCAAGAAGACTTCCAGCAGCCTGTAAGCTGACAGGTGGGCTGTGTCCCCACACTGTTGGCTGCTTGGTCTGAGGTGTCTCAGCGTTGGAGCCTGCAGGCTTTTGGTTGGAGCCAGACCTTAATGAGAAAATGGCTGCCTCCAAGAGGGCTCCCAACGAGTACTCCCCAGAACTACTGCCTCCAGTTTCTTTGCCCATGCATTAAGCCATAGTTGCCCCACCTTCACAGTAGATCCTCCTGTACCAGCGGGTAGGTGTGATGCAGGCTCTTATGTGATTGCTACATTTTTCCTGGGTCCTGATGGGCATACTCCATGAGTGGAGTTTCTATTTCCCCTAGTCCTTTGGAATTTCTGCAGTCAAACCCTGCTGGCCTTCAAAGCCAGATTCTCTGGGGCCTCTCCTCGCATTGTCAAGCTCCTAGGTGAGCCTGACATGGGGTTCAGAACTTTCACTGCTCTGGGAGATCTTCTATGATATAATTATTTTCCAGTGGGTCACCCATGTAGCAGGTATGGGATCTGATTTTATCACAGTTGCATCCCTCCTACTATCTTGTTGTGACTTCTTTGTGTTTGGATGTAGGCTACCCTTTTTGATAGGGTTCCAGCTTCTTTTTGTTGATGGTTGTTCATCAGTTAATTGTGATTTTAGTGTTTTTGTAAGAAGAGGTAAGGTCACATCCTTCTACTCCATCATCATGTCTTCCAAAAAGAACTTTTTTTTCTTTTCCTTGTGCTTCATCTAGCTTCACTTGCTATGTATAGCGTACCTCAGACAGGGGCCTCCACCCAGCACTTTGGACCAGAGTTCCTCTGATCTATGTGTCTGCTTTTATGCCAATACCATACTGTTTTGGTTCTGTAACTTTGTAATATAGTTTGAAATCAGGAAGTGTGGTGGCTATAGCTTTGTTCTATTTTCTCAAGATTAGTTTGGCTCTGGGGTTCTATTATGGTTCCACACAAATTTTAGGATTATTGTTCCATTTCTGTAAAAAGTGCCACTGGAATTTTGATAGAGATTGTATTGAATCTACAGATTGCTTTAAGTAGTATGGACATTTTAGCAATATTCTTTCAATCCATGAGCATGGAATATCTTTTTATTTGTCTTTTGTAGGCTCTCTCATCAATGTCATATTTTTCAGTGTATAGGTTTTTCACCTCTTTGGTTAAATTTATTCCTAGGTAGTATTTTACTGTGTTTTTTTTGTGTGCAATTGTAAATGGGACTTTTTTCTTAATTTTTCTTCCTGATAGTTTATTATTAGTATGAAGAAACAGATTTTTGTATATTGATTTTGTATCCTGCAGCTTTACCAAATTTCTTTTATTTTAATCATTTTTTTGTGTGGAGTTATTTGGGTTTTCTACATATAATACCATGTCATCTGTCAGTAGTGACAGTTTTACTTCTCTTCTGATTTGAATACCCTTTTTTTCTTGCTTAATTGTTCTACCTAGGACTTCTAGTACTATGTTGAATGAAAGTGACAAGAGTGGGCATCGTTATCTTGTCCTTGATCTTAGAGAAAAAGCTTTCAGATTTTCAGCGCTGAGTATAATGTTGGCTGTGAGCTTGTCACATATGGCTTTAATATCTTGAGGTACTTTTCCTCTATATCGTTTGTTGACAGTTGGTATCATGAATGTATACCAAATTTTGTCACATGCTTATTCTGTGCTTTTAAAGATGTATTTATTATTTTCAGCTGTTCTGCATCTTCGTTGCTGCACACAGTCTTTCTCTAGTTGTGGTGAGCAGGAGCTACTCTTGGTCGTGGTGCGGGCTTCTTGTTGCCGAGCACGGGCTCTAGGAGCACAGGCGTCGGTGGTTACAGAGTGTGGGCTCGGTAGTAGTGCCTCACTGCTCTAAAGCGCTGGCTTGGCAGTTGTGGCACATGGGCTTAGTTGCTACGCAGCCTGTGGGATATTCCCAGAGCAGGGATTGGACCTGTGTCTCCTACATTGGCAGGCAGATTACTAACCACTAGACCACCAGGGAAGCCCTCATTCTGTGTTTATTGAGATGATCATATGATACGATCCTTCACTGTGTTAGTGTCATGTGTCACACTGATTTGCAGATGTGGAACCATCTTTGCATCCCTGGAATAAATCCCACTTGATCATGGTGTATGATCCTCTTAACGTTCTGTTGAATTTGATCTGCTAATGTTTTGTGAGGTTTTTGCATCTTTGTTCATCAGGGATATTGGCCTGTAATTTTCTTGTGTTGTCCTTATCTGGTTTTGGTACCAGGATAATGCTGGACTCATAAAATGAGTTTGGAAGCATTCCTTACTCTTCTCTTTTGGGAGAGAGTTTGAGAAAGAATGGAATTGATTGTTCTTCTAATTTTTGATAGAGTTCACTAGTGAAGCCGCTTGGTCTTGGACTTTTGTTTGGGGGAGAGTTTTGATTACTGGGTTTATCTCCTTACCAGTAACCAGTGTGTTCAGATTTTCTATTTCTTCATGATTTAGTCTTGGTAGACTGTGTGTTTCTAGGAATTTATCCATTTTTTTCTAGATTGTTCAGTTTGTTGGCATATGATTTTTCTTAGTAGTCTCTAATAATCTTTTGTACTTCTGTGATATCAGTTTGAAGAATTTCTGACCATTGCCGTTCCTTAACATCTAAATACCTCCAGGAGGCAGAAACTCTTGTCCATAGCAAGAGGAGTGTCATTCTGCCCTAGTTTCCTCAATGATTAAATCAACATACTCCTGCCCTTGCAGTACCTGACCACCATTCATCTCTCACATGGTCCTGATCCCTGCCCACCACCTCCTGTTAAACATAGCTGCCCTTCTTATTTAGGGAAAATGACAAAGAAGGCAAATTTCAGACTTCGTTAATGTCTCTCTGTTAATCACCTTGGGCAAAGACAGGCTGGTAAATGCAGACCCTCATCCACAAACTGCTTTAAACCAGGGTGTCCTTTCCCTTCCTCCCCCCGGCCTGATACAGGTTCTCTCTGGACAAGGACATAGGACTCATCATACTGATTGCCAGACTGGACTACGAGCTCATCCAGCGCTTCACCTTGACGGTCATTGCCCGGGACGGGGGCGGTGAGGAGACCACAGGCCGGGTCAGGATCAACGTGTTGGATGTCAATGACAACGTGCCCACCTTCCAGAAGGATGCCTATGTGGGCGCCCTGAGAGAGAACGAGCCTTCCGTCACACAGCTGGTGCGGCTCCGGGTAAGATGCCAGGGTGCCCTTCGATCTGTTTCCCTTATCCTTCTCTCTCTCTGCCGTCTCCTTGACTACCCCTTTGTAAAGCCTCTGCAAGAAGTGCTGACCACCCATCCACGAAGCATTCTGCTCAGATCAGGGGTCCCATTCTTGATCTGTGTCAGGCCCACCTCTGAGCATCACTTTGCATCCCTGGTTACTGAGTAAGACTAGTGTCTGCTTTGGCTTAGATTTTAGGTCTCCTGTCAGCAACCCCCATCTCTGTTGGTGAGTGTCAAGCAGTTCCGTTTGTAAAGTCCCCCAAACAAACCCTTTAGTGATTGCCTACAATCAGGTACTGCTGCAGCTGGAAGGCACCAGAGACAGTGGGCACAACCCAGTTCATAGAAGGGGAACAGGAAGGGAAAGGCAGGCTCAGTGAATTAGTAGAGAGCCAGGACCAGAACTTGGGACTCCATGCTTCAAGCATCCTCCTGCGGTGAGTCCTTCCACCATACGTCAGAGACCTGTAACCAGAAACTTCTTAACATCTCATGCCCCTTCCTCACTCTGCTGACCCAGACAGGACCCAGAGCCTCCAATTAGAACTTATTTCTGAAGGAGGTAGGGATAAAGGCAAAGTGGAAGAGGTGGCCATGGGGGACACACAGAAGGCACGACCACATGCCCACCCAGTATGACCGTGGCTCCCCAGTGGACCCTGCACACCTCTCTGCCCCGCTCCTCTTATACGCAGACTGGAGGGAGGCCCCTGGAGGCTCCTAGGGTCAGAGACATTTGGAACGAGCTAATTAATGCCACCACACCAGAGACAGTCAAGGAGAAGGAGGAGACTTGACCCCGTTCCAAGTGTCTTCTCTCCTTGCATTCATGCAGCCTGCACTTACTGGACATCTACTGTGTGCCCAACACTGGGCTCAACTCTAGGTATCAATTGCAGTCAAGAAATGAAGTTCCTTCTCACATGGAGCTGACCATCTAAGCAAGGAAGGCAGAAAGCAGACAAGAAACTGTAATCAGGAAGGAGACTAATGGGGTCTCCAGCACAGGACCTAACCCGTCCAGCGGTCAGGGAAGGCTTCCATGCATAGGAAGGTCCAGCTGGGACTAGGGGTCTAGGTGATGGTCATGCCAGGTGTGGTGGAGACCCTTTTCACCCTCTGGATAAGGCCCAGACTTCCTCTAGTCCCTCAGCCTGCTCTCTAGGTTCTCCAGGATACCTCCACATCCCTACATCATATGTGTCTTCTGGGAGCCAGAGGGTAGCCTCTAACTCGGGGACAATGAGGGCCTGGATCACCCAGAGACGAGCACTCAGAGAGGGGCCAGCCCTTCCTTCCTCCCACCCTCTTCTGGCCCCAGTGTCACTGAAAGCTCATGGGCCCTGTCCATCATCTTCCTTCCAGGCAACCGATGAAGACTCCCCTCCCAACAACCAGATCACCTACAGCATCGTCAATGCCTCTGCCTTTGGCAGCTATTTCGACATCAGCGTGTATGAAGGCTATGGTGGTACGTGTAGGAATGAGGGCCCAGCCTGGGAAGGAGGGTCAACAGGTGGGAACAGGGCTGCACTTCACATCTCTCTCAGGAGGGGGCCCTTCTGCCTCCCAGACACCCTGGACCACTTGGGGAGCTGCCCCAAAGCTCCTGTCGGCTGGAGCAGCACGTGGCATGGGGTCACCTTTTCATAGGCTCAAGATCTGTGTCTCTGATCAGCCAGATCTTTGAATCTTAGTTTTGTGGCCAGCTGGGCTTCTTAAGTTACCACCGTGTGTGGGATCTCTATTTAGAAAAGGTGTCTGGGCAGATCTCCGGTGTGTATGAGGTGTGGGGAGGCTTATTAGCCAAGCTTCCCCATCATTTGGGCATGCTGTGGCTACTGCCCAGCCCTTCCTGGCAGTGGCCTTTCCCTGCCTGGCCAGGCACAGTTCCAATACTCTGGAACTTGCCCCACTATGGGTCCTGATCCCAGGAGCCCAGGAAGGAAATAGCAGCAGTAACCTCAAGCTCCAAGATCCCAAGAGACCACCTGTTTTTGTTCCAAGGCTCGGAGACAGAGGGTGATTTGCCACAGTCACACGGCAAAACTGTCCAGGCAGGCCCTTGTGATCTGGCTCTTAGTTGGCTTTCAGCACCTGCCTCCCCACCAGAGTCCAGACTCTGAGAACCACTTGCACTCTCTCCGCTGACAGGGGTCACTTCTGTGTCTTTGCAGAGTCTGCTCCTTCCACTGGGAAAGCCCTTCCTCCCTATCCCTTTGTCCTGCTTCCCTTTTACCTCTGGCTACCTTTAAGATCATTTGGATGTCCTCCCATCTGCGAAGCTTCCCTGAAGCTGGAAGATGAGCTCAGTGTCCCCAGGACAGAACAGATGAGCACTGGGTGACTCTGAGTGTGGGGCTCACTCCTCCTCCCACCCCACGGTTGTGTCAGAGACATGTAGCTGCAGAAGCTGCATCCTGGCTCAGCATGCTACAGCTCTATAAGATCTGAGTCCCCCTTTTAAAAGCTGAGCAGTCCCACACCTCTGCCCACCCTCACACCTCACCACCTTCTCAGCAAGAAGAACCCTCCTTGGGTTTCATATTACTAATGTGGTAATTGTGTTTCTGTGTCCCAAATAGAAAGTGGCAGTTTAATATTGTGGGTAATGCCTTTGCAGACTACCCATGCCCCTACTCCCAAGCCAGTACGTCTTCCCTCCCAAAACTGAAAATCAATGGCTTAGCGTGAAAGAAAAAGGTGAGAGTCCAGACATGTGCATTGTGTCTTTGGGGAAGACACTGAACCTCTCTGAGCCTGCTTTCCTCATCTGTAAAGTTGGGCTTACATTACCACCGAAATAGTTGCCACCTGCTGGACCTAACAGTGGGCCTGGCACAGATCAAGTAGTCGGTAAACCTCAGTCAAGTCTATGAGGCTCTGGGAGTTTACAGGCAGGAGGGAAAAACCAGGCCAACCCTCCACATCCTCTCTGCCCAAAGGGGAGCCCCGGCCAGATGGGCAAGTAAAGTCTGCTTACAGAGGGCCTGGGGCCCTGTCCTGTCATTTCAGTGATCAGCGTGAGCCGTCCCCTGGATTATGAACAGATACCCAACGGGCTGATTTATCTGACCATCATGGCCAAGGATGCTGGCAACCCCCCTCTGAACAGCACTGTCTCTGTCACCATTGAGGTGTTTGTAAGTACCCAGGGGTACACTGGCCTTGCTATTCTGGGAAATGGGGTGGTGAATGTGCTCCCAGAATGTTGGAGCCCTGCTAAAACCCTGTGTCCCCACATCCTTGGCTGTCCCCATAGCTGTCCCCATAGCCCAGAGCATTACTCAGACTGTCCCAAAGGCCGTCCCCTAGCAAACTGCCTCCCCGCTCAGCCAGGGAAGGCACGAGGCCCTGGAACCCAAGGATAGCCTGAAGGTCCTGCTCTAATTTCATTTCAGAGCCTCAGGACCCCCTCTGGGATAGAACAGGAGCTGGGGTTCATGCAGGGAGATAATGTCCTATGTTCCTTCATTTATAGCCACATTCCGTGAAGTTCAGGGGAATTCCTGGAAGGTCATCTTCTCTCTTCTGTCTCTCTCTAGGCCCCTCTTTCTTCTTCACTTCCTTTTTCCACTCCTCTGAAGATCTAAAGGGGCTTAAAACCAAACCACAGCTTGTCTGACACGAATATCAAGCACACCTTCATGCTTTCCGTGTCTAAAATTATCAGTCACTGAATCCATCTCCACACTGGTTCATTGGCCCCGCAGAACTCCCCCAGCGATCCCAGGGATGCAGATCATGGTCTGACAGCAGGCCAGTGGGCCTTCCCGCCCCCCACCCCATCAGCCCAGACACCTACCCCCATCCCATAAAGGCTGCTGCCTGCGGAGACGGTGAACACATGCTGAAGAAAGAGTTAGTACGTTACCGGCTCCAGGAGGATTTGATCAGATGGTCAGTTTAGGAGATTCGCTGTGATTTGACAAAGGCTCAGCAGGCAGGTTGCTGGATGACCTTCCTATCCCAGCTGTCCAACATCCCCTGGTGCTGCCTCACACCTGGCTTTATCGAGCCTCATCCTCTCAGCCCAAGATTGAGCCTCCAGGGCCAGCCCTGGGCAGGGGACCCCACCTGCTTACAGAATACGATGGAGTGGGCAGTGATGGAAAAGTCTAGAATGATGCTTGGAGGAACCTTGCCTCTGAACATGTGGGAGCAGCATTTAGGGGGAGCAGAGGACAGAGAGGCTCTACAGAACCAGGTCCAGGAAATAGAAGGGCAGAGTCTAGGACCCTCATCTGACACTTCAGTCTCCAGGGGGTGGCCAGAAGGAGATAATCAAAAACCCCAAAAGCACGCCTACCTTTAACCTGAGACCACCCACCTGAAACCCAAGGCTAAGAGCAGAGAAGCATGGTGCACTTGCTACCAACCCTGACCACATCCTGGTATTCTTGCCTGACGCTGATCACAGCCTGAAAAGCCCCCTTAATCTTGGCCACACTCATAACCCTGACCAGTCCCCCTAAAACCACCACCAATTTCAACCAGAATCCTGCTCTGCTCGAGCAAGCAGTAAATTCTTCCTGTGTGTGCTGTGCAGGGGAAGGATATGCAGGTGACTATGAATCCTGCTCCCCGACAAAGGGACACTGAACAGAGAGGAGCATGGCTTGGAAGGCCTATGGCCTTGACACTCAGCCCTGCCACCCTCTAGCCATGTGACCTGGGATTCTTTTCCTCTCTGAAACTCAGTTTCCTCATGAGAGTGGGGATCCTCATGGTACTGCCTCATGATACTGTCGTGAAGATGAAGAGTGATTGTGTGGATGGTACTTGGCTCCAGTAACATGGGCCATCTTACTGCTGGTAAAATGGATGTGTTCCAACGACAGCATCCATGCACCAGGCTCTGTAATGCACAGGGAGTTCCAGGGAGTTCAGCTGGGCAGAGAAGGACCTGCTCTAGACTTTTTGGAAACAGATATGAAAGAGGGTGAGAATAGGGGAGGTTTAGGGAAATAAGTTGAGAGTGTTCCATGCTACCCAGGTATGGGCACGTAGCACTGACCAAGTGGAAATTCAGATTTCTTGAGCTTCGTGCTGTGCCAGCTGCTTTCACGTTACACAGGCTCTCTTGATCCCATTCTGCAGCTGAGGCAGCTGAGGCTCAGGGAGGGAACTTAGCTGGTGCAAGGTCACCAGCGCCTGCCTTGCTTTCTGGCTGGTAAGTGGCATTTGAATTTACCTCCAGTCCTAGTTAGCCAAGGTTTGAACTCTGACCAGTCTGACTCCTGGGCTCACTTCTACCTACTGCACTCCTAGGCTTGGAGGCTTGGACATCCCAGTCTTCATGTGACTGAGACCCGTGTGCCTCAAAGTTCATGCGGATTCCCCAGGCATCTTCTTAAAATGGAAATTCTCACTTAGCACATCTGGGGAAGGGCTGAGGCTCTACATTTCTACATGCTCCCATGAAACGCTGATCCAACTGGCCAGGGAACCACTCTTTGAGTAGCAGGGCCTTCAAAAATCTGTCCTCATGGGATCTTGAATCCCAGGAACTGCCCCAAATCCCATCCTGCTTCCCAGCCTGTGGTCAGCTAAGAAAGGACCTGGGAAGGGCCCCTCTCTCTTTTTGCCTCAGCCCCTCACATGGAGCTGGATCAGGAAGTGAATGGCCCAGAGACAGAACTGATATTTTATCTACTGTGAGTACAAGAGTGACCAGCAGCTTTCACCTCCCTCCCTGATACCGGGGAGCAGGGGTCTCCGTGTCCAGGGGCAAGTGGGAGCAGGAGTCTACTTGGCTGCTGTCCTCTCAGCAAGCCAGCACATGCCCTGGCCTGGAGCCCCCTCAGTCCAACAGAAGGGGTGCTATTTTCAGATTTCCTTACAACCGTCGTGCAGGTCAGCAGGGACCCTGTACTTCCCTTCTGGGTCTGCCCTGGCCCATGGCAGCGGGGCAAATCTGGTAACAATGACAGGTACCACCTTGACTGTGAGTGAGCATCATCTCTTGAGCAGAGCTTTGGGACAGTGCAGTCACTTCTGTCTAAGGACCACACTTGAAAAGGTCACCGCCTCTGGGTTGGTTTTTCATGTGGGTTGATTTTTAAGTAGCTGTCACCTGGCTGAGCTGCCTCCTCCCTCTTCCAAAGGGATTTTCACTCAACAGAAAAGAAAAAAAAAAAAAGCCCCAGTGGAGATGAAGGAGTTGATGGCAGCATTTACTGCTCAGGTTGGGGGTGGGGAGAGGCAGATCAAGGCGACAGGGCTGTGCAAGGAGGGGGCGGGCGTGGGGGCCAGGTGATTCCTTTTCATCCACTGCTTGTTGGTTTTTAATAAAGAAGTCAAACTCGGTTTGTAGATTTCCCATTAGGGGACAATAAGCTTTTGTAGAGGGAGCCGCTGAATTAGAACTAATAGGAGTGTAGCGCCAGGATCCGGGGAAATATCAGCGCTAATAAGTTTCTGCCTCATGCTCTGTCACTGACATTCTCCGCGCCGTTCCATGCAGCCAAGCAGAAGGCTTAAATATATACGGATATGGGGCACTGGTGCCCACACCAGGGATGACCAGGCGCGCTGCTGGGCATCAGACATCAGGTGGAGCTTCACACTGCCAGTTCTCTGAGGCTGGGGAGAGGGACAGGTCAGCGAGAACCGGTGTGTGGTCCAGAGCCAGGGGCCAGATGGGGGAGCAAGAGTGCTCCCCTCTGGGCAGCACAGTCCCAGCACGATGGGAGTCTCTGAAGTCCCAAGGGGTGGACAGCCAGATACCAGGCCATCTCCTTCCTTTTTATTTTTTAAATTTGTCTTATCAAATAGTTAATTTCTAGTGTTGTGTTCAGGCCACCACCTTCTTCCTGTTTGCTCAGCCAGAAGTGAGTGACTCCAGCAGAGTGACTCATTGCAGGAGCCTTTCCCCCAGAGGGCTCCCAGTCCAGGGGAGAAGTGGGCCCCTGGGCATCTGCATCATTGAGGGCTGAAGCCTACAGACTCCCCAGAGGGCTAACACCCAGTCTGTCCCCTGAGCTCCTCGCTGGGCTCTTGGGGGAAGGGAAGAAGGCGCCGAGTCATGTGGGCCAGTGAGGCTTCCTCCAAGAAGAAACAGGGAGGAACTCTCGCTGAGTGATTGCAGAAGTGGTTGATGAGCATTGAGGACCAGAGTCTTCAAGGGTAAGAAAGTCTGCCCATTTGTGGAGGAGCTGTGGGAGCAGGAGGAGGCAGAGGCTGGCGCCCAGGCCCCGCACTGCTGGATCAACCCATTGACTTAGCACCATCTTCTGGCCACTCATGCAGGCTAGGCCTGAGGAGGGATTGCTCTAGAACCAGAGCTGGGGGTTCTGGACCAGGTTTGCTCAAGCAGAGGGAGGTGCTGCTGTTCTTATGTTTGTGCAGAAGGGTCTGGAATTCCAGCTCTGGGAACCCCCTGCCTGCCATTGCATACTTCAGTATCTTCTGGGTTGAGATATTCCTTTCTCCTTTCATTCCTAAGAGGGAGACCATTGATAGGAGGGTTCCTAGAACCTTCTACTAGCATCTTGGTGGAGCTGGATGGGAAGGTCCAAGTGTGGGGCTGATGAGCTGAGGTTGAGAGAACTGGAGTGAACTTGGAGTTCAGCTGGGAGACCAACAGGAGAGCTAGACGAACTGGGAGTTACAGGCAGTCCCAACTGGCGCCTCGTTCTCCATCGCTCTGGCCATCACCATCCGTTCTCGACGCCCACACATTTCTCCAAGGCCTGTCCTGCCACTGTAAACTGTAGCCCAGCTGGAGGGTCACCTGATGGCCTTGTGACACCCCACAAGACTGGCTCCATGACATGCTGCAATCAGCAGAGCTCCTTGGTGCCAGCCGTGTCCAGCCTTCCTGCAGTGACCCATCCAGACTCCCTCCCTGGTTCCTGAAGCCTGTCTGTTTTCTTTCCAGGATGAGAACGACAACCCCCCCACCTTCAGCAAGCCTGCCTACTTTGTCTCTGTAGTGGAGAACATCATGGCAGGTATGGCCGGGGTCGGGGAGGCCGGGGCGCAGGCCTGACCTTGCACACAAATGCCAGAGGCCCCTGCCCTCCCTGTGTTTCCCATGACAAGTGGAACCTCTGGAGATGTGCGTTTGTCCACCAGCCGGCAGTTCCTTCCAGAGCACCGACTGTGTGTGGACACTCTGCTGGACGCTTGGTCCCTACACCCCCTGTAGCTAGTTTTCCTTCAGGGAAGAAAATAATGACCGAGGATTTGTTCAGCAACCTTGGGTAAATAAGAGTGCCCAGAAAATTCCAGGTTTATGGAGCATAAGGCCAGTCCCAGGGCCCGTGATGGCTGAGGGGGTCGCCCTGCAGGATAGTGTGTGTTCCTAGGTGAGGGGAGAATGGGAGGCTCCTCCCTGGGCCACATCTCAAGTGCCAGGGCCCACCTTGCAGACTCAGAGCCACCAGCTCCACACTCTGGTTCCCAGGAACCTGAGCTGTCCTCAGAGCAGACGAGAAGCTTTACCCTTACACCCCGAGTGGATGTTCTGTGGGGGAGACTCAGGAATTGCTACAGCAGCTGGAGGGGTAAGGGTCACCCGGAGGAGCCAGGGGACAGCTGGAATCAGACAGCTGGAGTAGGGACAGCTGTAGGAGTCTGGGACACCTAGAGTCAGAGAAAGCAGAGGAGTCAGGGAGCCGCTGGAACCAGAAGTAACCTTCCCTAGCCCTTCAGGCCTTCTGAAGAGACCTTCTAAATGTACCCATCTAGGGTCCAGTGATTTATTTGCTAGACAGAGGCCAGGCTGGACCCAGCCCACCCTGCCACATGCCAGTCTCAGGCACCCCCTGGAGAACACCACTGCTGAAGCAGCCCCCTGCACTCCCCTCTGTGCAAAGAGATTCTGACAAAGAGAGGCCTTCATCCTGCACTTAACCCTCTTCCACATTGAGTGTGCTGGGATAAAGGAGTGTATCAGATCAAAGGTGCCTGTCCTACTGTCAGGACAGGACTAGGAGTCAGATCAGAGGCCCCACGGCTACCCAGATGGACCCAGAAAGACCTGAATGTCCACAGCCCCTGCCCAGCCCTCACACCCCCAGAGACTGTTCATTCACCAGCATGATGGTTACTGTGGTCTGACATGGGTCAGACCTATGTCTCACCTATGTTATCCCTTGGGATCCTCACCAGCCACCCCACAAGTCAGGCCTTATGCCCATTTTACAGAGGAAGAAGCCAAGGCTCAGGCAAAGTAAGGCATTTGCCAGAAGTCCCACCAGATTCCAGCAAGGCATGGTGACTCTAGAAGGCCACACACCAACCCTTCTCACCACCCTGCCAGAGCTGAAAGGAGGGAGCCGGAAGGCCTTGGGGGCATGGCTGTAGGAAAAACTGCCCTCAGAGTCTGGGCAGGCTGCTGGAAAGGCTGAACCCCTGATCCAGGGTTTCACAGAGATGAAGGTGAGGGCCTTAACTGGGCAGTAAAGAGAAAATAAAAACCCTTACAAATTCTCCTTGTGAACAAGGTAAAAATAAAACCAAAATTGAATACAATAAATATAGAATAATTTAACATGGAGCTTCATTACTTTTTGAGTCAAAGTCGAAGCTGGCCATTCTGAGCTCATTTACTGCGGTGGCCAGTCAGGGAGGGATGGGGTAGGGCAGCGGTGTGCTCTGGGGCTGGACCAGGACTGAGATAGGAGAGGAAGAGGGTGGGCTTGACCCCTCCCAGGCTCCACTCCCTCCCATGGAGCCTTGTTCCCACACAGCCCAGGAATCTGGGCCACAGGAGCAAGTGGTGGAGCCCACTTTCATCCCTAGATGGCCCCTGGGGCAGGCCTCCTGCCCTCTGAAGTCTCCTCCACTTCCTGTGCCCTGTCCTGCTCCCAGAGCCTGGTGCTGTGGGCCCAGGGTGAGCAGACCCCACTCCTTTTGTCTCCCGGAAGGAGCCACAGTGCTGTTCCTGAATGCCACAGACCTGGACCGCTCCCGGGAGTATGGCCAGGAGTCCATCATCTACTCCTTGGAGGGCTCTTCCCAGTTCCGGATCAATGCCCGCTCAGGTGAGCCCTGGTCCTCTGCACCTTCAGCTGATGCTCCATACCCACAGCCCGGGGACCGGCCTCTGGGCCAGAGTTTCCTGAGCACACCAGCTTGGAGCACTTGGCTTTATCCCTAAAATATCCAAGTGAGATTACTGATCTTAAAAAAAAAAAAATCACAATATGAATTGATTCACCGAAGAATGTCGTTCAGTGGTGAAGAGTCATGTTAGGTTTAAATATGTTCCATCTCACAATTATCTGGCTAAACCACTGCTCTTCAGGGACACTTTTCTTCAAGCCTAAGTGTCTCAGCTGCTGACCTCATTCTTGAATCCTGGCTCCTCTTCCTAACATGAAATGTGCCTCAGTTTCCCCACCTACAGAGGATACACATACTAGGGCTGTTGTGTGAACTCAGTGAGTCATTATAGAGAACCTGAAGTTGTCCCTGGCACACAGTAAGTCCTGACTAAATTAGGCTGTTAGTATTATTTTCTTTGGTCTTTTCACCCTGGGGCCCGCATCCTCAGCTCTCTGCTCAGCCCCATATAACTCTCCTTTATTCTTCATTTCTCCATATGCCTCCCTCCAGCTTTTTGTCCTCCTTGAGGCTGGGAGGAAGGCAGGTCAGAAAAAAGCAGCAAGGTACCCCAGACTTCTGAGTTAGAAGCTGGAAAGGAATTAGAGGCCTCCCAACATTCATTCATACCTTCATTCAGCTGTCAGTGGGGGCCTGCTCCCCGCCAGGTGCTGTGCTGGGGAAACAGGATGGAACAAGACATGGCCTCACCCTCATGGGGCTCCAAGTCAGCTCACTGGACATGCAAGGATGCCCACTTCCAAGTTCTCCTTTGTGTATTAGGTAAGGGAACTTGTAGATGCTGAACAGGCCAACCCTGAAACCTCAGTAGCTTAACACAACAGAGCTTCTAACTCACACAGCCATGCAGTGCTGTGTTTGGTGGATAGTCTTCCACGTGGTGATTTGGGGACCCAGACTCCTTCCATGTTGTGACTCCAGGGTCACTGCAGAAGGGAAAAGGGAATGTGGGATATTGTGCAAGGAGATGTTTATGGGTCAGACCTGGAGGTAACAGGCATCACTTGTGCCCACATCCCATTGGCCAGAACCAGGCAATGGCCCTGCCAAGTGCAAGGAAGGCTTGGGGAGCATCATAGTCCCCGGCCTGGCAGCTCCTCTCCAGCAATCATTCTGGCCTGGGAAGGGAGCAGGCGTCTTTGATGGACACGGCCATCCTTGCCACGGCAGTCAGCGGCCAGCAGGGCATCTCGTCTTCCTGCTCTCTGTGCCTCCGTGCTCCAAGTCCGCCTTCAGTCTCTCTCACCCCGCTTTCCTGGAAGCAGGTGGCTGGTGCTGATGTGTACAAAGACTTAACACACCCAGGGCCACCCTGCGCCTGCTGTTCCACTCTGGCAAAGCCAACTCCTCCCTCTGTCCTCCCAGGAGCCTCCACCCTCAGGAGGTGTATGTTTCTGGGAAGCTCAGAGTAATATCGTTAAGGAATATTAACCAGGCACTCAGCATTGTCCTGAGTGCTCCGACCAACATCACCACCACTCTGAGGCAGGTCTTAGCTTCACGTCATCCCTGTTTTCCTTACAAAGAAATTGAGGCAGAGGAGAGGTTAAATCACTGGACTCGGGATTCACAGAGCCTGAACTTCAGACTCAGCCCAAACTCTCAGCGCTCCGTTCTCTAAAGCCATGTAGAGCCGTGTGCCGCCCCAGAGGCAGTGGCGGGTACGCTGACCTTTCAGCACCTACCCTGCCTCCCCAGTCAGGAACTCCATCTCTACCCTGGGGCCTTTAATAATGACTTGGATATTTTCTTGCTGCCTTAACATGGCTCCTTCAGCTCCAAAGGTGTAAGCGTTTTCCTCTGAGCGCCTTGGTCAAATTAGCCAGGCCCGCTCCACAAAGGTGGCCTTAATTGGATCTAATTTCCCAGACAGGAGGAGCCATCTATCATGCCGACAAATTCATGTTTAAAACTTTTTAGAGATTAATTTCTTCCTCGCCCTGCCAATTAATTGACACCACCCCAGCACGCAGTGTGGCTTGGCAGGCAAATGATTGCCAGGCTTTTGTTCCTGGCCTTAGCACCTTCAGTACCCTGGCCCCCAGTCCCAGCTTCCTTATTTCATGGTAGAATAAACCAAGCACAAAGAAACCTGTCCCAGGTCACACAGCTCAACCAGTGGGGAGAGCTCACAGTCCCTTGGAAGGAAATGAGCATTTTCTGAGTGTTGGAAACTTCACCTATCGTTGTTTAATCCTTACAAAGCTCTGATTTGAAAACGTACTAATCTCTTTTAGATGAAAAAACTGAGGCTCAAAAAAATTAATTAACTTTCCCAGGCTGCGCTCCTGGAAAGAACAGTCATCAGAAGTCACACCTGGACTTCACTGTCCTCAGAGCACCAGCTCTCTCCAGTGGCCCTCGTGAGATGGTACATGGCCTGGTAGCCAGACCGTACTGAAGCTGGCTTGTGCTGCCTCATACCTGCTCGTGAGAACCAGTTATGTACATCTCTTCCCAACTCCAAGTTCAAGGCTACTGAGTGGGTAGCTTCGAATGGGCCCTGGTGGGAATATTTGTAACCATGGACATCAGCAAATGCCATTTTTTTCTTTGGGGATCCAATTTCATTTACTGTAACACTACTACCAAGTGACTTCCATATGTTAGTTATACCAAAACAAAGAAAAGCCAAAAGCAGACTGACAAAGATTATGTGGTGGTGGTTTAATCACTAAGTCGTGTCCAACTCTTTTTAGACCCCTTACTCTAGCCAGCCAGGCTCCTCTGTCCATGGGGTTTCCCAGGCAAGAATATTGGAATGGGTTGCCATTTCTGTCCCCAGGGGATCTTTCTAACCCAACAAAGATTATGGTCTATTTTAAATGTTTGTATTTAATAGAATAACTTGTTTATACACTAAAAAATTCACAGCATTATTACATACAAGGTAATTTAGGAAACTATTTTATAGCTATTAATATTAAATCTCAATCCTTTATAGGTTAAGCTGTCTAGAATGAGCCACGAGTGGAACATGCATGAAGTACTTGGCGTGTTTCAGTCCTATTCTTGTGTTTCTATAGTTCAGTCGCTCAGTCATGTCTGACTCTGCGCGACCCCATGAACTGCAGCACGCCAGGCCTCCCTGTCCATCACCAACTCCCAGAGTCCACCCAAACCCATGTCCGTTGAGTCGGTGATGCCATCCAACCATCTCATCCTCTGCTGTCCCCTTCTCCTGCCATCAATTTTCCCCAGCATCAGGGTATTTTCCAATGCATCAGCTCTTTGGATGAGATGGCCAAAGTATTGGCGTTTCAGCTTCAACATCAGTCCTTCCGATGAACACCCAGGACTGATCTCCTTTAGGATGGACTGGTTGGATCTCCTTGCAGTCCAAGGGACTCTCAAGAGTCTTCTCCAACACCACAGTTCAAAAGCATCAATTCTTCGGTGCTCAGCTTTCTTCACTGTCCAACTCTCACATCCATACGTGACTACTGGAAAAACCATAGCCTTGACTAGACGGACCTTTGTTGGCAAAGTAGTGTCTCTGCTTTTTAATATGCTGTCTAGGTTGGTCATAACTTTCCTTCCCAGGAGTAAGCGTCTTTTAATTTCATGGCTGCAATCACCATCTGCAGTGATTTTGGAGCCCAAAAAAGTAAAATCAGCCACTGTTTCCACTCTTTCCCCATCTGTCTGCCATGAAGTGATGGGACCAGATGCCATGATCTTAGTTTTCTGAATGTTGAGCTTTAAGCCAACTTTTTCTCTCTCCTCTTTCACTTTCATCAAGAAGCTCTTTAGTTCTTCTTCACTTTCTTCCATAAGAGTGGTGTCATCTGCATATCTGAGGTTATTGATATTCCTTCTGGCAATCTTGATTCCAGTTTGTGCTTCCTCCAGCCCAGCATTTCTCATGATGTACTCTGCATATAAATTAAATAAGTAGGGTGACAATATACAGCCCTGACATACTCCTTTTCCTATTTAGAACCAGTCTGTTGTTCCATGTCCAGTTCTAACTGTTGCTTCCTGACCTGCATACAGGTTTTTCAAGAGGCAGATCAGGTGGTCTGGTATGCCCATCTCTTTCAGAATTTTCCACTGTTTATTGTGATCCACACAGTCAAAGGCTTTTTGACTGTTTTTGAAATAGATGTTTTTCTGGACCTCTCTTGCTTTTTTGATGATCCAGCAGATGTTGGCAATTTGATCTCTGGTTCCTCTCCCTTTTCCAAACCCAGCTTAAACATCTGGAAATTCACAGTTCACTTATTGCTGAAGCCTGGCTTGGAGAATTTAAAGCATTACTTTACTAGCGTGTGAGATGAGTGCAATTGTGCAGTAGTTTAAGCATTCTTTGGCATTGCCTTTGGGATTGGAATGAAAACTGACCTTTTCCAGTCCTTTGGCCACTGCTGAGTTTTCCAAATTTGCTGACATATGGAGTGCAGCACTTTCACAACATCATCTTTTAGGATTTGAAATAGCTCAACTGGAATTCCATCACCTCCACTAGCTTTGTTCATAGTGATGCTTCCTAAGACCCACTTGACTTCACATTCCAGGATGTCTGGCTCTAGGCAAGTGATCACACCATCATGATTATCTGTGTTGTGAAGATCTTTTTTGCACAGTTCTTCTCTGTATTCTTGCCACCTCTTTGTAATATCATCTGCTTCTGTTAGATCCCTACCATTTCTGTCCTTTATTGAGCCCTCTTTGCATAAAATGTTCCCTTGGTATCTCTAATTTTCTTGAAGAGATCTCTAGTCTTTCCCATTCTGTTGTTTTCCTCTATTTCTTTGCATTATCTCTGAGGAAGCCTTTCTTACCTCTCCTTGCTATTCTTTGGAACTCTGCATTCAAATGGATATATCTTTGCTTTTCTCCTTTGCTTTTCACTTCCCTTCTTTTCACAGCTATTTGTAAGGCCTCCTCAGACAGCCATTTTGCTTTTTTGCATTTCTTTGTCTTGGGGATGGTCTTGATCCCTGTCTCCTGTACAATGTCACGAACCTCTGTCCATAGTTTATCAGGCGCTGTCTATCAGATCTAGTCCTTTAAATCTATTTCTCACTTCCACTGTATAGTCATAAGGGATTTGATTTAAGTCATACCTGAATGGTCTAGTGGTTTTCTCCACTTTCTTCAATTTCAGTCTGAGTTTGGCAATAAGCAGTTCATGATCGGAGCCACAGTCAGCTCCTGGTCTTGTTTTTGCTGACTATATAGAGCTTCTCCATCTTTGGCTGCAAAGAATATAATCAGTCTGATTTCGGTGTCGACCACCACTTATGTGTAGAGTCCTCTCTTGTGTTGTTGAAAGAGGGTGTTTGCTATGACCAGTACATTCTCTTGGCAGAACTCTATTAGCCTTTGCCCTGCTTCATCCTATACTCCAAGGCCAAATTTGCCAAATTTACTCCAGGTGTTTCTTGACTTCCTACTTTTGCATTCCAGTCCCCTATACAGTGCCAGGTGCCTCTCTAAGTTTAGAACAAAATTAATCCCATATCAACCCTATGAGGTGGGCCCTATTATTGTTCCTTTTTAACCAGATGGAGAAACTGAGGCACGGGGGATTTAGGTAACTAGTTCCAAGTTATAAAGCCAGTGAAACAATGTCCGCAGCCTAAGTGAGAGGTCCTTTGTGACTGAGCTTGAGGCCAAATGACTCTCCTGCCCTGTTTTCCAGCCCCTAATCCCATAATTTGTCTCAATTTTCTGCATCTGAAGATGCCTCCTCCTCCTGGGGTTATATTGCCCAGCTCTGGGATTCAGGTTCCCAAGTCATGGCTGCTGTGCCCTGTGGGCCCCATGTCACCACCCCCTATTCACACAGGTCACTTGATCTTACAAGCATTTCCCTCGCACTGTACTCTCTCCCTCCCTCCCCCTTCCCTCTCTGGCCCACCCAAACTATCTCTCATGCACCCTTCTCTTATTGCAGGTGAAATTACCACCACCTCCCTGCTTGACCGTGAGACCAAGTCTGAGTACATCCTCATCGTCCGGGCAGTGGACGGGGGCGTGGGCCACAACCAGAAAACCGGCATCGCCACTGTGAGCTTTCAGCCAGCCCCTGGCCCTAGCTCCCCTCTTCCCAGCCAGGCTGCTGCCTCCAGCTCATCTTCAGCTTGTACCACTTAGGCCCCTGGATACTTGTGTCCCGAGGCAGTGTGAGGCCTTGTGGGCATGGAGGGAGGGTGGCAGGTACCATTTCGTTGTCAGTCGAGGTCAGCCCTGGGGCCTCCACAGCTAGGGGAAGAAAGGCATTCCCACCTGGGACATGGTGGTGCTCTGGGAGAGCAAATACTCTCTCCTGCCCCCAAAGACCAGCTGGACAGAAGGCATGAGCCCCAGAACTCCCTCCCTGCCCTGGCACCTGCCAGAAAACAGGAGGAAGGACTGCAAGGAAGAGCGACCCAGAGCAGGAGGCAGAGCCCTGAGGGTTCCCGGGGGCCTGTCTCCCACCCACCCCTACCTTGCCGTGCTGAGAAATGATGCCCAGGTTTCCCTCATGAGCAGGTAGGACCCATGAAAGCCCAGAGCCCCACCCAAGGCCTTCCTGCCTCTGACGGTAGAAGCTAGAGGAGTGTCATTAGAGGGTCCTAACTGAGCTCTTTGCTGCAATTGCTGCAGAAGAGGGTGGGGTGAGACATTTATGCTGTGGGGCAGGAAGCAGGAAGAGCAGCTGACAGGCCACCCCGGCCACTCCCCTCCTTATCCTCGTTTGCTCTCTTGCGACCCATCTGGAGTCCTCTCTCCTCAGCCCTCACCCGATCCACAGCAGCTGCCCCCATCCGTACCCAGCCAGAGGGGCTGGGGTTGCTGCCACTTGGCAGAAAAACCCCCAGTGCTCTATTCAGTCATGGGAGGCCCCTGCTAATAGGACTCAGAATCCTATAAATAATTTACCTGGGTGGCAAGTGAGCAGAGAAATTGCTTGGCTTGTAGCTGAGACTAAAAGGGGAAGCTCTGTGGGTCCTATCAGATGTCCCACTGCCAACCTCCCACACCCTGTCCGTCACCTTCAGCCAAGACTCGGGGTGGACAGAATGTGTTCCGGTCGCAGGGACCATTTCAGGGGGTCATTTCATCCATTCCTCTGTCTCCTAATGGGACAGCACCTAAGCCCCTCAAAAGGTCTAGGCTCCCTCCTGTTCTTGAAAGCCCAGGATCTCTCCTGAGGTCCCCAAGTGGGTGGAGCTGGCAGAATTAGTGCCAGGGTGCCCATAGGCTTCTGCGTGTGTCCCCAGCATGGGCACTGTCCTTGCATAGCTCAGCTGGGTGCATCCCACAGTGCCCCTTGTGGCTTCACAGGTGAACATCACCCTCCTGGACATCAATGACAATCACCCCACCTGGAAGGACGCTCCCTACTACATCAACCTGGTGGAGATGACCCCTCCGGACTCTGACGTGACCACGGTAAGTGGTGGTGTGGAGCAGAGCTTCAAGGTGGCTGTTCAAGGGTGTCATCTTCTCCCACGTGAGCCCTATGGGCCAGCCAGTGTGGAGCTGTTTCCGAGTCATCTCTCGGAGAAGAGTTCCGGACATTCTCTTGCACGGTGCAAGATAGCCAGAGTTGGGGGAAAGCCCTCACACAGTGCTTGGAGACAGCAGGCTCCAGACTTTGTCAAAAGGAGCACTGGCAGCCCAAGAACAGTGCCAGAGAGGCTAGGGCTGGTTCAGCTCGGGGTCACCCTTGCCCTGGGACCCCAGGACTCTGGCCACCCCCTTGGGAGAGCCCCCAACCTCCCTTGGCAAGGCACAGGTACCCCCTTTCAAACTGCACAAGCTTCAACCCCGCCCCCCTCACCTCCCTTCTTCCTCACTTCTGTCACTGTAGCCATCAGTCTGATCAGCAAGCCCAGGGCTGCCCCAGAAGGGGCCTCAGAACTCACCCAGGGACTTTCTGGCATGAGATGTTGCAAGTTTGCACTGGCTCCTAGGCGAGCTGCATGTGGGGATGTGGCTCAGGATAGGGAGTGAGAGATGCAACCGAAAACGTCAGGGCATCCAGAGAGGAGAGCAGCGTCCTGGGGAAGCTCAGCAAAGCTGGGGTTAAGCATCCCAGTCTTCATGTGCTGGGATTCTCATTTATGAGGCTTTCTTTCCCCCTCATGCTTGTACCCATTTGGCCTCATTCAGAGGGGCTTCTGCCTCAGTGTCCAGCCCCACAGACACCAGCCAGCCCTGTGATAGACATGAGCCTGACAGATCACATGCTCAGACACTCAGTCATGTTAGACTCTTTGCAACCCTGTGGACTGTAGCCCACCAAGCCCCTCTGTCCTTGAGATTCTCTGGGTAAGAATACTGGAGTGGGTTGCCATTTCCTTCTCCAGGGGATCTTCCTCACTGAGGGATCAAACCTGGGTCTCCTGCATTGCAGGCAGATTCTTTACCAACTGAACCACCGCGAAAGTTCCCATTTATTGAATTCCTGGGACATGCCAGGTGCTGTGCTAGGTATGTCTCAAGGATTCTCTCGTCTTCACGGGGATCCCACATCATGGCTGATGGATTCCCTGCTTACACTGTACAATAGAGGGAATGGAGACTTAGTGTTTGACGGACTTGCTCAAGATCACAGAGCTAATGAGATAGTAAGAGATCATGTCAGGACTCAAACCCGGATCTGACTGACTTTGAAACTGCCTGACCTGTATCCCTCTGCTGGCCCAGGGGCGCTCTGACAGGTGGCCCAGGTCCTGAAAAACTGGAGAGCTCGGTGGGATGGGAGAAGGGATGGTAAACTTTCATGTCCTGTTCTTCAGGAAGACTGCCCCACCCTGAGGGCAGGCAACCTTGGACTAGTGCTGCCTAACCTCCCCACTGCTACCCTCGTCAACCACAGGCAGTAGTGACAAGGTCTGCCAGGTCTCGATGGAGGAAGATGTCAACCTGGAAGGGAGGACAGAGAGAGAAAGAGAGGAGGGGTTGGCCGTCTGTCTTGTCTTCCTCTCTACAAGTTAATGATACGAATGACCGTCAACTCTGGGCGGGATCCCCTCCCAGGGGTTCCAGTAGGGTGCAGAATCTGGAATCTGTTTTCTCAAAGTCCCAGGTTGGGCAATCCTTCCAGCTCAAAGCCAGACTTGGCGACCACTCCCAGTTCCAATGGACATTCTCTGCTGCCACCTCATGGACGCTAGGACTCTAGAGCAGGGTAACTCCAGCCAGAGACTCCAAACCCTGGGGCAGAATGCCCACCTCTGAACACCTATCTGGTCAGTTCTTACCTTTGCTTTACATGGCTGGGGAATTCCTCCCAGGGGACACTGAGGGGAGAAAGTGGCTGCAAGGGACAGCCTTCAGGAAGAGTCTACCTGCTGGAGTGTAGTTTCTTGGCTTCAGGCATTCCCAGATCAGGTCCCCAAGTCGCCTTCTCCGGTCTCCATCCTTTCCTCACATCCTCTGTGCAGAGAGCAGGTATGGACAGTGGGCCAGGGGCCTGCTGCCCAGTGCTGTCTCACTCTCCAGGAAACCCCCACAAGCCTCCTGTGAGCACCCGCTGTATGCCAGACTTGGCAGGCTCAGGAGTTCGGGATGCAGCAAGCTTCCTCTCTGCCTTCAGGGAGCTGCATGTCACTCTTAGGCTCAAACTCACCCCTGGTTCCCGTCCCACCCTTCGTAAAAGCCAGGGTCCTTACCGGACCTACCTGGCCCACAAGATCTGCCCACCTTAACCCTGGGGAGAAGGACATGTGAGGCTACCCCTCAGTGCTGAGTGGGCATGGCTGTCCACAGCCACGGGTTTGGAGCCTCAGCTTTTCAGTGGCTCGTGGTAGTGTTTGAGACCTGAAAAAAACAATGTTACTGACTCAGAATTTCAAGAATAGAGGCAGAATTAAAGCTTGTTACCTTAAACATCTGCCACGTATGTTGTGACAACTTTAGAACTTACAATATTTAGGGTGTATAAAAATTTCATTACATTTAAGGACAAGTTGTGGGCTTGATTTTCTAGAATTCTGGAGAAAAATTTTTTTAATGTGATGATTTGTCAGGATGCCAGAAATCAAGAAGCGCATACGTTAATTGAGCTTGTTATAGCAAAATAATTTCAAAAGGAATAGTCATAAAAATTCTTTCAGATTTTATAGCCGTGAAATGTATGTCTGTGTGTATAGGTGGATATGTTGTAATACCTTCTAGGGGGCCCCCTGGGACCTTCTAAGGTCTCATCATGGCCCTGAGTGAGGTAGGATCTGTGGCTGGGGTTCGATAAAAGTGGTCTTTAAGGAGGGAACAGAGGTGACATCAGGAGGAGGTGATATTTCAGTGGAAGAGAAACGAGCCCACCTGCTGACTCACCTCCCACCTGCCTTTGCACACCCACCACACAGCCCCCACCACACACAGGACTTTGAGTTCTTTCCCACCTTGGAGCCTCTGCCCAAGCTCTTCCAGCCCCACGGGGTGCCCTTTTCTTCCTCTACCCCACCCCTCCCCCACACCCCTTTCTTCCCATGGCCGGCTCATTCTCCTCCATCTGTCCCAGCTTAAAATGCCACCTCTCTACACTCCATATCTTTCAGAGCTGACTCCACAATCTGCGTTTAGGTTGCTTGCTTATTATTAAGAGGCAGTATAGCTCAGTGATTAAGTGAGAAGCCTTTTCTGCTACCAAAAGGTCTGGGCTCTAATCCCAGCCATACCACTTACCAGCTGTGTGACCCTGGGCAAGTTGCTTAACCTCTCTTGTGTTCCAACCTTCCTAAGTAGAAAACGGGGATAAAGTCTCCACTTGATAAGACTGTGGTCATATTTAATGAGTCAAAATGCACAAAGTACCCTGGCACACAGTGAATGATCAGCAAATGAGAGCTGTTGCCTCCATCAGCTGCCTTCCCTGCTGGAATCAAACCTGTCTCGTTCACAGTTGAGCCCCAGCACCTCGCACAGTGCCTAGCACATTATAAGGGTTCAGTATTTATGGATGAGAGCTGTTGATGGACTTGTTCACCTTTCTTCCCCATCCCACCTGGCACCCCACTCCAACAGGTAGGCTTGAGTCTTCCTTGTCAGAGGAGATCGAGGGCACATGGCCTGGGACTCTCCCAAGGGCCCCTCTAGCGGGGGCCCTGGCCACAGCTTCCAATGCCTGACGTGCAGGGTGATACCAGTGGTTTTTTTCTTGAGAGCTGTGTGCAGACGAGTGTGTGCCGTGTTCCTGTGCACTGGGAGTGGGCCAGGCGTGTGTCTGTGTGCACATGTGCACCCCCACCTGCATGGGTGTGAGCTTGCAGGGCGGCTGTTCTCTGTTTGCAAGTGAGATTTTTGGCCCACCTCTCCCTCCCGTTCCTGCAGCCTCCTTCAAGGACCTGGCTGATGGGCATTGATTTAGAGCCTTTCAAAGCCCTCCAGCAAAATAAAGGAGAGGGGAGAGGGAGAGAATTATTCCCCGTCAGGCCAGGAGAAAAATGACGGGCGTGAAATGGGAAATAAATGAGGGGAAAGTGGTGAGATTCTACACAATTGCCCAGCAGGGAGCTCGCAGGAGGGGTCCCAGCCTACCACCTTCTCCTGTACCCCTACACCATCCCACCACCCAGGAATGGGCCACAGGGACAAAAGTCAGGACCCACCCCCAACCATGGTCCTTTGGAAGCACCCCCAACCATGGTCCTTTGGAAGCAGCTGCCCGAGGTACCCCCTCTCTAGCACTTGGGAGAAGATGTATCAGCAACAGGCTAGTGTAACTGCCCTAGAAAGGGTGGTTCAACTACTCTGTGCCTGAGTTTACCCATCCAGAAAAATGAGAATAAGACTATCTCCATCTTCTACCTTGAGAGAAGCATTGTAGAAGCACAATTCTTTCTGGTCTCCTCTGTTTATCAGTGGGCTGACTGCCTGGCCAAAATGAGAGCAGGAGAACCTAAGGGACAGAGCTCTTGTCAATACAGCGGTGACTGGGCCCCCTGGGGAAACTTAGCCCCATGCCCACAGCACAGTGAGGGCTCCTCAGGACTGGAAGGCTGGGACCAGCCCCCTGCCCCCTGGATACAGCAAGGCTGGGAAGGGAGGAGATGGGCTGAGCAGGTGGGGTGGGAGCAGCGCCATGTCCCACTCTCTGCAGTGAAGAAGGACCTGGATGGTTTGGAGTCAGAGCCAACACCGGCCTCTCTCCCTGCCTCCCTGGGACCTAGGGGCAGACGGGCACCCTCGGCAGGACAATCCATCTGTCTGTTCTGGTCTAATGGCCCCTGTGATGCCTCCGGCTGGGGATTAAGCCAAAGGAGGGACAGATTCTGCTGCCAAAGCACAAAAGGCCCTGCATCAAGTAAGATGAAGGAGCTGACAAGGCCAGGCTGTCATCCCCGACTGTCCTGGCGTTAAGAATGACACCATCCTGATGTGGCCCCTGGGACTGCAGTCACACCCCATTGATCTTGTCCATCTTGGGTGCTGCTGTGGTCCTCGCAGCTCAAGGTCGGAGTGAGCTGATGGGTGAGTGCCACTGCTGTCCTGGGACCCTAGGAGGCCTCTAGGGTGGCAGCTGGGTCAGCTCCATGGCTGGTGCTGTGTGATACTGAGTCTGGCCCAGGCCTCTCTGAGCTCTGCTTTCCTCTCTGGGAGGTAGATGCTAGAGGAATTCCCTATGAGCAGAGATTGGTGGGCGTAAGGACCTGAGAGAGAATGGGCTACAGGGTTTGTTGCCCTGGGTTAGGTCAGCATTAAGATTGATCCCCTCATGGAGTGAGGCTTACAAGTGGGATACCACAGTGGGGCTGAAAGGTTAAAGGGGCCATGGTGTCTGGGGCCCCTGTCCTAAGACCCTCCTCCTCCTCAGATACTGTGTCCCTCCCCTCCAGGGAAACGCAACCCTCTCCCTCCCCCAGCCCCAGCCCCATGACTATCCCAACTTACTGGGACCCACTCTTCAAACCAGGGGGCTTGTCCATGGCTCCTTTCCCATGCCCTGTCATTCTTGGTGCCACAGAGACCGAATACTTTTCAAATTGCCTCACAATCTAAAGCCCCAAAGGAAGGAAGAAAGGGTTTGATGATGAAGAACTCAGATCCCAAAATCCAGAGTTTCAGATCCTTTCAAAAAGATCAGCCAAGGATTTAGACTCCCCAGCCCTCCCTAGCCCCAACCCTGAAGAATTCCATGGTCATAGGCTACAGGGACTCCCTGCTCCCCCAGAAGCCCATGAACACATTAACCCCACTTGTCTGGAAAGGAGGGGCACTGACAGTGTTGCCTGCTAGAGGGATCTAGAGCCGCTTCCTGGCTGGGAGACTTAGGGAGACTCGTTGGGCCTCGTCTTAAAGAGGGCTTTCTTCTAGGTGTCCTCCTCCTAAGACTTCTGACACAATAGGTGGAGAAGGCCTGCGAGGTTCAGGGAGCTCTTGCAGGCTGGTGGGTACTAGGTATCACTGTTACAGTTCAGAAGCTGCAGCTTAAGTGAGGAAAGGAATTTACTTACCCTAAGGCCAAAGCTGAGTGGGTAGAGAATCCAAGGAGCCCAGGGTTCCCACTACGGTTCATCTTCTGAACCTTCTGCCTCCCAACCCCTAGAGACCCCCCCCGCCCCCGCCACCGCTGAAGCCAGGAGGGAGACCCATTTCCTGAGTCTGAGTCGAATGCCTCCTGTGCCCAGGCAGTGGAGTGCCCAGCATGGGAGCTCAGACAACCCGGGTGTGCAGCCCAGGCCACAGAGACACCTTCCTGGGCTGGGCTAAGTTGAAGGGTCAGTTCCTCCCCCGCAGGTGGTGGCCGTGGACCCAGACGTGGGGGAGAATGGCACCCTGGTGTATAGCATCCAGCCGCCCAACAAGTTCTACAGCCTCAACAGCAGCACAGGAAAGATCCGCACCACCCACGTCATGCTGGACCGGGAGAACCCCGACCCCCACGAGGCGGAGCTGATGCGCAAAATCATCGTCTCTGTCACAGACTGTACGTGCCCCTCACGCCTGGGCTGTAGTCCCTGACCCTTGGTGACCTGGGGACCTCCCCCAGTGCATGTCCTCTGGCTGTCCTGGGGCCTACTCAGGAGGGCTGTAACTTGATCATCAAGAGTGGAGTGACACCCACTTCCCAGTTGTGACCCCCAGAGCACCCTTAAGGGGCAGAGTGAGGCTGGGGATGCAAGGCCCAGGCTGCCTCCTGGAGGGGCCACTGGGATGGAAAGCCACTGAGTCATCTTTCTCCCTCTCCCTTTTTCTCCTGCACCCCTCCTCCCCTCTCCTCTCCATGGTCCCCCTAGGTGGCACACCCCCTCTGAAAGCCACCAGCAGTGCCACAGTGTTCGTGAACCTCTTGGACCTCAATGACAATGACCCCACCTTTCAGAACCTGCCTTTTGTGGCCGAGGTGCTTGAAGGTACTCCTGCAGGGGTCTCTGTCTACCAGGTGAGTTTCTCTTTCGTGGCCCGAGGTCCTGCTCTCTGTCATCTCCTCACTTCATACCAACCTGTCAGCCAGGGAGCAGTGGGTGCTATGGTGTGCGCAGCCTCACGATGGGCACTTTGCAGGGGTGGGGAGCTGCTGAGACAGGACACAATCCACTCCAAGCTTGGAGAGCTAGTGCTCTGAGAGATGGAAATGGAAGGCTTCCTGGAGGAGGAGGGGCTTGAGTTGGGTCTTGAAGGAAAGCACCCAAAGAGATAGATAAAGGCAGAGGAAGGGAGGCAGAGACAGAATTCCGGGAAGCCAAATGGCTTTCTCAGGGCCTGACTTGACTGTCTGGCCCAAGACCCTCAACACTTCATGCCTATAGGTGGTTCTATAGGTGATTCTAGAACACGAAGAAGGTCAGACAAGTGTAACCCAGACATCCTGCCTCCATGGGCAGCTCCCTCTCCTGTAAGCCCCAAGGCAGCAGCACATGGTGGGCGGGATCCCTCCACTTTTCAGGAGATGTAAAGAGACTTGCCCAAGTCCCTGTGGCCGAGAAGAGAAGGGCCTGGGCCCTCTGCCTCCCGCTTCACCACCCTTCTGTTCGGGAGGGGGCCCCAAAGGTGCAGGTTCAGGGAAGATGATGCCCTAACCGGGCTGTTTAGAAACACTGACCCTCGAAGTTAAGAGGTGGGCTTTGGAGTAGTCTTCCCAAATCGACCACCAGTGTGCTGGAGGACTTGGAGCACCCTGTTTAACCACTCTGGGCCTGTGAAGTGGGGATCAGAATAGTACCTGGCTGGCCATGTCGTGGGGGCCCAGTCAGACATATGCACAAGCAACCTGGCACCTGGACTGCAGGAAATACACGGCAGATGACGTATGTGCTTGTGATGTGTGTGTCTGTCACGAGGGCTTCCACGTGAGAGACAGTGGGACCCCTTGGCAAGGGGTTAGCCTGATCCCATTCAAAGAAGACAGGGCCATTTGTCAGGGCGCCAGAACGGTTCACCTTGGTCATGCCCTGAAGGCCCGCTGAGCTTCAGTTTCTTCATCTGTAAAAGGAGATTAAGGTTCCAGGGAGCTTTCTCTCCAACAGAACGTTCTCCCCAAACCCCCAGCAGGGGGAGCTGCAATCCAGGAAACTGCAGCCACTCCCTGCGGAGGCGTCCCCCCAAATAGGAGGGGGGAGCCTCCAGACCAGGTTCTCCTCCAGACTCACAGACAAGAGGGAGGAAACGCCCAACAGCACAGCTTCTGAGTTTATGGAGGAACTAGCTCATAGTCATGTGAAGATGGTTGGAGGAACTGGGAGTATTTAACTGGGAAACTCTTTAGATACAGAAAAGGGGCTCTAACTTGAGCTGTGCAGTTCCCCAGGTCCCCTCTACAAACTCAGCTAATAATGATTTCTGCTGAATGTGCAGAAGAAGTTTCTCCAGGGACTAGAGCTGTGTGCAGATAAATTAGAAGTGGTGAGTCCCCCACTGAGGAAAGCATTCGATCTCAGTCTGATACTCTCTTCTTGTCCAGCTTGTTGGATGCAAATTAGACCAGATGACACTGACATTGACTTTCAATCTGGAGCCATGCCGTGCTGTGCTAAGTCACTTCAGTCGTGTCCAACTCTGTGCAACCCTATAGACTGTAGCCCACAGGCTCCTCTGTCCGTGGGATTTCTCAGGCAGGAATACTGGAGTGGGTTGCCATTTCCTTCTCCAGGGGATCTTCCTGATCCAGGGACTGAACCCACGTTTCTTAAGTCTCCTGCTTTGCAGGTGAGATTTTTACCACTAGCACCACCTGGGAAATCCCCTCAATCCTGAGAGTCTTGGTCAGATCCAAAGCTCTTACTTTAACTGTTTTGGCACATTTTTCCTCAAATGGCTTGAATCTTCTGTAAAACTTTCAACATATCAGAGTCTTGAGTCAGGATCTCTCTCATCAGCACTGGAGGTGCAAACGGTAACAGTTGGGAACAGCCTAAGGACTGAGAGGAGGTTGGCCTACATGTGTCCTCCAGTGGCCAGGATTTAATCAAACCCTCAAATGACTTTTAATATATCATCTTATTTTTGTTGTGTTACAAATAGAACGGAGCATGGGAGGGAATCCTTTTTATCAAGCATTTTGTGTAGCTGAGTTCCACATAGTTGGAGGGATCTGAGCTGTTAACAATCGCTCTTAGCCAGCAATGTGAGAGTCAGGGGTGAGGGAGACCCCTGAGTTTGGAGGGTCCTGAGCCAGCTGGAGTGAGTCTAGAAGAGCTTCCTAATGAGGAGAGCAGGGTTTTGAAGGGAGAAGGCTGTAGACCTGGACTCTTGTTCTGGAAAGCCCCTTTCCCACCTCTCCCACTCCCAGCCCCGCTTGTTGCACCTGTATACCTTTCAGCTCGGATGCGCTGACCCCCTTAAGAGCATCTGGGAGGCCGCATTGTGGGTAATGGCCTGGCCTGAGGCTCCGGAGTAGCAGGCGTGTCGTTGGGAAGGAGGGGGCACTTCTCAGGGGGTGCACATCAGTACCAGTGTCCCCGCACCTCACTCCAGCCCCTCCTCTCCCTCAGGTGGTGGCCATCGACCTGGACGAGGGCCTGAATGGGCTGGTGTCCTACCGCATGCAGGTGGGCATGCCCCGCATGGACTTCGTCATCAACAGCAGCAGCGGCGTGGTGGTCGCCACCACCGAGCTGGACCGTGAGCGCATCGCCGAGTACCAGCTGCGCGTGGTGGCCAGCGATGCAGGCACGCCCACCAAGAGCTCCACCAGCACGCTCACCATTCGAGGTTAGGGGGCGGGATGCCTCCTCCTGTGCTGAGTGCATGGCATGGGCCCCGGGCAGTTCCAGGCTGGCTGGGAGCCCATGCTCATCACTGCTGTCCACTGTCCAGGCAGCGCAGAGACCGCCTTGCCAATGGGCATCCTCTTCAACTGGAGCCATTCAACATAACCCTTCATGTCTCCACCAGTTCAAAAATGCCAGCAGGGCCTTCTCTCTACCTGGTCACTGACTTCAGGGTCCCAGAGCCCAGGCGCAGTGACCTGGACTCATTGCTTAGGTCCCCCAGTTTGATCCCGGCAGCATCAGAGAGGGTTTGAGCAGGCGGTGGCACCCTCAGGGTTACAAGCGGGCAGGGAGGGTTAGAGCTCTTTGTCTGTCTTTGGAAGGACAGACTTCCTGTTTGGAGATGTAAAGGGAAGCTTCCCTTGTATTCGGGGAACACCTGAAATTGATGTGGAAGGGTGTCACCTGGGAAGAGGGCAGCTGGGATTTCCAGACTCCCTAAGATTTCTCACCCCCCGGGGCCCTCTCGATAACTCCCACGGTCTCCACCCTCCAGCAAGTCAGGGCCAGCCCGAGCAGGGTTACTATTTCTCACCTACTTGGTCTGTATCTTTCATTTCTGGGACAAAACTTGGACATGGACATGAATTCTTGCCAGGGGGCCAGGCGTAACCCCAGGGAAATTAGTTCAGAATGTAACAGGCAGGAGATGGGCTGTTCTCTCGGACAGGCCTGGTCCTGTCCTGGCTCCTGCTGGCCTCCATGGGTTGGGGAGTGGGTAGTAGTTGGCCTGGCACAAACATTCACCTTCCTTAATGACCCAAGATAATGGAGGCTAGAGAGAGCTGAACATCTGCTCTCTTGTTGATCCAAGGCTTGTGGGTTCCTGGTGCCAGTTTGATGACACTTGTCTGTACCCGTGATTGACAGGACAGATGTCCAGGCCTCTCAAAGAGGACCCCAGATTTTCTTTTTCTGAGACTCAGCAGGAACCATGTCATCTCATGAGCTGATCATTTCTCCCAGTGTTATCACAAAGAGGAGCCAAAGCAGGGTGGGGCTCATTTCACTATGAAGATCATCCTAGGCCCCATCTGCCAAAGGAATGGGGGCCTGACGTGCAGACCTGAAGAACAAATCTATAAGGGAAATTAGACTTTGGGGGCTAGTTCTCAAAGCCAGCTACTTTCCCTGGGATAAACTGAGGACAGGCCTCCCCAAGACCCCCACCCACCCACCATTCTCTCGCTATGTGACTTTCACAAGTCATTCGGTTCCTTTGAGCTTCCTCATCTATATAGTGTGCTGAATGATGAGTGCCTAGTGAGGATGATATGAGGGGGCCATGTGGTCCTGTACAGGGAGCACTTAGCCTGGGCTTGGCACCTGGGGAGAGCAGAGGAATGTGATGACCGTCCTCATAGTCATCATTGTCATCGTTAGACATGTATTGGAGAGAGACTCTGGGGTTTCGATGGCATGAGCTACAGGAGGGGGCAGAAACCCTGTTCAGCTCTGTCCTGGCCCCAGCAGCCGTGGGGGCCGTCGGCCCATGACCAGCAGGTGTTGACTCCTAGGAAATGTATTTCCTGTTGTTCTGTGGCATGAGCTACTGCCTTTGGAGCTGGCAGTTTAGGGTGGAAGCCAGGGTTAACCCTGAGTGCCAACTCTGCCCCCAGTGCTGGATGTGAATGACGAGACACCCACCTTCTTCCCCGCCGTGTACAATGTCTCCGTGTCGGAGGACGTGCCTCGGGAGTTCCGGGTGGTCTGGCTGAACTGCACCGACAACGACGTGGGCCTCAACGCTGAGCTCAGCTACTTCATCACAGGTGTGGCCCTGTCTTCTGCCCCTCAGACTAGCAGCCAGCCTGGAGTGGGCTCGGGGAGAGGGGAAGAGGGCATGGGACCTGCGCTGGCCATCGGCCTTTTGCCCCTGCTGGGGCCTCAAAGATTTGCTCTTGACTTTTCCCAAAGGCTTTGCTCCTGGGTTCCTCTGGTCTGGCTCTCTGTGGGGTTGCGGGGGGACTTCTGTACCTATTGGATGATGGGGAAATCTTCCTGAGGTTTATTCTAGAGGGTGGTGGAGCCAGTGACTCCTGGGGAGAAGCCCTGCCTCCAACTCCACCCCACATCAGGGTGACAAAGCAGTGGCTAGAGGAATGTGGCCTAGTCCTTCCCAGGGCACCTTTCACTCATGATGAGAATTTTCATCCGTTTAGAGACGGATAATTTAGATATCTCTGAGTGAAATGATTTTAGCTTAAAAGTGTCAAGTGGCTACCACTTAGAGAGCTGTGGAGAAATGTTATGAGGCCGTGTCCTGGCTCCCCAAGAGAAAGTGAGCTGTGATCGATTGGTGATGTCTGCAATGGCAGTAGTCTTGGTAGGTGGTGGTCGACATGCTATGTATTAGCCATCCCTGGATTAGAACAGTCTACCAGCATTCTCCAGTCCATGGCATGCCTGAGAGGTGCTAGGGTGCATGGAAGAAAGCAGGGCAGTTCTTTCACATTCCTCAGCCCTCCCCTCAGCCATTTTACTGGCTCAATCTTCACTCTGTCCCTGGCCTGCCTGCAGCCACATTACACACACGCTCGTATGCACAAGTACCTGTGCCCACACCAGCCTCCCTGACTTCTCCCCCCTGAGTAAGGAATCCCAGACTACAACCCACCCCCAGCTTGTGCAGCCCAGGTGACCTCCCAGGCCTCCACCTCCCCTTTCCAGATCCTTTCTCTCCTTCCCCTCCCTGAAAGAGGCCCCGCATCTTTAGGTCAACCCCTTGCAGGTTGTTCTCAAGACTGCTCTGGAAAAGGCTGTTATCAAGACCCCCACATGGCACCAGCCGTGGTTCAGCCTCCGGCATTACTTGTGTCTTAGTTCCTCCCCTGCCCCTTGAAGCCAGATTGTGCCCCTTGTAGATGGTGCTTCAGACACTGGGAAGCAGTTATTAGAGACTCGGGGGACAGAGTGCTTTCTCCAGGGGCAAACCATGTGAGGACAAGGGAGCATCTGGTGGCGGCCCCTGGGATGACTTCCCAGCGCCTCAAAGTGGCCAGTCCATGCTGACCTGAGAACACCCCAGCCCTAGGTTTCTCAGATCTTAATTTTGCACATTCTGCCAGGTGCTGCAGTGTCCCAAGCCAAGCTAGCGCAAACCCAGTTCAGTGATGCCTTCTGCTGCCCAGAAGGCCACACTGCCTCCCAGCTGACAGGGAAGGGTCTCCACACTGTTCTGATGGAGTCCTTTCCACGCTTGTCCTTTCCTCTCCTCTCCTCGGAGGGGAGACCGTCCCCCTACCCAGCTGGTCCAGAACTCAGGAAGACTCAGTTACACCTGTTTCCTGTCCATTTGCCTCCACTCTTTACTCCGTATAGCCTCTGGGAGTCCCCATTCAGAGAGCCCAAGACCATTTGGCTGACCCCAAAGTCTTCAACTACATATAAAAGCCCTGACACTTCTACCAGACAGGCAGGTGGCAGAGTGGAGAAGGACATGGGTTCAGGAACCAGACTTTTCAGTTGGAGTCCTACACCCTGAATAGGTGACAGTACCCCGTAACCTCACTAAAGGATCATTATCCTGCTCTGTGAAGTAGTGACAGCACAAATGAGATGCAGTGCCTGGTGCACAGCAGGTGTTCCATCAATGTTAGACCCTTAGGATTTCAGGCATTCGACACTTCACCTAAGCCCATATAGGCAAGCCCACGCCCTCATCAGAGCGCCCTAGGACCTCCCCTCCCTGGTAGTGCTGAGTGGACAGCACAGCCTTTCACCCCTGGACCAGCCCTGGGGTATCCTGGCTCAGAAGCAGAGCTGGGAGCCACCACCCTTTCCCTGGTTCCTAACCCCTTCATTCTCTCTTGCCCACAGGTGGAAATGTGGATGGGAAGTTCAGTGTTGGCTACCGCGATGCCACAGTGAGAACAGTGGTGAACCTGGACCGGGAGACCACAGCCACATACATGCTCGTTCTGGAGGCCATCGGTGAGCACCAGCCCAGCCACGGAGTTTACATGGATGCCTCTCCAGGAGCTGGCCTTTGAGGCAAAGGCTGTGCCCTGATGCCAATGGAGAAAGGGCAAGCAGACCCTCAGGATAGTAGCATGCCCTTGCCAGCCATGAGGCTTGGCACATGGTGCTACATGCAAGATGCTAAGGTGATGTGGTGGGGGCTACATGGGGGCCAGACGGAAGACCAGCATGTAGACGAATCACTGCAAAACTAGAACAGAGCAGAAAAGGGTGAAGGGATGGCCCAGGAGTACAAACACCAAGGGTGGTGGAAACATGCAGAGGGGGCTGATCAAGACAGGCTGCTTGAAGGAATTTGCCTCTGGGAGTGCCTATGGATTAGTTAGGACTATTAGTGGCAATTTTTAAAATAAACTAGATTCAACAGGATAGGCTCACAAAACCACACTGGTGCACGGGGAGATGGAGCTTTAACTGTTGGCTGGCTTTGGGGCTCAGATGATGCCACAGGCCTCAGTCTCTCTGCGTTGGCTGCGTCTGCCTCCGGTGTGTGAGTTCCATCCTCTGACTGACTTGGTGACAGATTCTTGCTGCAGTCCCAGCCTTAGTCTGAGTTTCCTGAGCTGCAGGGAACTGGCACTTGTATCTTTCCCAGCTTCCCCAGCAGAAACCCTCAGATGAGCTCCGATTAGTTCCATCTGTTCCAGCACCTGTCTCTGAACCCCTCATTACGGCCAAGAGGGGCTGCGATGTGCTAGTTAGTTGGGTCTGTCCCTGTCGCTGGGGGAGCTGTCAGACCCACCTGGAACCCCAGGCCTCAGAGTCAGGAAGGGAAGTTTCTCAGAGGGCCCTTCAGGGCACAGACTTGCCTAAGAGAGCAGGATAGTGCTGATAAGAAACAAGACATGCTGCCCACCTTGGGGGCCGCATTGGGTTTCAATATGTGGAGAAGCAGAGAGGGCATTTCAGGCCTGGATTGGAAGATGGGAGAGAGCTCTATGTCTGGGTGTCCCTTATGGAGGCCCAAATGTTGAGCTGGAAGTTTGGTCTTTGGTTTCCAGGCAGCAGGGAACCCTTGAGGACTCTCGATGGCAAGAAGGGTGTGAGGAGGCCTGTGTCCCCCAGATGCCCCTGGGCCTCACAGGAACTTGCTCAGTGTTTGTAGCGATCTCAGGGTGAGAGGCAGTGAGCTCTCTGTGCCTCACTCTAGCCAGCCTGCAGTCGCTCCCCAGATGCCCATGCATCTCCCCCAGCCCTGTTTTCCTCCCATCCTGGAGAGGCCGCACCGCACTCTGGAGGCCCCTCACCCGCCCTGAGTTCAGCCTTTGCATGAAGCACTGGCTAGGAGAAGAGGCTGGGGCCTTCTATGGAGCCTGCCAGTTCACACTGTCCCCAGATGGGGCAAGTATGCAGTACCCCCGGGCAGAGAGAGGTTGGTCCTGGAGAGGAGCTCAGGAGGACAAAGTGACCTACCTCAGGATAACTCATTGACCCCAGCAGGTGGGCAGCTGGCTTGGAAAGAAGGACAAAGTCACCCCTGGTCCTCGGCCAACACCAGCTGTCCGTACCCCTCTCTCGGGTGACCGCCCTTGCCTGGACACATGGCATTGGGCACAAGAAGGGTGACCCAGCCCTAAGAAAGTCCTTCCAGGAACTGAGGGGACAGAATCCCTGAATACCTAAGGCTTAGAAATCAGGCAGAGCCCACATCACTGAATGCAGAGGCCCAGTCCGTCCTGCAGGCGTGTTTGACCCATCTCATGTTTCATAAGAAACGATAGTTAGTTTTGGACATTTAAAAATCAGGAAATTTTCGTTAAAAGCTCAGATGTTTGCTTTCTCTTGAGGAATCAGAACATCTAGCGTCCCTGGGCCCCATTCCACCTGTCCAGTGTGGACAGGAGCAGAGGCTGGCCGCCCCAGAGACAGACACACCCGGGTGTGCGCCGGGGACCTCGCCCTCCTGGCCGCGACCGCAGTGGGGTTTGTCATCTCAGTCCCTGTAGCTGTTGAAACACATGATCACGCAGTTGGTGGCTTAAGGAACAAATTTATTTTCTCATGGCTCCAGGGGCCAGAAATTCAAACTTAAGGTGTCAGCAGGACTGAATTCCCTCCAAAGGTTCTAGGGGAGGATCCTTCCCCACCTCTTCCGGTTTCTGGTGGCTCCAAGTGTCCCTTGGCTTGTGACTACAGGACTCTGGTCTCCACCTCCAACTTCACATGGCCTTCTCATCTCTGTGTCAAATCCATGCCCCAACCCCCTCCCCATGCCTTTTTCTTGTAAGGACCCTTGTCACGGGATTTACGGCCCACCCAAAAATCCAGGATACATCCTCTCAGGATCCTTAATCACATCTTCAAAGACCCTTTCTCCCTGTAAGGTTACATGTACAGGTTCCCAGGGTCTTGCCATGGGTATATCTTTCGAGGGCCACTATTCAGCCTACATCAAGCCTCAGTCACCTCCTCTGTAAAATGGGGGTGATGATAATAGGACCACTTGGCAGGCTTGTAATGAGGATTGAATGAGTTCTTGGGACATGTTAGATACTGTTAGTGTTGTTCCTAACCTAGAGAGAAAGAGCCACCCCCTTGCAGAGGTGGGGGAACAGAGTCTGGCTGGCACTCGGGAGCGTGCCCCTCAGGCAGCTGCTAATACCATCTTCCTCGGCCCCCCACAGACAATGGCCCCGTGGGCAAGCGGCGCACGGGCACAGCTACCGTGTTTGTCACTGTCCTGGATGTGAATGACAACCGGCCCATCTTTCTGCAGAGCAGCTATGAGGCCAGCGTGCCCGAGGACATCCCGGAGGGCCACAGCATCGTGCAGGCAGGTGGCGGCCGGTGGGGGCGGGGCAGGCAGGGCCACTTTCGGTTCAGAGCAGCGCGCTCAGTGGCCTTGTGGCAGGATGGAAACGGGGGGCCAGTCCAGCTGCTGCTCCCAAGTAGCCAGTGCTGTAACCGAAGAGGAACCCAGGCTCCCTCCTCCCTCCTGGGGAGAGTAAGCCCCCAGGTTATGTAACCCAGGATGGATGGGCCCAAAACAGAAGGAGGGCCTTGGCCCTCCTCTCCCCGCTCCCTCCGTCCCCCACAGTCCTCTCTCCAGCCCCCACTGTACCCAGAAGGCATTTTCAGAGCAGGAGGGAGCTGGAGACGTCACATTTCCCAGAAAGGAGGTGAGGAGAGAGCCAGGGCCCAGCACAGCCCAGAACAGAGCTGCTTTCACAGGGCTCTTGGCCGAAGCTCTGCTCTTGGGAAATAATCAGGCACAAAAAGAAAGAGCTCCTTTGCCCAGGGAGCAGGAGCCACAGCTTTGGGCCTCAGGGGAGGAAGGCAGGGACCTGAAAAAGGAGGCTGGGTGCCCTCCCGAGCCCTCCCTGGAGGCCTCAGTTGCTGGGTGGGGAGGGAGGCCAGGCATGAATTACCCTCCTCACCAGCTGTGGGGTTTCCAAGTTGAAGGCTGGGCCAAACAGAGCAAATCTGGGCCTGCCCACTGGGACAGGCTCCCAGGCTTAGGAGGGGCAGAAGAGGGAGGCTGGCACTATGCCCGCCTCCCTGCATCAGGGCCAGGCACAGGGCAGGAGGGGAGCCAGAGCGGGGTGCTGACTCCTAGAGGCTCCAAGAGTCCAGGAAGCCACAGGTTGACAGGGTCTGGGGCCTGGGTCCAGAAAAAGGTTTTCTCCCTCTGAGCCTCGGCTCCTAGGGCCTTAAAGACACCCACCATGCCAAGCCATAGGGCCCTACTCTCCCCTAGCCTAAAGCTTAGTACCTGCTGCCCCCAGCTCATACAGGTCTCCAAGGATCAACCTGGGAACACAGCTGGGGGTACAGCCGACCTTTGAGAGCCCTCTCCTCCCCGCCCCCAGCTTTTTGTCCTTCAGGTCAAGGGCAGCCTTACTGCCCACCCCTGTGACACCACATGCCAGTCAGAGCATGCTGGCCTGGGGACAATATGGGCAGAATTCAGCCTGGGGTGTCTCAGGTAGAAGTGGCAGGGAAAAAACCAGGAAGAGGTTACTGCGCTGCAGGAGGAGGCCCGCCCTGCTTTCTAAACCCCAACACTTGGTTTCTATTTATATAGACTACTCAAAGTGAGATCCTTGAGCCTGTGAGTAATATAAGGCAGCCCCCGATTCTCCCCATTTCTCAGGGAGAAAATCAGGCTCTGGTGATTTCTCAAGACCTTGGAAGTAAGTTTCTTGCCAAAGTGGACTTGCTCTCAGATGTCAGACTGACCTGAAAGGAAGGCACTATGGGCCTGCTGAGAGAGACAGCTTCTCTGTAGGGGCATCCAAAGGAAGAAGGGGGTGCCCGCAGGACTAGACAGGGCCACCCTTCACTCAGTAAACAGAGGCCCCATACCTCTGAGCCTGTTGCTGGTGAGGCAGGTGAAGGGTTGGACTTAGTCTCGCTCTCTGGGAGCCTCCCAGGCTTGCAAAAAGGAGCAGACATGACAGGGATGACCCACACTGCCCAAAGGAAGTGGTCCCTGTCCTCCCTTGATTTCAGGCACGAGGAGGCTTCAGGTAGAGACAGAGGGCTTCATGGAGGACATGCATGCCAAGTGAGCTGTAGCCAGGGGTGGACAGATATTACAGTTTGCCTGGAGTCTTGGGTCTAGATGAGGCCAGAAACATCATTCGCAGTCAGCTCCCAGTGGGCACCAAGCACTGGACAAAGAAGCTCTGGCTTGATCCAGCAGTAGGGAGCCAACAAAGGTTCTGGAGCTGGGGATTGGCAGAATCAGAGCTCACTTTGTGAGAAGACGTGCCTGGCTACTCTGTGGATTGTAGCAGGGTTATGTAGTCCCTAAGGGGGTACAGGTGACCCTAGCCAGGTGACTCTCTGGGACAGGAGCTGGGCAGTTCAGATCCCTCTGCCCAGCCCCCCAAATTTGGGACCAACCAAAGTGGTTAGCCCCAGCCTTACAAGGAGAGGTTGAAGGTTGGAGAAGCCCAGCTTGGAGTGAGATTGCTTTGACAGTAGCCAGTCAATGAAGCAATCACCAAAAATATGATAGCACAGCTCGTATGGTCGATGGCTGAGGTCCCACAGCTGTCCTGGAGAGGCTTGGACCCTCCCAGCTGGAGGAAGACTGCCTCCCTCCCTGGGTGAGGCATGGAGTCTCTCTGATGCTCTCAGAACCCAGATGACATCACCTCCAGCTGCTGACAGTGCCTTCACCTCTTCTGACACAGCGCCAGTCCTGACCTCTGCAAGGAGCTTCTTAACTCATTCCCAGCCCCTTCCTCATCCATCCTGGCTCAGGTGCATTGAGGGAGGGGGGCTCGTGCCAAGGTGACAGCCAAGATTGTGATTGGCCAAGTGTGTTGAAAGACCCCAGAATGCCCCTCCTCCCAGCAGGCACCCAGCATCTGATCCACCACAGGGGTGCTGGCTGCTCCCATGGATTACAGGGAAATGCAGGCAGGGTCCAGGAAGTCAGGGGAGAGGTTTCCTTGGGTTCCCCTTTGCCTCAGACACTGAGTTGGCACAGAGGGCAGGACACTCCCTTGCCCTCAGCATGGCTGAGTATTTCAGTTGGCTGGAGGGAACCTTTGGCCATTCACAACTGGAATCTGAGCTGGGCTTTGGCACCTGGAGGGTGGGCAGGGCTTCTCTCGGGAAGAAGGGGGGCTGCTTCCTGGAGATGGCTGGTGTCTGGTGGTCAGAGAGGGGCCTTGGGGGCCCCAGGTTTGTACCGTTGAAAGTTTTGGACCAAGGGTCCAGATGGTTGCAGGTGCTCAGTGACTGATCCAGGAGCCTTCCAACTGGCAGCAGCTAAAGTGGCAGCAGGAAGGAAGGCATTCTTTCGGGGACAATCCCTGGGAAAGGCCAGGGACTTGAGCGCACAGGGCACCCCTGGCAGTGGGCATGTGGTCCAGATTGTTTGGCCACTGTTCTCTTGCAGCTGGAGGTGCCTGGTTCTGCCCAAGGCAAGAGGGTCTCTGGATGGAATAGGAGGACACCCCCGTCACATCTTGGTAGATTCCATGCAGTCGCCGTCGTGATTGTCCTCTCTGCCCGGCAGGGGGAGCCGAGGGGCAGGCCGGCCGCGGCGGAAGCTGTGCAGGGAGCGGCGCAGCGAGCCCAGGCGCTTCCAGAGGCGGAGCTGGGGCTCGCTGGGGCTCCCCGGGTGGTGGGGCATGCACTCGCGGGCCCGGCGGCGGCTCGGGTCTAGTGCCCGGGGCTTGCAGAGGGTCATGAACAGCAGACAGGTGGCCAGCAGAAGGAAGATGCAGGCCAGGGCAATGAGCACGGGGATGGGGTCAATGGCCTCTGAGAGCCTCCCCCGAGCGGCTGGAGCTGTGAGGAAGCCGAGGGGGCTGGGGCCCTCTGTGTTCATGGCTCCTGCAACAGGAATGGGACAGGAGCAAATGAGCTGGACTCAGGACTGGAGAGGGAGAGGGAGGGGGACTTTGATCGGTGCTGGGCACTGCCAAACCAGCTACAGATAACATTGCAGTCATTTTCCAAGTTAGAACAGTGAGCCTGGGAGAGGTAACAAGTCTACACAGTGGGATAGTGAAGGAGCTGGGACTGAACTCAGATACAGTCCCTGCCTACCTGTAAGGGAGGAGGCAGGAGGGGTAATGCCTTCGGGCATTTTAAAGTCAATTCTCTCTTTTTTTTTAAGTCAATTCTCATGAATTACAACAGAGTCTTGGGATCAAAGACCAATCCCGTCCCTAACTTGCTCTGTGACCAAGAACAAGTCATCAATTATAGTTGCAGAGGGCAAGGACCCTGGTAGTTATCTGCCACCAAGGCTACAAACTGGTCAAGTTCTTACAGTGCTTTTATAAACTTAAATTAATTGTGAATGTTTTTTAAAAAAAAAAAAAAAAACAAAAAACGAGGTTTCACATAAATATCTGAACATCTGGCTTCTCTTGAAATTTCAGAATTTCAGCAGTAGCAACATGGGGCCCATTGCTGCGTAGCCCCGAGGGGCTGGGGCTTAGCAGAAGCTGCCCGATTTAGACGGGGTGCTGGCCCCAGCTCACTGTACTCTCTGCCCTCAAGCCCTCCACACACCTATGTCACCCACCTGACCCCCAGGAGAATTCCTGTTGGTGCTTCCCAAGGAAGTCCAGCCTGCTCCAGAGACAAATGAGGAAACTGAGTCCCAAATAAGGGATAACCAAGCCCATGGCCACACTGTGAGCCAGTGGCCAAGCTAAAGCCAGAACCGGCGGTCCTGACCCCTGGACTGGTGGCATTGCCACGCTGCTGGCTCCCAGCCCTCTTCCCAGGACTTCCTGAGAAAAAGTGGGAAAGAAGCCCCAGAGAGCAACCCACTTGACAAGGTGGGCTTGAAACCCCCAAACATAGTCACCCATTACCACTTAGGATCATCCCACTGGTGGGGGAGCAGGGGCGGCAGATTCCTTATAATTGGAAAATCAAACTGAGTTCTTGGTTGCAAATTAACATGGTTAGAGACCAGCTAGTAGATAGCATGTTACCAGCAGGAAAGGTGGGCAGGTCTACCTGAAGAGTGGGGACAGAGGGGCCTCAGCCAAGCTGACAGAATCCCAGAAGACACGCCACTGTGGTCCCTCTTCCAAGTTCCCAGGAGAAGCCAGAAATCTAGACTTTTTTTTAGGCAAACTTTCCTGATGTTGAAGTGTTGCCAACTAATTCAAATCTGATTGAATCCCCTCTGGAGAGACGGGGTGGGGGGGAAAGACACGGCAAAGGCCAAACAATCATGATTTTTTTAAAAAAAAAAGTCCAAATGAATTTTCAAATATTTAGAATACTACAAATAGGCCAAACAAAATACATAAGGAGGCTACATACAGCTTGCAGGCCAACATTTGTGATCTTTGATTTCTACAAACACAGGACAGGAAAACCAGAAGGGGACTTAATAAGAAATAATGATTTATTTCTCTTTGACTTTTGAGATTTTCATGACCTAAAGGATAACAGAGATCTCTCCTTTTCCCAAGTTACAACCTAGTCTAACTTAGTCAAGTTCTAGCACCAACACTAGGAAAGAGGAAGGGCTTTAGGTTATACCGAGACTCTGCCTGTGGGCTGCAGAGCCCATCAAGTCAGCAGGAAGTGGGAAATGGAGAGGGGGCCCCCCAGGCTCTCACACCCTCCCGAGCTGCCATCGCCACCCCAGGCACTCACCAACAGCCGCAGGACCTAACTCCTGGCTCTCTGTGCCCAGCCTCCTCTGTCTGCAGCCTGCCCTGTGCCCAGGCACTAAGGGCATCCGGTGCACCCCACCCCAACCCCCACCCAGTCTCCACCACCACTCCTTCCCAGCGTTTCCAGAGAATGACCCCTCCCAGCTCCCAGATGGAAATTTTGATGCCCATCTAGCTGCCTGGGGCCTCCACCTCTTAGCGTCAGGCCTAGAGAGTGCGCTGCCGAGGCCATACGTGGGTTGACCCTTCCTTGAATCTGGAAGGGGAGAGGGATGGGGTGTGCCCACTGCCATGTGCCTTGGGGAGAGAACTGCCCATCCCTCCATCCTCCCCAGGGAAGTGCTTGGCTGGGAGTAAGAAAAGGGCAGTCTGAAGTGAGAGAAGTCTCAACCCTGCTAGTCGTAATGCTATTTCAGGACCTCCACATGGATCTGGAGACCCTAATCAGACTAGCAAAGCAGGTCCAGGTTCCAGTCCTTGGGGCAACGCTTTGAGAAAACATGTGAGGCTAAGTTGGCATTGGAGTATTCTCTTTGGGAGCAGGAGATTCCCAAGTGGTTGAAAACACCAGGCCATCCTTCCAGGGAGGTGCGGCAAGACTGACTGCAAGCCCCCTCACCCCGCCCCGGCTGCCCTGTTTGAGCCGCCAGCCAGGCCAGTGGTTCTGGGGAAAGGAGGCCTCTGTCAGACCAAGGCTAGGAGTGATCTCAAGAGCAGCTGAAGCCTCTCCCTGCCCACCGGAACCATAGGCACGTCTGCAGGCCTCACTTTGGACATATCTCTGCAAGCTGTCTAGAACCTTCTTTCTTCATTCAGAACTCTAAGAGCAGGGCCTGCTGTGATCAGAGGGGACTGACCTCAGCACATCTTTCTGGGTGGCCTCAGACTAACCACTGCTCCTACCTGTACCTAGGTTCCACTCTCCACGAAAGCAGAGGGATTCCCCAGGCCTGAGCACATGCGCACATCCTCCCCACAGAACCCCAGGCAGCGTGCTGCCCCACTTCCCTGCAGGCCCCAGCACTGACCTCAGAGCCAGCCCACGGCAGTCTCCAGCTGGGCGAGAGGTCTTCTCAGCTGTTTGAGGGAGGTCCTGGGAGCACTCGTCGTCTCTGTGACCCCCACCTGCCCTGGGCTCTACCTGTGTCCCTCAGCCAGACAGAGTGGCCCTCGCCCCTCACTCTCCAGTTAGACCTGGCTTTGTCTGGAAGAGTCTAGGCCCTCCCTGGGGAGAGGGGAAAGCCAGGAAGGTCGGGATGGCAACTAGGCTGGGAAGAGGGAGCTTCGTGGAGGAGTTGGGCGCTCCTGAGCCTTCCCAGGGCCTTCACTGGCTGGTCTCCTTGGAGCCCTCTGGAGGGGCGGGGGGCCCTGGGGGGAACGCAAGGGGGAGGGTCTCTCTGACTCTGTACCCGAGGCTCTCACCTTCCCCTGCTGGACGTTTGAATGGTATGGTCGGGGGCAGCCAGCGGGTTGCTATTCAATGCCTGCCAGCCTCCAGGTTACCGGGGAGAGGGGCTACAAGCCACGCGGCGGGAGGGGACCAGGCAGAGAGATGGGCCCTGGCAGCCCCCAGGTCCCCCTCCCCTTAGCGTCCCAGAAGAGCACCTTCCCTTTGAGGCTGTCTGGCTGTAGAAGTGAGGGGGAGAGGCGTTTCCAAAAGTCAGAGAAATCACAGGGCAGAACATAGAGGATTGAGAGACTGCTAGGGCTGCACTCCTTGTAGTTTGGGTGAGCCCTTGGAGGCCCCCAGGTGGTGGCTACCCATGTGCACAAGCACACACACCCCTCCCCCAGCCTCCTTTCCTCCTGGAAGCCGGCACTTCCCTGGCAACCAGCCTGCTTAGGAGCCTAAGTCTTCAGCAGCTTTCCCATCAAGGACCCCTAAGCTCCCAGATAGGGGGAGTTGTGGTTCTGCCCAAGACCTGAGCCTGGGGTCCACCTGCTTTTTGGGAAGCCTGTTTTTTTGACAAGTAGCTCAGATGGTAAAGAATCTGCCTGCCAATGAGGGAGATCTGAGTTTGGTCCCTGGGTCGGGAAGATCCCCTGGAAAAGGGAATGGCTATGCACTCCAGTATTCTTGCCTGGGAATCCCATGGTCAGAGGAGCCTGGTGGGCTACAGTCCATAGGGTTGCAAAGAATCAAACATGATTCAGCGACTAACACTTTCACTTCCTGCCCTTAGCCCTTGACAACAAGGGAAGCATCCTCTTCATAGCCCCAAGTGGATAGGATTATGAGGGTCTGTTAGGTGACTGAGGGGTCGTCTCCTCCAGCCCTGTCTTCCAGATAATGAAACTGAGATCTGAAGAGGTGCAGCCTGGCCAGGGTCACCTGCCTAGCTAGCGGTGGGGGACTTGGTGCTTTTCCTGAAAAGGCAGGGCAAGTGTGGGCTCCAGCACCTGGCACTCCGAGCCACAGGAGCCTAAAGAGGTCCCCAGTGCCCAGTGGTCCCGCTGGATGCCTGTATCTTACACCTCGCTCTTCAGTGAACCTCATTCACTTTCTCTTCCCATGCTGACAACACACCTCACCTGTGGCTTCCATTTTTCTTAAATGGCTGGAGGCAAAACTCCACAGATGACACAGGCTGCCAGAAAAGGGAGGCATCCGGGAAGTCCCACCATGGACAGCAACACCCAGGGGTGTCCGCTGGACAGCTCAGCCCTCTTCTGTCCTGATCCCTTTCAGAGCCAGGCTGTCAAAGTGCCCTGCTACATCCCTCCACCTTCTAGCTCTTAAGTCTTCTCAGGAGGGAAGAACTCCACAGCAAGGGGCAACGCAGCCATCCCAACCCCAGTGTAAATCAAGAGGCCCTTTCAGGAAAAGGTGGTTTGTCTCATAACATCCAGCCTTCAGCATCTATCTTGGCACCAGACCATACATTTTTCAGTGATTATATCTAATTTGCCCATCAACCTCACAAGGTTGATTATCACTGTACCTACTGAGGCTCAGTGGGGTTATTGTATCCATGGCCACATAGCCAGTAAGTGACAAAATCAAGACTTGTGCTTGGGTCTGCCTGACCCAAACCCGCTGTGACTTTCACATCAACAGACTCCCTTCTCTGCACCATCAACATGCTTTTCAAAACACTTAGACACACAGCCCAGGGTTGACATGATTGCTGAGAACAAGAGGGCAGATTCAGGAAAAGGAGGAAGATCCCGGGCATTACATAGCAAGTCACACATAAGGTGGCCCCGTGGGAGCCTGCCCAGCCATGCAGGCCCAGGCCTCTCTCTGCATCACTTTGCAGGGGTGTTCTCTGCTTCTTTCCAGTGTGTAGTGGGTAGAGGAAGTATTCAGCTCTTGGTTTGATGGAACAGACCTCAGGGCCGTCTGTGGCTCTGCCAGCAGCCTCAAGGTCAGATGCGTTGTCAGAAAGGCTAAACACTGGGCATTCTCAGAGTGAGAAGAGCACCCCCAGGTCCCACCGGAAACAGGGCATAAGCCTGAGGTGCAACCTAGCAAGCCAGGGTGGGCTGGAACTACACTGGAATGATTGTGTGTGTGAATGAACATGGAGCCATTCCTTTGGCAAATGGGGTTTCTGGGTTTCCACAATGTGGCTGTTATAGCGTACAGTATACTTTTCAGGAGTTATAGTATATATAATGCCAGGCTGGGAGCCAGAATAGCTTCAGACCAAGGAAGTGTGGGCAGGGAGCAGTTGTGCATCCCACCCACCCCAGGTGAGTCTCCTGGACTCTCAAAAGGCTGAAGGAGGGAACCGTGGAGGGCCAGGCTGAGCTACCCAAGCCTGGATCCAGAGAGCCGTGGTGCTGTCACCCACCTTGCCTGTGCTCACCAGGAGCCTGGAGGAGTGTCAGGAAAAAGAGCTGGCAGGTCTCCCACCATGGACAAGGCAGCCCGGGGCTATCAACAGACAGGTGTCCTCATAAGGGGATGAGAAAAACATGTCCCTCTCCTCTTCTACACCCCCAGCTTCATGGGAAACTGGGTTTGGGCAGGACAGGCTTGGGGTGGTACAAGGAAAGGGGAGGGACTCCACAAACAGCTTCTCTGCCTATGGGTGGAATTCGAGGAGTAACCACGTGCCTCATTCTCCCTCAGCTAAAAGCCACAGATGCAGATGAGGGCGAGTTTGGGCGTGTGTGGTACCGCATCCTTCACGGTGAGTGGGCTGCCCTAGGATGGCAGGGGGAGGTGGTTCCTGCCCCGGGGTAGCCGAGCTTCTCTAGGCTGCCAAGGGTCTGGGAGACGGGTCAGAGGGAGGAACCAGGGATGTTCTCAAGTCATTCGCACCAAGTTGGTCGTGTTTTCAGTAAGGATGCATTTGACTGCTATGCTAAGTTCTTCATGTCCCACAGTAGGATATCACCCTGACAGAGGGGACCTCAAAGACCAGAGCAGCCCCTGGCAGTGAGCTCCCAAGACCCTGAGTGTCACTGGCCCAGTGTGTATCATGTGCCCACGCCTGAACCAGCCACTGTGGCCTGGACACTAGGACAGCCCCCCACCCCGACCCCAGCAACCTCCCAAGGATGAGTCTCACTGGGCCAGCCAGAATCACAGGGCCACGCCTGAACCAGTCACTAGGACCCCAGACTGCGGTTTGCTGATCTCGCTTCTGGAATCTGGGGTGAGCTCACTCCTGAGAGAAGAGGCGGCTGAATCCCAGAGGAAAATGGGAGTCCACAAGATGAGGGAGCGGGTGCTTCCTCACCAAACCTCTCTCAGAGAATCTGACCTGTGTTCCTTTCTTTGTAATGCCCCAGTGTCCTCTGAAATGGCAAATCTGCTGACACCTCTGGGTGTGGAAGTCTCAGGGGACCTCCAGGCTTTCCATAAGAGGGGCATGGGATGAGTGTCTGCCCTCTCCCTCAGGTCCTGCTAGGCTAGGGCAGTATGAGGCAAGGCTTCGTCCAAGTGCCTGAGACCTCTGGGCAGGGTCTGCCTTCTGGGGGTATGGGCTCCCCATCTTCCCCACAAGCATCCTACTCCAGGGCAAAGTCCATGCATATCCTCTGTCCCTCCACACAGGTAACCATGGTAACAACTTCCGGATCCACGTCAGCAATGGGCTCCTCATGCGAGGGCCCCGGCCCCTGGACCGGGAGCGGAACTCGTCACACGTTCTGACAGTGGAGGCCTACAACCACGACCTGGGCCCCATGCGGAGCTCCGTCAGGGTGAGGCCAAGGGCACTCTGGGGACGGGGGGCGTGCATGTGGGGCAACATGTTGTGAAGCCCTGTGTCCTGCTCAGCACTGCTGTCAGGACTGGGCTGGAGCCTCGGGTGGACCAGAGATGGCCAGCAGCTCTGGCCCGGGATGGGGGGGCACCACCCATCTGGGTGCTGAATGACACCTGGACCTTGGGCTCAGTAGGGGTGCCTTGGGCTCAGACCTGCCTGGCTTGGATGTGCCATTTTGCTCCAAGCCCGAGTTTTTCCAAATGTGGAGAGGGTCCGTGATGCTGATGCCTTGTCCTAAAGGATGAGGTCTCCTTACTACACTAACCCCTGTATCCACACAGCTCTCTAGTGTGGGCCAAGGGAATCTCACACATGTGGTCTTGGAACTATAGATGTTACCAACTTCATTTTACAAATGAGGAAACTGAGGCACAGAGGAGCCACTTGCGACTGAACCAGGACTTGAGCCCAAGTCTTCTGAGTCCAAGTTCAGTGTTCTTTCCATTGAAAGTGTCTGCCAAATATTTCAGTCAGTACTCCCAGCTGCCCCATCAGATGTCATCTTCTCTGCCTACCTCACTCCCCTCGGGCCTCTCCCCTATGCAACTAAAATCAGATCAACCCTAATCTTCCTGAATGGTCCAAACATGTACCTAGATATTCCATTGGCTGGGCCAGATGTACTCTTTCTCTTGTGCCCAGTAACAAGGGGATGACAGATAAGGGAGATGACCTACAAGGTCACCTCCAGCCTACCCCATCGCACACTTCCCTTAACCAAGTGGAAAGTGAGTCAGACCTTAGAAGTGAAGAGTAGGAGGAAGATGGGAAAAGTTGGGGTGGGGAGCAAGCAGGGACTTTTACCCAGAACTGAGTGGGGCAGAATCAGCTCCTCTTATCGGCCCCATCTCCACCCCACTGTTTCCCTCAGGCTGGAAACAATGAACAGAAGCCTTCCTTGGGTCCCCATCACAAAGGAGGGTGCTGGGGAACGGGTGAATCAGCCTTGGCCCTTCTTCTGCTGTTGCCCTGCAACTCTGCCCCAGGAGGAGAAGGCAAGGGAGACCTAGGTGCTTACGGCCGCCCCTTTGAGTGAGGTCTGTTCCAATGGAGGTGGCCGAGGGGGTCAGATCCCTTGGCGTTTCATACCTTGTGGCTGTTTAGAATGACTCCAGGGCCCTGGTGACTGAGGGTCAGACAGTTACCTAAATGTGCACCAAATCAGCCCCCCACAGCCACACTCACCTTCATGACTATGACATACTAAATCAGCACGTGAATAAGTAATCCACCCACTTCAGAGCGTGCCCTCAGTGGGGCCAGCTTCAGGCCTCAGGGTGACCGATGTCAGCATAGCTTGGCTTGGCACTCTGGACCTCGAGCTGCGTCACCACAGCCCTCCTGCCCTACCCCCACTCACCTCCCTCCCAGCAGCAGGTGGGCGCCTCTCTGCAGGGTCTGCTCCTGTCACTGCCTCAGCATTGCAGCTGCAAACCTTTCTAACAAAATAGTATGCAGCACCCCAGGTACAGTGGAAAACAAAACAAAGCCAAGCTACACCCATCGGTGCAGGGTGGGACACCCAGAGCCACACCTGCTCAGCTACACTCTGCTTGTGCCTCTCCCCATGAACCCTGCAGAATATTAAGCACCCTCACTCTATGCCAGGCACTTTTCTAATGATTCATGTGCTTGAGCTCATTTAAGCCTCATAACAGCCCTCTGATGTAGGCACTGTTATTAGACCCATTTTATAGATGAGATGGAGGCAAGGAGGGCTTGGCCCATGTGTTTAGTGACCCTAGACAGAGCCAGGCTTCACACCCAAGCAGTTAGCTCAGATCTATTCTCCTAACCGCTGTACTCCACTGTCTCACAGAAGGTTCCGGAGCACAGAAACCACCGCTGCCTTATGCCCAAGAGTCATTTTTAAGGTGGGGATTTGGTTGCTTTGCTCACAGGGTCAGAACTTGATGGTCCCTATGGTACACAGCTCCCACACCCCTGAGCCCAAGAAAAGCCAGGACCTTCCCGAAGACAGTGTGGGGACTCCAGCTTTGCCCTGGATTCATTTCCCCAGCAGCAGCAGAGCTGACTTGAGGGACCATCCACAGTCTTCAGGTCGGAGACCAGGACAGCACCTGTGAGGGGCCGGGGAGTTTGGAGTGAAACGGTGGAGACTGGGGGCCCTACATGCGTACTGCACATGCGCACAGGCAGTCTCCTGCCTCGTCCCCTCTGGAGGGCACAGCACCAGACAGACAGTGGGGCTAGTTCTCCAGGGAGCCCAACAGCTCAGTCACTGAGCCCTCCTGCTCAGCAGGAACTTGGCAGACCTGTTTCCTGTACATCTGTGTCTCTCAGGTTCACAAACCACACACCATTTTGCCTCCTGTCTCTGCTGCTATAAACAAGGCTGAAACCAGCAAGAGGAGAGTGGCATGCAGCCAGTCTTACGGAGGGCCACACCCAGGCTCCATGCTACCTCACTCCTCTGTTTATTGCACTGTCAGACTAGCCCTGTTTTTTTTCCTCCCCATGACTCCTTGGAGTCAAGGTCATTTGGCCAAGCCGACTCAGGAAGGGGAAGGCTCACAATTTCAAAAGATGGATGGGGAGTTTCTGTTTATAGCAAGAGAGTTCCTGAAATTCACCCATGCAAATTCCCCCTCACACCCACCCACCCCACCCAGGATCTCCCCAGCCAAGTTCTTGGTGAAGCCAGACTTGGAAGGTTCTGGCTTGTGAGCAGCTGTGCTCTGGAGTAGGCATGCTAGTTTGCATATTGGGTTCTGGGTGTCTGGACATGAAAATTTGATGACCTAGCAGAACTACAGGGGCCCCAAGAGCAGGGAAGTAGAGAAAACTTCACCCCCAGAGACATCTCCTCCCCCCTACTCCGCCACCCCACTCACCTCATAGTTCTCTGCCACTTAGGCCACCGTTTCTGCTTATACCAACAGAAACCCCTTTGCTTCCATCCTGCTAATTCCCCAGTAACTCAGGAAGAGAAGCTAAGGCTGATCTGAAAGGCAGTGATCGATCAGAAGCCAAATATACATGTTCTCAGATGGGACCTCACTCCGCCATCAGCACTGGGGACCTCATGTGAACTCCACGCTTCTCATCATTGCCCCACCCCCATTGGCTCCCTGCCTGCTCTGCTGGCAAGCTCCTGCTGGCCCAGGCTCTGTTAGTCTGGAAGGAGGGTCTCTCTCCTTTTCTGGGGCCAGCTCATCCCCAGCATGGAGCAAAGAGTAGTAGGGCTGCTGGACTGGGAACCAGGAGAACCATCACTCTCCTCCCAGCTGTCAGTGACCTTGAGGCCTCGGGCAAGTTCCTCCCCATCTCTGGGCCTCTGTTCCCTCATCTGGGAAAAGAGGCAGGAGCCCTGGGCCTCCCTGTGGTTCCTTGAGCACCGCCACACTCTGACTGTAACTCCCCACCCTGCCACACTGGTCCTTCTGGACACAGGCCTGGTCCTACCCCTACCTGGGCCAGACCTCCTGTGCCTGGTGACATGCTCCTGTGTGGGTTGAGAGGAGAGGGGTGTACAAAAAGAAGAGTGAGGTGCTTATCTCTGGCCATCACATCTCTCTCCATCCTTCACATTGTTTGTTTTTGTTTTTTGCTGCTGCTGTTATGTAAGACATACATGTTCATTAGGGAGAAATTAGAAAATGTAAATAAGCAGTGATTAAAATTGTGCATAATTCCACAACTCAGAAATAATCACTGTCTTGGGCTGGGTCTGCAGAAGCCAATCCTGAGACAAAGGTTAATGTGAACGTGATTAGTAGGAAGTACTGGAAGTGTGCCCGGGAAAAGCCGGAAGGGGCATGGACCAGGAAGGAAAGGCAACCAGCAAAGTGGAACACAGGAAACTTACTCAGTCCCCCAGGGAGCTCTGGAGACGGTCATCTCAGCTGCCCATCAGTCAGAGGCTGAGGGCCGCCTTAGCCTGAGTAGGCGTAATTCCCAGATGGCTCCGGCTCTCTGGGCGTCTTCTGGCTCCGGCAGCAGGAGTGGGGCTGGTGGGGTGGGGTTAGTCCCCCACAAAGAGCCACAGTGTTGCCCGCTGGTAGTGAGAGCACCAGAGAGGGCGCGTGAGAATCTGGAGGAGTCTGAGCACAAACACCCTCTGCTATGATCGTACTTAAAAGTGTTTTTATGTCTTTTCTCCCAGAGGTATCTTGGTATTTGAATGGGGCCCCTTTAAACTTTTCAAGCACTTTTGCAAAGCCCTGGCTCATTTTGTCTGCATAACCATCCTAGGAGTGGCACAGGGTGTGAATTGTTAAATGGATATTACCATCTCATAGTTGAGAAGCTGGACAGCCCAGGTTTCACCAACTAGCCACAGGTTCCCACAGGCTTCATAGCAGTCAAGAGCCAGACAAGATTTGTTCTCCGACAAAATGACATTTAAACACCTGCCATGTGCCAGGTATTGTATGAGATGTGGGGACACGGTGACCAGCCAGACAGCCCCAGGCCCTCTGTAGAGAGCTCACAGCTGACCTAGGAGCACAGTGACACATGCACAGGCTCAGGCGGGCCCAGCCCTGGGCTCCCCCGACCCCTCCCCTGACCTTTCACCCCTGGCCGGCTCCCACAGGTGATTGTGTACGTGGAGGATGTCAATGACGAGGCCCCCGCGTTCACGCAGCAGCAGTACAGCCGCCTGGGGCTTCGCGAGACAGCGGGCATTGGCACGTCGGTCGTCGTCGTCCGAGCCACGGACCGAGACACGGGTGAGGCCGGCAGGAGGAAGGCAGGGAGTCCTTTCCCCAGAGTGAGCGGCCTCGGCTCGGGCCCCCTCTCCCACAGGGCCTGGCATCCTCTGGCTGCCTTGGGCTCTCCCATTCAGTGGCTCCCAGGTGGGCAGGGACTCCTGGGACAGTCTTGGTGGCTGGGACAATCTTGGTGGGATCCCCACCAGATTCCCAGTCCCAAGAGGAAAGGAGTCTGGGAAGTGGTCCTGGTTTCAGAGAGAGGAGAGGTCACAAGCTGGGGAAGTCCAGATTTGTCATCCCAGCACCTGGCAGCTCCCAGCCAGCCTTTGGCTAGGGGCTGGGCAGGGCCAGGAGTAGTGAAGTTCTTGTCCCAAAGCTGGCTGAGGCCTGCTCCTCCAGCTAGCACAGCCCAGGGCCTGGCACACACCCAGGTAACAGAAGCCAGTGTCCTGTTCTGCAGGGCAGTGGACATCCCTGGAGTCCTAGAGGTGGCCACCATTAGCAGCTCAAAGTGAAGGAGAAAGGCAGTCAGGTCACTCTGGCCCTCTTTACAGGGCTTGGCTATCTAGGCCTCTGCCCCCGACCAGGGATACAGCCTGAGGAGACCCCTTCCTGTCCTTCTGATTTCCCAGATCCTGCCCTTCTTTCATGTCAGCTGCTCTGGTGGCTCCCAACCTAGTCCCTGTCAGCATCCCCAGCTCATTCCTGGAGCATGGAATGGAGTAGGTGGAGAAATAGGCCTGAAAACTCCTGGGTGATTGCTCTCCCTTAAATGGCAGGTTTATACAGTACAGGGCACATGGACGTTGCTGGGGGTAATGGTTCAAGTGCTTTTCTGGGTCAGGAATCTGTTTGAGAAACTAGTGAAAGCTATGGATCCCTTCCCAGAAAGAATGCACCTAGAATTTTACAAATAATTTCAAGGAAGTCTGGGATTGCCTGAGTGATTTTAAAACAATCCTCTCTGAAGCGTGTGGACTTCAGCTAAGGAATCCCAACTTTGGCTCCTGGATGAAGTTTGTACTTCATGTACTCCAAGGCCACAGGGATTGAGGGAGGAGGGAGTGGGCAGAACAAAGAAAGGTGACCCCGGCTCTGGAACCCTTTGGCTGGAGGGACCAAGTGAAGGCTGAGCCACCTCTGAGGATGTTGCCCCATCTAACAGTCTCTAAATCAAAGCCTCCACTATAGAAGAGATCCCTAATTACCCCATCATCTCCTTATCCAAATACCCAGTGGAGGTACTTGAACCTGAATTTTAGGACTCCAGGAAATGAGTCCTCCTACTGGCATACTTCTCATCTCAAGGCCAGACCCTGGGGGAGTCAACAGTGCATGCTGGGCCTTTGCCATCCTTGACTGCATCCTCTGTGTTTCTCTTGGGAAAAGTTGACCCACAGAGGTTGGGGGTGGTGCACACTGGGTAGGCAAGCCAAGGCCCATTGCCCTGTCCCCCTGGGACAGCAGAGGGTGTGCTGGGGCAGCTCATAAAACCACAAGGCAGCCCCCCACCCCCGCCTGGACTGCACAGCCTCTTGCGTCCTCCTGCAGGGGACGGTGGCCTGGTGAACTACCGCATCCTGTCGGGCGCTGAGGGGAAGTTTGAGATTGATGAGAGCACGGGGCTTATTATCACTGTGGATTACCTGGACTACGAGACCAAGACCAGCTACCTGATGAACGTGTCCGCCACTGACCAGGCACTCCCCTTCAACCAGGGCTTCTGCAGCGTCTATATCACTCTGCTCAACGAGCTGGACGAGGCTGTGCAGTTCTCCAATGCCTCTTATGAGGCTGCCATCTTAGAGAATGTGGCACTGGGCACCGAGATTGTGCGTGTCCAGGCCTACTCCATTGACAACCTCAACCAGATTACCTACCGCTTTGATGCCTACACCAGCGCCCAGGCTAAAGCCCTCTTCAAGATAGATGCCATCACGGTGAGGGAGGCTGGGTACAAGCACAGCCAGGGCTCCCTCTAAGGGCAGGGAGCGCAATTCCTTTAAAGCTAACCAGCGTTAATGGAGCTCCTTCTATATGACCAACACTCTCTTCTTTGTCATAAACATCCCTTTAATACATCCCTTTAACATGTAGTGATAAGATAAAGTTTACACTTAGGCAACCTGGTGTCTTCTTATTAACTAGGCAATGAAAGTTGTGCAAGTCATCACATTTCCCTTTTTACCTTGGCTGTTAGGAAGCTCAGATATAAATTTAGGGCATCACTGCAACAGCTTGTCTTAGTTAGGTGTCTAGTGCAGCTATGTCTTATCTACTGCCTAGACCTTACTCTTCCAACTTTGCTTTAGTGGGTCTTCTGTCAGAATCCCTTCTCTGAAACTAGACAAGGTAATAATTGCTGCAGTGTGCCAGGCCTTATCACAGGGCACGTTGGGGGCTCAGAGATGAACAAGACCTTCCCCAGCCCTCACAGAGTTCTCAGGCTAGGAGCAGCAGAAACAGGAATAATCTAATATATAGATCAGAGCACCGCAAGGAAAGATATGAAAAGAACTATGGTAAAGGGGTAATGGAAGCACCTCTGGGGCCCAAATAAGAGAATGCCCATACCTGGCTGGGGAAACAGGAAGCCTGCATGGAAGAGGTGGTATCTGAGTGGGATTGAGAGAGAAGGAGGGTTTCAGTGGACAGAGCTTCACGGAGAAGTATACCAGCAGAGGGAGTGTTGTGGAGGTGGGAAGGTAAGCTGACAGTCCAGGGATGGCACAGGACTGCTTGGGAGATGATGTCCTGTCCATCTGGCCCCCTCCCTGCAGGGTGTGATCACAGTCAAGGGCCTGGTGGATCGGGAGAAAAGTGACTTCTACACTTTGATGGTGGTGGCAGACGACGGCGGCCCCAAGGTGGACTCCACTGTGGTGAGTGCATCCCCGAGTGAGAGCCCCAACTGGAAACAGCCCATCACCGCTCCAAGGCCCCCCAAACCCACATCTTTGCCAGCCACTCAACCTACAGGAAGGCAGTGGGTGAGGGTTTCAGTCGCCCGGGGATGGCGCTGCAGCTGGCCGTGCCCCACCTCCCTGGGCAGCCCCGGCAGGGCTGAGATCTCAGACCAGCTGGGGAGGGGTGGCGTCCCCGGCAGACCCCCGCTCCAGGAGCGCGGGCTGGAAGAGCTGGGACTGATAACCACCTGCATCTTTCCTCCTTCTCTCCCTTGGCCGCCTCCTGCCACCTCTGCCACCTACAGAAGGTGAGTAACCTGTGGACTGGGCTCTCCTCTGTGGGCTGTCTGTGGCCAGGACTGGCTTGGGCCCTGTGAGGTCCTGGGCCTTCCTGCCTGTCCTGGGGAGAGGGCATGTGGACAGGCCTGCGGCAGGTCCCTGCTCAGACCCCTCCCAGCCTCGCCAGCCCATGCCCTCTCACACCTGAGCCCAGGCCCCTCTCAAGCACGAGCTCCACACCCGGCTCCATCCTCTCTGCCCTCTATGTCCTGTCACACCTCCCTTGGCGGCCTGGGTGGGTGTTGCACTAACGTGGGGTAGGTGAAACACACCGTGGAAGGAACACTGAGGCCTCATCCCAGCTCTGCTCCTCAGGAGCTGTGTGGCGTGACCAGTTGCACGTCCTCTTTTTGGGTCTAAAGTGGAGACCAAGCTAGCTGCACTGCCTTCCTCAGAGCATGCGCTGGAGGTAGCAGATAGAAGGCCTTTGTAAGCTAGGAGGGGTGATGGGAGCAGCATGTGTAAGGGGGGCCCCTTCCCTCTCTCGGGGCACGTGTAAGGAGTGTGTTACAGTAGTCGTGTGAAGTAGGGCACTAGTGCCAGGGCCTGGGGAGTGCTGAGAGGGTCAGTGGTTGGCATATGGTGTGGGTCACTACCCTCAAGGACTCTCAGGAAAGATACAGAGACCTTGTAGACTGGGGGCAGGGTGACTGCTGAGGTTGGAGGTGTTAGGCAAGATTCCTAGAAGAGTAGGAGAGGTGATGACCTCGGGCCAGGCATGGATATGGAGGTGAGACCCAGGGGCAGGTTATGAGGTGGCCTCCTGCCGTGTTAAGGAGAACATTATGGATTCAGCCTGGACCCCGGCCAGACAGGTCTGAGGCCATCTGTAGACTGTGTGGGGTGTCCAGCTGGTCATTAGCCTTGGTTACAGGCATGTTTTCACCCCCGCTGAGTCCCTTTCACCTTAGCCTCAAGGAGGAAACTAGCCTGATGTCCAGGCTAAGAGCCAAATGCAGCTGCGAGGCGTCCTGAGCCCCGCTCCCTCGAGGTGCTGGCTCCAGGGGCCCTGGGTACGGCTAGGCCATACCCAAAAGACCCCACCATCCACGGGGCCAACCTGGGATGAGTAAGGCTACAAGCAGCTGGAGCTCACATAGCCCCCCATGACCCTTGGCCCCTGAGGGAGGCCAGTAAGCAGAGCCCACAGGTGGCAGACGGTGGGCAGGTGCTCTGTGTCCTGCAGCTCCCAGTGAGGCTCCTGGTCTTCCAAGAGGGTTCAACGGGGCCCTTCACTGAGCCCCAGCAGCTTCATCCATAAAGCAGGCCCAGTCATCCCTCATCCCTGTTGTCAAGGGACATTCCCCACAAGGTGCCAAAGCCCCTCGGGGGGCCAGGCAGCCACTTCCTGTTCTCAGGCTGGTGAGGGCGTTTCAGAGCACACACTCCTGCGTGGGCCCCTGTATTTCTAGTCCCTTCGCCGTCTTCCAGGAAGCAGGACCCACCCCGCTTTGTTCTGCCCTGGCTTCCTCTCAAAGGCTCCCAGAGCCACTGGCCCAGATACACCAGCCCTGTCATCCCCAGACTTGTTGGAGGTGTCGGGGTGGAGGCAGGCTGAGGGGCCTTTTAAAGGCACCACCATTTCCTCTGTGAGGCCGGAACCCCCAAACCACAGCTCACCTACACCTGACTCCTCCCCAGTCCCAGCAGCCCCCGGGCCCTGAGACGCATGGGGAGGCAGCCGGAAGGGGCAGGCCGGGCAGGGACAGCTCTGCTGTAGGAGCTCTGAGCAATACTCTTGGGCTTTTGAGGGATGGAGGTGGGGATATTTGAACCATGAGACCCTGGGTGAGGGCACAGACCAGTGGCTCCTTCCCATAGATCTTGGTACCTGCTCTCCCTCCTCACTCACTGATGCAGATTCCCCATTGCCAGAAGCATATCATCAGAGTAGTAATCCTAGAGGGAGCACCTACTGTGTGCCAGCCTCTGGGCTGGCTTAGGGTATATACAACAGGAAACCAAAATCAGACGCAGCCTCTGCCTTCACAAACGTAAAATAGAGGAGGAGAAAGACACTGATCAAATTATCACACCAATAAACATATGCCACAACAGAATGGATAATAAGATATCAGGGAAATTGAGGAAGACTTCCTGGAGGAAGTGATTCAAGCTGAGATTCCCCAGAAAGCATAGAGAGCAAAGAGCATTTCAGGTGGAGGAAATGGCATGTGCAGAGGCCCTGACGTGAAAGAAAACATGGGGATTCCCCACAAGACCTTGCCCAGAGTGAGAAGAGTTTGGAAGAGTGCTTCCCGGATGGCACAGAGGGTAAAGAATCTGTCTGCAGTGCAGGAGACACAGGAGTCCTGAGTCCAATCCCTGGGTCAGGAAGATCCCCTGGAGGAGGAAATGGCAACCCACTCCAGTATTCTTGCCTGGGAAAATCCCATGGACAGAGGAGCCTGGAAGACTACAGTCCACAAGGTCACAAAGAGTCAGACACAACTGAGCAACTAACACGCACAGATTGTGGGAGCCTTGTTTGTTTTCTCCCTGAGAACAGCATGGTAGGCATTATTACGCTCATTTCAGAGGTGAGCAGACTGGGGGTCTGGGACGTCACAGAACTCCATGATTAAAATCATGGTGGGTAGGCAGCGTCTTGTCAGACCAGGAGCAGGACAGGGACCACTTTTTGCTGCACCACCACTTTGTCTTGGCTCATTTTTTCCTTCTAGAATCCTGATGCTGTAGGTGTTCTTGTTCCTACTGTCATCTGAGGAAATCGAAAATCAGAGAAGCTGAGTAACTTTTGCCATATCACACAGCTAATAAGTGGTAGAATTGGCCCTGCTGTGAAGCCTGGGTTTGTTCCCTACATTACTGACAGATGCCTAAAATTTGGAAGTGTGGTTAGAACCGAGAAGGGGGAAATCCTGATTAGGGAGGAGAGGGGATGAAATGGAACCTTCTCTGCATGGTGGTGAGCTTCCACAGGTTCCCTGTGGAGTCCTGTGCACACCAGGAAGCAAGTAGACCTGGGAGCCATGGAGCCTCAGGCCTGAGGAAGGAGAGTGAGGTGGTAGGGGGAGGTCTGGCTTGGGATTGCTAAAACCTGAGCCTGGTTCCCTCCCACCCCAATTTCAGTCCCCACATCAGTGAACCTGAGGGGCACCTATGACTCCGGCTGCATGGCCCGTGGCCATCCATGGGCTGGAAGCTGCACCCCAGCCAAGCCTTCTCTCTAGGCTTGCTCTTCAGACCCTGCAGAAGCCTGAGCTGCAGACACAAACAGTGTACTGTTCACATGCAACTTACCCATGTCCCCTGTTTTTATCTGGTGTTTGGAAAATTCCCCCCCTTCCCTCTCCACATTGGTATCACCAAGCCGCCCATGTCCCCTCTCCTGCTCCTGAGTCCTGTTTCCTTCCCTTTAATGGTGCAAATGAAGAGGCCTTTGGGCAATACCTCGTTATGAGATGTGTTTTAGCTGAGCTGCACAAAAGATTTTTTTTTTATTTTTATTAATCACCACCTAATTCCACATAAAAATCTGCATTCCTTAGTTCCTTTTGAAAAACAGGAAGCTATGCCAGTGCCAAGCTGACACACCCTCACAAATCTGGAGCTAAGTAGCTTCCGTTTCCTTTAGCCAGGGCTATGCCTTCCAGTTCTCCCAGGCCCCCCCACTTCTGAGTGCCTTGCAGGCTCCCAGCATTTGTCTGCAGCACCACCCCCCTCCACCAGACTCTCAGTAGAAATGCACTCAGGGCCTCTGTGTAAAGTCAGGTTGGCCTAGGCAGGCTCTGAAAGCTTGCTGACCTGCTGGAACTGATCGGAGGTGTGGTCCCCACTGGGCCCATGATGGCACCCCATCTTTGGGGCCCAAGAAGGGAAGGAGATGGAGCTCTCTGGCCATGTTCACTCCCAGGTCTACATCACTGTGCTGGACGAGAATGACAACAGCCCCCGGTTCGACTTCACCTCTGACTCAGCGATCAGTGTGCCTGAGGACTGCCCCGTGGGCCAGCGCGTGGCCACTGTCAAGGCCCGGGACCCAGACGCTGGCAGCAACGGGCAGGTGGGCACCAGTGAAATGGTCCAGATCCTCGCTGTGAGTGAGGGCTCCCACAGCCCTTCAGCCGGAAGGGTCGCCAGAGCCGTCCCCACCCTGAGCAGGGGCAGGTCACCCAGGCTCTGCCAGACCCTGGGCAGGACGACCCTGCCCTCACCACAGTCCATGTCCAGGGCTGGAGACAGGTGTGCAAGCCGTCAGCCCTGCCTGAGTCCTAGGGACGCGGCACCCACGGCTGGCCACGGCTCAGCCCCCGCAGCGAGCTGAACACAGAGGGTTTTAGCCTTCCATGGCCCCTTGGTCACCTCATCCACAAGCCACACAGCATCTCACCCCTGGGGCCAGCCCTCCCCACACAGCCCCAGGGTCCCAAGAGGACACGCTCCCCCTCCCCCTGCTTCTCAGGCCCCCTCCCCACTGCTACAGGTTGGGGCACCCCCAGAGCACAGGGAAGAGGGGTGACGGAGCACGCCCATCTTCACACCACTTTGATCTGTCCTACAAACTGAGCTGTGTTTGAGGAGGTTTCCACCGTTTTTTAAATGCTTGGACACCTCTAGGGGGCTCTGGAGTCAGAAGTCTGTGGGTTCAAATCCTTGTTCTCTTGGACACTTGCGAGCTGTGTAACCTTGCCCACAGCTTCTTGATCCTGAGCCTCCCCTCTGAGCTGCTGTGAGAGCCGAACAGAGCCCATGTGACCCCGGGGCTGTGCCTCTCCTTGCAGGGGGCTCAGTGCTTCCCTGCCCCCCACCTTGGAAAATCACCTGTAGTGGGACTCACACCTGCCTTTTTGGCCCCATGCCAGTATGTTCACATCGTTCCGCACCCGCTGGAGCCTGTCACAGACCCTGTGCCCCCTCAATGGACCCCATTTTGAGGGATGTAATCACTTCTGCATAAAACACATTCTTCTCAATTGCCCAGGCTGAGCAGAGGGCCCCAGTGGACAGAGGAGCACACCTCAGCTTGGCCAGCTTCTCGTCCTCTCCACTTCTTCACCTTCACCCCTCACCCTCTCTTCCCTGACAGGTGTTCTTTGCCCTGGCCTCTGGTAACATCGCCAGGGCCTTTGAGATCGTCACCACCAATGACTCCATTGGCGAAATATTTGTGGCCAGACCCCTGGACAGAGAAGAGCTGGACCACTACATCCTCAAGGTGGGCAGCAACCCCTTTCATCCCAAGAGCACTCGGCCCACCAGCACGCCCTGGTGGTCAGCTTCCCACGTCACCAAGTACCATGGGGCAGGCAGCACCCCTTAAGGCCAAGAACATGAGCAGGGCTGACCTTGGAAAAATTTGGAAGGGGTCCCTGGACCCAGAGCAGGAAGCAGCAGGGGTGGCCGTCCCTGCTGTAAGAGCCAGGAGAGAAAGCCTGGCAGCTGATAGAGCACTGGTTCTCCCACAAGCACACTGTGAACGGGGCAAGTGGTCTACTCTGTCTAGGCTGCAGTTTCCCCTCTCATGCAATGAGCAGAGAAACCTGACTTCCTCTGCTGAGGTGAGATATAAATGCAGGTGAGGAATCACGAAGGCCTCCATTATTGCTGAACTGCTCTGGCTACTGTGTTTCCTGGGGATTCCCAGGTGGCACTAGTGCTAAACACCTCACCTACCAATGCAGGAGTCGCAGGAGATATGGGTTCAATCCCTGGATCAGGAGGATCCCCTGGAGGAGGCCATGGCAACCCACTCCAGTATTCTTGCCTGGAAAATCCCCATGGACAGAGGATCCTGGCGGGCTACAGTCCATAGGATCACAAAGAGTCAGACAAGACTGAAGTGACGTAGCACGCACATATGTACTGTGTTTCCTGAGGGGTCTCTGGGGACCCTAGAGCCATGCTTGTGCAGGGATCTGAGCTCTAGCACACGTAGGCCTCCAGAAAATATCGGACTCCTAGGGCCAGGCTCAGTCTATGAGCCTGAGGATTCCCACTCATTCCTTAAAAGATTATTTGAAGCTCTTTCTCTACCTGCCAGAGAGCAGATCTGAGTACATAAAAGAGGCATAGAAGCTAAACACAGGAGCCCTGGGTCTGATTGAAGGCCCAGGGTTACAGTCGGGGGCAGAATAGGGAGCTAAAGACTAAATGCATCAGAGTCAGACTGCAATGAGGGGTCTCCAAACAGACAAGAATTGGGCAACAGTTGTTTGCAGCATGAGCAGGTGAAAACCTTGGGGAGAGTCGAAGGGGCAGGGGGCAGGAATGGGCCAGCAAGTCTTTCTGACCTCGCAGTCCTCCCCACTGAGCAGACAGCTTATCTGGACTCCATGTTCCTCATCCAACCCCACCTTTTAACCCTGACTCCAGTCTTCCCCTCCTTGCAGGTTGTGGCATCTGACCGTGGCACCCCTCCACGGAAGAAGGACCACATCCTGCAGGTGACCATCCTGGACGTCAATGATAACCCTCCGGTGATCGAGAGCCCCCTTGGATACAACGTCAGCGTCAACGAGGTGAGGGCGGCCCTGGGGCCCATACAGCTGTCCAGCATGAAGAGTGGGGGTAGCCAACTGTCAAGCACCTGTTTAAATACCTGCCTGGCCCACTAGTCTCTCAGATCATGGGGATGGGGACGTGGCTTACTCATTCATGATTCAATCCCTAACACCTGGGCCAGGTCCTAGAAAAAAAAAAAGGGAAAGAAGAAAGTGGCATTTCACCACCAACAGGAAACTGAGGTTTACCTGGGAGAGCTGCCTTTAAATAAAACTGTTCATTTTTTAAAAAATATTTATTGGCATATAGTTGATTTACAATATTGTGATAGTTTCAGGTATACAACAAGGTGATTCAGTTATGCATATATTCATTCTTTTTCAGACTCTTTTCTCATATAGGTCATCACAGAATATTGAGTAGAGTTCCCTGTGCTATACAGTTCAGTGCAGTTCAGTTGCTCAGTCATGTCTAACTCTTTGCAACCCCAGGGACTACAGCATGCCAGGCCTCCCTGTCCATCACCAATTCCTGGAGTTTACTCAAACTCATGGTGCTATAGGTCCCTGCTAATTATCTATCTTTTATATAGTAGGGTGTGTATGTTCATCCTAAATTCCAGATTTATTCCCCTTTGGTAACCATAAGTTTGTTTTTGATACCTGTATAAACAGTTCATTTATTATTCAGTAATAAGATTAAGCCACTCCAGGAAAATTTTTGCCCAGGTACTAGTGGGTATCATGTCAGGTTGGACGTTCATAAAGACCTCCCTTGATTCAAATCCTGGCTCTGCCACTGACTGGCTGTGTGATTTGCTCACATTCCTTCCCTGAACCTCAGTTTTTCCATCTGTAAATAGGGTGACCTAATCTATAGCATTGTAAGAGGATTTGATGCATTCACGAAGACCGAGGCATGTAGTAAGTACCCACAGGATGTTCGCCACCATCATCTTTATCTGCCTTGTTGTTGTCCCAGGGTCATCAGAGCAAAGCTTTCTAGAGGTCCAAGTCTTGGGCTTCCAAGCAGGAGCTAGACTTAGCGCCACAGGCCTTGAACCTGGAATGATCGCTTTCTTGCTTTCCCCCCAGAATGTGGGCGGGGGCACTGCTGTGGTCCAGGTGAGAGCCACCGACCGTGACATCGGGATCAACAGTGTCCTATCCTACTACATCACCGAGGGCAATGAGGACATGACCTTTCGCATGGACCGCATCAGTGGCGAGATCGCCACTCGTCCCGCCCCACCTGACCGCGAGCGTCAGAGCTTCTACCACCTGGTGGTCACTGTGGAGGATGAGGGCACCCCTACCCTATCGGTGAGTGATCGGGGGTGGCCGCTGGGAAAGGACAGTGGGTGAGGGGCAGCTCCGCTTTCTGTGCCACGGAACGAGATGGGTAGGAGTGGAATGCCATGCGCCGATGAGTTTGCAACAACTCCTTTATCATGCCTCGAATCCCTCAGCCTGTGAGTGTTTTATGGAGGGCCTGTGTGTGCCAAGCTAGGGTGCCTGTTCACTTGCCTCTGCAGCCACTCTGAGCCTTGCGTTAGCCGTGTTTGCTCACCCAGGGCAGTACTAGGGGGCCATACAGTGTGAACCTGTACCTCAGGGTCTGGCCAGCCTGCACGCCACCGGCCAAGTGAGCTGCATATCTGTGGGCCTCTGTGCCAAATGGGGAAAGGTGCCCTCTGACCTCTTCCCCTGCGTCGTGTTGGTGTAACGTGCTGTGGCAATATTTCAGGGTCGGGGCTCATGTCTGTGGTCCAGCCTGGTGTGTGACTGGGTGGGGCCGCTGCCCAAGGCAGTGCACAAAGTCTGCAGAGTTGGAGAAGGAGGTGGGGCTGGCAGGGCTGGATGGTGACGTCGTGTGGGATGATGGGCTGGGGTGTGATTTCTACTGTGAGCTGGCTGCATGATTGTGAGCAAGTCAGGGCCTCTCTGAATATTGGTTTTGTCATCTATAAAAGAGAGAGATAATATCTCCTTCATAGGTGGTATGTGGGGAATTGAGTTAGCTCTTGTCTGCAGAAGTGCTTGGTAAACTATGAGGAAGAGGAGTGTATCAGCTATCTATCACCACAATATTCCTGCATTCAAAACCAAACCAAAGAGGCGTTAAGCAACCATCGACTTAGCTCCAGTTCTGCAGGCTGGCAGTTGAGACCTGGCTTAGCTGGAAGGTGATTCTGCTGTCAGCTTGTCTCCCACATGTGTGTATGGGCAGCTGTGTGTGTCAGTTGGATAGCTGTTCTTTTGCCCATCAGCAGGGATAACAGGGCAACTGGGCCACCTCTCTCTCTCCTAGAAAGCTAGTCCATGCTGGTTCATGTGGAGCCAAAAAAGGTCCAGGGAAAAGAGCAGAAGCATGCAAGGCCTCATAAGGCCCAGCCTTGGAACTGAACACGGTTGCTTCTGCCACATTTCTGTTTGGCACAGCAAGTCAGAAGACCAGCCCAAGTTTAAGATATGGGGAAATAAACTTGATCTCTTGAAGGAATTAACTGCAAAGGCACATTGCACAGAGCGTAGATACAGGGAGGTATAAGGACTGGGACATTTGTTTAATCTGTTTATCCTAGGCACCTGATTGTAAATGAAACCTCAGCTCCATCCTTCTGCCCCCTAAAGGTGACTCTGTTAGACCCTTCTCTTTTGTTTGTCCCACTGTGGACTGTGGGATCAGAGCAGGTCTGGGCTGGGCTTTTTATGTGGAGTTCCTCTGGGGAGGATGGTGGAATTGGGCCAGTCCCAGGAAACCACAAACTAAAGACCCCAGGATGATAGTAATCACTTCAACCAATCACACCCAGTAAGCCAAACAGAAACATATTTACAGAACACATGTAACTAACTGAGGTGAGGACAGGTGGAGTATCACTTATTGTGGCGACATGGAGGGGCTCAGTTTTTTTATGTGGCAACCCCTCTGTACCTGCATCTAGCTTCAGAGTGAATCATCTTCTTGGTCATCTCTCCAATAGCATTTAAAGATGTGTTTGATTACAAGTAACAGAAATTCAAATGTGGATTCATATATAAATGAGAATACACTTTGATCACATAACAGCAATTCCGAGGATTACAGACTTTGATTCTGTGCTCAGTGATGTCAGAGCTAATGTTTCTTGTCCTTTCCTTTATGGTTGCAACATGGTTACTGTAGTTCCAGCCATCACGTCAGCATCAAGGCAGAACATGACAAAAAAACAAAGAGCCATGCAAGCAATTTCTGCCTTTTTATCAGGAAAGCACAAAATTATCTGGAACTCTTCTCCAGAGTTCTCTTGTGACTCATTGGCCAGAAGAGGCTCCCAGGGGCACCCTAGCTGCAAGGAGGTTGGAAAAAATGAGAGACAGGATTGTTGGGACTGGCTTATTACTTGGGAGCCACATATAACACTGCCTCAAATAAAAGTAGGGCTCTGTTAGTGAGAAAGAGATGGGCAGCTCAGCCTTTGCCATTCTGCTCTTCTTCATCCTGACCTAGGCCAGTGAACACACCACTCTCATGCCCGCTCCCCATGCTTCCCCATGCTTCCTCACAGCCCACAGTCCTAGAGTTTCCCAAGGAGGCAGTTGGTGAGACCCATAATATTCTAAGACCCTGAGTTGGGGAGGCAACATCTGGTTTCCTTTTGGTCCCAGGAAGAAAGGAGAATTAGAGAAATGTGAAATCACCCTAGCCACATTTAACCACCCAAAATGAGTGGGCTGCTCCCCAAGCAGTCCCTGCAGATCTTGGGGCTGGTCCCCATGGTCAGAAGTTTCATCTGTTGACCACACCCTCTGTAGAGATCCCCCAGAGCCCAGTGGAGACCCACAAGCACTGCCTCCTCACACACAGGGAGAGCACTCTGGTCCTCCTTGAGGCAGGTCTTGGCCTGTTCCAGCTTCCTGGTAGGAGTGTGGGAATTTGGGTGGTGAGAAATGCAGTCTCCTTTTGTCTACCTTCCTCATCCTGGTCATCACCAACTCTGCTCCCAGAAAACACCTTCAGGATGGCCAGGATCAGGGATGGGGTGTGTGTATATGTGTATATATGGTTCCTGGGCTGTAATATCATAACAGACAAACAGCATCAAGTACCAGCTGGGGAAACATTTCTAGGAGAACACTTTTAAGTCAAAATGAATCCTTCAAGTTTTTTCTGCTTCTTCATGTTGGGAAAAGATCACTTTGACTTGATATTTTTCTGGCAACACCACAGTAAAGAACTGCAGGGACCACAGGAGCATTGTTGAGAACTTAGCCCAGGACCGTGTTTGCTCAGTTATCAGTCAACTGGCATTCCCTGAATGCCCACTATGTGCCAGGCCCCAGAGATACAGAGATGAAGCCAGTGTGGGTCCTGCCACAATGAAGTGCATCCGAGTAAGGGAGACAATGAGGCCAAGGTGTAGATGGGGCACTGAAGGCCTTGGGGAAGGCTTCCTGGGGGCAGGTAACACCTGGGCTGTCTTGTCAGTCAGTTACTACAGCACAACAAAGGGGGAAAGCATATCCTGGATCTGGGCATCAACCTGAACAAAGGCCTAAGAGCAAGTGACAGTCCAGGGTGGGTGCAGGGAGCCGCAGGTGGTCAGACCCAAGGCAGCATTCAGAGCCCAGAGAGGGCTGTCTGTCTACATATCCTCCCCGTGATGTCTGTCTGCGGCAGGCCCCAAGGGCTGGTGCCAATGCTTTCTCAGGCATCCCCTTCACACCCTTCCTGCCCCAGCTAAGTTAGAACCCTACAGCCACTGCCCCCAGCTCCCCAGAACTGGCATTTGTCTCCAAGGAGTGCTGGAACCTTGAAGATTTGCTGCCACTGACCAGACTGTCATGTCTGGACTGTGAACCTGCCAGGGTCATGAATGCCCCCAAGCCAAAGGTGACCAGAGAAGGGACCTTCTCTGCTATTGGACAGATTTTTCTGGAGGAGTGTTTAAGGACGTAGGATCATTCCAGCCTCTCCTAGACCAACCAGAGCCCCAAGAAGCCTCATAGCAGGCATCTCAAAGTTCCAGGAAAGGCCACCATGGTTTAGCAGGGTACATACATCTGTCTAAAGACACCCAGCAGACCCACACACGGTCCTCTTGTTCCCGCCTACAATTATCTGCCCGGTTCAGGCCAGCCCTCAGTAGTAGCACAGGACCAGCGTTCCTGTTGGACAAGGGCAAGTAAGAGTTATTAATTCATTATTTCATCCACATCCAACACTAAATATGTGCCAGGCCTGTGCTAGAGGTCAGGAAGTCAGAGATGGGTTGGACACGGCTCTGCCCTCACACAGCCTACAGGTAGTGGGGGGAAATAGACACGTAACAGAGAGCTGACAACCCTCAGCGGCGCCAGCGTGCTAGGAGGTCAGAGATAGGAGCCACGGAAGGTGCTGGACAAGGCGTTTGTCTCCATGTCTTAGAGGGTAAGACTTCCTAAGCAAGGAGGTGGGATTCGGCTACAAAGTCTCCTGAAAACAAGAGAAATCCTATATCCAGGCCCTCCCGTATCTTCTTTTCTCCCTGGGCTCTCCTCCGTCCCAGTTTGCTGAGAGCAGAGCTTTCCTACAAACAGCCGAGGCCATCCCCGCCCCGCTCTCAGCCCCTTATCACCCAGAGCTCAGGACAGCTGTGCTGCAAGGGGTATCCGGGCCAGCCCAGGCCGGTCACACAGGGGTGTACCACCCAGCAAGGGAAGCCAGGCCACAGGCGGGGAGGCCAGGCTTGGGGGAGGGTTCTGAGTGGCCGTCAGGAGGCCCCTGCGAGAGGAAGGGCTGGGCCCTGGGAGGAAGGACGGAAGGCAACTGGGAGGTCAGAAGCTGAGCCCCAGCCACAAAGGCACCTTGGCAGGGGGATGGGGAGAGGGAGGTTCCTGAGAGACCTTCCTGCTGTTCGAATCACAGCCAGGGGGCAGACAGTCCCAGATAACCAGGCCTGGCTTTTGGGCTGGTGGGGACCTGCAGAAGACACCTGTCTAGGCAGGAAGACACGACATCTCCCACTACTCCTGGTATGAGAGCCACCAGCAATGGCCCCTTAAAAGTCTGTGAGTGGGGAATGCTGCCCTTATCAGCTCACCTCATATTTTTAGGGCCAAGCACACCTCTGTTTATTAAACTTGGACCCTGCTGCTGTTTATGAAGCCCACTTCCCCTTGCTCAAGCTCAGGAAAACACCAACCCAGCCCATTCCCTGTGCTGCACACCTAGTAAGCGGGCCTTCTCTGACCCAGACTGACTCAAGTCAGGCCCTTCCCGTAGCCCTGCTTCTCGAGAATGTTCTGCAACTGCTCAAATCCTACACATGCAACTGGCTCAGTTCCTTCCGGAGACCCTGAGGCTCTGTGGATAGACGAGTTCCTACCTTCCCCATTCCCCTCCCACGAACAAGTGGGCACACAGGCTGCCATGCCCCCCAGGAGTCCTGTGGCTTCAGGGCTGCCAGGCAGGAAGGGGAGAAAAAAGGCTGATGTGGAAGGAGCAGAGCCATGGGCTTGTTGGCACAGGCTCATCCCCCAGGCCCAGTATGCACAGCAAACAAGTCCAAGTCCTGGCCTGTAAAGCGACTTGCTTCAGTGCAGAGAAAGGAGCACAGGGCTGGGAAGCAGGAGACATGGACTTCAGTTCCAGTTCCACATTCACTTGTGACAAGACACAAACCTTTTGGCCCCCCAGTTTCCCTATGCACTAAATGGAACAATAAAACCTTCCAGGGTTTTCTTTGCAGGGAAGGAGTGAGTAGGAACCAAAGAAGTCATAACACCTGAGAAAGTGTTTTGGAAAGCCCAGAGTATTATCACAGAAGAACAAAGATATAGAACACATACTGCCCTTCCCCATCCTGTGCCTAAGGCAGGCATTGCTAGCAGATGTCAGCACTTTCCCATTAAACTATATTAATACTTCAGAATCCCAGGAAGCCATACCAAGAGATCAGAATTGCAAAACAAAGTAAAACTCATGTCCCTTGGCCTGCAAAAGCTCAGGGCCTCATTGCTCTTGAGGCAATTCCACAAGGCCCAGATAAAGCTACTAGGAACTAGAGCCAGTCGAAAGTCGGAGGTTGCCGTGCAGACTCTGAGGGTCCAGAGAACTCAACCCTGGCCTCCTGCTGCAGTCCATCACCCAGTGGCTATGTTTTGGTCATCAGCTCTACAACAGGGTCCAAAGGGCAGGCTGTTATTGGACCCCTGCCCTAGAACTCCAGAACAGTTCCCTAACCTCCAAAACAGTTAGGGAGACACAGGGGCCATGGAGGAGAGGCAACCGTGCAGCGGGTACAGTCCCAGTGGAGGACTAGATGGTCAGAGCTTTTGATGGGCTGGGACAGAAGTTCATCTGAGCTGTGAGTGTCAGCTTCTCAAGTGCACTTTGCACCTAGCATCCTGGCTGCCAACCCCAGTTCCTCTTTCCCCCACTGTTATTCCCTTTGAGTTCCCTGAGCAAATCTTAGCCCAGCCCCAGCACAGTTAGGCCAGCCTTCTCAGCTCTAGCTGACACCTAGAAGGCCTCTTCCAGGAGGCAGGACACCAGTGCCCCAGCCAGGGTGGAGGGTACCAAGGCCTTTGCAGCCCCCGATTCCTGCACCACAGAGCACTCCCTGAAGACGGTGATGCGTTAGCCCCTCTGTCCCAGGTTGCTACATGTAGGAGGGAGCTCTGGCCAGGCAGGAGCCAGAGTATCCTCAGGACTGGTCTTCTGAGAAGGGCCCCCGGGGGTTCCTGCACATTTACCCCAGGGTCCCACAGACCCCCAAGCAGGGCCCACCTGATCCAACAGCAGCATCTCCAGTGGCCTCTGCAGTGTGTTTCCAGAGAGCGTCGATTGCACGCCCTTAGCCTCTCACTTGCAGGAAACAAGGGCAGGAGATCTTTATTAAATGTGAACATCAAGAGATAGGTTACAGGCCCCATAAATCCTGATACATCTCTTAACAATGACTTAGTGCCTAAAAACACAAATTTCCCTCCCAGGGCTCCTCCCAGCTCCCTAACGGCAGGCACCATGTTCTCACCCCCCTACTCTGTCCCACACACCCAGCCCACAGGCATCTCCAGAGGCACTGCCACCCAGAGGTGAGCGCAGAGGGACAACCCGGGTACCCTGCCCTTCCCCACAGCATTGGGGTGGCAGGGGAGTGCCTTTAGGGTTGCTAGGGACAGGGTGTGTTGTCATGGATGAAGATGGAGACTAGAGCTCAGAGTAAATTTCGCTGAAAACAGGAAACCACGAAGCTATACGTTCACTAGTAAGTGTCCAGAGACGTGCTCGAGGCCGTGCAAGAGGAAGCTAGGGAGGAAGTGTGGTGTCTTTCTACTCTGGGGCCTCCTCCCTCCTCCACACAGCAGCAGGTGGGCCTGGGGTCTGGCAGCCAGATTCTTAGAAGTTGTCTCTGCCTTGAGGTCAGAGCTGAGGTTTGGGCCAGGTCAGCCTCCTCGACAGGCAGGAACATTCTTTCTGAGCTAGGGGATGAGGAGTCTAGTCTGTGGGCTTGTCCTTTAACCCCAGGGGTAGCCTGGCTCTACACTGAACAGGTATCACCCTGCCCATCCCTGTCCCCTGGGACCCCACAAGCTGTGAAGACAGCACCCTCTTTTTGTGGCAGCTGGCACTAAGTGTCCATGGCAGCAAAGAAAACAGAGGAGTAGACACCCAGGGACACAGCAGGAGCCAGGGTTCAGTGTTCTGGCCACTGGAGGTGTCAGTGCAGTCTTGAGGCCCAAGGCTCACGCTCACCTTCTCCTCCAAACCCCCTGTACAGCTCAGGGCCCACGTTGGCCTCCAGCCTTGAACCTGAGAAGGGAGCTCTCTGGCTCCACATGCAGGCCCGGGGCTCATTGCTGCGGGAGAGCCTAGAGCTGTTCTTCTCCCATCCCCAGCCAGGCCAGGGGCATCTCCCTGGCTGCTGGGCCCTTCTCCTGGCCAGAAGCCCGGGCTCTCAGCACCCAGGCCCGGCTCAGCAGAGCCAGCGTAGGCTGCTGGCAGACGAATGCCCAGTTGAAATGACACCCTCCACAGTGCTGTGCCCGGGGTGCCTGTCTAGCCCAAATTGAAAGACAAACCTGGGTCATGCCTGAAGCAGGAGGTGGGAGCAGAGGGTCCAGGGCAAAGCAGGCCCAGACTTTCTGTGAACACGCCCACTCCTCCCACCCAACAGGGTCCCACTGTCCTGATGGCTCAGTGCAGAGTGACTGGAACAGAGGTCCTTGAAGACTGGGGGTAGGGGTGGAGGGCTTCCTGGGCCTCAGGCACCTCAGAAGCAGAGAAGGGATTTCAATCCAGCTCTTACAATCCGTCCATGGGGTTTTTACACTGTCACCCATGTCGTTTTTGATAGCACCCCCTCTTCACACTGAGAAGTAGTCATGGTTTGGGCAGTACATTATGTGGTCACCAGCTCTCTTGACCACAAGGAGAGGGGGGAGGAGCCTTCTCCTCAACCTTCCAGCAGGCCCCCGCCCCCCACCAGCCCACTCCGCCTCCACTCCCTCTATGGTGGGCAGGCAGTACAACCTCTGACCTGGCTCCCATTACCCAAGATGCCAGTTGGCTCACGGAGGTCACTGTGCCCCAGGGTGTACTTCCCGTTTTGGGGCTTCTGGCCAGTGCATTCTGGAGACCCAGAGTACAGGCAGTGGGAACCCCAGATTTGTTTAACCTGTTGACAGCCCCTCAGAGAGTCTGCTGGTTAGAAGGCAGGCCTGGCCCCAGAGCCTCATGATTACAAACAGTGAGTCTGATGGATGAGCAGTCTCAGGCAGGAGCGGGGAGCCAGGCCCACTGCAGTGAGAAGAGTCTCTCCACATCTTATCCTGTGTCTTGGGCCTGGAGGGTGGCACTGGGAGGTCTGCCCAGTGCGCATCTATACTGTCAGGTCCCAGGGTTTATGTCCCAGAGAAAGAGGCTGCCACGGGAGCTGTCAGTCCTGGGGCTTCAAGGATGGAGGTCATCTGGCATCAGTAGCCAGTGAATTTCAGGTCCCTAGGGTGGGATCCCAGCCTCTCACCGTCCTTGAGAGAGGGGCTGAACTGTCCAACACCTTCTCCCTTCTGCTGTCCAGAGAGGTGGAAGGTCTTGCCATCAGGGGTATTTCAAAGAGTCTGACCTTACAGCTGGAGGGAAGAAACCGGGGCCAGTCAGAGGGCCAGCCCTGGGTCAAATGCCCCTGTCCCAGGCCCAGCCACAACTTCCCATGGGCCTCCAGCTGGTTTAGATGGCCTCAGAATTTGGGGAGTCAGGGACAGGGTCTGCAAAAGAAAGGAGAAGCAGAGTGAAGGGGATTTCTCTATCCATCATCCCCCCACCCAACAACACCACACCCTGAGGCTGTGAGGACTCCCAGGGAGGTGGGGAGTGAGGCTGGTTTGCTGCCGGCCACAGCGCTATGAGGGAAGAGAAGCACTCACCTAGGGAGGGGAAGAAGACATCCCCGGGGCCCGGTGGAGACAGAGGAGTGTTGGGCTCAGAGAGCAGGTGCCGCCCAGACTCAGAAGGCTGCCGCTGGGCCATGTAGGACAGGGGCTGCCTGGGCTTGGCCTCCAGCACCCCATGAGAAGGTGGAGAGGTCTCAAAGCCAGGGTTTTCAATTCCTTGAATGTTGTTGCTAGAGAAGCAGAATAGAAGGTCACGGATGCTGCCTGGGCTAGGCCTCTGACTTCCCGCCTGACCTGCCTCACTTCTCTCCCCTCACCTACCCCTTCCCCTCACCTACCTTCCCACCCCAGGCCTCAGCAGAATCTCCTAGCAGGAAGGGAGGCTCCAGGGCCAGTGAGGAAAAGTCATGGGCTGCACTCCCTACCTGCCCTGAGCTGAGGGCATCTGACCATCTGCCCCCAGGCCCAGGAAGGAAGCCCCAGCTAAGAGCGGCTCTAAGACACTGGCCTCTAGAATCAGGGGACAAGTCTCTCTTTGGTCAATAGAATGAACAGCCTTAGGACTGACTGTCCCCACAGCTTGTCTTGTGCTAAAGGGAGACCTTCTTCCCTCACAGTCGGACAACCTCTGAGGACCCCTCCAATGCTGAGATTCTAGCAGGATCTAGCTAGGACATCCTGTGACCCGTCTTAAATATCATCCCTTTCAGACACCAGGGAGGAGCTCTGAATTTGGTGTTACATTATACTGGGGCCAAGTTCCTGAGCATGGCCTGTTCCCAAGCACTCCCTCCATGCCAGACCCCATGCCAGCTTCCTGCCCAGAGCACACCATGCACACTCCCTATCCACTCCAACCCCAAGCTGCTGTCTCCGCCCCACCCCCCAGCACGTCTGAGCCAGGTCAGCTTCTGCCCTTGTGGCCTGACTGCTTTCTCCTTGGGGTGCCCTGTACCCCTTGGGACCTCAACTCCAGGTGTGCTGACCTCCTTTGCATGTTTCAGGGTCTGCCTGGGCTCAGCTGCTTCCTCCCCTTCCCCACCCCAGCTGACCACTGAGGCCCAAAGATGGGTGCATCGTTCATCCAAGCAGTGTTGGAGCCAGCCAGCTGGGTGAGAGTTGACAGGGCAAACACCCAATCGGCACAGATGGCAGATGGCAAATGCTCTTCTAACCAGCTGTACCAGGCAGCTAAACCAGGGCCCTACTGCACAGAAATATCTCCTTCCTGACAGCTGGCCCAGAGCACAGGAAGGACCAGGAAGTCCATGTCTGTGTTCTCAGCCCCATTGTGGTATAAGCAGTGACCAGAGAGGAGAGGGGGAAAGAGCCTGGTGGAGTCAGGAGAATCAGTTTGTCCTGGCTATAAAGTTCCCTGAACCCCTCCCACATTAACTGCCGTGTAAGAAGTTGAGTGTAGATAGATGCTGCCCAGCAGAGACCACAGCCCAGAAAAGGCAAGGAGAGGGCCTGCCAGACTTTAACTGGGACTGCACGGTTGTGGCAAGTGTTCTCAGAGAGGTCTCCATGGGCCTTACCTGTCCATCCGCACCAGTTCCTGGGCACCTAGGGACAGACAGAGAAGCTGGTCACAGAGGGAAGGCTTCCCAGACAGCATCCTGGCCCTCGCTGGCAGACACCCCTCGGGGATGGGAGTGAACCTGGGCAGGGCCGTGCTCAGCCCCAGATCCCACTTCTGTTCCCTCAAGAAGCCGGGAGGGCAGCACTGTGTGTCTACCCAGCAGGTGAGGCCTTGGTCAGCAGCCTGTGTTGACCTGTGATAAGTTAAACTTGGGATGCATTTGACAAGTGTGTGGGACAGCTAGGCCAGAGGCAGCTGGTGGTGATGTTAGGCATTCAGGATCAACCAAAGGCCTGGCTCCTGAACTGTTGTTTCCTGTGTGGCCACTTGTCACGTTCTGGTCGTCAGCCACGACTTGCTGGGCAGGAGTGTTGCAAGGTCAGTTCCTAATTAAGAGTTCCTGGTCCTCTCTGTTCTGTCCCCCGCATTGCCTAATAGGGTCAACATCTCTCAGAGGAACCCTAGAGGGCCTGAGACTCCATCAGTTCTCAGGCGCGCTACCACTCTCTACCCTGCAGTCACGCTGCTGCCACCCTGCCCCGCTGTGGAGGTTCCCCATCCTGCAAACCGGCCACCAACCAGATGCAGCTAGCCCAACTTCCTTCTTTCTTGCAGCTTCCCCACATACTCCCACAGATCCTTCTTGCTTTTTTTAAGAGTTTTGCTGCTCATTACGATGGGGAAACAAGTAGTGGGAGGGGCACAACAACAGAATACCCATGGGAAGTTGCATACAAGTTCCTGAAATCTCTGCGGTATCAGAATCATGGCTTCTTGTTTACCAGGGCAATTCTGTGTGGGGCTTCCTGCAGGTCTCTGCCTTCCCTCAGCTCATCCTCTCCTCCGCCCTTGAAGAAACCAAGTCTGCCTGATACTAGGGAGGTGGCCGTGCCCATTGGCCTCTGTGGCACTGCCTTCCTCAGTGCTCCTAACACTGTTGCTGTTGTTATCCGACTCTGCGACCCCATGGACTGCAGCATGCCAGGCTTCCCTGTCCTTCGCTATCTCCCAGAGCTTGCTCAAACTCATGTCCATCGAGTCAGTGATGCATTCAACCATTTCATCCTCTGTTGTCCCCTTCTTCTCCCGCCTTCAATCTTTCCCAGCATCACAGACTTCCTAATGAGTCAGCCCTTTGCATCAGGTGGCCAAAGTATTGGAGCTTCAGCTTCAGCATCAGTCCTTCCGATGAATATTCAGGATTGATTTCCTTTAGGACTGACTGGTTTGATCTCCTTGCTGTCCAAGGACTCTCAAGAGTCTTCTCTAGCACTGCAGTTCAAAAGCATCAATTCTTCGACACTCAGCCCTCTTTCAACTCTCACATCCATACATGACTACTGGAAAAACCATAGCTTTGACAAGACAGACCTTTGTCGGCAAAGCCGTATCTCTGGTTTTTAATATGCTGTCTAGGTTTGTCATAGCTTTTCTTCCAAGGAGCAAGCGTCTTTTAATTTAATTTCCCAACCCTTGCTCTTTCTCTTTTTCCTGAGTGTGGCTTACTCCCAAGCACTCCCTCCATGCCCAGCTCTGTGGCAGCACCCTGCCCAGAGCACACCACCCACAATCCCATCCATTCCACCTCCGACCTGCCACCCCTGCTCCAGGCCACTCAGCCTCTACCCTGGGGCCACACTCCTGCCATGTCCCAGGTGACTTCTGCTGCCATAATTCCATCAGCTGCTTCTCTAGAATCTGGATCAAGAAAAATGACCCAAATCCCCACTCCCTCCCCACTTCATACCTGGTCTCTCTAGAAGCATCCCCTCTGGCATCTTGTGTGTCTGTCTCTAAACCTTCAACCATATAAGTCTATTTTTGGAGAGGACAGAGGACTAGCCTCAAAAATACTTTTACTAGGAGATAAATGACTGATACCTTCCTTTTACTGCATGTATTAAATCTGGGGATAAGATGCTATGAAGTGGTTGTCCATCATGGAAATGGAATTTGTTTAGAGTTTCAGAAGGCGTCATTGGTCATGGCACAGCCCTGGCTGGCCCACCTCACCCCCTTGAACCTTCTTTCACTGCAGTTTTTCAGCACCCAGCTCATCTGTCCCTTTCTCTGTGAAGCCCTCAGTCTGCAGGTCTCCCAGTACCTGCAGCAGGAGATACTGGGGGCTGCCCCAGGCTCCCCGTGTCCTCAGGACACAGCCACAGCATTTGGCCGGGGATTGTCCCCTCTCTGGTTTTTCTTCCTCCAGCCTGGGACATAGGCAGAGCCCTGGCCCAACCCCTGGGGGCCCATGAGGATCAGCCGTGCCCCTCCCCTGCCCCACACCCACCTCTGCTGGGAATTTGTTTCCCACTTCCTGGGGCTTCCCTGGTGGCTCAGAGGTTAAAGCAATGTGGGAGACCTGGGTTCAGCTCCTGGGTCAGGAAGATCCCCTGGAGAAGGAAATGGTACCCCACTCCAGTACTCTTGCCTGGAAAACCCCATGGATGGAGAAGCCTGGTAGACTACAGTCCAAGGGGTCACAAAGAGTCGGACATGATTGAGCGACTTCACTTTCACTTTCCTGTACCCTGATGGAGGCAGACCTATGGACTGGAGTAAAGGGACAGAAAGCACCTCTTTTGCTGGGAGCCAAGCCTACTGAGCATGGCCCCTCCTCGTGCTTTACCACCTCCATGGAAGCACTCCGCAGATGAGCAGGAGCTGAGGGTGGCTCTGCAGCCATGTCTCTCCCTGGTTCATCCCCTGGGTTCCTCTTTCTGCTCCAAATCCCTTCACCTTCTCCCAGCCCAACCCCCGGAGTGTTTGTGTAAACTGTGGCACGCTTTGTGAGAGGAATAAGGGCCTCCTGAGAGGTAGGGGAGAGTGAGCCACTAAAGAGGGACAGAGGGATGTCCAGTTGTTCCAGTCCAGCCAAAGGCCCCCTCCGTTACCTCCTGCTGCAGACAGCAGGGGTGGGGAGTGGTGCGGGAAGAGGTGGGGGAGGCCATACAAGGGCCCGCCCTCCTGCTCTGGGAGGACAGGCTGCCTGCGGCTCATGGGTGGGGTCAAAGTAGGGGCAAGGGGTACTGTCCCCCGAAGAGACAAGTGAAAAGGTGTCTGTGGTCGCAACTTGAAACCTGGCTCCACCACGTACTCACCAAGTGGTTCCCTAAGTGAGTTCTTGAACTTGCTCTGTGCCTCAGTTTGCCCAGCTTTAAAACAGAGACAACAGTAGGACTAGACTGTTATGAGGAGTACATGAGAGAATGTACATAGCAGACTTGGCACGGTACCTGGCACAGCAGTCCTACTAGTTAGGGGCCCTCATCTATGACGCTACTGTGGAGTGTTTTTATTATGCGATGGGACCGTGTTCCCTGAAAACCACTGAGTTGAAAAGCTTTGAGTCTGAGTCTTGGCTCTGCCCCTCACTAAGTTTTTATAACATTTGGTTAGTTATTTAACCCTGCTGACCTTAGGTTTGTGACCTGTAAAAGGAAAGAGTTGAATCGAGTTATCTCTAAGATCCCTCCCAGTTCTGACAATCCAAAGGTCATTTTGTCCCAACCACGTGAAGACAAACCTACCTATATGTTAAAGCAGGTCCCCCAACAATCTCCGGGTGGTGGCACTTTTATAAACCAGTTTCAGCTATTCCACATGACTGCTCATTCATTCAACAGATCCCTCTTGAGTATCAAGCCAGCACTGCCAGGGGCCAGTGGGTCCCCTCCTCTCCACCACAGAGCCCAGCTCTTGTCTCTTGAAGAGCAGAACTGGGTCAGCCTTTTGCTTTGGCCCTTCCATGTGGCTGAGCGGGACACGGGGGCAGGTCACTCACACCCCACCTAGCCCAGGCAGACGGGGATACTCACGGCGGTTGGAGGCCACCTGCCTTTGCTTGTAGACCAGGAGCAGGATGAGGGGGAGGCAGAGAATACCCACGATGCAGGCGCTTGTAGCCAGAGCAGCAGCCGTGATGCCTGATTGGACAGAGAGGCAGCCAAGGTGAGGCCCCACTCCTACTGCGCCTCCTGAAGGAAACTGAGGCCCAGAGAGGGAAGGCCCAGCAACATGGGGACCCACCTTTACCCAGGCCTCACAGCTAGACCCGCAGTGACCTGTAGAAGCATGGAAGGTCTGGGAACCCCAAGAGGGCCAGAGCACCCAGAAATCAGGCCAGGTGCTTATGCCTGAGGTAGCTACAGGGGAGAAAGAGAAGGGTCCTCATCACAGCCTGCAGGAAACATCTCAACCACCTGGACCACTGGTTGCTCCCTGAAGAGGAGAGCAGGCCCTTCACAGACCCCATGTCACAGAGTTCAAGGTTGAAAGAAGCCCGAGAGACGAAAATCTTGTGAAAACAGATGAGTGATGATAACTATACAACACTGAGAATGTAATTAATGTCACTTCACTGTACTCTTAAAATGGTTAAGATGGCATTTTTATGTTATATATGTTCTATCACAGTGAAAAATGAATGAAAAGCCCTGTTTATCTCCTGAGAGACCCCTTGGCTCCAGGACAGGGCCTCTAAAAGTGATCTCACACGTACAGTTCATGGGGAAACATCTGGGGGCAGGAACTAGGGAAATGTGAATCTTTGTCCAATTTAACTTTTCTTAAGCTTTCGAAATTACACACAAAAATTTACAAGTTTTTTTTTTTTTTTAAATCAACATTTTCTTCCTCCACCTGTACCTGGGCCCCCTCCAGAGATATAATCTAGATACATTCTCTGCGTGTAAAGCATATATGGGGTCACATGACAACTGCTTTTCCCACTTAGCACAGCTTGGACACCTTTCTGTATTGGCACGGAGATCTAGCTCATTCCACCTAGGGCTTATCATGGGGCTCACCTAAGTTTATTGAAACAGTCCCCTACTGGTGGGTATGTAGGTTGCTTCCATTTTTCAGCATAACTAATAATGTAGCAATGAACCTGTGTAGGCATCTTTGCTCACTCAGGCAAGTACATCCGAACATAAAACCTAGTAATGAAAGTGCTGAGCCAAAGAGTATGTTTTTGGCTTAAAGGCTATTTAGCAATAACCTTTTTTTTTTTTTAGGCTATTGCTAAATTATCCTGCAAAAAAAAAAAAACAGTTGTACCGCTTCATGGTCCCATCCATAGCAGAGGAGGTTTTATTTCAGTCCATCTGCTGACTCCAGGAGTTTGGCTGGGAACAGACGTGCCCTCAGAACCACAACCAACGTAAACTTTCCTTCCAATTTTAGCCCTTCCCTCTGACAAAAAAAACAGTGGGGTAGAATACCTTGTCACAGCATCAGCCTGGCCTCAGGAGCTTTGGGAAGGTGAACGGGCTCAGTATCACCTTTGCACTACTTATTTGGGTATAAAGGCTTGTTTTTTATCTCATTGTATTACTGAACAACCCAACAGTGTAAACAAGCTTTCAGAGGGTTCGTTCAGACCTCGGAAGAGAACAAGCTGTTTTCGGGTGCGTTAGAAATACCCGCTAGTACAGGCAGAGCTGCTGTGTTGTTACAAAGCAAGTTCAGCTCCACATTAAAGCAGGCTCCCCACATATCTTAGCGAGGCTGCACTTTGATGCAGAGTACTGAAAGTAAAACATTTTATAATTCAGACATCTGAGTATCTCTGAACCCCATGACAGGACCTTATTGTGGGCACTGGGAAACTGGCTACAAAGCACTCTTTTCTGGTCATCAAAGCAGGTTTCCTCCAGACTGGCATTAAGCAGCGTTTGGTGCAGTCAGTCAGTGACCACTGAGCATCTTGCCCCAACCTCTCTCCTGACTGCGGTCCCCAAGCAAAGACTCCTCTCTTTGGCCCCTCTAGGGGATCAGGACTTGGGTTTTCTTATAGTCTGGACTGGGAGTTGAGGCTAGGCCCAGGGAGCAGGGTTTGGGCAGAGTTTTGTGGGCCAGCTGCCCTCTGAGACCATGGGCTCCTCTGCAGAGCACAGCCTCGCCACAGCTTCCCACCCCTCCCCCCATGTGTGGCCAGTACCTGGGGCAGAGTTGGGGAGGGATCTGGCCCTGTAGCCATCCAGAGCCAGGCTCATGCCGAGAAGGTGATCAGGCACTGGCAGAGGCAGCTGCCCAGCCAGCACCAAGCAGTGTGCCAGGCCCTTACAGAGCGGGGTGGGATAGAAGGGGCTCAGCCTGCTCAGCAAGTCTTTGTCCAGGGCCTGTCAGTACCCCGAGGATGTTTATGGAGGAAGGAGTTCAGTAGGACAGCCTGGTTCCAGGGAGCCGGCTAGATGAAACCATACATCCTGCTGTGCTGCGGGGTAGAGAGGTTGCTTCTTGGGGAGATGCGCTGTCCAGCCTCCTGGCGCAGGTTCAGTGAAAAACCACAGCCCCTCAGCAGCTCGGGGCTCCTGGGCTCCTTCAGTACCAGCTTCCTCATCCCACTCCTCTCTTATCACCTCCCCTGCCGCCTCAAGCTGATGTGGGCCTTCAGAGGATTGCAGATACCAGCTACCTCCCTACCCCCCAAGATACTAGGAGACTGGGGCTGCAGTTTGCTGCTGCTGTTATTGTTCAGCCGCTGAGTCATGTCCAACTCTCTGTAACCCCATGGACTTCAGTTAGAGCAGGAAAACTCAAAGAGCTTCTTGGCTGGAAGCATCATTAACTGATCAGGTACCAAGGCTGGCTGTGGAGTCCCTGTCTTATAGCAGAGACTGGGGTCTTTGCAAAGGTAAGTGGCAGCAGAGGGCAGGACCCAGCAGTCAGCCCTGGGACCTCCGACACACATGGATCACCAGGCAAATGTTTCAGACTGTTAGAAAACAGAATATGCGTCCACCGTCCACTGCCATCTACTTGCCATCCTGCCTTGGTACAGGGGAATGGATGAGATGATTTGGGAAGCCAGGCCTAGAACTGCACATTAGAAGTAATAATAGCCAACACATACACAGCACTAACTCTGTGCCAGGGAGGGTTCTTAGTGCTTTCTTTACACAGAGTACCTCATTGTAGCCTCAGAACAAGCTTAAAAGCATACATATAACTATCACCTCCATTTTACACATGAAAAAACCAAGGCACAGGGAGGTTAAGCAACTTGACATTTCAGGACTGTGCTCTTAACCACTTCACCACACTGCCTTTCATTAGAATAGACTCAGGTTGCAAATATGGCCAGCTTAGTACTTAGCTTTTTTTTTTTTATTAGTTGCCAACATTTTAAAATTGAGAGCTCAAGTAAAATCTGGACTTTTGACTTTGTTTGAAAATTTAGTGGCTCTGGCAACCCTGGGCCCCTCGCCTGGTGTGTGACAGTTGGAACTGCATGTACAAACTGGCAGCTGGGTTTTCACCAGTCTCTGCTTCTCTGTACTGTCTTCACCACCAGCTCCCTGGCCCTGTGGGCATTCAGTCCTTAAGCCCTGACTCAGCACCTTTGATAACATGGGGTGCCTCCCTGTGAGTTGGAAAGGGACGCGCATGCTCCCATTGCTCAGTGGACACATGGTACCCAGAGAACAGAAGCACTGTCAAAGCACTCACACCCTACCCCAAAGTATAGCTGAGTTTCTTTTCATCTGAGACCACTTCCACCTTAGTGCCAAGACTCCTCACAGCTGTCGTCTCCAGACCTCCAGAACCAAGACTCTGAAAGGGGACTCCAGCCTTTCAGAAGCTTTCAGATTGACGCGTTATCCCTGCCCTTGAAACTGGGACAGAAGCGAACATGTCCCTGTGGTCATTAAGAAGCCAATTCCCTGCAGAGTAGTTCAGGGAAGCAAGGAGCAGAGTGAGGCTGCACATCCCGTGAATTGGAGAGGAAGGAATATGTCAAACCTGAGAGTCGAGGTGCCCAGCAACGGAAGCCTGACCTACTTTTAGCAGTCAAGTTCTGCCTCACCCTTGGGCTCTTATCAGACTCCTGGAACTTCCCAGGTGACTTCTGTTCCCTTAACTCCAGCAGCTGCTTCTCTCGAGTCTAGAGCAAGAAAAATGACCCAGATCGCCACTCCCTCTCCATTTCACACCTGGTTTCTCTGACATTGTCCCCTCTGGCATCTCTTGTCACTGTCTCCAAGACAGCTGACTTTCAGAAAATGAGTGCTGACAGCGGGGAGGGCCCCAGCACTCAGGCAAGGTTTGCACACTGAGAAGCAGGTTGCTCTGGCTTTTCCTCTTGGCTCTGGGAGACTAGGAACCACTCACTTCATCCATTTGAACCTCAGTTTCTCTGTCTGTGAAATGGGGGCAGTGGCGGAGTTGTTCTGCAGGAGCCCCTGGAGGCAGAAGTGGGACTGGGGAATTGCTCATAGTGGAAGGGCTGATGGGGAAGTGAACACTCATGGACCTACCAGGTGAGGCTCACCCTGTCCTGTGCACAGCACGTGTGTGCACACACAGTCGTGAGGCTGCTTCATGGGCAGGAAGGGGCTGCTGGGGTGGCGGGGGGCACTCCACCCTCCCCAGGGGGCCACCACTGGAGGAAGTGAGGAAGGCAGCAGCTTGGTGCCGAGGCCACACATGAGCTCTGTGGTGTGCAGGCGAAGGGGCTTGTTCTTAGTTTCTTAGTTCCATGTGGGTCTGGCTCAGACCAAACTGTGTGTTCTAATTTTGTTCCTGGCTTTGTTGCTTAAAAAAAAAAACGGGGGGTAATTTGAATAGAAAGTCACCATGGCCTTTGAGTGGGGGCTTGGCTATGGCTGAGCTTCCTGGCTTCAGTTGTGATGTATGTCCTCCTGGAGGGCAGGGAGAAGGCCTGCACGTTCGTGTCTCCAGGACCTAGGCAGGGACCCGTCCGGACTGGATGCCCAATAAATACTAATGGAGAGAAGGCTGAGGAAGCCAAGAACCCCTCCTGTCAGAAGAGGGGGCACCCCTAAGACATCTCCCCTTTGCTGTCTCCAAGCTGCTGAGTATTCTCACCTGGACTGCTAGTGCCCAGGCATCCCTCAGAGCAATGCCCCCGCCCTCCATGGGCACCTCTGGGCAAACAGCAGGGGACTGACTGCCACCCACCACCCTGTGCATCCAGTCTCCTTCCCCAGCTGTGCTCACAGTGCCAGCTGCATTTCCCTTGTCAGATGTGTGAACTGAGGCCAGTTTTATGTCACCCCTCTGGGCCTCTGTTTCCATGAGTGTGACATGAAGTTGGTGACACATACTTCACAGGGTTCTTGTAAGAAGCCACTGAGATGCCAATACTTAGAAGGACTTAGCATGGTGCCTGAGACATAGTAGGAGCTTTAGGAAAGGTCGTTCTGTTCCTCTGCCTCAGCCTCTCCCTCCGCCCTCTCCACACACATAGAACAAGGTTGAGTCCAAGCCAGGAGGACCCACATGCACACACCACCCTCCTTCCCATATGGCAGAGGGCTGGTGGGCAGGAGTGGTCCTCACTGAAAACAAGCTCGGCAACCGGTGGGCCCCAGTATCTGTCGTGGGGGCATTTTGCCCAAGGTCGCTGCCAGGGCACAGCCTCACCCAAGAGTCAGGGGTAGGACTCAGAAGCCAGCTTGCTCAAGCTTCAGGCCTTAGAAGGCATGGGCTTCTGGGGGCTTCAGCCCAATGGCTGGGGTGAAGGAGGAAGCAAAGGAGAGGGGCAGCAGCAAAGAGGAGGAATGAGGGTTCCAGGGCTTGGGGTGATGAGGTCAGAGTTCAGAATGAGGTCTGGGTCCAGGGTGAGGACAGAGAAGAACAGAGAGTCCAGACGAGCCAAGAGGTGGTTCCTTACTTTCACTCTCGTTGGAGGAGGGTGGGTACGCGATGCACTTGGACAGTGTTTCTTCGCCTGTGGGAGCAGAGAGAAGGGTCATTAGGTGGGCATCAGATCTGGAGGCCAGGAAGGCTTGTCCAGGCTGGTACGCCCTGCTCCTGTCACAGACACCTTTGCTAGTGTCCCCTTGGCAATGCTGGTCCAGCTGCGCGCGCGCACACACACACACTCACAGAGAGGCACATTTTCACTGCACAGCCAGGCATGCCCTGCCCATCGCCATGACACCCCGACGGGTGTGTGGATACCTGCCCACACCCACACCTCTATCTAGTCTGCTGCCCCTTGTTTTCTCACCCCCACACACACACTCACTCCTCACTTACACCGCAGGTCATATATCACAGTGCTGGAACTGTTGTGAGCAGAAACACTCCCAGCCCAAGTTCATATGCTTAGTCACTCATTCATGTCCTACTCTTTGCGACCCCATGGACGGTAGCCCGGGCGCTAGGCTCCTCTGTCCATAGGCTCCCCCAGGCAAGAATACTGGAGTGGGTTTCCATTTCCTTCTCCACTAGTTCCTATACTCTCTCCCACCAAACCCCCACTGTCATAAACAGAGCCCCGTACGCCCTTCGTCTCCATCACACCCAGTGACCCAGAAAGAGGTGTTCGCAGCTCCACACCCCATACCACCCCTGGAGTACCAGTGCCACCCACACAGAATCAGACACTGCCAGCACAGTGTCACACCACCAGACACACAGCGCCACACCCCAACCAGTCACTCCGTCCTCTGCTCATCCTCCCAGACAAGCTCAGACACCATCCCCACAGCGCAGCTGCCCCCGGCCGCCCCACAGAGGAGGGGCTCACCTCTCTGCACCTGCAGCTCCATGGCCCCAAAGAGCCGCTGCTCCGAGTGGTGGTGCCGGACCTCCACCACCAGGCAGCAGTAGAGGCCTCCGTCCAGCAGGGTCAGGTTGCGCACGGTGATGGTGAAGTTACCGTGGTGGTCAGAGGCCGACTCCAGCCCGTAGCGCTGGGCCAGGTCCTGGCTGGCGTTGGCCTGGTGGCCGCTGTGGTGCAGGTGGAGGTCCTGGAACGTGAGGTTGCGGATGGGCCGGCGCTCCGAGCAGACCTGCACCTCCCGCCGTGAGCTGCGGTACCAGGTCTTGTAGAAGGTCACATCGTGCCCTTTGGCCAGGGGTCCCAAGAGCCTGCAGGTGAGGGTGACGTTCTGCCCCTCGGGACACACGTACAGGGAATAGGGCGTGGCAATCTTGAACGCTGTCACCAGGTCTGCTCAGAGAGACAAGAGCCCGTCACCCACCTGAGCTGGCAACACTCCCAGCGCCCACCCAAGTAGGAAGAACCTCGGCCTGGGGCTTCAAAGATATGGGTTTCCCCGGCCACAAGCTCAGGGCCAGTCAGCTGACCTCCCCAAGCCTCAGCTTCTTCTTTTGTTCGTGAACCTGGCTCCATCTAGGCTGTGTGGGAGGAGCCACAGGAGCCTCCCCAGGTAAAGCTGGAGGACACATAGGCGAGACACCAGGCAGGCAGCAGGGTGGGCCCAGCCCGCGGTGTCCCTCTCCCAGGTGGTACGTGTGTGCTGACCCCAGCTCCCGTCGCCCCACTGCAGGCATCATGGCTCTGCCCAGGCCTGGCCCCTCGCACGTGCAGTCCCCGTGCTCAGCACATCAGGTGGGAGAAGCAGAAGGCAGTTTGGGAACAGCAGCCCCTTGCCCTGGACCACCCCTCTGGGGGCCATCAGCATCTATTCCCACTCTTGGGGCCAGCATGCCCCACACCCCCCTCATCAGTGAGCACTACGAAGCATCTGCTCCTGTGAGGCCTGAGCCAGGTGCTCTGTCTCACCTGGATGCTGAAGACGGAGCCTCCCTTGGGAGCTTATGGCCTAGCTGGGTAGACAAGTCCTACATCCTGACAAAGTAACCCCTCAGGACAAAGGGCAAAGCAGCGCCAGCCTTTAGGGCACTTGAAGGAAAGAGGACGTGACGTTCCTGGGGATAGTCAGGAGACTTCTTAAAGGAAGGAGAGTCTTTGGGGTTGATAGACAGACAGAAGCCCAGCACAGGGAAGAGGGTAAAGCGGGAGTACCCAAGGTGTCTCAGGGACAAGGATGGGTGTGCAGAAAAGGTCATCCCACCCAGGCACCTGCCTGCCGCCCGGTCTTCTTAGACACGTTTTCTCGTTCATTTTGTTTCAGTAAGCAAATGAAGCCATCCCCTGGTCCTCTTTACCCTACCCCATCTCCCAGCATGTAACCATGTTGATCCCCAAAAGCACTGGCCCTTTAACAGAAAATTCTGTCTAGCTGTGAGCCTCAGTTTCCTCCTGTGTGCAGTGAGGAAAATATTAGCTATAGTGGGGTTGTGAGAGGACAGAATGAGGGAAAGAGGAGACCACAGTATGTGAGCTCTCATGCCCTCTGCAGACATCGGAGGGTAGCTATAGTTACTAGACATTAGTGATGTTTCATTTTATTTGGCATCTCGGGGGTTGTTGTGGCCCACAGGGAAGGAGGGTTTGGAAGTATGTACAGGATCCAAATGGATATGCCCCTTCCATTGCCATTGCCTGAACCCAAGATAATAACACCACTTCTTTTCAGGAGCCCCCTTCTCTGTTTTACAGCCTATCTCCCTACCCCTACCCCTACCCAGAGGAGCTGAAAGCCTGGCCCAGTCAGGAGAGAGGCAGCCACTGTAGCTTTGGAATTGGCTCAGCCTGCAAAGGAGTCTGATAGCTGGGAGTTACATAGACTCTGAGCCTCAGATGCCTTGCTGTAAAACACAGAAGTGGAACAGCTCCCTGCCAGAGTTGAGGCAAAACTACAGATAATTTATGTGAAATGCTCTGAAAGTTGGAGCTTGGTACCTGGGAGCTAGATAGGTGTCTAAGTCATTTCTGCAATTCAAAAGACATTTCTTAAGATCGAAAATAGAACAGAGAATCCTGCTTTGAATTCTTTCTCACTAAAGTGTGAATGACTGATAACAGCTGTGGCCCAATCTTGACATGCTCGCATATTTAAAGCACAGTGTGAGGAGGCAGTAAAGACATCTTCCCCAAAGAATATGTCTGCAAGGGTGGAGTTTTAAGCCCCAGAGAGTAAAAACGACAGATATGCACCAGAGCCTCCCACTCCCGGCAGCCAGCCGCCTGTGAGAGGGAGCCACATCCAGGAATCCCAGATTTTTGGAAAGTCATTGCCAAGGTGAGCAGAGACTTCAGAACTTCTTTAGTCAAGATGCTCATCTCCTTTTCAGGCAGAAATATAGATGTCAAGAAAGGGAAAGTGGTTTGCCTGAAGTTCTGGAGGGTATAAACTCAGAACCTGAAGCATGGGGGCTTCAGGTAAAGAAGGATCTAGTTAGGACTAGAAGAATAATAAATAGGATGGGCATGGCTAACAACCCAGTAAGGCAGGTGTTATTTTTATTCCTGTCTCACCAATGAGGAAACTGAGGCACAGAGATGTTAAGTAACTCACTGAAGTTCACAGAGAAAATACTAGAGTCAGAATTAAACTCAAGCACTTAGACACTATACTAAAAGAAAAAATTTCAGACTTTGGTAGCCCACAGGCCATATTCAGCCTTCAAATATATTTTATTTAAACCTCAAAGTATTTTACATTTTTTTGAGATTGTCAAAATTTAAAGACCAAGAATTTGATACGAAAATTCTGACTTCTAGCTTCTCTTTGAAAATCAGAACATTAACACTAAACCGAGCTTTCCAGATGGTACTAGTAGTAAAGAATCTGTCTGCTAATGCAGGAGACACAAGAGATCTGGGTTTGATCCCTGGGTCAGGAAGATCCCCTGGAGTAGGACATGACAACCCACTGCAGTACTCTTGCCTGGAAAATTCCACAAACAGAGGAGCATGGTGGGCTACAGTCCATGGGTGTTGCAAAGAACTGGGCACAGCTGAGCGCAAGCACACACAGCTTTCCAATGAGGCATTTGTCAACTCGAACTGAGCAGCAGCCTCCTCTTCCCATGGGGCACTGGTGTTCTAGCTGGCCGCAGTCCCCACTTCTCCCTAATGTTTCCTCCTAGTCTGCTTCACTCTCTTGCCATCAGTGTCCCATGGACATTTGAGTTTCTGGTCCATGAGTGGGCTCCTTGGTTTCTAACCAGTGAGGCATTCCACTCCCCAAGCCTGCTGTCCTACAGATATAACAGTCAGGCTCAGAAAGTGATCCACCCAAGGCCCCCAGAGGAAACTGAGCTACTGAATTATGGCTGTGCCAATAAATGAAAGTGGGAAGTAGTCACAGAAAGGGCCCTCTGAGGAAGAATTAAAAACCCACCACCCAAAGAGTGGACCCTGGATTAGCTCTGCCCTGTACTCCCCAGCCAGCCATGTGGCAGCTCCCACCAGCACTTCTCCCGACTGACACCCCATTTTCCCTTTCCCCAACATTATCTTTAGCCCCAGAACTACCCCCAAGGGTGTGAGCCGAATCCAGATCCAGCAGTATTTGCAGAAGCATACACACCTTGGGGGCTAGGGGGAGGCTGGCTCAGTGGAGGCCAGGGCTGCAGGTCTGGGGTGAGTGGAGGCAGAAGCAAGAAGTTTAGCACAGAGCCAAGCGGGGTGGGGAGTGAAGCGGACAGAGGTGTGGATGGGGTGGATATGTAGGCAAGATGAGGCTAGCTTGTGGGCAGGATAGGTGTCCGTGAGCACAGGGTGATGGGGCAGGGTGGGAGCAAGCAGCAGGGCCTCCAATGGGGCACCAGCCCAGGGCCTCCCCAGTCCAAGCAATGGTGTTAGGGACAGCCAAATTCCCCAGGAAAGCAATGGGGAGGGGCTTTTCAGCCCAAAAGGCAGTTTCTTTGCAGACTCACAGTGGGACACAGAACTGGTGGGGTTCAGAGACAGAGCTGGGGAGGGTCATTGCTCAATCCCTAACACCAAACACCCCAAGCACCCCAGAAGGACCTCTTCCCCTTTTAGAAAAAGGAGAAGCTACACTGGGCTTTAGGTTTGGGTGTGGGGGAGAGTATTCAGTTCCAGCAAAAGGACTGGATGGGGTGGGCCAGAGGTCCACAGGACTTGTCCTAGGGGAGAGAAAACATCTTGTTTGTTGTGTCTGAGACTCCAGCCAGGACAAGGCCCAGGGGCAGCCTGTCCTTAGGTGGACTCTCAAGGGCACGGTGTTAGGGAAAACTACACACGTGCCCCATGCCTTCCATGACTGCACATACACACGTGTGTTATCAGGGGCTATAAATAGCCCAGCTGGAATTATAATTATTTGGCCAGAGGATGTTGCTTATTGTAAGGAGCAGATCCTTTTGGACACCTGGGGCATTGTCAGAGACTGGGGAGGAAGGCCCCTGGCTCCAGGGTGACCGAGAGCGTGTGGAACAGGAAAAGGCCCCAGGCCCTAGGCTGAGCCTGTGCCTGTGTGGGAATCCTCCATCACCATGCTGTTTTTAGGGCCCAGCCCCCACCTGCTGCTGGGTGAGTCTGCAGAAGCACCTGCAGGAAGAATGCTGTGACCCTGGGGGTAATTCTAGGTCTAGGATTAAAACATTAGCCTGGGTGGGCAGATCCCTGAGCCCCAGTCCCCTCTTAGCCATGCCCATGTGCCTTGGGCAGGTCCCATCCTTCTCTGGGCCTCCCTTTCTTTATCCTATCTTGAGAGACTCCCCACATTCCTAGCCCCCTTCCAACTCTGAAACCCTGTGACAGGTGAGAAAGGTTGTCTTTCTTCAGGGCAGAGGAAGGTGGCAAGAATGGACAACAATACAAAGATGATCACAGGCATTTATGAGCACTTCTTACATGTGAAGACTTGTTGAGCACTTCATACTCATTTAATTCTCATAACCTCTGATGTAGGTCTTATTATCCCCATTTTAAAGAGGAAGAAACAGAACTGGGAGGTCAAGTGATTTGCCCAAGGCCACACAGCCCTACAGGGCTAAACAGAGGCCCACACCTTGGACAAGCCAACACTGCAGACAGGAAGAGCCCTCCACCCCTCCAGCGGGCGGGGCTGACACCTCACCCCCCAGCTACAGAGACTGAACTGACCTCCAGTTGACTTCTGTGCTCTCCACGCAATCATCCTTGCTCTGCCCCAGACCAAAGCAAAAACATCATTCTTTCATTCCACAAATATTTACTAAGGTCCAAACTTGAGCCAGGCCCAATCCTAAGAGGCCGTGGGAGTGCAGAATTCCTTAAGGGACTTCCACTCAGAATTCAGTCCTGCTTCTGCCACCTTCTACCAATGGGACCTTCAGCCACAGAGGGGCTGAGCCTCTTGTAAAAGCTTCTATTCTAGTCTAAGGGAAAGTTCTTGTTTGGCTTCATCTCAAGATGCTAGTTTGTGTGACCTCTTTCCCCCTCAAGCAGGCACCTCATGAAACCCTATGGGTGTGCATGGGATGGGTGTGGGGGGGCATGTAAACAGGCCTGTGTATTTTCCCTGACCAGACATGAACTTAACCCACAGTCACCAAGGCAACACCCCAGCCTTTGGAGGTGGGTCCCTGGTTCCATTAGTCAGGCTGAGAAGGCTCCACCCAAACAGCTGGACTCTGTCTAGCTGATAGGGGCTGTAAGTAAACAGTTACTCATGGCCTGCTATTGCTGGCCCTGTGCTAGATGCAAAAAGCAAGGTCCTCGCCCTCAGAGCAGACCCCAAACGGACATGAGTGTGGCCCCAGCTCCCTGCCAGGGCAGTCTGTGGAGGGTGTAAGGAAAGGCCAGGCTCTGTCTTTATCAGGATGCAGAGTGCAGAGGGCAACATAGGCACAGACCAGACAGGACTGGTCCTTATTCCAGCGCTAAGCTCCAGTAAGTAGCTCCAGGGCAAGGGGCTGAGGGCCCAAAGCTGGCAGGTCCGCCCGTGGGCCTCCGTAGCTAGTGAGGACAAAGGGCATCTCAGATGTGTTTATTGATACCTTCTCCTGCAGGAAATGTCCATTCACATCAGACCAAGGAGGCTAGGAAGGGGAAGCCAAGCTCTATGGGAGGAAGAGGCACTTCCAGCACCTTGGGAAAGCATCGCTGCCTCTGGGGCTGGAGGCTGCTGGCCAGCACACCTCCCCGGGGAGAGCCCGGGGGCTGGCCAGAGCTGCACCAGTGACCACTCCTCTGGAGGGCTCCTTCCTCAGCTCTCCCAGGCCTTCCCTGAGGACGGCTCTATGTAGCCCAGATTGCCAGCTCCAGCCAACTACCCTCAAGATCCTGTGCTTTGAAGACTTCCTAAGGTTCAGGCTCAAATCTCTGTGTGCCCTCCCCTCAGTGCAGGAGGCTTGGTGGTAATGGCAGTAGCAGGCGCTTACTCTGTGCCAGGCATCATTCTAATCACTTTTGCATTGATTCACTTATTGGATGCCCCCTCCCTGTGAGGTAGGACTGTGACCATCTCTACTTTACAGACAAGGAAACTGAAGCACAGAGAGGCTAAGCAACTTGTACAGAGTTTCACAAATAGTACTTGGTGATGCCAGGATTTGAGCCCAGGTCTTCTGGCTCCTGAGGTCTGCAGTGTAGAAGTATACAAGGATTAACCAGGGTCCCCACCTCCTTCCTACAGATGTGTGACCTGGCCAATGGGGCTGCCCGCGCCCTCTCCCACTCTCCCCCATGGTTGTTGGGACAGCCAGCTGGTCCCAGAATGAGGAGAGGACCCAGTTAGAGCCACTATGCTTATTTGGAGAAGGCATTGGGAGCTGGGAGAATTGGGGTCTGGAAGAAGCCCAGATAGGCCTGTCCTGGCCTCTTAGGATGGGAAACTGCCCTCCCTTCTTCCAGGAGAGCTAAACTGCCTCCTGCCACCAGCTGCCACTCTTCACAGTGGTGAGTTTTCTTTTGCAGTGGAGAGGAGCTGACAGCATCTATAGCATAAGTACTTTTACTTTCAGTTTGATGGCATTAAATAACATTGAATCACATAGAGAGAAGGCTATTCCCTTTTCAATTCTCTTTCAGTCTCGATTACATCAAAGAGAAAGTCCTAGTTTGATGTCAGTGTATCTTCAAAACATCTCTATTATATGCTAAGCTCGTCATTTTCTTTTTTTTTTCTCGCAAGGTACTGCAGGCTTGGAGCCTTCTCCAGGCTATAGTTTCCGATCAGAATTTACCATATTTGGTTTTCCTATTATGTACTTTTATGATTTTGTTCTATTTGTGGCAAGTGACACTGGCTTTCCATTTATGGCAAGTGATATAAAGTTTCCTTTTAAAATCTATTTACCTAAGTAAAAGACATGAGTAGATTTTTAAATGTACATATGGTAATAGGCAGACACTGTAGAAATCCCCAAGGTGGTGAAGAAATGGACTGAAGGTCAGGAAACACCATCGTGGAATTACCCTTCAGAAGCATGTCTTCAGCCTTGCTGAGACCCTGTTAGCCAGCCTGCTTGAACAGCAGAGGCAGGACTTGACCCCATGGTCCCCATGAGAAGTAGATCCTATATAGAAAGGTTAAGGGACTAGGCTGGCTTGCCAAGGAGCAGAGCAGCTTCATAACTGAATTACTGATGTGCACAAAGGTGGCCATTGTTTTTCTCTCTGGGGGTGGTCAGCCAAAGTAAAATAGGCTGAATATTAAGCTCAGTTACAAGAAAGACCCTAAGAAGACAAGCAACCCCTGGCTTGCCTTGAAATTGCAGAGTCCCCATCTCCAGGGAACTTTAAGAGGAGACTCTACAGGCACCTGCATGGGCATTTCAGACTCAGAGTGCACAGAGGTGGCTCAGCACCTCAGACCTCCAGGATTCTAGAGAGTCCTGTCCCAGTGAAGCCAGTCAGTGCCTTCCCATGCTCTGGGCACTCTGCTGGACCCTGTAGGCAGCAAGGAGCTAAGACAGTAAGCCAGTGGCAAGTGGCCTTCAAAAACCAAGAGACAGAATCATACCACACAGCCAGAAGCAGGTGCCAGGCACTGTACTGTGTGTGCACCCTTCACCACAGCCTCTGAGGGAGGCACTGTCATCGTGCCTCTTGGAGAGATGATAGAACCTGCTCAGGCATGCTGAGTAACTTGAGCAAAATCACAGAGCAGGACAGGGCCATCCTGAGAGGTGAATGGAGGGCTCACTGCCTCCCCAAGCTGAACTGTTAAGTGACGGGTTGTACAAGAAACCCTGGAAGGCAGGGCACATGACTCCAAGTCCCTAGCTTCGCCATTCTCACATAGGGTGGCATCAGGAAGGCCTTGCATGTGCCAGCGCTGCTGCTGCCAAGGGGTCCCCAGGGTCCGTCAGAAACTGTCCCGGCGCTCCCTGGTCCCCCTCTCCCCTGGTGAGGCCAGACTGCTCCTGGCTGAACAGCTGGCTTAAAACCTAGAGCCTCAAACTCAGTCTTTGGGACTTGGTCAGTGCTGGTTGAGGGGTCACTGTCAGTATCCCCGATGGGCGCTGAGGACCCCTTCCTTCCTCTCTTCTTTCCCTCAGTCTGCTTGGCCCTGAGACCCTCTATGTGTGTTGCATATAGGGAGGTGACCTCTCAGCAGTGTACCTCCCACCGGGGCCACCCTGTCCCCGGAGGTCAGACCCAAGCAAGGAACCTTTGCCCCTTTTGGGAGAAAGAGAGCAACCAGCCCAGCTAGGGGGTCACCAGTGTATCTGGGGACCCCTGCCATTGGGTAGAGTCTCCCTCCATTGGGTAGAGGCTTCTCTCCACCCCAGGGCTTCTGGGCAGAGGATTGTGGATTTCCTAAGACTAGTCCTTGCTACATCAGAGGCTTGCACCACTGGGTTACTCAACAAGGGCCTGCAACACTGATTACCATACAGGTGAGGATGGGCTCCTCCCTCCCCAGTGCACCTCCATGAACTAGTCCCAGAGTTGGAGACTCCTGGGTCAGCCTATGAGGTCATGGAAAGGTCAATAACTTCCAAAGGCCCTAGGGATGCCAAAGGGAGAGAAGAGGCTCTGCCATCCTTGGGGTCTGCTGGGTCCTGGCCTCCTAGGTACCTCCCTCCACCCATCTCACCCTGAGTCAGGTCCAGGAAAGGGATATCTGCAACTTTTCCTGGGCTCCTAAGCATCAGACTCACCACTATTCCCCATGGTGCTGGCCCAGCCCCAAGAGCTAGAGAACAGGTCTGCACCAGCCACCCCATCTCACCTTCCCAAAGCATCAATCCTGCCCAGGACAACGCAGCACCTCAACGGGCTGGTGAGCAGGTCTTTTCAGTTCACAGACCCTCTGGACCATGCCTGCAATTAGGCCTGCCCATCTCTTAGCCCCCTTGTTGCACACTCTGCTAGGTAGCAGCATGAATACTCGTTAGCACACCCGTATTACAGTTAGGAATACTGAGTCCCAGACTAGTTCAAAACCAAGAGAATTCTCATGACTCCTTTCAGTGGAAAACTGCTTCAAACCCTAATTATCCCCCTGAGCTGGGCCCAGGAAGAGATGGAGTACCAAGCTGTTTAAGGAGCAAAGCCCTCTCTGGGAAGCCTCCTGGCTGTGCAGACAACACGAAGCGAGGGGCTCCGAACCTCTGTGCTGCTGGCTGCTCTGCAAGCCGGTGCCCTAGGCCCTAGTTCTCTGGAACTCAGTTTCCAAAACTGGGCTGCTGAGCAGAGAGCAGCCCAGCCAGAGGAGGACACAGGGTAGGCTAAGAGAGCTGAAGGGCCTCTCAGGGTCCCTCGGAGAGGCTAGAGCAGGGCAGGGCTCTGTGGCCAGAGGGCCGCGGGCCTTCCTGCTTGCCACCATCCCCTGCTCCTCTGGGAAAGCATGTCTGCCCCCGCCATGGCCTTGATGCCAAAACTGCTCCCCCAGCCACTCTGACTCTTCCTGGGGAGCACCCAGTTCAGGGCTTAGGCAGCAACGTCTGCGGGGTGGGGGCTCCCTCCTCCTCATAGGAGGCCAGGCCAGCCTTCCAGCGCTGAGACAGCATGCTGCCTGCAGGCTCCTCCGTTTCTGAGGTGTTTTCCAGGTTCTCTCAGGCTCCTCCTCTTGCTCTTACCCTGTCGTCTGCTCCCTCGTCTTCTTCCGACTCGCCCACTGGGTCCCCTGCCAAGCTCCCCACCTCCCTCCTGCCTCCCTCTGACTCCCTGCATGACTCACACTTTCCCTCCACCTTCCCAGGGAAAAAGTTTAAAAGTTGAGTTCCATAGGCTGCCTGCTGGTCCCCTCCTCCCTCGCCATCCAACTGCTTCAGTTCTAGACAGACAAGGACTGTCAGCCAGACTATGGGTGCCAGGACCTCCTTTGCCCCCCAACTCAAGGAGCCCCTGTGTCCTAACCAGGATACCACTTAGAGCTGTGAGAGTCTGGACTTTCGAGAGGAAAGTGACACCTCCCAGTGTATGGCTTCTGTGTTTGAGCTGAGGAAACTGAGGCCCGAAAGATGCTATAAGTTTTCCAAGGACTTAGAAGGGGCTCATAATTGAACTGGGAAATGCCCCCATGTTCTCCCCAGTGCATGCCCTACATCAGTCACCCCAGGGGCAGCTTTGTTAGGATGCCAGGAATCAGCTGACCACTCAGACCCTCAGAGGGGTGTGCATGTCCAGCAGCAGATCAGTGGCCACACTGACCAGTGCCCACCAAGGCTCAACCGAGAGTGTCACCAGGGTATAGCACAGTGGCTATGAGTATACAACTCCCTACCGTGTGAGATCCTGGAGCCCTGAGGCGGGGCAGGGAGATGCCGCAGGTGTCAAATGCCAGGGGCATCCACTAGAACACACTGGGTTGTCTCCACCGGGTCCACCTCCAGTTCGGCAGAAGGTGCTCGTGCCCTGGGCTGTCTGGGCTGGGAAGGCTTGGACAGGCAGCTGCTTAGGCAGCTGTCAGCAAACAGATGTGCCCACCACCCAGCTAAGGCACTTGGCAGAGAGCTGCTGCCCGCTGCCAAGTAGTCCTAGCAGCCTCTCTGCCGTGGGGGGTGGAGTGGGTCACAGGGGCTGAAGGGGCCTCCCGGGGCACCCCGATCTGACCTGTGACCCCCACCCTGCCCGCGGTGTTCTCCCGGTGCTCCTCCCCCGCACCCAGGCTCGCGGACCTTACCTCGGGAGGCAGCCAGGAAGAAGGCGAGTAGCACAGGCCTCCAGCGCCGGCTGCCAGCCTCCGGGACTGGGGGAAAACCCATGTCGCCGTCGGGCAGAGCTGCGTCTGGCGCAGCCGGGCCGGAGCGGAGCCCAAGGGCACGCAAAGGGTTCTCCTGGTTCGCAGCGAGCGGACGGGACGCGGCCGGCGGGGAAACCTCCAGGCGAGTGAGTGTCGAGCGAGTGAGCGCAGACGGCCGCCCGCTCCAGGGGCCCCACAGCGCCCCCGGGCGGCCATGGAAGGCGCTGCCCCTCCAAGGCTCCACGGGAGGGGCTTCCCACTGTCCCGCACGGCCTGGCCCAGTAGGTGGGGGAGCCAGGCAGTAACCCGGAGTCAGCAGCGCAGCTTGGTGGCTAGTTTCAAGCCTTTTCTTCTCTCGCCGATTCCTGTTTGCAGAGGATTAGTATAGGTGCAAAGCCTGAGAAGTACATCTACGTCTAATTTAGCAGCAGCATCACAGATTGTATCAGCCCTCACCCACCAGCAGGGGCTTGTACCCGTCATCCTCCAACCCAGCCCAGGCCCTGATAGTAGTAGGAACTCCCAGTAGTGGAATGGATGGATGGAATCTAACTTTTGTAAAGAGCTGGGTGAGTTGGAGCAGGCTCGACTGAGATTCCAGAGCCTTCAACACTCTTGTGCACACGTACACACGCACACAGGTGCAGGCTTGGCACATCCCTACACTGGGACACGTTGGGGGGAGGGCGGTATGTGCACACGCGTGCACAACATTGGGTAGTGTGTCCCACAGAAAATCACCAGCACTCCTCTGGCCCAGACCCCAGCATCACCTCCCACCTTACAGCCTCTCTTACTCCCTGTGCCCCAGATGTCTGCAGGATGCTCTCAAACATGCCCACCTCTAGCCCTCTGCTCTTGCACCACACCCAGTACTGGCACTCCTGGCAATGTCTCTCCTTTCTTCCAAGTTCTTCTAATTGCTCAGGGCTCAACTCAGGCCCTTTCCCCTTACAAAGTACCCTGAATGTCCCCTGAAGGTCTCCGTCCAGTCTACACCCGCTTTGTCTGTCATACGAGCCTGGGGTTACCAAACAGCTGGTCTTCCCCCCAGGCTCATTTGCCCTCCTGGGCTAGACTATAAGCTTTTGGGAACCAGGGTCTGTCTCTGATGTTTCCAAGTCCCTGGCACAAAACTGAGCATAGGGGAGATGTTTGATACACACTCACACTTCTCTTGGATAAGTTGATGTATAAGTGAATAGTGATTTCCCAAATAGAAGTGGAGGTGACGATGGTAAGGGCCAGAGATTAGGGGAAAGGGAGAGCACAGCACTGTACCCTGTTTACCCCAGCCTGGGTGAAGCTTCCAAAGGCTTTGCCAACCCGCTAAGAGTCTTGAGTCCACAAGCAACACCCGGGCTGAAAGACAAAGTACAGCCAGAGTCCGTGTGGTCAGGAGTCAGGGTGCTGAGACTCAAGGAAAGCCAGGAACTCTGAGTGTCCCATGGGCAGACTGGTCCAAGTCAAAGATTCTCTGAATGCTTCCAGCCCTCACTCCCAAGGTAGGGAAAGCTACAACAGAGGAAGGGTGGGCATCTGCTATTACTTTGTGAACTGGCATAGGCCTAGTCACCCTGAAGCCAGGGAATCTCCCTGGGATGGGAATCCCAGTGATTTCCAGGACATAATCCAAGTTCTTGGTCACAATCCTGATCTTGTGACCCCGCTTTAGGGGACAGCTCGGGGCCCTTCTTCCTGGCAGAGTGTGAGTTCTTCCACCCAGGGAAGTTACAAAGCCAAATGAAACCAGGTAGGTACCAGGCACTCTTCCCATCCTGGCCATCGTCCAGTGGAAATGAGGTGCATCACTGGAGGGTGAGACCCTGGAGCACCTGCTCTCCCTCCCCTCATCCCTCCCTGGCTTGGCCTGGCCCAGACCACCCCTGAAACCAGATTCCCTCTGCCCCAGGGCCTAGAAGGTGGGTATGAAGAGGCTGGGATTGAGGGAGGGGAGCAACTGCTCTGCCAACCCCTTACCCAGAGAGCGAGAACACCTGAGCTGGGCCCGGTACCCCTGCCCTCCACTTACTTCCTCCCCACCACACTACCCCCCCAACCCCAGTGAGCCTCCTAGGTTTGCATCAGGGTGAGACACACAGGCATTGCCCAAGGAGTGGGCATGGTCCAGAAACCTCAAGCACTGTTTCTCCAGTATCAGGGCAGAAGAACTCGGCTGAGAGGGCCTTTGGAGCACCAACTTCCTTCTCATACTAGAGGCCAGGGAAAGTCAGACCCGCCTCCCCATCCCAAGCTCCGACCTGGTCTTAGAGAAAAGGGGTACCATGGAGCAGCTCTATTAGCGCCCCCCTCACTCTCAGTCCTGCAGTTGTTAGACTCACTTCTGGGAGTCTGAGAAAGGGGAATGTCAGTACCACCGCCCTTTGGTGAGGCTGTAGGGTGGCACTGGCACGTCTTGCTGGCAGAAGGGGCTCAGAAGGATGCAGTGCAGGTGGTAAGCGCTCACAGCTGCATCTGTGTGCAGAGCCACCGATGAACAGTGTCCTTCCTTGACAGTCATTTTTACTCAAAGATTTGGGGTCTCCACCACCATTTTTAATGGAAACTAACAGACAACTTATGGGGGGGGGTGTAAAACTTACATGAGCTTTCAATAGGAGAGATTTCAAAGATATTTCCTTCTTGAGATAAGTGCTTTAGGGGTGTTCCCCAACTCAGTGCAAGTCCCCTCTCCACTCTGGTGGGAAAGTCTGAGAAATGTAAAAACAATGCATTTTCCCTCGCTGTGTGATCATAATTTTTATGAAGAGTCATTGAGACTCTAAGACCCAAAAGAGTATCTCCCTGATGGAGCAGGGGTTCAGACTGATGGTGGCAGATCAGCTCCTCGGAAAGTCTGAACCAGAAGGGATGTTAAAGAACAAGTCGGGCCCTTCACTAACAGAAAAGGTCCAGAAAGGATCTCTGTGATATGTCCAAGGTCACTGAGCCCCATCTCCAGGTTTCCAGCACTACCTGCTTTGGAAACAGTTCTAGCAACCACCTAACATCCCCCCCCACCAACCCCTGCCATGATCCAGAACCAAAGCTGTCCCTGCCTCCCCAGGGGCAGTGGAGTCTTCTTGGGTGCAGGTCTCCTGTCCATCTGTCTGTCCTTCCACAGGTGATTCCAGAACCAAGTCAACCCCCAATAACGGTGCGCATAAGTTGTCTGTATCCAGCTTTTGGCACTACCTGCATTCGGTTCCCTGCCGTTGACAATTGCCTGGTCACATTCTCTATACCCAGATGTTTTGACAGTAGTTATAACCTTATTGTTGTATTTTATATTAGTCACTAATTATAGTTTGTATGAGTCAGGGTACTGGAAGGAAACAGATGGCACACTCAGAAAGGGCTCAACTGAAGAGGGCTTAATGGAGGGACTGTTTACAGCGGGCAGGTAAAGCACGCATAGACTAAAAACTGCAGGAAGCCATTTCCACCAGGAGTGCAGAAGGCAAGAGGGGGATGAGTAAGTAGAGCCCAGTGAGGGCCAGAGCCATGAAAGAGAGGCCACCCAGCAGAACCACTGCCTCTGGCAGAACTGCAGCAAAGAAAAGGAAGTAGGAATGTTCCACCCCATCTCTGTCTTCTGCCTGGACCTCCCATGGGCCAAAATGGCAAGGGAGCCCAGGTAAGGCAGTCCACAGAGGACATCCTCCCAGGTGGAGAAGCAGAAAAGGGAGGAGGGAAGCTGAGGGACAGAGAATACCAGTACATGGATAATTTCTTGCTTCCACTTATCACTTCTGCTTGTGAAGTGCCACATCAACCACTTCTCAATGGTTCTTGGGTGCTGCTTGCTGAGTTTCAATTGGCTAAGTATTACCTGTGGTCTGATTGAACCAAACATCCATCAAAAATGGCCAGTCACTGGAGAGCATGACTTCTTGCACTGAAGTCATTATGCTGTTAAATTTATTTTTCACAACTCTACAAATTCTGCCCATGTAACTGCCCCAAACCCAAGGTCCTTCCTCTCAAAAGTGCTGAAAATAGGTATTTCTTCCATTTACCTGAACAGTGGGTGAAGTTTAAATGCATGGACTGTTTACGTTATATTCTTGCCTTCTGTGATCTAGAAAGAGGTCTAGGCCTGATCTAGAAGGAGGTCTAGGAGGTAAGGTCCTGGCCCAGTCAAGGCTATGGGCTGGAGGCAGTTATTGGGGTTCATCCCATGTGCCAATGTTAATCACCGGATCAGTATTCTGACAAGGATCCTGAGGTTGCATCTGGCCTAGCAGTGCAATGGTCGATTAGTGATGTCTGCCACTGACATGGACATCAGAGTGGCGGTGCAAGTGCCGTCTTGGACCAAAGCAGTTACCTAGCTTGGCTCTCAGTGGAGCCTCTGTGATTTCCTCTATCAGCCTGTGACTTCACTCACTCTCATCCTTCTCTCTTTACCTCACCGTGTTGGATCACATTGAGTAAGTTCAGCCTAGGAACACAGCCAGCTAGCTCTACCTCAAACCCCCTAGCCAGCTGACCGAGGAACCTAATCACGCTCTTCTCCACAGGCCACCACCCACGTGTGTGTGACCATCGTGGATGAGAACGATAACGCGCCCGTGTTCCAGCAGCCCCACTACGAGATCTTACTGGATGAGGGCCCGGACACAATCAACGCCAGCCTCATCACCATTCAGGCCCTGGATCTAGATGAAGGACCCAATGGCACAGTTACCTATGCCATCGTGGCGGGCAACATCATCAACACCTTTCGTATCAACAGACACACGGTCAGCAGCTGGTGGAAGGGGCCAAGAAGAGGGCCAACTGGCTAAAGGGATTGGCGGGAAGTTCAGCGACATCATGGGGGTGGGGCAGAGCAAAGGTGGAGTCCAGGAGGAAAACAGGATGTGCGGGAGGATGAAAGGGCTGGGATATCAGGGGCTCCTTATCACAGCCAGGATGTCAGGGCCTACCTCCTACGGTGGTCAGAGGGTACCCCAGACCCACAACCCACTGACCCACCGTTGTCCTTCTCCGTATCCCACAGGGCATCATCGGTGCTGCCAAGGAGCTGGACTATGAGATCAGCCATGGCCGCTACACCCTGACTGTCACCGCCACGGACCAGTGCCCCCTCCTGACACATCGCCTCACTTCTACCGCCACGGTGGGTGGATGGGTGGGTGGCACACAGCCCCAGCTTGGACAGCTCCATGGGGAAACAGGGTAGGGAAAGAAACAACTCAATCCACAAGCCCTGTCCTGGTCTCTGCAACTCACCCAAACTTGCACTGTGACTTTGAGATTACTGAACCTCTCTGTGTGGCTGCAGCTGTGAGACAGATGATTATGCTTGCCTTCCTCCCCTTCATGGGGAGAGCACAAACTCTGGTCAAGCCAACAGGGGTTCATGTTCCTGGTCTTCTACCTCCGTGTGACTCTGGGCAAGTCACTTAACCTCTCTGAGCTTCACTTTCCTCCTCTGTAAATGGGGGATAATATAAATTATTTCAGAGTATGGGAGGACAAAATGAGACCAGATAAAATGACCATAGTACAGCAATAAATAGAGGTTCATAGCATTATTATTAATAATATTATTCTGCCCATAGAAGGACTCTGACAATAACAATAATTTATCTACATGTGTCGCTTCAACAACCCTCCCACACCCACTAACCAATATGATCCTTACATCAGCTTAGGCAGCAGAACTGTCAGATCCAGTTTACAGATAAATAGGGCTGGCCAGGGTCCGATCCTGACTAAGCTCACCCGTCACCTCAGGTGCTTGTGAACGTGAATGACATCAACGACAACGTGCCCACCTTCCCCAGAGACTACGAGGGGCCATTTGACGTCACCGAGGGCCAGCCAGGACCCAGAGTGTGGACCTTCCTCGCCCACGACCAGGACTCAGGCCCCAATGGGCAGGTGGAGTACAGCATCGTGGATGGAGACCCTCTGGGTAAGTGGGCCTGAGCTTGGTGATGGGGTGGCATGACCCAGTGGGTCTCTCCCTGACCCGACTCAGGAACAGGATGAGAAAGGAAGTCTTTCTAACTACTAATCGTAGTTCACCCCACAAATGAGTGATCTTGCCCTCCTTGGGCCTCAGTTTCCCCATCCATAAGATAATGGAAATAAATTCATCCCAGGAATATGGTGAGAACACCCCGAAATCTGGAAGCAGAGGCTGGTAGCCTTGAAAAGTCACAGACTCCTTTGAGAATCTGATAGAAAACACCCTGGGTCATACCCAGAGTAAAGGCTCCAGGGAAGAGGAAAGAAGGAAAGACAAGCATGCTTGCCCCAGACCTGCAAGACCTCCCAAATGCACACCTGAAGGAGCACCCAGACTTGTCTGCATACCTCATCATCATCCCTTAATAGCCTTCACAGCTGACTTGGCTGATCCCCAAAGTTGAAGAGCAGGTTTGCCTGGCCAGAGCAGTTTCTCAAGATAGTTTTTACTCAATTTTGTGGAGTAGGAATCCCAAACTCAAGGCCTCCTGGGGCAATGCAGGGAGCATACATGGGGGAAAGGACTTGGCTAGAGAAAAGGGAGCCAGGGGGCTGTGGCAGCCAGTGGTGGTCAGATTGAAATGCAGACCCAGGGTGCGGACTTCCCGTCTTTAAAAAGAAATGATGGAAATCCAAATCATTGTGAAACATCCTGATTTTTAATTGATCACTCAGTAAACATTTATTGACCATATTTGCTGATCACATTCCAGATGCTGAATTTACAGAATGGTTAAAAAAAAAAATCAGACACAAATCCCTACCTTTACAGAACATGTGTTCTGGTTGGAAGATACAGGCCATGAACATTAATGATTAAGTAGATGACTTTGTCTATTGGGAGGTGCGAAGTGCTAGGGAGAAACATAAAGCCAGGAGAATGGGGAGCGTCAGGGTAACGGCTGCAGTTTTAGAGAGAACGCTCAAGGAACACATGTGCAAGGAGGGGACATTTGAGCAAAGACCTGAAGGAGGTGAAGAATGGGTCCTGTGGGTATCCAGGGCACAGCACACAGAGAGGGCAGCAAGTATAAAGGCTCTCAGGTTGGAGCGTGCCTGGCTAATTCACACAGGAGCAAAAAGGCCCAGTGACCGGCATGAAGCCAGCAAGGGGAAGAGTAGGAAGAGATGAGATCAGAGAGGTGACAGAGCCAGACGTGGTTGGGTCCTGCAGGCCATCGTGAGGACTTGTCTTTTCCTCCAAGTGACGTGGGAAGCATAAGAGAGCCTTGAGCACCAGAGGGATATGATTTGACTTGAATTTCAACAGGAGCACTCCAGTTCCTGAGCTCAGAACAGAGAATAGAGATTAAGGAATGACTGATAGGAGCCCCTTGCAGTCACTCGGGCTAGAGTTGTGAAGCTAGAACCAGGGAAGTGGAGATGGTGAGAACTCTAGTATATTTCACAGACAGCCAACCGGATGTGAGATGTAACTCAAGGATGACACCAAGATTTGGGCCTGAGCAATTGTGCTGTTAGGTCCATCCCATTTCTGTCCTTTACTGAGCCCATCTTTGCATGAAATGTTCCCTTGGTATCTCTAATTTTCCTGAAGAGATCTCTAGTCTTTCCCATTCTATTGTCTTCCTCTATTTCTTTTCATTGATTGATGAGGAAAGCTTTCTTATCTCTCCTTGCTATTCTTTGAAACTCTGCATTCAAATGGGTATATCTTTCCTTTTCTCCTTTGCTTTTCACTTCTCTTCTTGTCACAGCTATTCTAAGTCCTCCTCAGACAGCCATTCTGCTTTTTTGCATTTCTTTTTCTTGGGGATGGTCTGAATCCCTGTCTCCTGTACATTGTCATGAACCTCCGTCCATAGTTCATCAGGCACTCTGTCTATCAGATCTAGTTTCTTAAATCTGTTTCTCACTTCCACTGTATAATCATAAGGGATTTGATTTAGGTCATACCTGAATGGTCTAGTGGTTTTCCCTATTTTCTTCAATTTAAGTCTGGATTTGTCAATAAGGAGTTCATGATGTGAGCCACAGTCAGCTCCTGGTCTGGTTTTTGCTGACTGTGTAGAGCTTCTCCATCTTTGGCTGCAAAGAATATAATCAATCTGATTTCGGTGTTGACCATCTGGTGATGTCCATGTGTAGAGTCTTCTCTTGTGCTATCACCAGTGCATTCTCTTGGCAAAACTCTATTAGCCTTTGCACTGCTTCATTCTGTACTCCAAGGCCAAATTTGCCTGTTCCTCCAGGTGTTTCCTGACTGCCTACTTTCACATTTCAGTCCTCTACAATGAAAAGAACATCTTTTTTAGGTATTAGTTCTAAAAGGTCTTGTAGGTCTTCATAGAACTGTTCAACTTCAGCTTCTTCGGTGTGACTGGTTGGGGGTGTAGGCTTGGATTACCATGATATTGAATGGTTTGCCTTGGAAACGAACAGAGATTATTCTGTCGTTTTTGAGATTGCATCCAAGTGCTGCATTTCAGACTCTTTTGTTGACCATGATGGCTACTCCATTTCTTCTAAGGGATTCCTGCCCACAGTAGTAGATACAATGGTCATCTGAGTTAAATTCACCCATTCCAGTCTATCTTAGTTTGCTGATTCCTACAATGTTGACATTCACTCTTGCCATCTCCTGTTTGACCACTTCCAGTTTGCCTTGATTCATGGACCTAACATTCCAGGTTCCTATACAATATTGCTCTTTACAGCATTGGACCTTGCTTCTATCACCAGTCACATCCACAACTGGGTGTTGTTTTTGCTTTGGCTCCATCCCTTAATTCTTTCCGGAGTTATTTCTCCACAGATCTCCAGTAGCATATTGGGCACCTACTGACCTGGGGAGTTCATTTTTCAGTGTCCTATCTTTTTGCCTTTTCATACTGTTCATGGGGTTCTCAAGGCAGGAATAGTGAAGTGGTTTCCCATTCCCTTCTCCAGTGAACCACCTTCTGTCAGACATCTCCACCATGACCCGACTGTCTTGGGTGGCCCCAAACCTTTGACTGTGTGGATCACAATAAACTGTGGAAAATTCTGAAAGAAGTGGGAATACCAGACCATCTGACCTGTCTCTTGAGAAACCTGTATACAGGTCAGGAAGCAACAGTTAGAACTGGACATGGAACAACAGACTGGTTCCAAATAGGAATAGTAGTATGTCAAGGCTGTATATTGTCACCTTGCTTATTTAACTTATATGCAGAGTACATCATGAGAAACGCTGGGTTGGAAGAAGCACAAGCTGGAGTCAAGATTGCCGGGAGAAATATCAATAACCTCAGATATGCAGATGACACCACTCTTATGGCAGAAAGTGAAGAGGAACTAAAAAGCCTCTTGATGAAAGTAGAAGAGGAGAGTGAAAAAGGGGGCTTAAAGCTCAACATTGAGAAAACTAAGATCATGGCATCTGGTCCCATCATTTCATGGCAAATAGATGGGGAAACAGTGGAAACATTGTCAGACTTTATTGTGGGGGGCTCCAGAATCACTGCAGATGGTGATTGCAGCCATGAAATTAAAAGATGCTTACTCCTGGGAAGGAAAGTTATGACCAACCTAGATAGCATATTTAAAAGCAGAGACATTACTTTGCCAACAAAGGTCCATCTAGTCAAGGCTATGGTTTTTCCAGTAGTCATGTTTGGATGTGAGAGTTGGACGGTGAAGAAAGCTGAGCGCCAAAGAATTGATACTTTTGAACTGTGGTGTTGGACAAGACTCCTGAAACTCCCTTGGACTGCAAGGAGATCCAATCAGTCCATCCTGAAGGAGATCAGTCCTGGGTGTTCATTGGAAGGACTGATGTTGAAGCTGAAACTCCAATACTTTGGCCACCTCATGCGAAGAGTTGACTCATTGGAAAAGACCCTGATGCTAGGAAGGATTGGGGGCAGGAGGAGAAGGGGATGACAGGATGAGATGGCTGGATGGCATCACTGACTCGATGAACATGGGTTTGGGTAGACTCCAGTAGTTGGTGATGGACAGGGAGGCCTGGCATGCTGCAGTTCATGGGGTCGCAGAGTCGGACACAACTGAGCAACTGAACTGAACTGTGCTGTTAGCAGATGGGAAGACTGCAGGAGGAGCAGGAAAAGGGGTTGGGGGAATGAGAAAGGTGAGGTTAGCTTTGAGATGTCAGATTGTTGTTCAGTTGCTAAGTCATGTCCGACTTTGTGACCCCGTAGACTGCACCACAACAGGCTTCCCTGTGCTTCACCATCTCCCGGAGTTTGCTAAAACTTATGTCTGTTGAGTCAGTGATGCCATCCAACCATCTCATCCTCTGTCACCCCCTTCTCCTCCTACCCTCAGTCTTTCCCAGCATGAAGGTCTTTTCCACTGAGTTGGCTTTTTGTATCAAGTGGCCAAAGTATTGGAGCTTCAGCATCAGGCCTTCCAATGAATATTCCGGGTTAATTTCCTTTAGGATTGACTGGTTTGATTTCCTTGCTGTCCAAGGGACTCTCAAGAGTCTTCTCCAGCACCACAGTTCGAAAGCAACAATTCTTTGGTGCTCAGCCTTCTTTATGGTCCATCTCTCACCTCTGCACATAACAATTGGAAAAAACATAGCTTTGAGTATACGGACCTTTGTCAGCAAAGTGATATTTATGCTTTTGAATACACTGTCTAGGTGTGTTATTTCTTTGTCCTTTCTTCCAAGGAGCAAGTGTCTTTTAATGTTATGTCTGCAGTCACTGTCCACAGTGATTTTGGAGCCCAAGGAAATAAAGTTTCTCACTATTTCTATTGTTTCCCCATCTATTTGCCATGAAGTGATGGGACTGAATACCATGATCTTAATTTTTTGATTGCTCAGTTTTAAGTCAGCTTTTTCACTCTCTTTCACCTTCGTCAAGAAGCTCTTTAGTTCCTCTTTGCTTTCTGCCATTAAAGTAGTGTCATCTGCATGTATGAGGTTGTTGATATTTCTTCCAGAAATCTTGATTCCAGCTTGTGATCCATCCAGGCTGGCATTTCTCATGATGTAGTCTGCATATAAGTTAAATAAGCAGGGTGACAGGATACAGCCTTGACATACTTCTTTCACAATTTTGAATCAGTCCACTGTTCCATGTCCGGTTCTAACTGTTGCTTCTTGTCCTGCATACAGGTTTCTCAGGAGACAGGTAAGGTGGTCTGGTATTCCCATCTCTTTAAGAATTTTCCACAGTTTGTTGTGATCCATACAGTCAAAGGCTTTAGCATAGAGAATGAAGTATGTTTTTTCTGGAATTTTCTTGCTTTTTCTACGATTCAATGGATGTTGGCAGTTTGATACCTGGTTCCTCTGCCTTTTCTAAATCCAGCTTGTATATCTGGAAGGTCTCAGTTCACATACTGCTGAAGCCTAGCTTGAAAGATATTGAGCATAATCTTGCTAGTATGTGAAATAAGTACAATTGTATGATAATTTGAGCATTCTTTGGCATTGCCTTTCTTTGAGATTGCAATGAAAACTGATCTTTTCCAGTCCTGTGGCCACAACTGTGCTTTCCAAAATTTGCTGGCATATTGAGTACAGCACTTTCACAGAATCATTTTTTAGGATTTGAAATAGCTCAGCTGGAATTCCATCACCTCCACTTGCTTTGTTCATAGTGATGCTTCCTAAGGCCCACCTGACTTCACATTCTAGGATGTCTGGCTCTAGGTGAGTGATCACACCATTGTGATTATCTGGGTCATGAAGATCTTTTCTGTACAGTACTTCTTTCTATGTATTCCTGCCACCTCTTCTTAATATCTTCTGCTTCTGTTAGGTCTATACCATTTCTGTCCTTTATTGAGCCCTCTTTGCATAAAATGTTCCCTTGGTATCTCTAATTTTCCTGAAGAAATCTCTAGGCTTTCCCATTCTATTGTCTTCCTCTATTTCTTTTCATTGATTGATGAGGAAAGCTTTCTTATCTCTCCTTGCTATTCTTTGAAACTCTGCATTCAAATGGGTATATCTTTCCTTTTCTCCTTTGCTTTTCACTTCTCTTCTTGTCACAGCTGTTTCTAAGTCCTCCTCAGACAGCCATTTTGCTTTTTTGCATTTCTTTTTCTTGGGGATGGTCTTAATCCCTATCTCCTGTACAGTGTCATGAACCTCCATCCATAGTTCCTCAGGCATTGTCTATCAGATCTAGTCCCTTAAATCTATTTCTCACTTCCACTGTATAATCATAAGGGATTTGATTTAGGTCATACCTGAATGGTCTAGTGGTTTTCCCTACTTTCTTCAATTTAAGTCTAAATTTGTCAATAAGGAGTTCATGATCTGAGCCACAGTCAGCTCCCGGTCTGGTTTTTGCTGACTGTGTAGAGCTTCTCCATCTTTGGCTGCAAAGAATATAATCAATCTGATTTCGGTGTTGACCATCTGGTGATGTCCATGTGTAGAGTATTCCCTTGTGTTGTTGGAAGAGGGTTTTTGCTATAACCAGTGCGTTCTCTTGGCAAAACTCTGTTAACCTTTGCCCTGCTTCATTTTGTACTCTAAGGTCAAACTTGCCTGTTACTCCAGCTATGTCTTGACTTCCTACTTTTGCATTCCAATCCCCTATGATGAAAAGGGCATTTTTTTTTTTTTTTTTTTTGGTGTTAGTTCTAGAAGGTCTTATAGGTCCTCACAAAACAGTTCAACTTTAGCTTCTTTGGTGTTAGTGGTTAGGGCATAAATTTGGATTACTGTGATACTGGATGGTTTTCTTTGGAAACAAACCGAGATCATTCTATTGTTTTTGAGATTGCATACAAGTACTGAATTTCAGACTCTTGTTGACTCTGAGGGCTACTCCGTTTCTTCTAAAGGATTCTTGCCCACAGTAGCAGATATAATGTCAGACAGGGCTTGGTTATACAGACCAGCAGTTCAGGAGAGAAGTCTGCTGTCGAGAGAGGTATTTGGGAGTAGTCACCCCAGAGATATATGAAGGCATGAGATGAGAGGAGTGCATTGAGACGGCTGACAGAGAAGAATAGAGTCTGGGATGAATTTCCAATTAAGAGACTATAAAAGCAAATCTACTTCTGTAGGGCCAGACTTGGAGCCCCTGCTGTCCAGAGCTTGTGATGGGTCACTCTGTTCTGATATGTCACTCTGTCATGTCCCAAAAAGTCCTTTCTCTGGCCAAGCACTGTGCCTTCCTGCTTTGCAACCAGCAGAGCCTGGGCCTTTCTCTGCTATTGTCATACACAGAGGTGGTATCACTTAACAGGAGTCCTGCTCCTGTTCAGGAGGCTGCCAGAGCCTGCTTGACAGGGGGGTGTTGGGTGGGCCGCTGTGCCCCCTCCAAGGCGGGGGCCCTCTCTGCACCCACCTCTAGGGTGCAGGGCTCACACACATGTCCAGCAAACCGTTCCCTGGCACTGGTCTTTGCAGTCCTGTGCAGAACCTGCTGGGTTAAATGCACACATGATTGGGGCCAGCCCAGGAACTTGGGGCCTCATGGAGGCAGGCCGAGAGTAGACATTCAGAGCCCAAAGATAACTTGGGTGAGGGGTCCCTGAACACAGCCCCCAGTCCAGAGGAGATGAGCAGGGGCTGGGTGGGGTGGGGAGGATGACAGTGCCCTGCTAGAGCAGCTGGCACAGGTCACGACATCCCCTCCCCATCTCTCCCCTCACCTCTGGGTTCACTGACGCCATGCTGGTAAATCAGGGGGTAGGGTGCTATTTTCCGCAGAAAGCTGGTTTAGTGATACTGTGGATGAAGGGATGTTCTCCAGGCCACCCAGCTTCAAGGTCACTTCCCACCACTGCAATCTGAGTGTGAAGGGGGCTCCTGCTGGGGGGAGACTGGAGGCTGCCTGAGCTCTTCGAGCCCCACTAAGCTCCATGGAGACATGTGGTCAAAGGGCACTTGGGAAACAGGCCATATCACCTGTGCCTCTCCCACCAGCCCCGGCCTGCTCAGAACCTACACCTACCCCTTGTGGTAGGTCCACCCCTGGGACCCCTTTTGTACATCTTCATCTTCTGTGTAAGCCCCCAGCTTCCTCACAGGTATGCCTGGGCTCCCTTTCAGGGTTCCCTAAATGATATAAAGAGCTGCTGTGGGTCTAGCACACACAGGGTGAACTGGGCCTTGTCCAGCACCAGCACCACCCTGTGATGGCTTGTCCTCATTAGCCCATTTTTCAGATGAGAACATGAAGGTGAGATTTAATCGCATGCCCAAGAGCACATAGGAGTGAGTCAGCATGCATACCTGGATATGATTGATGGAAAGCCTCTGATTTTAAACCTCTGTCTCCAGAAGCAGTGGAGCAATGGGGAGCTCAGGCCCCAGGGCAAGCTCTGAGGAGGGTAACTTGCAGTGTGGGGGGGCCTTTGACCTGCCCACTGCCTCACTGAGCTGACCTCGTGTGGGTCTAGCTGGGCCCAGCCCCCATCACCTCAAGCCTGCTCCCCTGAGCTTTAGAACCTCTTCCCTTTCTTCCAGGGGGTGGCTGTCTTTGGAAAGAAGGCAGCTGGCCATCTGCTCCCACATGGCCAGGGGCTGAGATAGGGCTGGGAAATCCCTACAAAGGGAATCCCCAGTCCTCTGGAGACCTTGGACTATCAGGCTCAGGAAATCCTGCTTCAAGCAGCTTCCACTCCGCTAAGCAGGGTGTCGCCCATAGGGCCACTGGGGGCGGAAGGGCTGCTGGGAACTCCCAGCTGCAGGTGGGCCTCAGACAGGCTGCGCTGGTGAATCAGAGCAGTGGGAGCTGGGGGCAGAGAGTTATGAGGTAGGATGCGTAGGAGCAGGCAGAGCCAAGTGTTGGGGAGCTTGGGCCTCTGTCCTTACCGCACCCTGAGGCTGCGTGTCTGAGCAAGTCAGTCCCCACCCTGAGCCTCTGCCCCTAAATGTCAAAAGGGAAAGTGAAGAAAGTAACTTTCTCCCTGTCCCCACTTCCTGGGGGAGTGCATGGAAAGGAGTCCCTCTTCTTCACGGTCTCTGCTGTTCCTCCCTTGTTCATATTCTCTCACTGTCAGCCCCCTGAGCGCTCCCATCCAGCTGGGACCCCACTCGCCCCCCCGGCATCCCCCCACCCTGCTCTTCTCCTCGCCTCCCACCCTGGCCAGCTCTGAGTGCTAAGTCCCATGTGCAGTGAGCAGAGATGCAGAGCCCTGGGTTTGAGTCCGGTGCTTGAACCAGTCATCAGCCTTCTTGCCCATTTCAGTTTCCAAAGGACACTGAATGGTGTCTGAGGTCTCTTCCCGTTCAGAGCCTGAGAATCTGAGGTTCTTACTCTAGGCATTCCCAGACATCTGGCCCCTCAGCCAGGCCAAGACAAGGACTGAGGCCACAAGGCCAGCTGAGGGGCCTCAGAAACTTCAGAGAAGGAAGTCAGGGCCAACCAGGGGCTGAGGGATGGCCACAGGCCCAGGAGAACCCTGGCTGCCCTCCATCTGGCTCAGTACCGGGGCTGAATGGAGGGCAGCCCGGGGCTTCCCTGTCCTCGGTCCCTCCCACTCCATCCTCCCTGGTGCCTCCCCACTGACAGGGCGCTCCTCCGTGGTAAGCTTTGCCCTTCCCCAATACCTACTGTTTGGCAAGATGAGCTATCTGGAAAGAATAGCAGATTACGAAGTTTCCAATACCTTCATTCATTGATTTCTGATCAAGGGCGGTGAGAAAGTGGATGCCTGTGTAGAAAAGGAGCCCCCACTTTTCAACATAACCATCCTACCCAGTGATCGGGGCTGTCAGGGCCTGCGTGGCCCCCCATCCGCTTGCACCCCAGCAGTTATCTGTTCCCCCCCTCCTGCACGTCCCAGCCTTTGGCAGGTCCTGAAGCTGGGGGCACTGGAGGCCCCTTGCCTTGACTGTAAGGCTCACTGGAGGAAGCGGGAAGAGGCCTGGGCTCCCCACCACCACCCGCCGGCCATTCTCCGCTGACTCCAGCCTCTCCTGGGCGACACCCAGGGGAGTTTCTGATCTCTCCCGTGGAGGGGGTGCTGCGGGTCCGGAAGGATGTGGAGCTGGACCGGGAGGCCGTTGCCTTCTACAACCTGACCATCTGTGCCCGAGACAGAGGAGTGCCCCCGCTCAGCTCCACGGTGAGTCTGGGGGCCCTGTTCCACTGGCTTCACCTCCCCACCCCTGGAATTCTCCACAGAGACTCCTCTAAACACTGCCACCCTCAGGGCCAGAGTGGCCTCAGGCTGCTCTACAGCCAGTCCAGGCCTTCAGGGCCACTAACAGACCTGCGAAGCCTTGTGGGGCTCACCATGGAGGCTGGGCCTGGTGGCCACGGCCACTCGGAACTCCCCGGGGAGACTTTCCTGTGAGCCAGGCCTCTGCACCTGTCACTCTGCTGTTTCCATCCCACTTCTGCCTCTTTACCTTTTCTGTCTCCCTCGTATCCTCACTTTCACCCTCTTGCCCCCTTTGCTATCATTTGCCTTTCTTCCTCTTTCTTCCCCATGACCAGATGCACTTCTCCCTCCTCAGGTACCACCACTTTGCCATCCTTCTCCATCTGCCCCCGTCTCCACTGTCTCCGTGGCCACCATGTCCACCGTTCCTTTCTCTTCCTCCTCTCCCTCCCTCCACCTCCCCCATGCCCCCCTCTCTCCTGGTCCTCCTCCTTCACCTCCTCCTCCCCCTTGACCTGCCTCAGATGCTGGTGGGGATCCGGGTGCTGGACATTAATGACAATGACCCTGTGCTGCTCAACCTGCCCATGAACGTGACCATCAGTGAGAACAGCCCCGTTTCCAGCTTCGTTGCTCATATCCTGGCCAGCGACGCTGACAGCGGGTGCAACGCCCTCCTTACCTTCAACATCACTGCAGGCAACCGAGAGCGGGCCTTCTCAATCAACGCCACGGTAGGACAAAGTCTGACCCCAGGGAAGCCCCCAGGATTTTTTCTAAAAAAGAGGACCCTGCTCTAGGGGCTTTTCTACTCTACTGTCTAGGTTTCTGCTGGTTCCACTTCCTTCTCAAGTCTCTGCCCTCCATTGGCATTTGGGGGTCTCTGGAAAGCTTGGAATCTTGGATTCCTAAGTGAGCCACTTCTGGGATCCCTGTCAACCCCAGTCTTGTCATGTGTGGGGATGGGACCAGAGCTTTAGTGCCCCTTGGTTTGCATCAAGTTTGCACCAAAAAGTCCTCATGTGGCCTCTTGGAGTATTACTCCAAGCTGCTGACCCCATGGAATCCTCAGAAGGACCACCCCTTTCAGGTAGCACGACCTGGGCTCAGTGGGGGCACTCTTGTCCTAGCAGGACCCTGCTAACCCACTGTGGTCGTCCAGACCATATCTTTAGTGATTTAGGGAGGTCATCCACAGTCATTCCTGCAGGCAGAGCAGTTGGGCCTCGGTGAGCCAGACCCCAAAGTGGGGGACAAGTCACCCGTCAATTCACCAGTCTCTACATCCCAGACAGGGATCGTCACAGTGAACCGGCCCCTGGACCGCGAGCAGATCCCAGAATACAGGCTGACCATCTCTGTGAAGGACAACCCAGAGAACCCACGCATAGCCAGGAGGGTGAGACTGCAGGGGGGTGGGCATGGCTCTGCTGGGTTTATCCAGGTGGCATGGCCTGGGCTTAGATGCACAGGCTTTACAGTAAGCAAGTGCTCAGTTCAAATCCCATTTCCACTTGTCAGTGGGTGAGTGGCTTTGGCAAGTCAAGTGTTCCTTAGCTTCTACTTTCTCTTCTACAAAATGGACACACACCTGTCCCAAAGTCATGGAGAGGCCTCGAAGGAGCCAATATCTGTAAAGTCCTTGGCACAGTGCCTGGCACATGGCAAACACTCAGTAAACACCAGCTACCATCTTTTCTCCTCAAATCACTGATACTTGGGTACACAGGACTTGGGGTAGGGGGAGGGTACGGGCAGGGCAGAGGGATACATGTACTCACAGCATGTACTCTGGGATTCTGAAAGGGTTACATTTTCCAGATGGATTTTTCCTCAAAGGGCTTCCCTGGTGGCTCAGACAGTAAAGAATCCACCTGCAATATGGGAGACATGGGTTCGATTCCTTAGTTGAGGGACCTGGGTTTGATCCCTGAGCCTGGAGAAGGGAATAGCTACCTTCTCCAGTATTCTGGCCTGGAAAACTCCATGGACAGAGGGACCAGGCAGACTACAGTCAATGGGGTCGCCAAGAGTCGGACATGACTAAGCAACTTTCACTTTACTTTCCCTCGAAAGTCAAATAGTTGTCTCTCTTTGCTAAGAGGAGATGGGTATTGCAAAGCAAACGGTGCCTTCAGGGGTAGGGTCAGCCCTCTTCCCCACCCATGACGTCTGGGTCCTGGACAGGAGTCTTAGGGTCAGGTTCATCTTAGCTCTGCTTCTGACTAGTTGATGGCTCAGCCCTTTCTGGGCCTCAGTTTTCGTGTCTGTACAGGCTGAGGAGCCATAAGGCTGGAGGTCCTTGCAGACTTCCAGCATTCTCATCCTGTGTGCCTTCCCTTCCTTCCTTCCTTCTCTCACTCCTACTTTTTCTCTCTTGCTCTCACGCCCTCCCTAACCACCCCCCCCACAACACTTGCCCTCTTAGAAGGGCCTGGGGCATCCCAGAAAGGAACAGCATGGAGTGATGGGAAGGAAGCTTGGAGGCTGCTGGGCCCCATTCTGCTGCTAACTTGCCATGCAGCTTTGAGTAGTCACCTCCCTCCCTGGTTCCCTCATGTCTGCAGTGAAGAAGTTTCGGGGTACCGGGAGATTCCGAGAGATAAGGATTATACCTGTGGTTTTTGAAAGGTGTGAAGTGCAGTACCGGATGAGAGTTTGGATGAACTCTGACCAGGGCATGAGGCCAGCCAGGAGGATCTGGAAACTAAGTTTCATGTTCCTGGCCGAAGTCCTTCCTTATCATGAGATGGGACATGACTCAATACCATTTACATCCATTCTCCTGTGAACTTCACAACATTTCTATGAAAAGGAGTTAAGATCCCCATTTGTCAGATTAGAAAACTGAGTCCCAGAGAAGGGAAAAGTTTTGCCCAAGGCCACCCTGTGAGCTGCTAGCACATCTGGGGCTTGAACCCAGGTCTCTGGGCCCATGGTGTGGGCTTTTCAGTCATCTGCCTCTCTTCCTTGGCCTTCCTCTCACCCCACTTCCCAGTCTTTCTCCCCTGGAGCGCTTTGCCAGAACCAGAACATGGTCTACAGCCTGTCCTCCTGTTGTGCCTCCCACAGGATTTTGACTTGCTGCTTATCTTTCTTGCGGATGAGAATGACAACCACCCCCTCTTTACTGAGAGCACCTACCTGGCGGAGGTGATGGAGAACTCTCCTGCTGGTAGGTGCTGGGCCCACCTGGGAACCCCTGCTGCTACCAGGCACCCCCTGAGCTCAGATGCCGAGGACTTCCTTGTGCCTGCTGGGGGCCCAGCTGAGGCCTGGCTGAACGCAGACCTGGCAAGTGCAGAAGGGTGTGGTGGGGAGAAGGGAGTATAGCTCTGAAGGGCTGGAGGACCAGGGCTACCAGAATGCTAGAGGCCACCAAGGAGGCCACAGGTCTGGTTGGAAGCAGTCATTGGTCCCCAAGACTGATAAGAGCCCCACTTCCCCTCCTCAAGGGGCATTTAGCCATAAGGACTACCCAGGAGGGGAATAAGCCCACTCTTCGTGCTCCCCTGACTCCAGGAGCATAGGGCATCCTGGAGACTTCTGAAAGCTCAGGGAGAATCTGAAATCAGAAGCAGGGGCCAGGCCCCTCACAGATCAGTGTGGCCCTTCCCCCACACACCGAGTGCACCGAGTTGCCTCTTCACTGTCTCCCGGAGGATGTCCTCTCACTCCTCCTCCAGCCTCCCCAGCCCCCAAAGCTTGGAGTCTTAAGTTGGGAAGAGCTGAGCTGGGGAACTCCCTGTCTCTGGCTGGGTGTCTCCCCTGTAGCAGTATGAATCTTAAACCTGCCTGTGTACATGCTCACACGTGTGCCAGTGCACGTCCATGTGAGGCATATGTGCGGGCTTACACATGTGCAGAGATACACATGGGTGCCTGCACAAGGCAGTCCGTGTGCAAATATAACCGCCTGTGCAGGCTGAATGCACAGCCGGGGGCCTCCCAGGCCTGCGAGCACCATAGAGTGAGTGCTCCTGGCTGTGTAAGCTCGCGGTCCCGCGCACACATGTGGGTTCCTAGCCTTGGATGGTCAGGCAGCTGTTGGAGCATTGTGTACAGATGTGCCTGGGCAGACTGGGCTGGGGGTGCATACCTAGACAGGGCCCCCACACGGGGAGGGGACGTCAGGGAGCCCCCAGACCCTCCCGCGGTGGCCAGCCTCAAAGGCTGCTGGGAAGGCCGGCGTGCTCTGGGCGGGCCGGAGGGGCTTGCTCACCGCTGTTGTGTTTTCTCCCCAGCAGGGCTTTGAGGCCGCTCCCCAAGCATCTGCGTCAGTCTGCCAAGGCTGCCGCAGCCCGGCCCAGGGCCCCCCCACCCCATCCGCCTCACCTCCCCACCTCTCATCCATTGTCAGCCATGGCTCACCGGGACGGGGCAGGGGAGGGGCAGCGGGGGGTCAAGGTGGCCCTGCAGTGACCCCTCTCCCCCGGCCCAGGGGCCTCCCTGACGGTGCTCAACGGGCCCATCCTGGCCCTGGATGCAGACCTGGATGTCTACGCTGTGGTGACCTACCAGCTGCTGGGCGCCCAGAGCGGGCTCTTCGATATTGACAACGGCACCGGTGAGGCCTCTGCCCACGCCCCCAGCTCCCCCAGCCCAGCTCCGAGTCTTCCTTCTAGAACTGGCTCCACCACTAGATCTAGGGTCTCCTTTCTCAGTGCTGGGTCCAGGCTCTCCAGAGGGACCCCGTTCCTCAGAGCCCCCATCTTATAGCTGGATTAGGCCAGCCAGGGACCAGCGAGGAGGAACCAGGAAGAGGCTTGTGGTCAACAGAAGTGACCTGCGGATACATAAACTCTCAGCCTCAGTAGAGAGCCCCCAAAACCCACTCCCTCTTCTCTCCTCCCCCGCCCGGAGGATGGGGCCCCTAGTCTTCCAGAAGAGGCAAACCATCCTCAAACCAGACTCAAAACTCCTGTGTTGCGTCAGTCTGGGCCTGGCCAATTTGGTGACAGGAAACAAGGAGGGATGTACTAGCACCTCTCTCAATAGAGCTGCTCAACCCTCCAGCCTGAGGCGCTCATCTCAGGCAGAACTCTGGAGAATTGCTGAGGACACCTGGGGAGGGGACCTCCCTAAACATTGGTCATTGAGCCTTGGAGGAAGAAATTCCTTGTGTTGCTTTCTCTGCTTCTCTTTCATCTCTGTCCCCATCATGCCTTACCTTTCTCTGTCCCCCCCGGGTTGGTTCTTGCCTGGTTTCCCTGCCACATCCTTTCTCCTTTGTATCTCTCTGACCGGTGGTGCTGGGTACCAGGTGTGGTGACAGTGAGGTCGGGTATCATCATTGACCGGGAGGCCTTCTCACCTCCTGTGCTGGAGCTGCTGCTGCTGGCTGAGGACATCGGGCTGCTCAGTGGCACTGCCAACCTGCTCGTCACCATCCTGGACGACAATGACAACTGGCCCACCTTTAGCCCTGCCGCTGTCACCGTCCACCTGCTGGAGAACTGCCCGCCAGGTAGGTGGGGGTCAGGCCCAGCCCCCAGGCAGGAGCTGGTCGTGTGCAGGGACTGGAGCCTCACAGTTTGGAGGCACAAGTCGCCTCCAGTGGGGAGAAGGATGGGCAGTAGGGTGGGCACAGAGGGGCTCAGGAGACCCAAGTCCCCCCTCCCTTCCTTTCTCAGACCTACAGTGTCTTATGTACAAAACAAGATTATTAAGATATGTTCCCTCCATGTTCCTGTATGGAAAGACTGTTTCCAAGTCAGAATAGGATTAACATGATTTCCATCAAAATTAAATATGATTTGGGAGATAAGTTTGATTCTAAAGAACATTTTGAAAAATAAGTGTATTAAAGCTAGATTTGTCTTACCAGGTTTTACAACATATTACCAGCATTTAACACCACATGATATGAACACTAGACTCAGACAAAGTAGCCCAGCAACAGTGACGGGTAGATTAAGGAATGTAATATGTCATAAAGGAAACGATAAAACCAATAATGAAAACTGTTTAGTGTGCAAAACATTTGTTCATATTTAGTGTAGATTCATATCCTATATCAAACACCAGAAACCCAAAGACTTCCTAAAGAAAATATAAAAGAGTATAAAACATTAAAAAATAGAAGAAGATACTTTAGGTGAATATCTGCTTTAAAGATAAGAAGGTTCTAAGCATTAGAAACACAGAACATATAAAAGGGAAAAATATTAATATGAACCATTTAAACCTCTTTACATCATATAACCAGTATCAAAAGTGAACTAAAAACTGAAAAAAAAATATTTATCACAAGTTATTATAATTATATGATTTGTATAAATTAACCAAAAATGGGCAAAGGACAAAAACTGACACTTTGCAGAAGAAGATACAACTAATCATTAAATTATTTAAAAATTGTTCAGTCTCAAACAATCAAAGAATGCAAAATAAAATAGGATACCATTTTCCTAGAAAATTGCAGATGAAAAAATGCATAAAAGATGGATACTTATTTGCAAAATAGAATTAGACTCACAGACTTTGAAAACAAATTTATCATTACCAAAAGAAGCTGGGGGTGGAAGGATAAATTAGGAGCTTTGGATTAACAGATATGCACTACTGGGTATAAAATAGATAAATAAGAAGGACCTACTGTATAGCACTGGGAACTATATTTAATATCCCTGCAATAACCTATAATATAAAAGAATATATATAATATATATATATAACTGAATCACTTTGCTGTACATCTGAAACTAGTACAACATTGTAAATCAACTATACTCCAATTAAAAATAAATAAGTATCAAAATAAATATATAACAAAATAACAAAGACAGGTGCTAGCAAGGCTATTGTGAGAAGAGGCCCTTGTGAGCCCCAAGGAAAGTATCTCAGTGTGATGTTTTTATATAAAAGGTCACTGTTCAGCTGCTCCCCATTTCTGCCCCCACAGGATTCTCAGTCCTTCAGATCACAGCCACAGATGAGGACAGTGGCCTCAATGGGGAGCTGATCTACCGAATAGAAGCTGGAGCTCAGGACCGCTTCGTCATCCACCCAGTTAACGGCATCATCCGCGTCGGCAATGCCACCATCGACAGGGAGGAGCAGGAATCGTATAGGCTGACAGTAGTGGCCACCGACCGGGGCACCGTCCCTCTCTCGGGCACAGCCATCGTCACTATCCTTATCGATGACATCAATGACTCCCGCCCCGAGTTCCTCAACCCCATCCAGACGGTGAGCGTGCTGGAGTCAGCTGAGCCAGGCACTGTAATTGCCAACGTCACCGCCATTGACCGTGACCTCAATCCTAAACTGGAGTACCACATCATCGGCATCGTGGCCAAGGACGACACTGACCGCCTGGTGCCTGACCAGGAGGACGCCTTTGCCGTGAATATCAACACAGGTACAAAGGCCTGCTCCCCTCCAGCCCTCCTCCTGACTCCCTGCCAGTCTCCTGGCTCTCTGCTTTCTCCCTTACCCGCCTCCTTGCTGGTCTCTCTCTCTGCTCCTCCCTACCCCTCAGCTGCTCCTTCCTCCTCTCTTTTCCCTTCTACTGACACCACACCCTTCCCTCTCTTTGCCATCTCTCCCCTGGCTCTTTCCCTCTCTCCCTTCTCTTCTTCCTTCTCCCTTGACCAGCTCCCTAATTATCTTACTCTACCAATATTGTATGAGTGTGCCCATCTCACCACACTCGTGATAGCACTAAATATTATAGGAAAATTGCATTTTTAGTATGCATTTCTATCATTACTGAGTGGTTGAACACTTTCTTCATGTGTATCCAGGCCATTTAACTTCTAAGTTTCATACACACACACACACATATAGGTACACACACATATATATTTCTATGTGTGCATGTATGTATACCCGTAATGATTTTCTTACACTATCACAAAACAAAGGGGAACTGTGGCTTATCTTTCACAATTTATGCAGCTTATAATTTTGATTTTAATTTTATTCTTTTTCTAAAAGTTCAGCATTTTTTCTTCTGTGGGGAGTTAAGGAGGAGACATGGGACTAACTTACAGTTATACTTGGAAGGCCCAGAGAAGTGACAGAAAAACTAACATGGCTATGACAAAATGCTAAAAATCATTGTTATTCAGAGAAATACATAGTAAAACAGCAGTGAGATGTTGGTTTTCCATATGTGATCAGCAGACATTAGGATGCCGGACAGTAGTGGGTATTGGTGACAATGTGGGAACGTCATACACTACTGTAAGAATTTTGACTAATTTCATATCTAGACAGCAATCCAGCAATACCCGATGACCCTGCAATTCTGCTCCTAAATATACACCCTGAGGAAGTTCTCAGGTTGATAATGAGACTATTTGAGGATGTTCACTGCAGTGTTATTGGAGAGCTTGGAGGCAACCAAGGCATCGATTCCTGAGATAGTGGAGAGTAAAATGTGGTGGGTATACATCATGGGATACCAGGCAGCTGTTAGGAGCAATAGATTAGACTCACACAGAGAAACATGAAGTGGGGGCGGCGGGAAACCTTAAAATCAAGTGCTTACTGAAAAGAATAAGAAATAGAATGGGTTATATACATATATGTATATATATACACTCGAATCCCATTGTATAAATGTGAAATACATACACAAAAACAATACATGATTTTCAGGAACACTTTCAATAAATACACTTTAATCATTGCCCAAAGGGAGGAGAGAAGGGGAGAGGAGTGTGAGAACAGAAGGGAAAATATACATACATAAAACAGGAGTGATGCCAGTGACCATCATGTGCAAACAACTGAAGAGTATGATTAAGTCAATATCCCTCTGAGGCCCAAAGGAAAAAAGAAGCCAGGAAAACCAGGAACCACTGGGAGGAATTAGATAACTAAGTCCTGAGTCAGGTTAGCAGAATTCCCACTGCAGTGGTTTCTCAGGACCATGGAGAGCTGCCCCATGCCCCTGCCCAACTTATGCATACTGTTGCCTCTACCATTTTTTCCTGTTCTTTCTCCAACTGACTCTCTTCTCTCTGTTTTCCTTTCCAGTGTCTTCTCTGCCCCTCTTTCTCATGCTTTCCTCCTCCCTTGCTCACCTCTCTCCTTCTTGCTAGAACCTCAGCCCTCTGGGTGCTCCTCTCCTACTAGGCTCCCCCTTTCTCCCCTAGCTTCCTGCCCCTCTGCCTCTCCCCATCCACCCCATCCCTCCCAGATCTCCTGCCCTGGTCAGCTCTGAGCCCTTCCGTCCCCCATGCCCTACTCTGCTCCATTCCCTCTGCACCCTGAACTAACTGATGTTAACCCTCTTCTCTCTTCCTCCTGGCTGGCAGGCCCGCAGGTTTGAGCTCTGTTTCTCTGTCACTTCCCACCTCATCCCTTCTCTGCTTCACCCCATCGCCTTCCTCCATACCCACCGCACCCCCACCATTCTTCCCATCCCGTGGGACCTGGGCCAAGGCCGCGGCCCAGCCTTTGCAGACTGAATGCAGCCACCCTCTCCCCATCCTCGCTCCCCAGCCTCGGGACGGGGAGCGAGAGTAGGAAGAGGAGGAGGAGGAGGAGGCAGCGGCCTAGGGTAAGTGACTGCCCCACGGTGGGGGACCCGAGGAGGACAGGAGTTCAGCAGGGGGAGTCTGCCAAGGGGGAAGGGAGTCCCAGACACCCCAGTGCTTGAGAGGGAGCTAGGAGAGAGAGAGGAGGTTCCACCCTAAAATGAGGCCAATGGGAGGAAGAGCCACCAGGCCCTCACACTGGCAGGAAGAAGAGAGGTTGCAACAGAGCCAGACCAGAGATCGGCAAAACTCAGTCTGTCCAGTTCAAGCCCAAACTTCTGGAGGGCTCCTCTGTGAATCAGGAGGAGGCTAGGGCTTGTGGGGGGCAGTGGCTAGGAGGGAAGGAAACAGCTCTTTGTTGTACCGCTCCTTTCTCAGGTCACCATGCCATGCCCTCGACCCCGTTATCATGACAAGGAGGTGGGCCTTACTGTCCAACTGTGCCACTGCTGTCCCTTCCAGGGAGCCCCAACTCGGGGATTTTCAGTGCATTGACCTTCCTTTATGCTTGATCTCCCTAGAATACAAGTGTTTTTTTAAGTTATAAAATACATATAAAATTTATCATCATAGCCATTTTTAACCGTAATTCAATGGTTCAGTATATTCATGTTGTTGTGGAATACAAGCTTCTTTTTTTTTAATTTTTTTGGCCATGTAGTGTGGCTTGTGGGCTGTTAGTTCCCAAACTAGGGATCGAACCCAGGCCCTCGGCAGTGAACACTTGGAGTCCTTACCACTGGACCACCAGGAAATTCCAACAAGCATTTTTTTTAAACAAGCAGTTACACAGCACTTTCTATGTGCCAAGCCCTCTTCTAAGCCCTTTACAAATACATAAAATTCATTTAATTGTTATAATCTTCCAAATAGCCCTCTGTGGTAGGTACTGTAATTGTCCTCATCTCACAAATGAGGACACAGGGGTGCGGAAAGGTTAGATAACTGCCGGGCTGGTGAGCGGCGAGTGAGGGGCAGATTTACGTGCCCAGCTTGCAGGTGGCTGTGGTCTCACCCAGCCAGAGAGGAGACCGGCAAGTTCCAGGTCCACTGGGGACCACTGCCCGTGGTGAGGATTGGGAGGGTTGGCCAGGAGCACCCCTGGGAGGCCCAGATTTTATGGGGTTCCCCTGGGACTGAACCTGACTTGGTCTGGTCTACAGGGTCTGTAATGGTGAAATCCCCTCTGAACCGGGAGCTGGTTGCCACCTACGAGGTCACTCTCTCTGTGATTGACAATGCCAGCGACCTACCAGAGCGTTCCGTCAGCGTGCCAAATGGTAAGGCCTCTTCCCACAGGCCTCTCGTACGTGATCCCAGAGAGGCAGGCCTGGTCCTGGGAGAGAGCAGCAGGACCGGCTACAGGGTAGTCAGGCTGCAAGAGGAGGGGTGGGGGCCGGGGAAGGTGGCAGCTACAGCGAGGCTGGGGGTGGCCCTGTGTCCCCGCTCTTAGGCAGGAGCAGTGGGGGATCCAGAAGTCCAGAGCTGTGTGTGATCTTGAACTCTAAGCCTCAGAGTGGGAAGGAGGCATGGTAGACGCTGGAAGGGGACTGAGAAAAGGATGGGTTGATGGAGACTTAGGTCGGAATCCCATTGCCAGAACTGGTAGCCAGGGGGTAGCTGGGATGTGAGACAGGAACTTCAGATCTGCTAAGCCACACGGTCAGGCCAGAGGCAGCAAAGAGCAAGGCAAGGTGACTTGAAGCCACAGACACCACAGCAGAGAAGAGAAGGGCATGCAGGCTGCCTTCTGTGGATGGACACAGGCTGTCCTGCCTGCGGCATGAGCTGGGAGGGGCTGCTAGAGGCTTCTAGATCTTGCCAAGCAGGGAGCATGGAGGGGGATTTAGGGATGGCGTGGCCTCTGCCATGAGGTGGAGACAAGCTGGGGCAGATACTGGCTACTTATCGCTATAGCCCTAGTTTTCAGGAAGGATGGACCTAGTCATCTGCTACTTGTCCCAGGCTCAGAGGGCAAAGGGCCCAGGCTGGTTTTACAGAGGGAACAACTCAGAGGGAAACAAAAGGTCAAATCATGGAAAAGGATCTGACAGATGATCCAAGCCCTGTCTCCTAGGAAGTTAGGAAACTGAGCAGCGGTGATGGCCAGGGCTTCCACCCAGGTTACCAGTCAGTTGGCAAGACCAAGCCCCTTTCCCTATGGAAGAGTGAGCAACCTGACCTGAGTCGGGGGGCACAGGCCACCACCGAGGCGGGCCACTCTCATGCCACTCTCACCTGCTGCCTCCACCCCAGCCAAGCTGACAGTCAACGTCCTGGACGTCAATGACAACACACCCCAGTTCAAGCCCTTCGGGATCACCTACTACACGGAGCGGATCCTGGAGGGGGCCACCCCAGGCAGCACACTCATCGCTGTGGCAGCTGTGGATCCTGACAAGGGTCTCAATGGGCTGATCACCTATACCCTGCTGAACCTGATGCCCCCAGGCTATGTCCAGCTGGAAGACTCCTCAGCAGGTAGGCGGGAAGGTCTGCCAGAGGAGGGCTGGGGAATATGTGTCTGTGCCTTCTTAGCCTCCCAGAGAGGCCAGGTTCACTTCTCACCCTCCAGTTGAGGCCCCACCATGACCTCTCAGTGGGTGGGGCCAGATCCCATATGGCTAACATTCTAGTCAGTCCCACATGCCTGACCTAGAAGCATGGATGGAGTGCCTCGCTCTTGGTTAGAATGGAAGCCCCCTTCAGCATCTGCTGGAAACCTGGAATAGTCCCTCACCCTCTTTATCACTCAGGCTCCACAATTAGTATCACTTAAGAAACAAGCAGGCCAAGAGAGAAGTGTCCCAAAGGAAGTCCTCGACTTGTTTTTGTACATTCCCAACCCCCTTTGTTTATTTATTTATTTTTTAAAATTTATTTTCTTTACATTATCGTGTTGGTTTTGCCATACATTGACATGAATCCGCCATGGGTATACATGTGTTCCCCTTCCAGAACCCCCCTCTCACTTCCCTCCCCATTCCATCTCTCTAGGTCATCCCAGTGCACCAGCCCTGAGCACCCTGTATCTAGCATCAAACCTGGGCTGGCGATTCATTTCACATATGATAATTTACATGTTTCAATGCTGTTCTCCCATATCATCCCACCCCTGCCCTCTCCCATAGAGTCCAAAAGACTGTTCTATACATCTGCGTCTCTTTTGCTATCTCGCATACAGGGTTATCGTTACCATCTTTCTAAATTCCATATATACGCATTAGTATATTGTATTGTTTTTCCTTCTGGCTTACTTCACTCTGTATGATAGGCTCCAGTTTCATCCACCTCAGTAGAACTGATTCAAATGTATTCTTTTTAATGGCTGAGTAATATTCCCTTGTGTATATGTACCACTGCTTTCTTATCCATTCGTCTGCTGATGGGCATCTAGGTTGCTTCCATGTCCTGGCTATTGTAAACAGTGTTGCGATGAACACTGGGGTACACGTGTCTCTTTCAATTCTGGTTTCCTCAGTGTGTATGCCCAGCAGTGGGATTGCTGGGTCATATGGCAGTTCTATTTTCAGTTTTTTAAGGAATCTCCACACTGTTTTCCATAGTGGCTGTACTAGTTTGCATTCCCACCAACGGTGTAAGAGGGTTCCCTTTTCTCCACATCCTCTCCAGCATTTATTGCTTGTAGACTTTTGGGTGGCAGCCATTCTGACTGGTGTAAAGTGGTACCTCATTGTGGTTTTGATTTGCATTTCTCTGATAATGAGTGACGTTGAGCATCTTTTCATGCCCTTTTTCACTAACCCCTCTTTTTCTTCTTTTGACTGCACTGGGTCTTCATTGCTCTACATGGACTTCCTCTTGTTGCAGTGCATGGGCTCAGTGGTTGCAGTGCTAAGGCTTCTCATTGCAGTGGCTTTTTTTAGAGCGCAGGCTCTTAAGTGTGCTTCAGTAGTTGTGGTGCACAGGCTCAGTACTTGTGGTGCACAGGCTCAGTACTTGTGGTGCACAGGCTCAGTTGCTCCACAGCACATAGACTCTCACCAGACCCATATCCCCTGCATTAGGCAGGGATTGAACCCATATCCCCTGCATAGGCAGGTGATTTCTTAACCACTGGACCATCAGGGAAGCCCCCTTCTGACTTGTGAAAAGCTTTCTCACCCTTCCAGTGAGGAGAAGAGCTAGACACCAGTTATTCTCAGCCCTCTGGCCAGCCGCTGGGCAGTAATGCCTAGCCACCCTTATCCCTCAAGAGTCCATGCTCATCCCTCAGAGCCCTAGATCCTTCTCTTCACACTTCAGAGAGCTTCCACGAGTGAGGGGCAGCCAGATGGCAGTGAGAGTCTCTGTGTCTCAGGGAAGGTCATTGCCAACCAGACAGTGGACTATGAGGAAGTGCACTGGCTCAACTTCACCGTGAGGGCCTCAGACAATGGGTCCCCACCCCGGGCAGCTGAGATCCCTGTCTACCTGGAGATTGTGGACATCAATGACAACAACCCCATCTTTGACCAGCTCTCCTACCAGGTGGGTGGCCAGGCAAACACACTGGGTCTGGGACCCATGCTCATTCCTTGGTACCTTTGGGCATCTTCCACTCCCACCCTGCCAGCCTTCAAGTCCCGTGGGAATGACCATTCATGAGTAGCTTGATGCTCTGGGTTGTTTGTATCAGTGAGTTTCTTGGGCAAGGGCAGAGACTCTACACTGACCACAGCCCATGCTTTCTCTCTGCCCACTGGGCTCCAGGAAGCTGTCTTTGAGGATGTTCCTGTAGGCACAGTCATCCTGATGGTCACTGCTACTGATGCTGACTCGGGCAACTTCGCCCTCATTGAGTATAGCCTTGTGGATGGCGAGGGCAAGTTTGCCATCAGCCCCACCACAGTAAGTGGGCAGTGGAGGGTCTGGGTTTGGGGAATAGGAAGTGGGAAGGGCCCAGGGTCCCAGGCTGAGAAGCCACCAAAAATATTGCAGTCATTCCCTGTTTCTGGGTCCTGCCACCTGGACATCTGTAGCCTCAGAAGTCTTCCAGCCAAAATGGCAAGCACTGTTCTCAGAGTCCCAGACTTCCTTAGACTGTGGCCTTTCTGTCCCAGCAAACCTGGAAGGAAGTGGCCAGTCTTGGAAGTAGTCTCTTGCTGGACAAAATCTGAGATGTGTCTCCACCAGACTAGAAGACTTGATACAAGTCCATGGGACTGCCTTTTGAAACTGTCCAAGAGAGGCATAGGAAGCTCTGCAGAAAGTGAGCACAGTCTTTGAGCACCTACTGTATATATGGCCCTATCCTCAGTACTGGGAGAGGGAAGAAGTGCCCACCACACAGCCCTCATGTTCCTGTGACTTGTAGAAATGCAGAAGCTCAAGAGAAAAGATGGGTGATGATTTTGAATGTTGGAAAATTTTGGTTCAAAATTAATGTTTCAGTACAAGGAGGGAGGGGGAGAGCCCTGTGGCCTGGGGCTGGCTGGCCAGGCAGAGCCTTTCCCACTTGTGAGGCTGAAGCTGGACTTTCCCTCCTGCTGCTTGCCCACATCCCCCTGCACTCTGCCCTTTCAGCAGGGTTTCTCTCCTTCCTCTTAGTGTGAACAGTAAGACAAAGACACACTCCCAGCCTGGCACTATGACTGTGAATACTTGTGGGGCGCCACTAGATACCTGGCCAGGTAGTGAGCTCCAGCCTGGGCTGTTTATCCCACCTCCAGGTAGACTCTGGAGTAGTGAAAGCAAGAAGAGCCACTAGAACAAGAACTCCACAGGGCTGGGGCTGTTGTCTCTTCAGTGCTGTATCTCCAGAGCCCACAACAGTGTTGGTACTTAGCAGATGTTCAATAAATATCTGCCGAACTGATGAAGGGCCTGACCCCACCCTCCCCCCCAGGGTGACGTCTACGTGCTGTCCTCTCTCGACCGGGAGAAGAAGGACCACTATATCCTGACTGCCTTGGCCAAAGACAACCCTGGGGACGTGGCCAGCAACCGTCGAGAAAATTCGGTGCAGGTGAGGGACCTCGATGTGGACACTAAGGACTGTGGCTTTGGAAGCAGCAGGTAAAACCTTAAGAGAGAGGGTGATGCAGGGCGGGAGCGGGGCCACCTTGGCCCCTGAGAGCTGTGCTGGCAGGAGGGAGAAGCAAGAGCTTAGCCGGGGTTCACAATGGCTGTGGCTTAGGGAGACGGAGGCTCTCTAGGAGAAACTTCTTGTGTCAAAGCCCTGCTAAGGCAGCTAAACATACCTGTAAGTAAGTATTAGTTAGGTGCTCAGTCATGTCCAACTCTGTAACCCCATGGACTGTAGCCCACCGGGCTCCTCTGTCCATGGGATTCTCCAAGCAAGAATCCTAGAGTGGGTTGCCTTTTCCTCCTCCAGGGGATTTTCCTGACCCAGGGATCAAACCCAGGTCCTGCATTGCAGGCAAATTCTTTACCATTTGAGCCATCAGGGAAGCCCAAACATACCTGGGTGTAAACCAAATAAAGCCTGGGGCTCCACATGGCCCAATGTCTCCGTGGTGTCCCAATGAAAGAAATACATTCCAGTGACCAAACATAATTACAAAGCATTTCTCTTTATTTATGTCTCAGAGAACATTAATGAGGGATCAAATTCACAACCCCATTCCCAGTCCAGGTCTAGCGTCCACACAGTTGCTCTAGGGAGGCCAGCATCCCACCTTCATTCACTCTGTCCCCATTTCTATCCAAAGTCCTTCTCCTGGAGACTCTGCTTTCTTTTCTTTCTCTCTGTTCTTTCTGGCCTTTCCAGTCCTGTCTTTCTGTATTCAGTTCTTCCACTTCTCAGCAGTAACCTAACCATCCAAAGAAAAGTCTCCTGAAGGGTGGGGAGGTAAGAAGCTGGGTTGGCAAAGAGAAATTCTCCTTAGCTGGTAGGGGGCGGGGCTGGGGGCACTCACACATCCCGTCCTTCTCTCCTGTCACAGAGTGGGGAGAACACCATATTTGTAGTCAGGAGTCTACACTACCTGAGCACACTGCATGTAACCTCTCTGAGCCTCTGCTGTCAGCAATGCAGGGAAAGATGGGCAGGGACAGCCATGGGGAGGCCTCCCTCCCAGAGGGGTGCTGCTGAGTCACGGAGTGGGAGGTAGAAAAGTGCTTTGTGCACTGAAAGAGGTTCCTGCTGTCAAGGCTGTGAAGGGCTCTGATACAGGTGCAGTCAGGCAGGGCCACAGCAGCCAGGGGGAAAAAGGCCTCCTGGTGTAACCAGAGGACCTGCCCTGGGCTGTGGGGCCAGCAGACAGAGCCAAGTCCCAAGCCAGACACAACCACCAGTCAAGAGGGCCCTCAGGAGTGCAGGCGTCACAGTCCCGCGCTAAGGTCCAGAGAGCAGAGGCGGATGTGTGGGGCCACTGTGGGAAGGGACGAAGGACGGAGTAGAAGGTGGGTGGGGAGGGGTCCCTGCTGCAGGACCCAGACACCAGACTACTTGTTAACCACAGTGCTAGCTGCTGAGCATTTCCTCAGGCCAGGCACTGAGCATGCACCATCACAAGCCCTGAGAGGTAAGATCTTCTTGTCCCTAACATACACGTAAGAAAACCAAAGCTCAAGGGGTTAGGCTTCCCTGGTGGCTCAGAGGATAAAGCATCTGACTGCAATGCAGGGGACCTAAGTTCGATCCCTAGGTGGGGAAGATACCCTGGAGAAGGAAATGGCTACCCACTCCAGTATTTTTGCCTGGAAAAACCCTATGGACGGAGAAGCCTGGTAGGCTACAGTCCATGGGGTTGCAAAGAGTTGGACATGACTGAGCGACTTCACTTAGTCACTCTGTCAAGGGATTAAGGAAATATTTTGAGGTCAGACTAAACAGTGGGCGCTGTCCACCCCAGCTTACTCTTGTGTGACGGGGTCACCTGAAGCAGGCCCCACTACGCTCCTGACCTTTGACCACAACTCCCTCCAGGTGGTGATCCAGGTGCTAGACGTCAATGACTGCCGGCCACAGTTCTCCAAGCTCCAGTTCAGCACGAGCGTGTACGAGAATGAGCCGGCAGGCACCTCTGTCATCACCATGCTGGCCACTGACCAGGATGAGGGCTCCAATGCAGAGCTGGCCTACTCACTTGAGGGCCCCGGCGTGGGTACGTAGCCTGCTCCCCTCTCCCAGGATGCCTTAGGGGCTGCAGCCCCAGGCCAGGCAGAAGGTGGGGGGGTAGAAGAGGGATGGGAAAGGTATCTCAGCCAGACCCATGCCCTGCTCTCCTACCCCACCTGCCAGAAGCCTTCCACATGGACATGGACTCGGGCCTGGTGACCACAAAGCGGCCACTGCAGTCCTACGAGAGGTTCAACCTGACCGTAGTGGCCACAGATGGCGGGCAGCCCCCGCTCTGGGGCACCACCATGCTCCTGGTGGAGGTCATCGACGTCAATGACAACCGCCCCGTCTTTGTACGCCCACCCAACGGCACTATCCTCCACATCAGAGAGGTACTGTTGTCCCCTGGGGCCTCCTGCCGCCTGCACCCCTTCCAGTATCCAGTCCGCTTCTCCATCCTGCAGCCTGAGGCTGAAGGGGCCCCCACTGTGAAAGCAGGGAAACTGAGACCAGAGTAGGAAACCAGCCGGCTCAGTGCCACACAGGGCAGTACTGAACAGTGGTTAGTAAGAAGGGCTGTGCCGGCCAAAGCTCTTGGATCCACATCTGACTCTGTCACTTACCAGCCAGATGGCCTTGAGCAAGTCACTTCTCTGAGTCTTTTTTTTTTCATCTGCAAAGTGGGACTATTAATAGTAGATGTCCCATCTCTCGCTCCTAAATGTCTGCTAAGGACAGTTTCCCCACAAGTCACTTCCCCCATACTTGTCTCAAAATAAACACGCAGCCCCTTCTGTCTGTCTGTTCCTGCTGATACCAGTGTTGGAGACAGCCTGGGACCTGAGGATGAACATCAAAATAAGAAACAAGGGGAAGTGGCTGAGCTTCTGTTTCCAATTCTTCTTTCATGCCTTGTTCTCAAATGTCTTATAAAGATAGGGAAGTACTCCTTGACTCCTGCCCTTCTCCTCCTTCCTCTCAGCACCAAAGCCCAAAATGCTCCTTGACGGAATACTTGGGGTGTCTCCCACTTGTTCTTTGCTCCCCAAACGAAAATGAGCCAGTGGGCTCAGGATGTCTCCACATCTCAGAATGTCAGTGTTAAGCCCTTGTTGTCACTCTGCCTCATTTGGGGTCCCACACGATAAATTTCTCCCAGGGCTGAGCTCTAGGAAACACTATGCTTTTACCTTGTGATTTGTTTTTTCACCTGTGTCTACTGCAGTGACACAGTGGCCTTCTTTTCTTTGCTCACTAGAAGCTCAGAGTGGTCAGCCCACCTTGACTGATGTACATGTTAGTGTACACACCTTCCCTCCCATCTCTCTGTTTCCATCTTCCTGCCAATCATTTTTTTCCTCTACCCTGATTTTTTCAACCCATTCACTCTTACTCTAGTTTATACATTCTTGTCCACTGCCTCAAATCTTTTTTACAGAATGAAGCAGGGTATAAATTAATAATAATCTAGTTCTTTGTAACTCCCCTGTGGCTCAGACAGTAAACAATCTGCCTGCAATCCAGGAGACCCAGGTTCAATCCCTGGATGTGGAAGATCCCCTGGAGAAGGAAATGGCAACCCATTCCAGTATTCTTGCCTGGAAAATCCCATGGACAGAGGGGCTTGGTGGGTATAGTTCATGGACTCACAAAGAGTGAGACACAACTTAGCGACTGAGCATAGTTCTTTTTCACATCAAAGGGCCCCTTTTACTAAGTTTTTTTTTTCCTTCAAGGGGTCCATATTTGAAAGATTCATGTCTCTTGAACAATCAGCATTTGTTAAGTAATTACCTCTGTCATCCCACTTTGAATCTATTAGATATAACTGCCAGTTGGAGTTTCTGATTGTCATGATTAATGAGATAAACAATGAAGTCATGCTGAGCTGATACTTTAACTGAAAGCCAAAAACTTACTCTTTTTCTTGTGCCCTTGGCAACCTTTTCATGGGCCAATTTTGATGTCTGTTAGGTTTTTTGATAGCTCAGACTTAAGGGACTTGGGAGCCTGAGGGTCAGAGAAGTGAAGTGGCATGTCCAGGTTACAGGTGAATTAGTAACAGACTTGAACCCAGCTGTCCAATCTCTAGCCACCAAATCACCCTACCTGCATGCCCTCCCCATTTTCAGGGACCCCATTGGATGGATGTGTTATCTGGGGATACCTAGCACTCCTGTGATTGAGGTAGCAGACCCAGAAACAGAGGATGAGTCTGAGGGTCTTCTAGACCTCAGCATGCAGTGGGATGGGGAGATGGGGTAGTCCTGGAAGGGAGGTCAACCCAAGAGTCTGGAACATGACGGATCCCAGGCTGGACTGTCCGTGGGCAGTGGCCTTGGCAGGGGGTGAAGGAACATTCTAGCAGGTGCTCAGGTTCCAAGAGAGTCCGACCAAGCAGATAGCTGTTTCCTAGGAATGCTGAAAGCTAGCAAGGACGTTCTGCTCTGGGAGGAGAAAGAACAAGAGTTCCATCAGATCTGGGAGCTGGAGTTCTCTCAGGATACCTCCTTCTGTACCCACCGTAGGAAATCCCACTGCGTTCCAACGTGTATGAGGTCTACGCCACGGACAAGGACGAGGGCCTCAATGGGGCCGTGCGCTACAGCTTCCTGAAGACGACTGGCAACTGGGACTGGGAATACTTCACCATCGACCCAGTCAGCGGCCTCATCCAGACCGCGCAGCGCCTGGACCGGGAGAAGCAGGCAGTGTACAGCGTAAGGGAGGGGGCCTGGCGCTGGGCGGGGCCCAGTGCCGGGGGGCGGGGCCAGCAGGGACAGGGACGTTCTTCTGGGCGCAGGACCACCACGTCCCCACCTAGAATGTCTGCGAGGGTAGTGATCTGTTCTCCAGGGGTGCCTGCCTGGGGTCCTTTGTCCGCCTTGACGGCACTTTTCCTCCCCCAGCTCATCCTGGTGGCCAGTGACTTGGGCCAGCCAGTGCCCTATGAGACTATGCAGCCGCTGCAGGTGGCCCTGGAGGACATCGACGACAATGAACCCCTCTTCGTGAGGCCGCCAGTGAGCTTACCCCTCCCCTGCACCGGTCACACCACACACTGTGCACACTGTGCTGGAGACACGCGTGGTTACATGTGGAAACTGCCCGGCCCTTCACAGAATAAACATTGTCTGAGCAGCTACTGTGTCAACGCACTACCCAGCCGGCAAAAAGCAGGCAGAAATGCCTGACCCCTGGAGCTGACGCTCCCATGTCTGCATACATGCTCACGGGAGCCTGAAAATCAACTCTGCTCTAGTGAGCTGGGGCTGAGCCTCTTCATGGAGACTCAGACTCTCTAACTTGGTGGTCTTCCCCTCTCGTGTGCACACAGGGTGTGATGTTTCCTGGAGGCTGCATGTATGTATGTGTGTGACAGTGTGTATGTGTGACATGCAAGCCCCCTCGCTCAAAACCCATCAGGTGCTAGGAGACCTTGGAGAATGTGCTCAGCCAGCCCTGCCCTGCTGGAGGAAGTCACGGGGGACACTCTCTGAGGGCAGAGCAGGGGTCTCTCCAGCCCAACCCTTGCTCCCTTAAGGTTACAGCAGATTCTCTAGGCCTGGGCAGGAAACTCCCTCAGCACCCTGGAAGGCACTGCCTAGTGCCCCCTGGCAGGAGCAGAGGCTCAGGCCTTCCCTTGGCCTCCCATGACCTCCTTCTTCCCCTGCAGAAAGGCAGCCCACAGTACCAGTTGCTGACAGTGCCCGAGCACTCACCACGTGGCACCCTTGTGGGCAACGTGACAGGCGCTGTGGATGCAGACGAGGGCTCCAACGCCATCGTGTACTACTTCATCGCAGGTGGGGCCTGGCAGGGTGGTGCCTCCCTACTCTGGGGCTGGAGATGAGCCCCATGTGCCCCCTCCTGGCCCCTCATGCTGTGCCATGGTCCCCTTCAGCCGGCAACGAAGAGAAGAACTTCCAGCTGCAGCCCAATGGGCGTCTGCTGGTGCTGAGGGACCTGGACAGGGAGCGCGAAGCCGTCTTCTCCTTCATCGTCAAGGCCTCAAGCAACCGCAGCTGGACACCTCCCCGCAGGCCCTCCCCAGCCCTTGACCTGGTCACTGACCTCACCCTGCAGGAAGTGCGTGTCGTGCTGGAGGACATCAACGATCAGCCCCCACGCTTCACCAAGGCTGAGTACACTGCAGGTGCAGGGGCCAGAGCCTGGGCCGGGGTGTGGGGTGGCCTCTCCTCTGCCGCTAAACACTCGTCTGTCTGTTCCTGCAGGAGTGGCCACTGATGCCAAAGTGGGCTCGGAGCTGATCCAGGTGCTGGCCCTGGACGCAGACATTGGCAACAACAGCCTTGTCTTCTATAGCATCCTGGCCATCCACTACTTCCAGGCCCTGGCCAATGACTCTGAGGACGTGGGCCAGGTCTTCACAATGGGTAGGGGCTCCAGCCACTTCTTGGACTGTAGGTCTGGACGAAACAGGGTCTATGGGGATACCACAGGGTATAGGTGGCCAGTCAGCCACATCAGTCCTTCTGGTCACCCATCCAGCCACCCACCTATCCATCTCT